>JARQZJ010000133.1:0-730000 GCA_030704895.1 Henosepilachna vigintioctopunctata
ATTGCTCTTGAAATACTTGTCATTTCGTGAATGGATGAAAGAGTATCGGGAAACTGGATTCGAAAAAACCCCTGTCTGATATTCGGCAATTTCAGAAAAAGCAGAAAATTTCTGTTCCTCTAATAGAAGAAATATAAATATTTTTGAATCTACACTTTAGAAATATGTGCAATCTGGACAGCAGTCAGGACTTAATATATCTGTTTTAATTTTTTTCTTTATGCTTTATAAGGTACCACCACAAATTCAAACAACGAATAACAGGTCAATGATCTATGCATACGGTAAAATATCATGTTAACAAAATTTAAAATATCGACAGTTTCTGATTTCTTGATTCTGTGATTATTTTTTAAAGGGATAATGGCGCCATAGAATAATGTTCGTCACTTAAAACCACGCTGTGTGCTTAAGTTTGTGTCTGATTATGGCTGTAAATTTGTTTTTAAAGAAAAATGAACTACAATTTTTTTAGCAATAAAGAACTTATACATAACAATAGTGCAACCAATGTTTGCATTTATTGTCATATTGTCATCTCCACCTTCTACTTTATATATTAACGATTTTTGTTTTTGATTAATATTAATTCAATTTGTATTTTTATTAATAAAATTGAGAGTGTTAATTGTTTTGTTTTATTTTTTATTTTATAAAATCCATCTTAAGGTCGCCACAGAACAGGGCCTCACTTAAAGTATATCTTGCCCACATAAAATTTAGGTCTCAGCACCGCTATTCATGGTTCAATAAGGTCTACTTTTGAAATGACGATGAAGTTATAGGATGTAAATTGAAGAAATAATTATATATCCTAATTTCAATTTATCACTTGTATTCTATCATTATTGATATGCGAAAATACTTCAATTCGCACACACATAAACCCTAAAATATAGGTATATATATATATATATATATATATATATATATATATATATATATATATATATATATATATATATATATATATATATATATATATATATATATATATATATATATATATATATATATATATTATACTGAGACTCTTAATCGAAATATTTCGAATAAAACTCTCAGGGAGCCGTCTAAACAAATGTTGTCACCTAGAACGAATCTAACACTTTCGAGAATGAATATTAAGTGTGCTTCGGAAAAAATGATCGATCTTTATAGGATAGATTTCTAAATACATGTTACTAGATACATGTATCCTATTATCATTCAACAAGATCCATAATTTTTTCGAAGCACGCTTAATATTCACTCTTGAAAGTGATAGGTTCGTTCTCGTTGACAACATTTGTGTAGACAGTTTCCTGAGAGTTTTATTTGGAATATTTTAATATTTCGATTGAGAGTCTCAGTATTTACTAGCATGAATGTGATTTGTGAATCTTGAAACTAGCCACTTTTTGGCCGCCAGTTCGTGATCTGACGCGATTTGGTTGGGATCATTCTTACACATTGCAGACAGATTTCTGTTGTGTTCGAATGAAATGTCCATGAAACCTCACGTACTCACACTAATGTTGTCATGAGTAAAAATCTAGAACGCTTGGGAGGGTTTATTCGTCTTTTCTTCGATAGGGGAAACTCAAGTCAATTTTCACAAAGTGTTGTTTCCCTCATTCGGATTTAGGACCTGTGGGCGTTTTGAAAGTCATTGATTCTTGATTGATTGATTAAATACGCACTCATGATTCAGTCCGTATCAACAAATTGTATCCCAGCTTCCTGAGTGTTTTATTTCAAATATTTCGATAAAGAGTCTCAGTATTTATATATATATATATATATATATATATATATATATATATATATATATATATATATATGCTGAAATACACATTAACCAAATCGTGATTTTCTGAAATCCAATCCATCCAAAATAAAATATTCAAAAAAACACGCACCTGGGATTTCCGACAAGAAACCTGAACGGCTGGGTAGAGCAAACAAGAAAATGCATTTGCCGTGGAAACTTCTTTTCATCACACGTTGGAATAATTAAGGTCGTAAACTAATGATAATCATGATGGTCGCTAGCTGAAAGTTACCTCATTTTAAAGATAGCGAAGCAAAAATGTCATACTTCAAAATGTCAAAATACTTTATGTATTTTAAATTTTTAGTATTAAAATTTATCATATGTTTAATTAATGTATTTAATTTGGTATACATTGTATACATACACACATATGTATATATGTATATATACATATATAAATATATATATATATATATATATATATATATATATATATATATATATATATATATATACGTATATATACATGTATATATACGTATATATATATATATATATATATATATATATATATATATATACATATACATTGTATGTATACATATATACATACATATTGTTCAAAAAATTCTTCTTTGACACTGACTTAACATTTATGCCTGTACTTCTATAAGCTTTAACATGCTTTGTTGTTTCCTTTACCGATATTAATTTTTTGTTTTTGTTGTAAAGAATGGACAAACAGAATGTATACATGATTTTTCGAAAGATCAAAAGCCAAAATTGAATGACTTTCATTAATAGAAAACGCATGATTCAACATCGTTCAAAACGGGTGGAAGGCCTAGGAATTAAATGTTTAAGATTTTCTAGTTTCGCAAGTTTTTCAGGGAAATCACTGTTATTAAAATATGGATTAAAAATTTTACAAAAATCGATGAAAAGCAAATTTTCATTTTTGTGTGGTGGAGCTATTTAATGTTGTTTGTTCGAAAGAGCTGATTTGCATGTAAGCTCTTATTTTATTCATTCTGAATTTTATATTTGCAATAATATCAAAATATATTATATATTGATGAATATCTAGAAACAAAATTTCAAAGACTGGTTGCGAAACATCATGGTTTCTTATCACAGGCTCGTTCCTTTCACCTGTAGTTAGAGTGGACGCTCTGCAATTTGATCGAGAGTTCAGACCATACCTTTCGGTCAGGTGCACATAAGTTTAATCGGAATGGGGTTAAAAATGACGGGCCATAATCAAAGAGTTCACTGTATTTAGTACTCATTTTTGCCGAACAGAAACTTCATGGTCGTATTACTGCAATTTCGATCTTTCAACTATTTGATTCGAGATTAAAGCCCCCGATTTCAAAAAAGTCGGGGCTATATAAGTTGAATTGTGGAGATTGCAAAGTTTATATTGGTAGAATATTCCGTGATTTTGGGATTCGAATGAACGAACATAAAAATGGTTTACGATAAAATAACACTAATTCAAATTTTTTTGAATTTTGAAGTGAGCAACACCTCAAATTATTATCTCTATTATTATTACCTCTACAAAATTTTTAGGAATCAGCGGAAGTTAAAAAGTATACCTATTGGTGGAAAATTTTTTGAATATATACATACTTAACTGGTGGTACTTTACTCATTCAATGATTATACTATGTGAAAGATTCATGAATGATCCACCTGGATATTTGAATAATACTCGTTAAAATTAAATTTGATTTTATAAGTCATCGATTCTTTTCATATGTAGGTGGTACTCTAACAAATATTTTGTCAGTCCGAAGAAGTCTTAGTAATAACGTTCGTCTAAATTGTTATATAAAAGTGTGTAAATTCTATACCTCACTATACGGTCGCTCTTTATAAGTCATTTCGCTATAAGGGCTCTATTCAATTAAAGTTTGTTTTCAATAATTTTTATTGTCATTAATGCAGTTGAAGTCCATTCGTGCCAGCACGAAATGAACACGACAGTGATCTGCAGGTTACTATTTCTTCATCGTCTTCAGATTAAAATAACCAAAAAAACTTATATGAACATTTACCTACATATTTTACCTAACATGAAGTTGTCTTTTACTTTTTGTTTTTAGATTATTGTTGGTTTTTGGAGTGTGTTATTATTTTATGTACTTGTATATGTAGTTTCATATGTATTTTTGATTCAAATGAAATTAAAAGGTACAATACATTTTGAACGATAAACAATGTAACATATTTGAAAAAATTGGAACTCATCCTCTTTGAATTTGTATTAGAATAATTGATTCTTTATATGGCTTTTCGCTTTACGTCCAAGTTTCGTGGAATTTATCTAGGTCGTAAATAGGCAGTATGGGTGTATTTGTATGTAGAAAACATTGTTTTCTTTATCATTTTTAAATTTTTGATAAATTGTTTTACATTGTGAGGACGAAAACTAGTATTTCTATCTGGTCGTGTTGGCATAACGATCTTCCTTATATTCACTCGTCACTTTGATACTTCTTTACCTGGTCCTATTCTTTCATGGGCGTCTGCAATAGATGTTTTGCATCAAAAGTCTTTCATCTGATATATACATCGAGTAAGGAGAGGTTACAGAAAAAATGCTATCAATCAAGTCATATCCTTGGAAATAGGTTTAATTCTCTCAGCAATTATATGCTTGTGCTTTTATCTTGCTAAAGTTAGAATATATTTCATTTTTTTTCTGCTGTGGGTTGGGTAGTATTCCTGATAGGTTTTTAGGCAATATTTATATATTTATTCATCTGAAATGGACGTGTCTGGACGTCTAGGTCATTGACACAAGCAACAATTAATAAAGAGTACCTACAAAAGTAATAAAGAGACCTACAACTTTTGTAATCGCACTTTTTTCACATAACCTCAAAATTTATGTGAAAAATTCAAATAATCAAGTTTTTGGTTTTTTATTTTTATTTTACGCAAAAAAATTTTTTTTCACAAAATTTGGTGAAAACTTACCTTTCTATGTCCTCAAAACAATTTAATTTTTTTGATTTGAAATATTCCTTTTTTCATCTTACTTTGACCTAATATCATAAAAAATATCCTAATTTTCAATCGAAAATTCTCGCGTCAAAATATCAGCTTCTGAAAAAAAAAGCTGGAGAGTTTTTTGTTCGCTGAAATCTCTTCTTTCTAGTAATGTAAAAAATATATATACATTTACTATGGTAAATGTTAGAAAAATGCAAAGAAAGAACTTTAATAATGGAAATTTTCTTTTTTTAATCACTATGTACAATTTTTAGCTATTTAGTGAAATTTACACTTTAATTACATGAAAATCGTAAGATTGTATGTTACATTGATAAACAAAAATATTACAAATCCATAAATCATAAAGATTGCAAGAAATATAGGAATTAAAGGGAGGGAAAAAATTTCGGATTCGAATTTTTTTCTTTTCTTTGCATTCTCTGAGAACATTCACCATAGTTATGTACATATTTTTTCACATTATCAGGAAGTAGTAGAGATTTCAACGAACGAAAAACTCCTGCAGACTTTTTTTAAAAGCTGATATTTTGACGTGAGAATTTTCGATTGAAATTAAGGATATTTTTTCGATATTATGTGTCGAAAAAAGGTGGGAAAAATTTGAAATCAAACTTCAGTGTCCTTAGGACAAACAAAGGTAAGTTTTCAACAAATTCCTCGTGAGAAAAATTTTTTTTTTCAATAAGATAAAAATAAAAACCAAAAACATCATTATTTGAATTTTTCACATAAATTTTGAGGTTATACGAAAAACCGTAATCACAAAAGCCAGGTCTCATTACTCTTACAACTTTTTCATTCAATTTTTTTCCATATGACTCGTAGTTTTGCCGAAATCGAGGTAGACCGTTTTTTACCCTCAAAAACTCACCCCTTTGCACTTCCCGACCTCAGATCGCCTGTAATTTTTTTTCCTTTAATTTTTGTTATGCTTTCCCGTCATTTTTTAATGGTTTCCATCCTACCATTATTTTTTTTTTTGGTTTCAAAATTATCGACCCTGGTCTACTAGGGTTTGTCGGTTTTTGAAACCAGCTGATTTTTAAGTGGAAAATATCGGTTTTCAATGTATGAATAACACTTAAAAAAATTTCAAAATGATGAATGTAGTCAAATGTACCAGTTTCATGAAAACACTGTTTTCATCATGATTATGTTTCACAAAATCATATCGGTCTGATATGATTCTGTGGTTTCTCGTTTTCCTTTTTCACGCTCGTTTTTGAATACATTCGTACTATTGTAAAATATCGCATTCTATTTTCAATTGCAGTAAAACTCCGAATATCCCCGACCCGGACTGGTAATTCATGGCTTTTTTTCTGGTAATTCAGCTTTCACCAGCCGTCTTTTGACTAATACTGATGACCGCCGCGGTACACTATCGAGGGGACGAATAATTGAACTTATGGTAACAGACTTGAACGTAAAAGAAAAAAATAATATGGTTATTATAAAATATGAAAATATATTGTTTTTATTCATTCCAACCTTTTGCTGAATAACTCGTTTCACTATTTGAAAATGTTCACATCCTTATTTCATTGTAAAAATTATGCATAAACAAAGAATAATTGTTTTTAAAGTTATTTAATCCTGGTCAACTATTATTTCTTTTTTCTACTAAACTGCATAAAAAATTTTACTATCAATAAAATTGAACAGTACATAATTTCAGTCTAAAACTGCTTTTGATAACTCGATTAATTGTAATTCGAACAAAAATTTTTTTTTTCGAATTGCAGAATATACGAGCAAAAATTTTCTAAAAAAAATTCGAAACCGGTTAGAACAGCTTTTCTGGAAAAACAACTATTCGAAAACCGGTTTTCTAAAATGTCGGTTTCTGTATAAACCTGAATTGGTATAAAACCAAAAATATGCCAACGAAACGAGATTATAGCGACAATTGTCAGTGCTATCTCAAATGAGTATGAGTTCACAAATTTCTTCAAAAGTTGATATTAATAAGTAGGCTCTAAATTTTCGAAAAGTCTATTTTAGTTCAAAATTTGTGTATAGGTACATGAATTTTCTGCAGAAAAATTAGAAGAATACATCTTGATTTGATTTTTTGTGCTCTTGATGTCAAAAGATGTTGTTTTTAAGTATCGATTACTTTACATATTTTTGTTGATCCGGACCTGGA
The DNA here is from genome assembly GCA_030704895.1 of Henosepilachna vigintioctopunctata. Taxonomy (NCBI): domain Eukaryota; kingdom Metazoa; phylum Arthropoda; class Insecta; order Coleoptera; family Coccinellidae; genus Henosepilachna; species Henosepilachna vigintioctopunctata. Next base: position 6,933 of record JARQZJ010000133.1, read on the forward strand.
ATTCTTTGTGATTTTACCCTCAACATTTTTTTCGCTTACTAATAAAACATCCTGCATACTGATTGCTCATTACTAGAATGAAATGAAAAAATATAGAACCTATTTCTACTTGTAATTCCGTAATGTGTACGTATTCAAGTAAAATGGAACAGAAAAATCAAAAGAATGTGAAGTGACATTCGATCTAGTCTTGTTGATATAACTCTAGTCCCATAACACATTGAAATTTGAATATTCATATATTTGAACGATATTTTCATCATTCCAACATTTCCTCGAAGGCGGTGAGAGTCTATATAAATTTTATTGAATGGAGTTCTTGGGTTATTAAGTCTATTAGTAACTATTGGTAACCCTATATTTTATTTACATAGTTTTTAACGTTTCGACAAACCAATGTTGTCTTCTTCAAAATTTTTTTTCCTTATAACAGCTCTTCTCTGCACATCATAGTGTTACATTCTTTTAAAATTACATACAATACGATAATAAATATCACAGTCACAAAATGAATGAATATAATATATTAGGTTATTGAGTGATAATAAATATCACTTAATAACCCAAGAAATCCATTCAATAAAATATATATGTATATATAAGTCTAAGAAATAAAGGAAGAAATTTTAAATTGAATATATATATATATGTATATATATATATATATATATATATATATATATATATATATATATATATATATATATACCGTTCCAGAACACATACAGAGTTTCCTTTCGATAAATATATTAAATGATTCAACACTAATTTCGAATGATAGAAGAATATTTCGGATCAGTGTAAAAGTTTCACACGTAAGTCACGGTAGAAAATATTTATCCTGAGCGCCAATAAATAATGCTTCAACTTTAAACGTAAGTTTTTCCGACTGAGAAAATAGACAGATTTATAATAAAACTTTCGCTTCCCATTAAAGTCCGGCATCAATTTACCTACCACAAGCATAACTTTCGAAACTGATACACACCTGACCAATCCACCTAATCACTCGAGCACGCTGTTTCAAATTTCTGTGTTTTCAGGGACGGAGGGGTCGCGGAAGGTGTGCGGGGGTGCGGAGCGCGGCGCGTGCCCAGTCTTCGTCTGGCGAACGGCCGTGTGGCAGCGGCCCAGTCCGAAGAAGAGATCCGCTCGCCGCCTCCGCACCGCCTAGCCAAGGATGACTCGATCAAGATCAGCATCGAGAACACGAACACGTGCACGGACTCTCTGGTGACGGCCATCGATGACGAAACGTTACTTATAGCCGATTACCTTTCCAACGATATGAATTATAAAGGCTCGGGTAAGGTCCACTTCGGTGTGGACGATGTGTCCCTCTACGGGACCCCCAAGGAGGAACCGGGTCCAACACCGCTCGGTTCCGTGGAGGCGGGCAAGCAAAGTTTCATCAAGAACCAACTGCAGGCCCTCTTCCAGCCGACAGATAATAAGCTGGCCATGAAACTTTTTGGTTCGAAGAAGGCGCTTATGAAAGAAAGGATAAGACAGAAAGCTTCTGGTCATTGGGTGATACATCCTTGCTCCAGCTTTAGGTGAGTTATTAGTCCAACTTCACATTATTATTTTCAGCATGATGGCATCATCTTTCGAAGCAGTTCAAGGTATATGTCATATATATATATATATATATATATATATATATATATATATATATATATATATATATATATATAATTATTTCGAAAGTTTTTAGCAATAACAGGCTTTTATTGATATGAAAAAGTTTATTTTTGTTAACGTTTCGTTGTTATATTACAACTTTCAACAACGAAACGTCAACAAAAATAAACTTTTTCATATCAATAAAAGCCTGTTATTGCTAAAAACTTTCGAAATAAAATATCTTAAACAGGCAATAAATCAATTTCAAGATATATATATATATTTTTTTTTTAATTTTTTCAAATTGATTTATTGCCTGTTTGAGATATTTTATTTTGAATGTTTTTAGATTTAATTCCTTTGATAATGAAAATCAATAAGTGAAGATGCAAAATAAAACTAATTTGATTCTTCTAAAGAATAAGTTTGACATTTTGATATCTATAGTAACTCATAAATTCAATTATTCATTAGTTTTGACGAAGTTGTGATATACAACGAAACGTTAACAAAAATAAAGTTTTCATATTAAATGAAGCCTGTTATATATATATATATATATATATATATATATATATATATATATATATATATATATATATATATATATATATATATATATATATATATATATATATATATATATATATATTGTGAATTCTTTCGGGAAGCGGTCTGTGGGAGAATGAAAACTCTTACGTTCTCGTTAAACTCAATATTTCGTCACTGTAAATTGGTGACTTCATCAGGAGTACAAGATATAGAGTCTCAGGAATCTCTATATCTTGTACTCCTGATGAAGTCACCAATTTACAGTGACGAAATATTGAGTTTAACGAGAACGTAAGAGTTTTCATTCTCCCACAGACCGCTTCCGAAAGAATTCACAATATTTAATACGTAGTACGGTCGATAACAATACTTTTTATATATATATATATATATATATATATATATATATATATATATATATATATATATATATATACTTCTTGAAATTGATTTATTGCCTGTTTAGGATATTTTATTTCGAAAGTTTTTAGTGATTAATGATTAATTAGTTTTGATATATATATATATATATATATATATATATATATATATATATATATATATATATATATATATATATATATTTCTTTATTAATTTATGATATTATTTGAGATTATATTTTTATTATTTTTAGAAGGCTATTTCAATAACAGGGTATTTTCAATGTTGAAAGCTTTATTATTGTTGACGTTACGTTGTATATATATCGAAATATAAATTATATTATTATATAAGTTTTGACAAAGTGTTGATGCATAACGAAACGTCAACAAAAATGAAACTTTTAAAATTAAAAATAGCTTGTTATTGCTAAAAATATCGAAAATTAAATAAAATATTGCTATAATATTTTTAACAATTGCAGGCTATTTATAAATAATTACAATATTTTCAGCAATAACAGGTTATTTTCTATGTAAAAATCTTTATTTCTGTTGACATTTAGTTGTATATAACGACTTTATCAAAACTAATTTACTTTAAATTGAAATTTTTCAAAATATAATTAAGTTTTTTTAATTGAGTTGTGACATACAACGAAGCGCCAACAAAAATAAAGCTTTTAACATTGAAAATAGCCTGTTGTTAAAAATATTATAAATATAACTATCTCAATCTCTCAAACACGCAATAAATCTATAATATATATATATATATATATATATATATATATATATATATATATATATATATATATATATATATATTGGAATTTTTATTGAATGTTGTTTATGTATAGTTTTCTTCAATATTTTCCCCAATAACAGGCTATTTAATTGAAAAATCTCTGTTTGAGTTGACGTGTCGTTGCGAATTGGAACTTCATTGAAACTAATGATTAATTGATGATAGTTATTCATTAGTTTTGACGAAATTGCAATTCGCAACGAAACGTCGACTCAAACAGATATTTTTCAATCAAAAAGGCCTGTTATTACGAAAAATTTTGAAAAAACTATAGCTAATCAACATTCAATAACACCATATATTTCTATATATATATATATATATATATATATATATATATAAGGAAATGAAATTTTTTTGTGCTTATGGCACCGAATGAAATATTTAAGAAAATGAACACTAGAACATTCATTTGGAAAATTGAAATTAATCAAGAAAATTAAATGGTGCGATGACGAGTTCCTTGCAGAACGAAACATATATGTCTCGCACTCCCATCAGGTGTGGCATCGATTTCAATATTTCTCTAACATTTATCCCTTGAAGGATAATGGAGACATCACATCGTACACGTTCACATATCTATTATCTTCCGCGACATACAAATGTGAAATTATTATAATGGTAACGTAGTTAATATTCACGATGATCCAAGAGGAACGATATTTGTATATGTACATAAAAAGTATTTCTACATATATAGCCATGTATATTCTGATATCTGCAGGATTCAAACTCATTTCCCTCATTTCTGTAACTCAATCTAACTTGTGCATTCAATCGGATAATCTGTCGTTTGCCACTTGAGAGGTGAGCAATACTTACTTCTTCACCGCGTTGCCTCCAGGTAATATGAACGAGCCGTTATGCAGATAATGAGAGATAGATAACTTTATTGTGACTTCACCAATGTTTTCAAAATATGACATTTGTATGAGGAATTATTCGTATTCCACATCAAATATAATTCCGAAAATACTTCAAGTGCGTAAGAACACGTAACATACACGTTACTAACATAACACGTGATATATTTTAATGTAAAGAAGAATACATAGTTTTCTTTAATTTACAGTCGAAATTTCGTTTTTAAAAATGATAGCTACTAGATGTACAAACTTAAGTCGCAGAACTCGCAATCAGCAAGTCAACGATATAAAAGAGAAGTCAAACTGACGAGCAACGCGAAGCTCGGAATGAAGTTAAACGGAATCGATGGAATTGAAATTAACAACATGAAAAGGTAGCGTTTAACCCCTATCAACTTGAATTCAATTATAACGTTGAAATATATCACAGTTCACACCAAATCTTTGCTATTGGACCAATGAACGTTGTGTGTCAATATTGCAATGCAAAATTTAATTGTTATTGGTAAGAAAATACTACCAAATAGACGCTAGTGGTACAGCCACCAGAGCCACTATATTCATTGGCTTCCGGGAATGAACTAAATTCTGAACATTTTCTGACTTATATCCATCAAATTTCTCATATAATTAATGAGATATATGAGACAAGTATTTGATACGAAATTAGAAACATGCCGTTCAACTATAGAACGAACAGGTTATTACTTTCAATACATCGAACGTGTTAATATAGGAATTTTTAATATAGGAAGTACCTGGCTCCACACGGGATAAATATTAAAAACAAGATAGTGTAGCACAAATAGAAGAGCATGCTTTTCCGGCTAAAAAGCGGGAAAGACATCCTCTTTCTTTTCTTTAAAAAAAAAAATAATCATAGAAAAATAAATGGACGTACAAAGTTCGCCGGGTCAGCTAGTTAAATATAGAAAGTAGATGAAATTTCAATCTTCAAAATTAATGGTGTGATGTTATTGTATGTTTCAATAATACGTCTTAATAATTCTTAATCCCTACGGCAGTAGATAAATCTTCCGAGTAATCTATTTTCAGAGAAAGTAACAATGAACCTTTTGGTACAGCATTTAGTTTGCACTCGTGTGGTTTGTTGAATGTTCGAAAGTTCTAAACAACTGAAAAACACAATCGAAACAAAAGTTAGAGTTGGATTTCAAGTGAGAATTCAGGGTATCACCAGTTAGGGAACTCTCTTGAATAGCTACGAGATATTTCTATGAAGTTTCGATTCAAATTGAGGAAATGCCCAAATAAATCAATACTCTATTATGAGTATGAAATATTTTAATTGCAGAAAGAGTTGAATGACAATGTGTAAACTAAAAATATATTTTAAATTCCCATTTTTTTTTCCAAATTTTCAGTTACTCTTTTTTCTAATTATTTAGTTTCATTTGTGTGATTCTTTTTACTGAATCTATGAAAAACTCGAAAATTCATTCAGTCTATACTTATATTATTTAAGTGACCAGACGTTCCATTTTGAACGGGACTGTACCGTTTTTCAGTTACGTGTCTGATTGTCCCCAACGATAAACAAGGGACACAAGAATGTTCCCTATTTCTTAATGTGGAAATCTCATCGAATAGACAACTTTTCACCTTTGAGAAATGTCGCCAATTGTTGACAAACTTCTTTCAAAATCGCACATCCAAATTGTGTCCTTTTTTCACTTTATCTTCACTTTATTTTCACTAAAATTTCCCCAAGCTTTAATGAAAATTAGTGAGTGTAAACCTTCATCAACAACTAAAGCTGCGACCGAAATCATTCAACAAAAAGACAAGTTGACTGAGAAACATATCAATCACTTTCTTCTTTTTACAGTTTGTAGTTTGTTGACCAAATTGAAAGTAGATGGAATTGACATTGATGAAAAGTACGTCTACCGAATTTTTAATACAATCTGCGAATATGTACAGACATTCAAAAAGCATAAGGAATTATGATTGAAAATGGGCCATATTGAAAACTCGGGAATAATTGAATAATTGAAAATTTCAAAATCATGTGAAATGAAAACTATCTTCGAAATTAGTTGTTCTATCGGAAATCTGATGAGAAATATACGTTTGTCGACATCATATTAGTCAGAAATTACATTTTCATAGAAATCGGAATAAAAAAGATTCTACTTTTTTTCAACGAAAATTATGGAAATTTTTGGAAAATGTTTTGGGAAATATTTATCCTAGAAATTGACATCTTCTCATTGAATCACGGGTGCAGATTACGGATTTATCATCAGTCTCTACATAAACCTCATAGTTTTCCCGAAAATTCTATGGGAAATTTCACTAAAATTTCAAAATCACGTGAAATGAAAGCTTTCCTCCAATTCAGTTGTTCTATCGAAAGTCTGATTAGGATATGTATTTTTCATCCTCAGATTAGTCAGAAATTACATTTCCATCGAAATCGGACGAAAAAAATTTTCGACTTTTTTTCCGACGAAAATTGAGGAAATTTTTGTAAAATGTTTTGGGAAATATTTATCCTAGAAATTGAAATTTTCTCACTGAATCACGGCCGCAGATTACGGGTTTATCATAAGACTCTACATAAACCTCATAGTTATCTCGAAAACTCTATGGGAAATTTCACTACAATTTCAAAATCACGTGAAATGAAGGCTTTCTTCCAATTCAGTTGTTCTATCGGAAATCTGAATGGGATATGTATTTTTCAACCTCAGATTAATCAGAAATTACACCGAAATCGGAAGAAAAAAATTTTCGACTTTTTTTCCGACGAAAATGATGGAAATTTTTCTAAAATTTTTTGAGAATTTTTTACTGTATAAATTGACATTTTCTCATTGAATCAGGAGCGCAGATTACGATGTAATCATCAGTTTCTACATAAACCTCATAGTTTCCTCGAAAATTCCTCGAATAAAAGGATGCAAAAAACTACCGAATGGAATGATCGAAAAATTTCTGAGAAGCTCACTGTGATAATGAACATATTATGAAAAAAAAAATTTAATTACATATTCAATTTTTGAAAGCAATATCGATAGTTCTTAATAATATAAAGAAAAGTAATTAGGACTTTATTCTTTCGGCAACTCATTTTTGAAAGCGATATTGACGGTATGTGATGAGATGATGTGATGTAAAAAAATATATAGTGTGCGGTTTACAGGTGTTTTTCTGAACAGAATAACAAGTTTTTTGTCTCACCGCAACTTGTTTGTTGTGAACAATAAGGATGAATAACGACATAGCCTCTGACTATGGGAGCACCTCAGGGTACGGCATTGAGTCCTTGATCTTTTTTTATTTATCAATGATGTACCTGATTACGTCGATACTGACTATAACTCCTCTAGCGGTGTCAGCTCGGATAACTAGAGAACTAAAGTAAAAATACGAGAGACTCATCCAAAAATTTTCGGATTGGTGTTACAAAAATTCATTGATATTAAACTTGAAATAAACAGAATATATGCAATTTCAGCTACGAGAAACAAATGATGATGAACAAATGGTTATCAGTTTTCCGTTAAATCAATTAAGATCGGTAGGTAGTGTTAGATTTGTAGGTGTACATGTTTTTTTTCAAAGAGGCAATTTGATATGGTCTTGGTATTATGCACTCGTTCACAGTCATTTGAAATACAATTTTGTTCTGTGGGGTTGTTCCATTGGCAGTGGAAGAATTTTTCTTGCACAGAAGAGGATTATACTGGTGATTTTTGGTTTGAAATCCAGGAGTCCTGTCCACCGATTTTCAGTGGGCAGAAAGTATTACCTCTGACTTGTATTTATATTTCATATTGTTTTTTTTTTAAACTTACTAGTTTTCACGAATATAATACGAGGAAAAAGAACACGTTATGGATTTCCATACATGTTACCTCCAAGTTTGAGTTATTCTGAAGTAACGTAGAGAAAATGAAAATGTACAATAATCTTCCGGAATGGATTGTGTCCCAAATTTTATAGAGAGGAATTGAAGAAATATTATTTTTTCAAATTCCTCTTAATTTTTATTTATTCATTAATAAAACATGATTGTTTTTTTCTATTATATTACTCCGTTATTATAATTTTCTATTTGTTAGTTTCTATTCCTATTATGTTCATTTGTGACGCGTCCTAAACATTAATGTAATTTGAAGTGAGTCTGAAAGAATAAATAAATAATATTATTATAAAAGTTGACTGAGTGTTCGCTGATCTCTTGGTTAAACATTGTTCAATATATTAAATAAAAACACTTGGCTATGTTTCACAAAATTTATAATAAATAAATACTTGTCAATTGCTTCCGAGTGCTACCCGATTTTCAAAAGTTAAACGTCTAACGTTAGAGATCTAACTTTTAAAAATATGGTAACACTGCGAAACAATTGTCGAGTATTTATTTATTATAAATTTTGTGAAACCTAGCTAAGTGTTTCTTATTTAATATATTATTATTATTATAAAGAAGAGTGTGTAGATTTTGATTCTTTTGCGAAATCATTCGTGGAAACGATATTGACAGTTTTTGATAACATTAAAAAAATTTTTGTAGAAATTTATTTCTGCACAGAATCATTTTTCGAATCGATATTCTTATCATTAATCGATTGGGCGGATACTTGATGAAGATCTAAATACATAATTTAAATAAAAATGAGCAGTTTTTCGATTTTCACTATAATTAATTCAAAAACATGACAATATCTTTTCGCCAACACAGTGGCTTCATCAGATGTTAATGATAAACTGAGCTATTACATTGTGGACTGCTTGTATTTATCTTGAGTAGCGTGGAAATTACTTTAGAACACTATCCTTCTTTTGTAGGAGAATGACTATATAACATATATATTTCTTCTGAATTGTGGGGGATGACCACAAAATACTTTTCTTCGATTGCATTTTTACTGGAATAAATTTAATAACAGAGAATTATTGATTAAAACTTTCATTAATCATTTAATACAGTGGCGGATTTACAAATTTGCCGCTAGTAGGCCATCGAATTTTTGCTGCCCCTACTGACTTTTGAAATTCAATACGTTAGTTTAATTCCGTTATTAGTATGATTGTGAACTTAATGATATTTCTGTCAGTTACTAGATTATTTTTGCAACCCGCTATATACTGAAGAGTTTAATGTTGACCTAACAAGTTTATTTGACAGGCAAAACAAAAAACCCTCGACTTTAAAGCGTAAAACCTCTGTAACTTTTAAACGGCTCAATCGATTTTCATCAAACATGTCTAAGAACACTCGCCCGTAAAACACCTGTCATACAAAAAAACTAAATTGAAATCGGTCCATTCGTTCGGGTGCTATGATGCCACAGACAGACAGACAAGAAATTTTTAAAAAATCTAATTCTACTCAGTTACTCATCTTAAGCCATCCTAGCTAATTTTTTTTCGAATATCTTCAATGAACAGACTATTTTAGGTTTACGATTTCATTATAGTATAGATTGTGTACACGTATAATTATAAAAAAAAATCTGTAAAAAAAAAATTTGCTAAATTTGCCGCCCCTCTAAATCTGCCACCGTAGGCACCGGCCTACTTGGCCTATTGGTAAATCCGCCACTGATTTAATAATCTGTTTGATTTCTTCCTCTTATTAATTTCCATGACTTCTAATAGGGTTAGTTTATAACCTTTACGTTCCGTATGCAATATTTTAAAGTTGTTGTAACGACATGGTTCTCTTCTAAAAGACGTGTTGCATACGTAGAATCAATTTTATTTTTTGCAAAGCATCTTTGATGTTCAGATATTCTAAGGCTGAAATTCCTGCCAGTTTAACCAACATATACTTTCGGACAAGTACCGCAACTCAACTCTTATATAGCGTATATATCATCAGGCGAAATTTTATCTTTCGCATTTCTGATGTGTCTACCCACTGTATTCTGGATATTCAGGATAAATACAAGCAGTCCACAATGTAATAGCTCAGTTTATCATCAACATCTGATCAAGCCACTGTGTTGGCGAAACGATATTGTTTTTTTTTCGAATTAATTATAGTGAAAATCGAAAAACTACTTAGTTTTAAATGGCACGGAGGTTTCACTTACTCTTGGTGAAACATTATGTTAAAAACTATAAAATTAAAAATTAACACACTTGACTTAAGTTTCACTGAAAATATTAAAAACTCTAGATATGTTTCGGGTGGTTAACCCATTATCAAGAGTATACAATATTACTGATTAACTGATAAGTAATATTGATAATACTCTTGATAATGGGTTAACCACCCGAAATATATGTAGAGTTTTTAATATATTCAATGAAACTCAAGTCAAGTGTGTTAATTTTTAATTTTATAGTTTTTTACTTAGTTTTATTTCAATTATGCCAAATTCTTACTTTGTGATAATATAAAGAAAAGTGCGTAGAACTTCATTCTTTCGAAAAATTTCCATCTTTCAGTATTTTTAATTCATAATTATCTACCTTTGTCAATGAAGAACAATAAAACTGTTAGTGTAGTAAAAGGTTCTTAACAATAAAAAGTCCCGTATTGAGTCAAAATAGTCACAATGAGCTACTTGAGCTTAATTTTGTAGATTCTTTGTTTCTTTCATTTGGGAAAAACGGGAACTTCGATCATGAATTTATGAGCAATATATTAAATTTATCCGTCGATACTAAATAAATAAATTAGTACTAAATAAATCTCATCCAACCTTAAACGACACCGGTTTTGCAATTGACCTTTGAAATACCCACATACTGTTCATCTTCGTATAATGTAGGTATGTCAACCATAATATTGCCTACTACGAGTTTGAAGTGTATTTACAAAGTTTGAATATCTCCACTTCGTTTATTGCTATGCTATTTGAAATTTTATGAGTTGAAGATTAGAAATAGATGCACGAGTTATTTATTTTTATTACACTTTACGTCATGGTGTTCAATCGATATTTGTACATAGTAGTTTTAATGAGATAGAAATATGTACATTTTCTCTGCCTCATTGCTCATTGAGAAATGAAAACTTACCTTACGAAGTTATAGTCATAAAATAGTAGTTTATAACTTTTCTCAAATAGGTTTTCCAGATGATTAATTTCACTGGCATTTGCATTTAGATATGAATTTGATTTAAAAACTTCACTAATTTCCGTTCATTCCTAATGATATAAATTTTTTTTATGTTTCTTATAGAAACAAACACTGACAACAGAAATATTTCTGAATGTAATGAATTCAGTTTTCAATATTTGATGTCTATTACGGAATTAGAAGTCAATATGTAATGTTTTTCATTTCTCGGTAACTTATAGGTTACGATATAGGTTACTTTTTCAATATTTGGAATGATTTTATGGACATTGAAAAGTGTGGTGCATAGATTCAACAGTAGTTTCAAAGGTCAACGAGTTTGTGGAGAGCACCAAGGACTACCGCCTGGTGTTTTTTTTAAACATGATCTAATCCATCCATAATTGCAACAGTTAGAAGTTAGAGTTCACTATTGAAGGCAACTAGTATACCAGCTCATTATAAGTATCTTATAAGTCAACCAACTCATTATAAGTATCTTATAATAAGCCAACCAGCTTATCCCTAAATGTGTAAACAAAAAATTCATTTGTACTGAAAATCATTGCTGAAAAAATGCAGAGCTCATTGGAATTGATGTCTCTCAAACAGAAAAATTCCTGCTACATTTTTATTTATAATGAGAATTAAAAATCTATTCAGAACATGCTATGTTATGAAAAATGTACCTATTATATTTCAATGAAGTGTAGGGCTGTACACTTCATTGTACAGCTGTACGGAATTCGATAGGTTCTACATCGACAATGCAGATTGTTTGAGTTTAAAAAATAGCATATTTCATGAAGGAATTCTGTTTCAATAAATAACCCCTTTTCTCAGGAACTAGTAGTAAGTGGTGTTAAGATATTTGTAATACTGTGTCAAAGTAGTTGTGTAAGTATAATTTTTATTTCGAGTAATGTTTCACTTTTCAATATATATATATATATATATATATATATATATATATATATATATATATATATATATATATATATATATATATATATATATATATATATATATATATATATATATATATATATATATACATATAATATGAAAATGAACCGCTGAATGTGTTGCTAAACGCAAATCTCTAGAACAGCTGTACCGATTTTTTGAGAATATTCCTTGAAGTACGAGTGTGGTTCTTGCACAGGAAAAATGTTAAAAATTGCCTGAAAAAGTCTGAAAATACCACTTTTTTATACTCCTATACATACAATTCGTCATAATATTTAAAACTCAATCTGAACTACGATATCTCACGCAGGGCCTAAACTATAAGGTCTAGAAACTTGAAGTTTTGCTCAGAGGTTCCTTTTATAACGTAAGGGAGCACTATGAAAGTATTTTTGAATGTTCGCCCCCAAAAGGAGTTATACGGGGGTGCAAAGTTTGTATGAAAGTTAAGCATTTTTGAAGTTATTAGAATGAAATTCTGCACGGAGATTCTTCATTGAATGTCATGAAACACGTGTAGAATATTTTTTTCGAAATCATCGGAGTACAAGGGGGGTACAAAGTTTATATGAAAGATCTGATTTTCAAAGCTATTTCAATAAAATATTAGATTCGGGTTATAAATTGGTAATAATGATTACTGCCGATATTCCTTCAGTGAATTCTATCCTAATCGGGAAATAGGGGGTTGAAGATTTAGTAGGTATAAAAGTTTTTCGTTTTTATCTACATTATTCTATACTCAGGTTATTGGTCCTTAATAATTATTATTTATATCTTCTACTTTCATAAATACTAAGTATAATAAAATCTGTATACACAACGATTCTTAGATAAAAGAACGATTTTAAAATAGATAGAATATTTTAACATATTAAAAATGGTGACTAGATATTATAAAATATCTAGCCACCCCAGAAAATTATTGAATATGTCTACAGAGGATCTACTGTTGGCCAATAGAACTACCCCAATATCGCAAGCGAAGTTTGTGGGTAAAAGCTAGTATACGAGTTTATATAAATGTATACCTACTCTTAACATTGTCAGTTCATTTTCAAGGTTTCGGTGAAATGTTTTTAAATTGTATGTGTCAATTTGAAATTCTTCGTATCTTTGCTACCTTTCACACATCGCAAAGTTTGGTTGAAGATCTAAACCTGGGGTCACCAATTAGTTTCACTCGGGGTCCATTTACGAAATGAAATGACCTTCGCGGTCCTCACATTTTATAAAAAAAATATTTATTAAACTAAGGTAATTACGGAAATTACAAAGGAAAAAAAACAAAGGTATTCAACTGTATATCAATGACAAAAATGAAATTTGTTGTTGCTGATCATCTGCCTGAAGTTTGGAGTGAAATTGGTGCAAGCTATTGACATTAAATCCTGGAGATGTTCCTCACTGAGTCGAGATCGAAATTTATTTTTAGCGAAGTTATTCTTCGAAAATGTTGCTTCACATATATATGTTGATCCAAACAAAGTAAGAAGTTACAGAGCTAATTTTTAAAGTTCTGGATATCACACACAAATTTTATCCAGAACTCTTCACTGAAAACTTTCGTATGGTTTTGTTCTAAAACTGTGTTTTCTTGGAAATCGATCATTTCGATCTGCAGAATAGCTTTATCACTCACGAAAACATGTGCAGCTTCATTGCTCAATGGAGCCTTGATGGTTATTGCACCATCGGGATGCAGAGAGTAAATGCTGCTGAGGATTTCTACAAAATTTAAAATTTTCTCAACATCGGCGAACCTTGTTTGAAATTCCGATTTGAAATCTGAAATGAACGTCTTGTATTGGTCGACGTCAATCTCATTGCTGATTATTTTATTTAAATGGGGAAGAGTAAACATTCATTACCGAGATCATTAATAAAGAGATCTAGTTTCCGCGAAAAACTTCTCATTTCTGACATGAGCTCCCATATAAGCTTTCCATTGCTTATAAGTTTCAGGCCATTGATATGTTTAAAAGTATCCGTCAAAAAACCAATGGCAGCTACATTTTCTTTTTCGTTTAGAACACTTAACGAGTCGTTTGCTGAAGTCTGATCAATATTGGAAATATATGTCTTCAAGTACTCTAAAAAGCTTAAGAACCTTTCTAATACGCAGAATTTACTTAACCATCGCACATTGTTATGCAACGGCATGTCGTCATATTGTGCATTAACTTCTTCAATAATTGATTTTAATTCACGATGTGTTGAAATGTTCGAAAAATTCTGCGGGGGATATATATTTTTTCAGTCCGTACACAATGGGATGGCGGTCCGTCATTTGGTGACCCCTGATCTAAACTATATGCACGCCTATCAGCAGAGCCCGAACTGATCCATACATTTCTGTTCTTTTGCTCTTTTCCTCTTATATACAACCTTCTGTGGATAGTTTCGCTTTGATTATTGTTTATTTCTTTTTCAAATCTTTTTTCTAGCGATTCTTGTATTACAAACATGATTTCTCTAAGTTGATTGATAGCCGTAATCTAAATATCTTACAAATATATGGAATTATAGCATTTATGACAGTATGAAATTCAATAAATTTCAAATTGAAATGAACGAAGTATCAATATGATTAATACCCAAATGATGAAAAAATTCCAAAAATTATTAATTTCAGGAATCATAAAATCGAACGTATCGCCGAATAAAATAAAATTTTCTATGGATAACCCGAAAATGTTTTCATTGAAATTACAAATTTTTTTTATTTCACAAGCAAATAATTTGTAATAGAATTTCAGTAGCTCACCTTTTATAAATGTAGGTACAATTGAAATCATAGTAGTCTCTAATATTTTTTCGTAGCGTTCAGAAACAGCCTGACATATTTTTGATAGTAATGTGCAGGCCGCTTTTGTAAACTTCTGGTGTTTAAATTTCTTGAAAAGAGAAATATTAAATGGTGAGATATGAACTTTCAGATGGTCATTTTATACGAAATCCTATCTCTTGATACTAAATTCGTCGGCGTATTCATCATTATGGAAACTTCGATTTTCATCACGGCAATTGATGTGTTCAATCACAATTTTGGAGTGACAAACTGAACTAATTGTGTTCAAAATTGCGCTAATTCAACTGCTATTAATTACATCATTAATATATCAATCATTAATAAAACTTTGTGTTCGGAAATTTCTCAAATTGTAGGAAATATATCTCCACAATTCATTAACCAATTTAGGTTATCTGCTGCCAAACATAATTCACAGTGAATTTTGTGATGATATTACTCCCTTTGTGGTTAAAGTTGCCTCATCGCTGAACAAAAAGAAATTTTCTATTATTCAAAAATTCATCCATAAACAATATTCTACGAGTTTTCTTTCTAGCCTTCTCATAAGGCGTGTAAAAACTTTCGTTGGAGCGGTTTATTGTTTTTTACAACAATTATCGTCGAATATTTTCTCGAATAAATGACAACTCTCTTCACTGCCACTGGCATTACTCAAAGTAGGTTTATGTATTATTTATGTATATAATTGAATATATACTTAAATTCAAACACTTGAACTTATGATTTACACTTTATCGAAATCATAGCATGACGCCTTTCGTCGTTCAGATGCTAACAGAAAAATCTTTCTGTTAATTTGTTAGCACCTGAAGAAGTCGTTTGTAACGACGAAATGCGTCAAAATTGAAATAGAAATGTGCAAGTTGACTATGAAACTAAGCATAAATTCACAATGCAAATCTGTGAGAAAATAATGTCACCCAGAACTAAGTTTTCATTTCTTATGACATTCAAGTAAAAGTAACTGCATTTATCACGAATTGAATGAAGTAACATCGACTTCTTTATATCAATGTGATATCCTGTATTCGAAAAAGTGTGGTTCTAGTTTCTTTATAAGAATTTTTCCTATCCTGATATGAACATTATATTATTATCACTAATAACAATTATTTTCATCACTGGATATCTAATTCATACACGGTATTTTTTGATCTCACATATTTGTGAATTCGGAGTAATCAAGAATAATCAGGAATTCGAGAAGAATTCTTGATCTCACATCTTTGTGATCATTTATTACAATTGCAGGAAATTTTGGGTATGGATTTTTAAAAACGGCGTCTCTCGTTCTTTGATGAAAAAATTGGTAGGTATAAGAATTTATCTTTTTCGACTACGGAAAAGTATCATAGTATATCGTGAAACTTTTGAAAAAATTGTCAATAAGTGCTACCGTGACAGAATATTTTTAGTTGACAATTTAAAATTGCACAGATTTGTTTTCAGTCAAAATGGGTTTAATTATTTAGTCATTAGGGGGTTGAGTTGTTACTGGGAGTGTTATTAAGATATGAAGGTACGATGAAATTGCCATTCCTTTTGTTTGGAAATTTAATTCTAAATTAAATTTAATTTCGAATTTTCAAAATGGCACAGTTACATTCGTTATTGAAATTTCTGTTATAATACACATACATTGTTTTCAAGTTGGACGGATAAGGAAACAAAAGAAATTATTTCCAATTCATTTAATAGTCGGGCGATAAGATGAAAAACAATACAATTGCGAATTGATTTGAAATCAATAGTTTGACGTAAACAATTTTGTTGCATTTTTAGATAGGAGAGGAGGTGAATTCTTGATTTAGGTATTTCGACACGTCCGTTTAATGTATTTCATAAATTGAGCTAGTGTCAATAATTTAACACTAGCTCAATTTAGAGCTAGTGAATATTTCCTCCACTGAATAATTATATTTTCACCAAACTGAATAATCATAAATACTTACATCATATTATATTTTTTAGATTACTCGCACTCTGAAGAATGAAGCTGAGAAAATTCATCCTATCTCTAAGATTTTGATATGGTTGTTGAAAATATTGTTAAGAGGCCACCAGTATACGTTGGTGATATTTTAATATGTACGAAACTTTATAATAAGATTGGTGAAACGACTTAACAAAAATACAGGCGACAAAAATGAAATTTAATGCGTATGATATTTTGTTATTACCATTTAATTTCTATAATATTAACTGATTTTGTCGCCAATGATATCCAGTAAGGTTTTTACATTTCATTCGGTTTTCATAATTATAACCTGATGATGAGATTGATAAACATTCAACTTGAATTACATGATGTGACATTTTTGGATTATTCGTATAGTTGGAAAAATTCTACTTTAATTCACAGAAAATGTTCGATATAGTAAATACTTCGAGCTACCAACCGATTATAAAGAGTTTGTTGCAGAAAAGTTGTAATAAACTGGACTAGTTCTACCGACTTGAAAACCACGTGTTTATCTGCTTATTTATGAATTTTTGCTGTATCATTTTTGAAATATTGTTACGTATTTTTGAGACTAGTATTCCCTGAAGAAGCTTAGTAGCCGAACGGTGTATTGACCGTACACGCTTTCAGTTTACTGGCTCGGGTAAGTTCGATTCCCTCTCTATTCTTGGACTGTTCGAAATCGACGTTAAGCAGTAGCAGGGCCACCTTTAAAACAAATAAGTATTGTAGGTGGTCGTGGCAGTAGGTTAAACTTTCGTAGAAGCAAAGAGTGATTATGAAACTATGATTAGCATTGAATGAAATGGTTTTAAAATGAGATGAAATGTGAAAAATACTGTTTTCACTTCGTGAACATTCTTCGTTTTCATATTGCATTCCGAGTCTAGCATAAAAAAGCCTAGCATAAAAGAGATTTGTTCTGTTTATGTTTTCCACATATTTCGTAGTTATATGCTTTCTCAAAATTCATTAGACGAAGTTCATATACAAGCTCGACTTACATCATTTTTAGTATTCCGCTTGTGATGGATTCCATTTTATATGAATGATAATAATAATACTTCTTTATTATATGAACAATTCAAATTCAAAAAGCTATTGACCTTAAGTCCTTCAGCGTATTCGATATATGGTGTCATTTTATGTCAATTGATTATTTTATAACATGTTCAGTGATTCAAGTAGTGTCTCAGTTGGAAATTTTCTTCGTACGTGGTTCCTGTTGTAGGTATTATGGAACATCGGTAAAATATCCTCCAGTTTGTTCAGTCTTGTATGGAATTTTCTGTTTCTGAAGCCGATTTTTTATTGATTATTTGTCCTTCAATATGGCAGCTCATTACAGGGGTTGTGTAGTCTGTTCAGGGGGTGTCTTATTCTGGTAATGGTACGCAGAGCTGATCTCTCTGCTACCTCTATATTCTTAAGCGACGACATTTTGCAGCTTGCATAGATTATGTGTGCATATTCTACCATAGATCTACTAACGGTTTTGTATACAGTTTTCCTTATTCGCGGCGTATACGTTCCGGAAATATGCCACGAATACAGAAACCGTGAATATGGATGGTAATTTATATGAGATTATAAGGGATACGTTCCTGGGTGATAAAATGAAAAAAGTATATGAAAAAATTAATTTAAATGAAATTTTTGATCATATTGATTAATTATTATGTTCAGGCTTAAGGCAATAGTTTGAAGAATTTTGTAAGTTCTTTTTTCTTGGCAATTTTCAAAGGTTCCTTCAAATCGGCCTGATATTAAGCTATGACTTTAGTAATTTGCCTTCAAAATAAGTCTCCGATCCATAAACGAATCTGTTTTCATAAATAAAAACACAGTGCTCGTTAGCCATTCTTGTACCTTCACTAAGAATTTTCAATTAAGAATGAAAAATGAATGTTCATCTTGCGATTCAATCAAGTAACAAGAATGTTACTTGATTCTATCTGTTCGAACCCATCTCGTCCTATTCCATTCGCAATTTCAGCTATGTTTGCAGTCAAAGATTGAATGCGCAGAGATTCTTCGTCATATTCCGCTGTCAGAGTAGGCCACAGTTTTTTCCAGCATTAATAATAATAATAATATAATAATATAATTTTATTGAGAAACATTCCTTACATAGTAAAATTACATTCATTTCAATTGATAAATAATTACAACTAAGAGAAATGCTCTCAAAAGGACCGAATTCAGTTTGGAGTCTGATCTTCCATTCAGCCCTCGAGCAAAAATATTGCTTCATACAAAAATCTTGGTTAAATTCATATTAACAGTAATATACAATTTTGATTGAAAAGAAAACAAAATAAAAATTTCCTCAGAGATATTAAACATTCGAGACAATTTCACATGGTGAAGAACATTAGTGTTAAAAAATTATACAAATATATGATACAAAAAATTGATTCAAACATTATTGCCTACATCCGAATCATCGAAGTACTCTGACACACTATAGTACGCCTTTGTTAAGAGCAGAGATTTAACTCTCCTCTTAAACAAATGAGCTTTCAGTACTTTCAAATTCGATGGTAAATGGTTGAAAATTTTAATGCTCTGACAATAGAGAGAGTGCTCAAATTTGGCTGTTCTATGCATAGGAATAAGTAGCACATCCCTGTTTCTTGTTGAATACTCATGATTACTATTCAATTTAATAAACCTATCTTCATTTTCTTTAACATATAACAAACATCTATAAATATATAAACACGGTAAGGTGAGTATGTAATTATTAATGAAGATAGGTTTACAAGATGTTCGCTGATGAATATTGAATATTAATCGAAGTATTCGCTTCTGTGTAATAAACACCCTATTTATTTCTGTAGAGCAACCCCACAGCAGAATATTAGATGGATCCACCGTGTTTTCTGTGGGTACGACAAAAACAATCAGCTTGAACATAACCCGCAATCACCATGGAATTAACACTATCTGCACTACACCAATGTTCCGACACACTCAGAATATCTGTATTTGTTTCCATTATGTGTGTACGAGTATGGCTTCAGTTCTTCTAATGATTCTTTCATGTTTACTATGCATTTTGCTATGTTAAAATTCTTCCTGCATTCCATGACATTTTCAGGATCACATTTCATATTATCCAATATGATATTGAAGGTTCATCTAATGTAATAGAGCCTGCATTATCCCTTGCTCCATATGTGGAAGCAAGTCGTCATGTTGGGAGGAAAAAATGTCACTTTTATATTTGAATGCATAATTTCAAGTTCGTGAGGTTGACCTAGTGTATTATTCGAAACTAGATCTGCTTCAAAGTCTAAATTCTTTTTTTTTTAAATAAGTTTCAACTTCACAAACAAAAAAGTTCCTGAACCAGTTTTAATAAATAGGTATTAGATACGCGAATAAAGAAATATATTGCCGCGAATATAGGAATTTGGTCGCATTTTTTAATCCTCGAATAGTGAAAACGCGAATAAGAAAGTGTGAATACGGAGCTTGTACTATATTTTAACTGCACCCTCAATACTTACTCTTCTGTTTCCATCAGGTAGGCATCTGAAATGTTGTGCTTTATTTATTGTTTTCTTCTTCATTGACTATGAGTGAATGTTGAAATTTATTTTATTCATTCTCTATTCGGCTATATTCATTCTGTTTATTGTTACTGTTTGTGAATTTTGTGTGACTTTATGGCTTAATAATGTATTGACACTTATTAGGGGTTGGCTTTAGTCGCCATTTTGAACCATTTATTTGTTTTGTCCGTCAGTTCCTGTATTTTGTTAGTGCATTTTTTCATTGTTATTTCATATCCTACTCACATATGCTACTTCCCCTTCATATTCTAGGACAATAATCACATGAAACTTCTTGAAGTTTTGACACTTTGCTGACTTCAGGGCAAATATGGGAGCACTATATGAATGATTACCTCCAAATATTTCAATACAAAATACAATTGTGAGAAGCCGGAAAAACAATCAATTTACAAAACTTCAAAGGTTTACAACGTTTTTTAACGTTGAAATTCGTCAAAAATCCGTTTTACCAATCAAAAATAATATCTATTAACCAAAAAATTGAGAATATTTTGAAGATTCAAATTTGGATCAATTGATGAACGAAAAAATTCAATTGGTTGACAAATCAATGAATAAAATAGCCTGAATAACCCCTTCCGTTTGAACTTGACTAGCATCGTGAAATATTAAAGTTTAAAGTTGGTGAAATATTTCACCACATATTTTTATTTTTCTACCTATTGTAATGAATATCGAAAATGAGGTATATTCGCAAACTTTTGTTATCTGTGAAATATATTCATTGAAAATAAAACTAATAATAATAATACATTTATTCTCAACAGATATACATCCAATTACAGAGAAAAATAACAAATTGTACTCAAATAATAATAAATAAAACAAATGGACGAGAAAAAAAAACAAAAAAAAGAAAGGATAAGCGAATATATACAACGAAAAAATTTATTTGAAATAAATTGAAATTGTATTGAACAATAACCAGATAACTAAAAATAAAATAAAATATTGTCTATTACAAAGTAATGTATGGTCAGCAGAAGTTGGCCATGCAGTAACGAAATATGTTTGATGAATGAAAATAAAATTAAAATCGATGGCAATATTACTATCCAGTAAACAAATGAAACAACTAAAAATAAAATAATATTTATGACAACAGAAGTTATTATAAGAAGGAAAATATCACGACACCCCATTGCGCTGTTCTGAGTGGCATGCCAAGATAACTGACAATCGATCAAAATACATATTACATTGACTGCAACAACCATCATAAAGAATACATATACAGTTGATAGTAAAACGTGACATAACATTTGATTTTCTGGAAGTGACATAAAATGTATTATTTCGCCTCAGACCACGCTTTGGTACGCGAATATTTATTTTGCTGAGAAGAAATGGTGAATCAATCGAATTGTGCAAAATTTTGAAGAGAAACTTTAGGCCGAACCGTTCACGCCTCAACTTCAGTAATTCGATTCCCAAACTATCGCTTAGGATGGAATGGTCGAAACCTCTAGAAGGATATTGCCCATAACATCTGAAGTACATATACTTCAAACATTTCCTCTGAATTGTCTCCAAGTCGACAATAGAATTAATGTACACAGGAGACCAAATTAAACACGCATATTCCATTTTACTGCGAATAAAGGAGTAGTATAGCGTTTTCATTGTGCCAAGATTAACAAAGCTGTCCCAATTTCTGACCGAATAACCCAGTATCCTAGAAGCAGAAGCCATAATACAAGTTATATGTTCAGAGAAGAACAGCTTGTAGTAGAAAAGTACCCTCAGATCCTTAAACTCAACACATCTATCTAGAATTTGACCTTCCAATATATAACTATGATGAATTGGAAACAATTTTCGAGAAAATGATTTATTTAGAAAAATTTTACATTTACTGATATTCAGTTTCAGCCCATTGCTGTTACACCACTAACAGCATCAAGGGAAGACTGTAATCTGACGCGAACATGACGATCGTTAATAGCAGCAAATATTCTAAAATCATATCTTATACACATCTTATACACACGTTCCCTCTTCAAAAATCATTAAGTTCTTCAAAAATAATAATTTAAATATAGCATTTTCAAGTCACAGTAGATTGGATAGAATGATCTTTAATAATAAATTGTCCGAATCCGAGCCAATGAAGAAGTCTGGAATTTATAGATTAGACTGTGAAGAATGTAAGTCGTCATATGTTGGCCAGACCGGAAGATGTTTTGAAACTAGGCTAAAAGAACACGTAAAAAACGGACAATCTGCTTTTCGGGAACATCTAGAGTCGACAGGACATAAGATCTCAAGTTGTTTTAAACCTAAGATACTTCATTACTGTGAAAAAGGGATTAAAATGAACTACCTGGAAGCCATGGAAATAAAAAAACTTCAAAAATCCGATAAGTACGATCTTCTTAATGACCAGTTAGACCTAAACCATTCCCAGCTGTTAAATCTCTGATAATTTGGAAACCCCCACCTCTATGACGTAATTCAAGGTGGTCCGAACAGGTTTGCAAAATATTTATAGGTTGTCTTTGTAATAAGTATTCATTCTTGATAATGCTGTAAAAGGCGAAACTAGTCGAATAAAGAATTGTTCAGTCAGTGATTTTTAGACAAGTTTTTATTATTACCTCTCATTTAATTATGAACTATCACAGAGTAGATTCATCGTCCATTGAATTTATTCTAAAATCATCTGCAAAAGTAAAAAAAAATAATCATAATCATAAGAATTCTTGAATACAAAATGAGATATCCGATTGAAAAATCGAATTCATTTGAACGAAATAGAACAATATTTAGAGGATGAGTAGCTGAGCGGTATAGTGATCATATACGATTCTGGTGGTTATGGGTTCGATTCCCACCGTGGACTTCGATCCAACTTTCGCACGAGCACAGAGTGCGTCCGTAAGCATTGGAAAATTACGTAACATTTATTAAAATTTTCCGTGATGAAACGAAAAAAATGAAATTACAAAAATTCCTCTTATTCATAACTGTAACTCTAGAGCCAAATGAAATTAGTCAGGAATATTTCATTCGTTTTATGAAAGGACAAATATGTTAATGAAAGAAATCATTGCTTGCCCCCATCATCCACGTGTACAATTGTTTCCGGTGCGGGTACTTTGTTACTTCGTACTAAATGTTCATGAGTAGTGATGAAATAAAACTATGAACACCGGTTCAAGCTAGTTATTATCAAGCAAATCGTTGCCGAATATCTCCTGTAAGAAACCAATTCGTCCCCAAGTACGTTTGCCATCGAAAAAACAAATCTATTTCTGTCAATAATCTGGATGAATAATGCGTAACTCGCTGCGGGTTTAACATTCTGAAGACATCATGTGAAATCATAAATAATTCAACAAATATTTAATCTATATGTTGATGGATGGAGATCAGTTCAATAATGAATTTGATTATTGAATAAATCGAGAATGGTTGCCCTTGTATTCTTTTCGATTGGAAATTTTTTTTTCAAAGAAAAATAAGTTGAAAATATAATTTATATAAATACACATCTTTTCAACGATTAGGAATGGTTCGGAGGGAATCTCAGTGTGAAAGAAGTCCGAATATTTTGTCGTTCATTGGCTTTCATCATGAGTGTTAATTAGGAAATGTATATAAATAATAAAAATTAATTTTAATAAAAGTTAATTAAATTGACAGGTCTCCTCCAATCAATTTTCAAAGTCTTTCAAACTTTGGCAAGATTTTATATTGTTGAAAATGTGAAATGTGTGAGGCGTTTCGAGCTGTGGATAAAAAGACTGTTCATATAAAAATCAGAATTTACCTTTGTAATATGAAAGTTTTTTCTTGGTCGTTTTGCATACGCGTGGATATCTCGAACATAGATGAAATCATCTTTCGAATAACTTAGTAGGTCACCTTGTGACGCCTGAAAATGAACCCAATCTTGTCACAAAAAAAGACATAATACACACCATCAACATCAACTTTGGTATATCTGTTACACTCAAAAATAATTCGAAATTTTGCAGTTTTTGTAATACAAACTTCACATTTTTCCATAAAAAGTTGCAATGCCCACCAAACGAAAGTTTGTCCATTATGCAATCTAAGTACTTAAATTTGTCAACTCTTCTAATTTTCATATTGCCTATCAATCTTCTTAGTATTTGAAATATTTACTCTACTATACTTTCTTAATATTAACATCATCTTTGTTTTTTCTTTATTTAATTTCATGCAGTTACTATTAAACCATTAAAATATCTCGTTTATTTCAGTATTGATCTAAATCTGTTATTTCCCCAACACTATCCCCAACTATAATAATAATAATATTTATTTTCAATAATTTTTGCTACACATTTCAATGTTGAAGGTGCAACAATGAAAATGAAAAAAGATAAAAAAGTTAATTCAGTTACAAAACAATTACAAAATCACCTGGCAGTTTGATCCTATACTACATTAATTAAACAAAAAAAAACCAAATTTTTCTGTATTATATGTTCCAATGTATATGTGACAATATTTTCATCTATTGAAATTATACTTTGGTTTTCTAACCCCCAGATATTGGGGGTTTAAAATGTACGAGCGCTGAATGAAAGGAGAGCAAATGTTCCATGAATATTAGATATAAAACGAAATTTTTTTAACCCTTATCATATTGAATAACTTCTATGGCATTTTATGTTCACACAACTTCTTTGGTCACTCCGAATGTTAAAGTTCACCTTCAGAAATTGAGTTTTATCCGCTATATTCAATATTTCATCGCTGTTTTGATATTGCAATGCTATAGTGAATATATAGCATGATGATCACGGTATCTTCGAGAAAATCCCAACGAACCCTTTCTAATAAAGAAATATAAAATGTATTATGGATGTAAGTTTAATACCCTCGCTTTTATGAATTTCCGATATTTTTATTTTATTCTTTTATTTTACATGAACTGTTTTACGGGATAGGTCCTAATTACAAAACAGGAAAGACAACAGATACTTAAAATAAAATTTGTAGTACAAAAGTTCAAAAGTTTCAATTTTCTACTTTCAAATTAAAAAGTTCAATTTTAATAAGGGAGTTTGTGATATGCAATCACAACTGATAAACTGAAATATAATTATAGGAATAAAAAAAAACCTAAATGCTGACTAAACTCATACATACAATTAAACATAAACACACACATATACATTCACATATTACCACATTACACACATACAAGTATATGCGTGAATATGAATGCTGTACGTGAGTAGACATAAATATAATTTATTTTTATAATGGAAAGATTGGTTTTACAGTTTTATTATATATTATTATATAATTCATATTTATCATATTACATTATAATGTTAATTATGAATTATTCACCTATAATTAACAGTTTTGACTTTACTATAACTAGGTAATGAGCTTGTTTCTTCGAAATATCGAGGCTTTTACACTTAGTTGGGAGGATTGGTATAATATTCCAATTATATGTTCCTCAATATAGATGTGAATATATATATATATATATATATATATATATATATATATATATATATATATATATATATATATATATTTTTTTTTTTCAGTGTTTAATTGGGATTGCAGTCTAGGACAGGAAAATCAGTTACCTCTTCAGTATTTTCCAAGCTTTCGAAAATGTTTATTTTCTTCTTCAGGGCTAAAATAGTACAATAATTAACAGTTTATATAGCAAGGCACTATAAAAGTTTTTTCTTACAATTACTGTGAAGTTAGTCCGAAAGTACATTAGTTTTTTGAATTCTGAAAATACGTACAAGTGTTCCCAAAATGCATTGGGTTGGAATATTACTGCATTCTACGTGTTGGGTAGTCGAAGGAAGTGACGACAATGACTGTATTTCTCAATTTCTCTTTTCAAGTGGAGTGTTCCCAGATGTTTTTAAGGGCGTTTCTCAAAATGCATAACGTTGGCCGAAGTTTTATGATTAATGAAAAGAGAATGAATTTGTTTCGTGTATTTTGAATGGATTGTTCGGAGAATAGGATATCAGAATATGAGCCATCAATCGGAGGAACCTATGATATTAATGGCTCATATTCTGATATCCTATTCACCGAACAATCCATTCTAAATACATAAAACAAATTCATTCTCTTTTCGTTAGTCATAAAACTTCGGCCAACGTTATGCATTTTAAGAAACGCCCTTAAAACATCTTGGAACACTCCACGAAAAGCGAAATTGAGAAATACAGTCAATGTCGTCGCTTCCTTCGACTACCCAACACGTAGAATGCAGTTATATTCCAACCCAATGCATTTGGGAACACTTGTACGTATTTTCAAAATTGACAAAACAAATGTACTTTCGGACTAACCTCACAGTAATTGTAAGAAAAAATTTTTTATAGTGCCTTGCTATATAACCTCTTCATTTTTGTACTATTTTAGCCCTGAAGAAGAAAATAAACATTTTTGAAAGCTTGGAAAATACTAGAGGTCACTGATTTTCCTGTCCTAGACTGCAATCCCAATTAAACACTGAAAAAAAAATATATATATATATATATATATATATATATATATATATATATATATATCATGCTAGTGTTATTATCTAAGGATATTTTTTCATTTCGACTAAAAATAACCGACATGCAGATATTCTCAGCAAAAACTGACTTTAAAAATGTTAATTTTAGTTTCTTTTTTACGTTTCCATGAGAATAATTTATTTTTTTCAACGGTTCAAACAACAATATTCCCTTAATTCAACAATTTCGAATTTAGTTTCTGTAAAAGACACAGTGAAACTAAAACAGAAACCATTTCTTCAATGCCGAGTGCAAAATTGTTCTGAAATAAGTCAGATTGAATGAGTAAAAAAAGGCTTGAGGACCTACAGAGTCCATCTGCCAAATATGCCATTTAATGCATATTAAAACTTCTATTATATTACAAAATGTTAAAGTCTAAAGAAGCCATCGTAGGGGTGAAAACTACGTCATAAATGTCGAATGAAAGTGTACATATTTTGAAAATAGTCTTTTCCCTAACCTTTTCTTCTATTAATTGTATATAGAGAATCGAATATAGTTTCTGGTGTTAGGTTTTACAATGCAAACTCAGAAAAAATATCTTCTTCTTCTTCTCGTGCCAACGCTTACAGCGTGTAGGCGATCATCTACTCATTCTATACTACGTAATTGCCCCTCCGTAGCTAGTGCGAATATATCACCGACGTTTTTCACTCCACACCAGTTCTTGATATCGCACAACCATGAATGCCGTTTTCGGCCTGGACCTCTTCTACCTTCTATTTTACCCATGAAAATTAGTCTTAGGATCTCATATTTATTGCCTCGGAGTATGTGGCCCGAATAAGAGATCTGTCGTTGCTTTGTATCTTTTAATAACACTCGCTCGACGCCGGCTCTTCTAAGTACTTCCTCATTCGTTATTCGGTCCACCCAAGGAATCTTTAATAACCTGCGGAGTGTCCACATCTCAAAAGCCTCTATGCGGTTCATGGATTTTATTTTGAGTGACCATGTTTCGACCCCATATGTTATTATGGCCAAATATAGCATTTTACCATACGAAGTCTTCTGTCTAATGATACTTCTCTTCGACATAGATATCTTTGAAATTTAATAAATGTAGTTCTTGCCATCGTCGTCCGTATTTTTATTTCTATAACGCTATCCAATTTGTAAAAAAAAATAAAAAAAATATAATAAGCTAAGTAAAATCTTCAAGGTTGATTTATTGAAGAGTATGTTTATCAAGTAACAAGTTATGATGGAGTTATGTAAGAACAACAGGTTGTTCCCAGAAACTGCGAAATCAATTAATCTTACTCACAATAATAATCGAATTCGTATCTGAACTGGTAATTTATTTTATTGTATAGCATTCAATTCAATTGACAAATGCATTAATCAAGAAATAATATCAGCAGGAAAAAAGAAAACTTCGAAATGATGACATAATTTTCTGATAAATATGTGATTTTACTACGTTGCAAAACGTCCAATGTTTATATAAATATAATTATTTGTGGCCACTGTCTTAAATTGATAAAAAATTTATTAAAAATTTTTCTAATGTTACACATTCTTAAAAATTCAGGAAATGCTCTATAACTGTAAGAACAGATATAAAACATCTGAATTTAATTGGTAACTATTGAATAACCCTCTCAACTAACACTAAAAGAATCAACACACCGCAATTTTTAAACAACATATCTCGAAATTAATTTTTTGGGAGCGTTCCAGTATTACGTAACGCAATTTTTAAATATTTTTGAACATATATATATATATATATATATATATATATATATATATATATATATATATATATATATATATATATATATATATATATATATATATATATATATATATATATATATATATATATATATATATATATATATATATATATATATATATATATATATATATATATATATATATATATATATATATATATATATATATATATATATATATATATATATATATGTATTTGTATATACACCAGAACGGATCTGTTTGCGTGAGGCAAGAGGGGTAACTAATTCATTCTTTTTGTAAATTCAAATTTCATCAATAACAAAACTAGACGAATGTAAACCGCCAACACTATTAAATATATATATATTTATATATATATATATATATATATATATATATATATATATATATATATATATATATATATATATATATATGTATATATATATATATATATATATATATATATATATATTTATATTTATATATATATATATATATATATATATATATATATATATATATATATATATGTATTTGTATATACACATTTAAGAATTTGATAGTATGTGCATTTGATAGATTTTCGCGTCCGGAAACTCATGCTGTGAATAACTTCACAAATAAATGATGTGATAGAGCCGCATCCGGCGACCTAGTAATTTCCTCCTGGATACCTAGGTAACACGTTAAACTCATGAATTCTCTATAACAACTACCTATCCGTAGAATTCCGTACAAAGTCGGTGGAGTAATGTTCTTCGAGTTGTGAGCTCTAGAGACAGGCTTCACTGCTGATTTACCTCCCATATGGGGAATAGCAAGAAGATATATTCAGCCCGTACAAACTGGTCAATACATCGCAAGTATTTTTTTCTAGCATAAAAGCACAACAAGCGGTTACATTGGGTGTTAACCATCTGTTACGTCTGACTTTATATTGCTTCAACACTCTAACTCAGTGGTTTCCAACCTGTGGGGCGCGAGAATGTTCCAAGGGGGGCATGCAGCTGTAATTATATATTCTTTTTTTGTATTTTTGTAAAATTTGTTTTTATTACATTTTAATTCATTATTTCTCATAATAAATAATTATTTTTCAATTTGATGATTGATGAGGCCGATACTTGGAGAAAATTAATATCCATAAAGAAACAATATTTAGAATTTTCTCATAATTTTAATACAAATACGCATGACGGCGTTTCGAAGTACTACTTCTTTATCAAATGCTGGATTAATATTAGGTGTAATTTTACAAACTCAATACTTATAGCTAGTTTCACAGAACATACCAGGTTTGTTCTATGACTAACTTGGAATGAGGGCCATAGAATGAAACTGATATATAACAAAAAGAATCGTATACCTGGAAATAAATAAATATATTTATAAAATAAATAAAATATACAAATAATATACAGCTAAGATGTAATGAAGAAAAGTTAAAATTTGTTTTGAATATGAAACAAAATTGAAAGTAAATTGACTAGAACCTACGTAATCAATATGATCTGCTACCTGGAATATTCTTATTGAACATATTAAGTAGAGGGCTAGTGTTAACATCTACATAACTGGCCATTAAGTAAAAGTCCCGAATTTTTGAATTTATTAATCTGTAAAGATCCTAGAAGATATAGCTTGGAACCTTTATTCTCTCTATTTAATATTTCAAACTCTGAACTAAATCTATGACTTTCTTTTACTAAATGGATAGCATAATGAGAATCTGTTTTCTTTTTCTCAAAACTACGTTTATGTTCCGATAATCTGATTTGGAAATTTCTGAAAGTTCTTCCCATATAAAATTTTTCTCAACTACCACATTTAATTTTGTATACCCCACACATTTGATTTTTATTAATTTTTGATTTATTATTTTTAATTATGTTACCAATATTGTTTGTGTTCCGAAAAGAAAAAATTATTTTTTAATGTATATTTTCGCATAATATTGGATATTATTTTGTAGCCCATGAAATAAATTGTAATATTAGTTGAATATTAATGAAACTAAATTATTAAAAAAATTAAGGGGGCGCAACAATTCTTTTTAAGGGTGGCGCAGGTGCAAAAAAGTTGGAACCCACTGTCTAACTTTTAAAGTGAATAATTTCGAATTACACGTCTACGGTAATGGTTTCCAGTTCATATTCGATTCATTTTCTTTCTCTTATTTTTTTTCGAAATGACTGGCTTCGTGATTAACCATGAGCTAACATTCTTATAATAACTCTACGGTTACGGAAATGGTGAGAAAAATGGGAATTGAGAACACACTTCAGTAAAGAAGGAATGATATTTGGCGTGAAACAAAAACAGAGGTTTTTGATCAGATGAGAGAATGGAAATTTTTTATTTATTGGAGATTGAAAAAAAAAATATATATATATAATTGGAGTGAAGGATAAGAAATAAGCTCAAAATTTAAGTCACTTGTAACTTCCATAAGAAAATAGCAGCTCTCCAAGATTTGCGATTTTTCTGTTGCTTCCTGGTGTTTGCTCCAACTTTGCAGTCATAAACAACCTGTCCTTATAAAGTTACAACAGTTGGAGAGAGTGTTTTATTTGATGAAGTTTTGACTGCACCTTAGCAACAGAAAATATGTAACCGTGAAATTGACTACTGTGAGCCACTTCTATTATAACATGAATAAAGAGTACCAGACACAAAATCATTCAGATTGTTAAATAACCATAGAAATTACATGATGTAAATGTCTAAGACATATGTATTGTGATTATCAGACCAGGTTTATGACCGCAATTCATTTACATAATCACCTCTGCTAATTATTTCATGATTGAAATATCAAAACGAGAAAATTCAGCTTTTGTGGTTCTTATATCAAAGCACATCAAAAGAGAATAAACATTGCAATTAGTAGATACCTACGGGTATAAAAGATATGTGAAATTTCGATGCTTGGTGTGTCTGTAATCCGAGAGGTGTGTTTTCTACTGATTCCTATAGATGGAATTGTAGTGTATTCATTACTCTACGATCTTCCACTTGGAGTCACAAGAAGATGCTTATATGTCTGGCGCTTCCATCAGGTGTGGCATGGATTTCAATATTTCTCTAACATTTATCCCTTGAAGGATGATGGAGACATCACATCGTACACGTTCACATATCTAGCTCTACTATAACATTCTCTTGGTTAATTTGAATTTCTCAAATGAATGTTCTAGTGTTCATTCTCTATATATATATATATATATATATATATATATATATATATATATATATATATATATATATATATATATATATAGTCCATCGCAAGACTATCGTACTTCAAGTATAGAAGTCTCTTTTTGAAAAAATTTTGGTAAGTCGAGGATATTGCTTTCAGTGTCAGTTTTTCGTTTTTCCAAACACGCAAGTGGAGTTTTCAAAAGAAGTGGGTGATCTGGCTATACAATTGTTGATTTACTTGTTTCTTTGTTAATTCGAAGTGTAAATGTTGTGTTGCTGTCAAGATAGAAAAAGTTGTGGACCAGTCGGAAAACCGCATCGTTCAATTTCCTGATGGGTGGTTTGTCTATTCCCGGAGGCATTACAACAGTCTTCTGTGAATTGACGATCATCCGAAACTTGTAACAAAATTCCTTAGTCACAGCATTTCGCGAAGATTATTTTGTTAGCCTCTACACAGCGTAACATGCTCTTCAAAGTTTTCTTCGGAATTTAAAACAAGTACCTCGTCATCTACCTATGTTCTGGAGTTCACGGGATAATGACAATATTGATTATCATTATATTCAAATTAGTTATTACTTATTAAATCAAACTAAACACTTGTCTTAATCTTTCAATATTATATTCAACAATAAAATTAAATAGTGAAAATGTTTCTAGCGTGAGCACAGTTTAGTCTTGAAAATGAATTAACGCTCGAAATATATTGACTATTTAATTTTATTGTTAAATATAATCGTGAAACATTAAGCCAAGTGTTTAATTTAATTTGATATTTAATTATGATTCGCCAAGAGTTAAGCGATAATTCAATCTCAGTTATTAATCATTACCAAAAAACATTTACCTCTTCTTGAACTCTCATCTGCAGTTCTATAATTACAACAAGAATTCAAAATCGAAAGAGAAGTGTAACACTTCTCAATTCCAAAGCAATTTCCCAATCTGGAAATTGATTTGGAAATTGGAAACTCTTTTCCATTTAATATGGAAAATTTATGTTCATTTGAATGCAGATAATCAGGTGACCAAGCAGTGAAAAAGCATTGTGAAAAAAACGTTGTTAGTCTTTTTCAAAGTTAA
Source organism: Henosepilachna vigintioctopunctata (assembly GCA_030704895.1). Classification (NCBI taxonomy): domain Eukaryota; kingdom Metazoa; phylum Arthropoda; class Insecta; order Coleoptera; family Coccinellidae; genus Henosepilachna; species Henosepilachna vigintioctopunctata. Next base: position 40,080 of record JARQZJ010000133.1, read on the forward strand.
ATTTAGGTAGATTAAAGTAACGATGTTAAGATTCGATATTCATTAAAAGAGTTCAAGTTACAAATGTTTAATTTTCACGTTAACTTTTAATTCGACGTTTATCAGATTTTGATATCTCGATTATCTCATAAGAAACACTCTGTGTATTTTTTTGTAGTTTCAAAATTGAATGAGCTGTGTTCCTCACTGGCACTCGAAGAAGGCTTGTGAAAATATTTCGTCCCTGAGAACACTCTTCACTTCTCACGTGGCACTGAAGGGAATAATAATTTGATCAATTATTGAATATTTTCAATAAGTGAATGATTGAATATACAGCCCACTTGATACAAATATAACTCTTTTTAAACTTTCCAAATTGTCACATTGAAACATTCATCAACTATCTAAATATATTCAGTTATAGCATTCCTGATGTGACATATTTCTTTGATATTTTACGAAGCTTTCAGACTTCATTATATCAAGCAGCTCTCAGTTGAGTTTCAAAATATTTCATATGCTAATTTAAAATTTCCATATTGTATGACATGGAAAAGTGGTGCTTCAATTATTTTTCGTCATTCCAAAGCGAACAAATATTTCAAGGGCGGGTACTTGACTTGCTTGTTGTGAATACAGCGAGGGCACGATTACAAGCAGTTAAATTCCATTTTTCTCTCTACATTTTCAGTGAAAATGAGGTTTTCATTGTTAAACGGCAGTAGTATTCAAAATGATGAGCTTGTATATCTTATTGCCGCATTCGATTGAATCGCATATATTCTCCAGAAAAGTGTTATTTTCCATAACGGTCTCCAAATCCTGTTTATTCTCTTGGGATGTGATACTTCCATTAATAATGGAGTAAGCAGATGCTTCAGATGTTGTATTGTCGATTTTGTTGAACCAACCAATTTCTCAGATATATATATATATATATATATATATATATATATATATATATATATATATATATATATATATATATATATATATATATATATATATATATATATATATTGAGCCAGGAATATGTTTAATAATTGAAAATCATAAAATAACTTCCATAGGGCTTTCGAAAAGCGGCAACTGGATTATTCAAATACATAAATAACAAGATAAGGAATGATATGGACATGGGTGATACAGGAATGTCGAGTTACATTGAGTTTTTAGTCATGTTGAAAGTCTACCCCAGAAAATAAAATACCTACACAAAAAAGGTCCATAGATCGCTTGCAAGTTAATTCAATACATCTTGAGATACTTTTTTCCTACTATAACAACACGTTCAATATATTAACATGTATATATGTGATAGTTTCGTTCATTATGTTATATTAATATGTGATAGGTTCGTCTACAGGAATCGAAGGAAATTCGTCTATAGGAAACTACAGGAATCGTCTTTTTCTCGAAATGTATCACATCAGTAAAACACAAAATGCAATAAACTATAAAACAGATACAAAAACTGAGTAGCATATATTGAAACATTTTAAAAAAGATTTAACACTTGGTTCGGTCTCGTCGGTATATTCGTTGTTATGTTGTAATATGTAGCAGTCGATGTTTTATTGTTTAGAGTTTGTTTAAGTGAATTATCTCTGTAATTATTGAAAGTTTATGCAGACAAATTATGTTATTATTTTTACAATATACTTGAGATAATATATATATATATATATATATATATATATATATATATATATATATATATATATATATATATATATATATATATTGATCGTTATTATTTCAACCGTACAATTTATGAAAATTAAATGTTTGGATATCAGGATAGCGGTTTGTGTGAAATACTTTATTTTCCTATACACTCAATATTTCGTCACTATTTCGTGACTTCTTCAGGAGTATACTAAAAACAAATGAAGGTACATGAGTCATCACAATTTGTAAAAATAAAATCATTAAAACTTACAGATCTAAAAGTTTAAATATCAAAAAACACATACACGGTTCATACTTTGTCGGCAGGCCATAGAACAGTGACTGACACGAGCAATATATCATTAACGGTGGTCCGGTTTTTTATTCTTTATCTTTAATAGATTGCAGTATATGTTACTTAATTGACCAGTGTCAGATTTATAGTTAACGCAGTTCTCATCTTTTTTTATGTGACACATTTCAAGGAAAAGCCTGGTCTTGTAATTGTAGTGTTGGTCAAGAATTTTCACGTTAGAGAAATCAAACATATGTCCTGTATTTTTCAGATGTTGAACAACAGCACATGAGTTCTTCATGAGACGGCAGTCGCTTTTGTGTTGGGTTAATCGTTGTTTTAGCCATTGGTTGGTTTGGCCTATATACGTGCCTTCACATCCCAAGCATGACAACCTGTATACGACGTTATTGTTGAGTAGAGTTGGTGTCCGGTCCTTCAGTTTTGAGAAGATTGTTTTTATAGTTACTGTGCTATATGGTGCCATTCTGATCTCAGGTATGTCTCTGAATAGGGTGGTAATGCGATGTGTCAAGTGGTCTATGTGAGGTATCTTCTTGTAATTTGTGATTCGTCCATCAACTACCTCAGTGGAACCATCATAAAAATTTGTGTTATAAATCAGTTTTTTTAAGATATGCTTTGGATATCCATTGTTGATAAACGTGTTAAATAGCTGTTTTAAATTATTTTGAAGAAACCTCTCATCACATATATGTGTTAACCTATTTTTCATCGCCATCACGGTGTTATATTTCTGCCTTTTTGGATGGTTCGACCAATAATTGAGAAATCGTCCTGATGCTGTGAGTTTTTGGTACCAATCCAGAATTATACTACCATCATCCAGTCTAATCACTCTCGTATCCAAGAAAGTTACGCTTTGTTCTGTTTCCAGTTCAATAGTAAACTGAAGGTTGATATCAAACGAATTAAAGATCTCCAAAGTGGTCTGTTCTCTACCAGCTGGAATAGCACAGATGATGTCATCTACGTATTTAAAAATGAACGGTAATTCATATGGCAGTTTAAGGGTGACCTCTTTCAGGAGATGATCAAGAACAATTTTGGCAAGAATATTGCTGATAGGTGAACCCATCGGTGTACCAAATATTTGGTTATAATGCTGGTTGTTGAAAACAAAGAAAGTATTGTTGAATATGAAGTCAATCAGCTTGAAAAAACTGTCTTTTGAGAGTGTTGTGTGATCTTTTATATTATTCCATTTTGATTTCAAAATGTTCACAACTAGATCCAGTGGTATATTGGTGAAGAGAGAAATCACATCCAAAGAAACCAGTACATAATTTCAGATTACCTCCAAATTATGTACTGGTTTCTTTGGATGTGATTTCTCTCTTCACCAATATACCACTGGATCTAGTTGTGAACATTTTGAAATCAAAATGGAATAATATAAAAGATCACACAACACTCTCAAAAGACAGTTTTTTCAAGCTGATTGACTTCATATTCAACAAAATTTTCTTTGTTTTCAACAACCAGCATTATAACCAAATATTTGGTACACCGATGGGTTCACCTATCAGCAATATTCTTGCCAAAATTGTTCTTGATCATCTCCTGAAAGAGGTCACCCTTAAACTGCCATATGAATTACCGTTCATTTTTAAATACGTAGATGACATCATCTGTGCTATTCCAGCTGGTAGAGAACAGACCACTTTGGAGATCTTTAATTCGTTTGATATCAACCTACAGTTTACTATTGAACTGGAAACAGAACAAAGCGTAACTTTCTTGGATACGAGAGTGATTAGACTGGATGATGGTAGTATAATTCTGGATTGGTACCAAAAACCCACAGCATCAGGACGATTTCTCAATTATTGGTCGAACCATCCAAAAAGGCAGAAATATAACACCGTGATGGCGATGAAAAATAGGTTAACACATATATGTGATGAGAGGTTTCTTCAAAATAATTTAAAACAGCTATTTAACACGTTTATCAACAATGGATATCCAAAGCATATCTTAAAAAAACTGATTTATAACACAAATTTTTATGATGGTTCCACTGAGGTAGTTGATGGACGAATCACAAATTACAAGAAGATACCTCACATAGACCACTTGACACATCGCATTACCACCCTATTCAGAGACATACCTGAGATCAGAATGGCACCATATAGCACAGTAAATATAAAAACAATCTTCTCAAAACTGAAGGACCGGACACCAACTCTACTCAACAATAACGTCGTATACAGGTTGTCATGCTTGGGATGTGAAGGCACGTATATAGGCCAAACCAACCAATGGCTAAAACAACGATTAACCCAACACAAAAGCGACTGCCGTCTCATGAAGAACTCATGTGCTGTTGTTCAACATCTGAAAAATACAGGACATATGTTTGATTTCTCTAACGTGAAAATTCTTGACCAACACTACAATTACAAGACCAGGCTTTTCCTTGAAATGTGTCACATAAAAAAGATGAGAACTGCGTTAACTATAAATCTGACACTGGTCAATTAAGTAACATATACTGCAATCTATTAAAGATAAAGAATAAAAAACCGGACCACCGTTAATGATATATTGCTCGTGTCAGTCACTGTTCTATGGCCTGCCGACAAAGTATGAACCGTGTATGTGTTTTTTGATATTTAAACTTTTAGATCTGTAAGTTTTAATGATTTTATTTTTACAAGTTGTGATGACTCATGTACCTTCATTTGTTTTTAGTATACTCCTGAAGAAGTCACGAAATAGTGACGAAATATTGAGTGTATAGGAAAATAAAGTATTTCACACGAACCGCTATCCTGATATCCAAACATTTAATTTTTATATATATATATATATACTAGCTGACCCGGCCAACGTTGTTTTGCCATATAAATCATTATAATTATATATATATATATATATATATATATATATATATATATATATATATATATATATATATATATATATATATATATATATATATATATATATATATATATATATATATATATATATATATATAAGTACTCATTATATAAGACTTATATAATATATATAAGTCGCTTTCTCTGTAAATCTGTAATATCTTCGAAAATATTCATTTAAATCATATGCTGTTAAGGGCCATATAAATCTATATAAAATCTACAATGTATTTAAGGTATTTAATTGGATAAGGATTAATGTTGTATTGGTTAAATTCGTAATGTTAAATTCGCTTCGAAAATTAGCCATTATTTGTAAAAAGTAAGTGAGAAAAAAATTTTATTGTGGTATATCCATAAGAGATAGGCATATACCATAGCGGAGTTCTCTGTAGACCTTTTCAATGTGTATAATACTTAGTACATTATTTTGATAAATCTCGTAGGGTTCAGCCTTCGTTTGCAATGTTAGCGAAAAAATGTAATTATTTACGACATCACATTAGAAACCTCAAAAATAACATTATTTGTCCACTATTTCATGGATGCTCTTATACATATAAACCTTTCTCTTCAATCACTGTATCTACTAAAGAAAACCACATCAAAATCCTTTGCGTAGTTTTAAAGATTTAAGCATACATGGGGATATAGGGACAGAGAAAGCAACTTTGTTTTATACTATGTAGTGAAGTATTGCTATTCCTCGCTGGAGAGCTCCGATATAATAAACGCGTCCGTTCGCTGCCAAATTCAAAGTGCTATAGGGAAAACCGCGGCCTCAGACGCGCTATTTATAGGCACGCACGCTTTTGCCGCACCGGGCGGCCGGCCGGTACCGCCGCAAACGCTACGCCCCGCAATTTTTAAATCTGTAATATCTTCGAAAATATTCACTTAAATCATACGGTGTAAAGGGCCATATATATCTATATTAAATGAACAATGTATTCAAGGTATTTAATTGGTTAAGGATTAATGCTGTATGGGTTAAAATCGCTTCGAAAATTAGCCATTATTTGTCGCAAAAAGTAAATGACAAAAAAAAGTTATTGTGGGTTATCCATAAGAGATAGACATATACCATCACGGACTTTTCTGTAGACCTTTTCAATGTGTACAATACTTAGTACATTATTTTGATAAAACTCGTAGGGTTCAGCCTGCGTTTGCAATGTAAGCGGAAAAAATGTAATTATTTACGACATCACATTAGAAACCTCAAAAATAACAGTACTTCTCCACTATTTAGTAGATGTTATGATATATATAAACCTTCCTCTTGAATCACTCTATCTATTAAAAAAACCGCATCAAAATCCGTTGCGTAGTTTCAAAGATTAAAGCGTACAAAGGGACAGAAAAAGCGACTTTGCTTTATACTATGTAGTGATATATATTCAAGAAGTATTATCTCAATAAGAAATATTTCAAATAAAACTCTCAGGGAGCTGTCTACAAAAATGTTGTCAACGAAAACGAACCTATCACATATTAATATAACATAATGAACGAACCTATCACATATATACATATTAATATATTGAACGTGTTATTATAGTAGGAAAAAAGTATCTCAAGATGTATTGAATCAACTTGCAAACGATCTATGGACCTTTTTTGTGTAAGTGTTTTATTTTCTGGTGCAGTCTTTCAGCATGACTAAAAACTCAATGTAACTCGACATTCCTTTATCACCCATGTCCATATCATTCCCCAACTTGTTTATGTATTTGAATAATCCAGTTGCCGCTTCTCGAAAGCTCTATGGAAGTTATTTTACGATTTTCAATTATTAAACATATTCCTGGCTCAAAATATTTGGAGATCCATTCCATGAATATAATTTATTCATTAAGTAATTCGGTGTTCGGACGGTTGAATGAAATATTCAGGAATAAACATGTTTCAAAGATGCTCTCGTTGATTGAAATGTGCAAATTCGTATGGAATTTAGGTGTTCACATCAGGCGCTTTTCAACATACGTCAGCATACCCGGACATGTCTAATATTTCAATTAAGCCCAAATCTGAAAGACCCAGTAGATCTATGCTCTCAGTTTTTGCGTGAATTTTGAGGTATAAAGGAGACTCTGATTTCATTCTAAAATCCTCTACCCAATACTCTTTTTTATTCCATTAGCCAGATTCCTCTACTTTTGTTACATCCGACCGCAGAGTCAGGATATAAGATTATGCTATGTTTTCATGACGCTTCTTTCGTGATCTACGTGTCGGATAAAACCATCGTAAAACTGAGATTTACTATGGAAGAGTTCCAAATTACTAGTAGGAAGTACGGGAAATTTTTAGCCTTCCTTTCGCAGTCTAATTTCAACACATAGGAATGTCGATACTTAGAAAACACATACTAATAAATCTCTACATCCTTATGCTCCTAATGCTCGTAGTTCCAATCATTATTTTGTAGATAGAGTAAACCAAATAGGGGTCTAATACTATGGTTCCGTTACATAACCACGTATGTCATGAAATGTATACAGCAAATGGTGAAAATACGTTACTTAATAACGTTAATGTGGCGTTTGAAATACTCGGAGATGTTTGAATTATACATATGAATGCCAAGACGACAAAACAGTGAAGATATTGAAGGATTCTTTTGAGATTCGTATGAATGTCACTTAGGTACTTATACACTAATCTGGTGAATGCTGTGCGACATCAGCAGTTTCTTATAGCTGTAAGATATTGTATACTTTTCACATGTATTCAATAGGTTGGAATATTTTGGGCTTGTATATATATATATATATATATATATATATATATATATATATATATATATATATATATATATATATTTATATATATATAATAATAATAATAAGTTTATTTCCTCTGATTACATAAAAATAATATGGGAAAATGTCAATAGAAGATTTGCACATACAAAGGTAGTCTCAGAATGAAATAGTATACAAATCATTACAAGTACCAACAAAAGAACATCACAAAATCACATTAATACTTCTGTAAAATATTCGTCAACGGAGTAAAATACTCTAGCTAAAAGTAGCAATATAACAGCTGATTTGAAAGGCTTAAGATTATCAATTCCTCTAACTCTATCAGGTAGGTGATTAAATATTTTTACACCCAATACATTGAAACTTTTTGTACTTGAGTTAACCGTGTAAAAGGAACATGATACAACTGCGAGGTAGTCCTCCTTGTACTATATTGATTCACATCACTACAGCTAACCAAAGAAGATGAATTTCTTTTAATATAGACCACACAAGCATAAATAAACATACAGGGTACAATCAAAAAATTACTCTTATAAAAATTACGACATGACGTTACTCTAGTGAGACCAAATTGAACGAACAATTCTCTTCTGCATTTATAGAAAATTACGAATACATAAAAAGTAAATCTGATACCAAAAATAAAACTATGTTGGCCGTTTGAAATGAAATTAAGGGAAAAGAGGAGCGGTCAAACGATTGTCAAGTAGAGGTAGAGCCAACTATCATAGCGAACAAATTCAATGAATATTTCAATAATATAGCGTTAGAAATGTTAAAAAACGTGAAAGATTCAAAATTTGATGTTACTTCATTGAAAAAAAACCACCAATCAATGTTCTTACGACCGACAAATCCATTAGAGATAATTGAGTTGGCGAAATCCTTGAAAAATAAGTTCAGTTGTGGAGAAGACGAAATACCTGCGAATATAGTGAAGATGTCAATCCCAGAAATTGATGATATTTTATCGTACAACATTAATAACTCTTTGAGAGAAGGGATATTTCCAGAACATTTGAAACAAGCGCTTATTAAACCGCTATTCAAAAGTGGTAATCACAAACTGCTTGGAAATTATAGGCCAATCAGTCTATTGTCAAGTTTTTTCGAAAATTGTAAATATTGGATGAATTTGGAAAATTGCGCTTATGTTAATGTTGTTAAATAGTTTAATGATTGTAACCTCAACTCTCATTTAAGCAAACATTGTATATTGTGTTGTAGATATTGGTTAAGTAACACACATTATATAGGAAGAAAAACTTGTTGAGGGAAACCAAATATCCTAGTGGGAAACATCATGCTCAAGAAATGAGCCTAAACGAACCACTACTCAAATGTGGACAAGAGGTGGTGATATATGCAAATGAGTTTTGCAATATCAGTCCTCCTGATAATATTGTAGGACTCTTGATGGATATGACATATCTCCGAAAAAAATCAGTTTATGGTAATGGGACACATTGAAGAGAACTAAATCTTCGCGAAATCAAAACAATGTCCTGATTTCGGCGAATAGAGGTCCATCTATCTGGGTGAAGTCTGACATCGCTCTTGAAGAAAGCACTTCTCTTTATGGTTTGGGGCGTTTGATCAATATAATCTACCTCACAATCTAAGCAAGGTTCAACGTATACACAGTCATAAATCGACAGAGGAGAAAACCATGTTTACTTGAAAAAAGTGATAAAAAAATCTCACAAATGATTTATGATTTATGCATCTAACTCTTCCCAATAATTACTTGAATGTATATATACTTGATTATCACTTGATTATATATTACTTGATAATCACCTGAATATATAATAAACCTTTTATATTCGCATTTCGACCTTCCTGTATTCAAAAATTCTAATTATACGAAGGAATGATGAACATACAAAAAGAATAATAGCATTGATGTATATCTATAATATTCGGTACATGGCCTCTATTCACGCTGTATTACAGTTTCATTTCCAGTGCATGTGATATCCTCTGCAATAAAATTATCAAGGTTATAAATTATGAATATGTCAATTCTTCACAGAAATACTGTGATCAGTTTTAGGACGACGCAACATTTCTAGAATCGGTTTGATTTATTAACATTCAACAAAACTCGTAATGATTGTTGTTATTATATTGGTCAGTTGAAGTGGAAAGTGATTCATCTTTTTGATTACCTATAACCAGCGGCGGGCCTAGCAATTTCGAATTCGACGCAACAGGTCTTTGCGGAGCATTTGTCAATAGTGAATATTAATTTGAAACTTTGGTATAACTGATATTTTTGGTGAGAAAGTATTGAATAAAAGACTATCAATGTTAAATGCTCACAGCCTCTACTTGGTGTAATATAATTCAAAATTGAAATGCCTACGAAAACACTCTTTTTCTCTTTATAATGCAACAATTGTGACATACCATTGTGAAAGCTTCTTCTGACTGAAGGTCAATCCGAAAAATCTATCGTGAAGGTGTAACCGTCGCAATGGAGAAGTGTCATATTATATTCACAGTAATGGTATTTTTTTATGTAGATATTATACTCACATGTAATGAAATTTTCTTTTGTATGAAGATATTACATTCACAGTTATGGTATTTTTTCTATGTACATGTTATATTCACAGTAATAGTATTATTATATAGATCCAACTAATAAATCACTGAAAAAAAAATATGAAACTTAGCAACAAATGATTGAGAACTGGAACATTGAACTTAACAGAACCTCTGTGGTTTGTTATTTGCTTTATTTGTTTTTTTAATTTGTGGTTTGTTATTTGTCATTTGATCTATTCAATTTCCCTGCCCCAAGAATCTTTTAAGAGTTAGTCAGAGCCGCGCTAGAGTGTTTATTTATATACATTAGTTTGTTTTTTTTTTTCATTAGGGAGTGTGTAATTTTTTAATTCACTATAAAAAAGAAGACTTCGTCAAAGGCTAAGAGGTAATTTTTTAAAATATTGAAACAAGGGTGATTCTTGTTTAGAAACGCGGGTTTATTTTGTTTCATAAAATTAAATACGACGTTTTTTCCTTATGCTCCTCGTTCTTTAGAGTGTTTCACTGCCTTTAAGCAGTCAAATTTATGGGGACATATATTGAGCTTCAACTTCAATATTTCCACAACCAGTTGATTCTTACAGTACTAACATATAAGGTAAAGAACAAATATATTTCCATATATTTGTACCGCTTTAAGGGCCAATTATATCACGCTCCATTAGTTTGCACTACCTTTTCCTTGTTTTCATATTTTTTGATGCACGAAAAATGTTATCGAAATTTTCAACTGTTGTGCTCTGACACATAGGAACAATACAATATTTGTAGGCATTTTTTCAACTTCTGCCATCGGTTAATGAACAAAATACGAAAACGGCGTAAACAATTTCACAGCTTACATTCGTTAGCAGTCAGCGAATACGTGGTGTGTAGTCTAGGCCAAATGACATCACACGATGGATCGCTACGTGTACACAAATTATTCTTGAAAGCGAAATTTTGAAAACCTCATAACCTTCTCATTTCTCGAAATATTTCATCGGTTCTTTAAGGTCTTATTTTAATTTTATTCGAATTTCTATAATTCGTTGTTGAGTCTTATGGCGTAGTATGATATTTTTCGAGGTAAAATATAATTTGACCACTAATTTATAATTTGTTGATTACATGTCAGTTTCAGTAACTAAGCTAGAATTGAATTTCTGGGGTAGGTGTCCAATCCAGGTTATGTACCACAAAATTGATTTATAATACTGATCAGGTGCAATGGATTCATGAATTCAGGGGAGAACCAGACTTGGCATATTCTCCTGGATACGCCACTGGTCAGTTTACTACATAAAATATCCATTACTCACGTGTTATTGAATTAATAATTCATTGGTTTCAGTTATTTCTAGATGAAATACTCCAATCCCTAATTTATATGATATAATTTTGTTCGTTCAGTGGGGAAAACTAATTTGATTGCCTACACTGTGACAAATAATTCAAATTTGAAACGTAGAATCATTTCGTGTCGACATTATTTGATTAAAAAGTGAAATTCTTGGTAAGCCAACATTTTGACCTCTCGTGGTAAAACATGGTATTCTACACGCATATAATTCCTACCATTCACCCTATTCAACACATTCAGAATTTCTGGAATATGTTTGGAATTTGAATCAAAGTCCGCCATTGACTGTAACCAAAAGCAAGGATATATCATGTTGTGTTGTTCAGTGATATATGACCCCATATGTCAAGTAAAGCTTTGAAATACACTCCCGACTTTATAAAAAGGTGAATGCTCATTGGAAGTTGAAACAGCAATCTCTCTCGAATGACAGTAATTCATTGTTACACTGATAGAGCAGAGACTTTGTTGTCGTAACTAATGGAAAAAAAATTGCTTATAGCTTTCTACCATCAGAATTGAAAGATTCTTCCTTGTGAAAAATCATTGAATTAATCGAAAGAATATTATGGCAGAGCGGTTATGTAGATACCTTCATTATCCTTCAAGGGACAATTATCAGTTACTCGTTCGTACTAGAGGGTATTTTAATTATTGAATAGTTACAAGTGCTATTATATGAGCACGATAACTACACGAATTAACTTTTTGTATTCATATAGTACATTTCTCCATGTTTTAAGTAGTCCTTTATCTGATTGATTCCTATATATGTGCAATCTATGCATTATTTATTACATAAATTTACAATATGTGACACCAACGGCACAAAAATGCAGCTATATAATAAAACATTGTCAGATATATTGAAAATTTCATACTTTCACATAACAAAAACATTTAAGCATTACAAAACTTATCTAATATTTGTACATTTAATATTGCAATTCTATCTACAAGGCCTTTATAAAAGTAAATATTCAATGTTTTCATTTATTTTTAATATTAATAATTCTTTCTAATGAATCTTCCTAATATTTCTGTTGAATAAAAATTGATTCAAATATAATTTCTTAACTATTTCGTACCAGTTCAGAGTACACTTCAGTTTTTACCATAATGGTCTATTAGATTATGTATGAAAATGTGTGAATTAAATGGAACATAAAATAAAATGTACATGGACATCATTATCCATAAATTATTTGAAAATTGCTGCTTTCTCGAGGAATTGCAGCTTTCTCGAAGAAATGCTGTGTTCTAGTTGGTTTCTCTTCTTCTGATTTTTTTTTTCTTCTTTTTCTTCTCTGATTTCATTTTCAAATTTACTAAGTTTCTTCTGTTCTTCGATCTTTGCTTCGAAAAAGATTTTTACTCCGTTTACACCAAGTTTATCAACATCGATCTCTGTCAATTTTGCAAGTTGGTCAAGTCCTGAGTTCTCGTCCAATTCTCGAGCTCTCGCCTTTCTGTGAACTAAGAGGAATTGTCTGAAAGACAATCGTCCTTCTCCATCTTCGTCAACTTCTTTTATCATGGCCTTCAAACCAAGATGAGTTTGCGGTGCTCCAAGAGCTTCCATCATCAACTTAAGCTCTGGAAAACTGAGGTATTTGTCTCTGTTCACATTGATTTTTTGAAAACTGCCATATACTGTTTGATCTCTTCTCTGCTAAATTCGGGGAATTCGGTGTAGACATTGATCACCCAGTAAGTAACTTTAACACTGTCCCCATTATCTTTCCTTCTTTGATTTCTTGCCTTCTCATCAACACAGAGTTTAATTCATGATCAGTGGGCATTGTCAAATCTTTGTTTATATTTCGGATATGATAAAAGATAAACATTATTAGTCTACTTATATAGGCATACGACATCTCTATGTATTTCTGTCTTCTGAGTCTTAAGAGGATTCTCGAGAATTGAAGTCGATGCCTTTCATTTGTCACAACAAATGAATACATTGCAGAACGTGAAAGTAACTGTCTTCGATTCCAAAAAATGTAATCAGCGATGTCGATATTCTCTAACAATTATCCCTTGAATGATGATGGATGCATCACATTGTACATATTTCACATAGCCAACTCTGCTATGATCTCTCCTTTTAATCAATCTGTGAAAAAAATCAACGAAAGAATATTATGGTATACTTTTATTATTGAATGTTCACACGAAAACTATATGCATTCAGTTTCCCTTATATTTAACTATTTTTATATCTACCATATATAATTTTCTGGATCTATAGTGGAGAATTAATGGACATCAGGTTTTGTGAAAAGGTGGTAGAAATGAACAAACTGAAGTGGCCACCCTTGTGAAATCCATCCTTGGCCACCACTGCTTGATACGAAAAATTGGAGATCTAATTTTATATCTTATGAAATTTTCTAGAGGCTTTGCAATGAATGAAGCTTTGCAACTATGTTAATAACATCTTTTATTCTTGCAAAATTTCGGATGATTATGATGTTCCTGAAGATAGTACAGCTTCGTTTAGTTAGAAAGTTAGGTTTTCGAATGTGAATTGATTTGATGAAAAAGCGAAATTATAGGGACGACAACTTATTGAAGATTTTTTATGCCGAATGAGTTAAAATTTTGAGAAATTGAAAAATTTGATATCTTCCGAATTATTTTCATGAGCAGAAAATTTTATGTGTTCACTTTTAACAACACAAAGAGGAGATTTTCAGTCATCATCATAGTGGAGGTTAAGATTCTGTGTATGTTTCAACATTTGTTTGAATTTATCTGCATCATGATAATTTTGAATAATTTTCTTCCTGTACTTAATTTTATCTGAATACTTTCCTTCAAATACCCACTTATAACTTTGAAAGCTAATAAAATGAATCATTTTCCATGATTTGCTCGTTGGTATGTACGAATAACAGCTTCTTTAGTTTCATTCCACTTTCATATTTTCATATTTTGGGGATTTTCGTCACCACAAGTGCAATAAAATACAAAATCCATTCTTTTCGAATGAGGCAATGAAGCAGTCACCTGACGTACAAAATTATGTTGATGATCTTTTGCCTTTTTGAAATAGTTCCATATTTTTATGAACAACATGCACTGAAAGGCTATCAACACTTTCTTATCTTGAAGCACTAGAAAGGAGTCTGTCAACAATTTGACAAAAACTATTTTATCAATAATTTCGGAAATGTACCAACAATGTTTTATGTAAACGCTGTAACCAATGCGATTAAAACCACTGAAATCATCCATTTGTCTAATCATCTCAAGTAGAAAACACGTACTAGTAAATTTTTTCAATCTGAGTAATAACTCAGATGAAATTGAACAATATGAATTAGTAATAAACCTTCGGAAAGGTCATAAAATCGATCAACCAGTAAGCAGAAAAAGTGAAGGTACATATATTGTTGCACCAATGTGCATCCTCTATTTCAATAAATAGAGGTATTGGATACAACCAGATATCAATCCATGGCCAGAAGTAGAGAGTATAGTAGGTACCTATAAAAATTGCAACTCGTTTTGTTAGAAACAGTTAACGGTGTGAATGTTATCTTGAGAATTTCGAAAACATTATACACAGAGCCTAATTTCCACTAAGAGAAATTAATTTAATCAGTTAACACCACAAATTTGAATGATATGAATGATTTTATCCTTTTCTTCCACAGAAAATGTTGACATTGCATTTTTTCTTAACATTTCCAACTAAAATCATATTCATGTTCACGAAGTTATTTTGACATAAGTTGCAGTGAATCAAAAATGGGATCAGTCAAGAATATATATGGATTTTTTTCTATACCCATCGTACATTTTGCACAAATAAGCTTCTATGATATTCTAAACTGAATTTCACTCTGAAGATTTTGGTTGATTACTTGAAATTTCAACTCATCGAAAAACACTCGACCTTAACTTAGTTACAACTGGAAGGAACAAACCAATTCAGCGGAAAAAATTGCAACAGTCAGCCCATCAACGAAGAGGTCATTAAAATACGGGTGTGAAGATACAAAGGCAAGCACTTGATTCAAGATTCTTGTGTAAAGATTCAATGTCGGAGAGGCGAGGTATTCATAAATGATCTGAGTCTGCTTTCTGTCGCATCTTTCATTCTCTCGATTATGTGAAATGTTTCATTTGAATGCATTTGTTCAGCAATACCTTTTTTGAACTTAGCCATAAATTCTGAAATGTCGGAATCACTTGTGTCAGTTTGATTTATCACGCCTCTTTTGACACTAAAATGTTGAATCACTTGTCGAATGACATCATAATGGAATCGATTTGTCATAAAAGAATTCATACTATTACCCACATGATTCATACAGAAAACTCATTATTACAAAAGTATATAGAAATTTGAAAGGAAGTTACAGCCTTTTGAGGAGTATTCAAGTCAGAAATCTCAGAAGCGTTCCTTTCCCGACTGTAAGTTACATTCTTATAAAGTTCAAAATGGAAGATAAATAAATTTCAATAATCTGGCTGGTTGGGTGTGCAGTGATTTCTTCAACTCATTGCTCTTTATTTTGTCTCTTGTGATTTCTGATTGATTCATTCAAACGGCTTGGATATTTTTGTTACATTATCGAAATATCTTTTTTGTGTCCATACCAACAATTTGTAGTTATTATCTTGTTCGTTCTTTTTGTTACCAATGATTTCGGTAAAAAAAAGGAACGTGGGTTGAAGAAAAGAAGAAAGTGGGTTAATAACACCTCCTGAGTCATCTCAGGATTCGTTTTCTCACTCAAAACTGAAACGCAGGATTTTCTTTTGAGATCCGAATACGATTGAGAGTGGAATGTGTGGCTGAACAAAAATATTCTCCCTTTGACCTTCTAACATAATCTTCTTGCATGAAATAATTGAAAATAAACTGAAATGTCAGGAATTATTGCAAACGCTCAACTTTATTGTTCCAAGAGTTTCTTCCACAAGCAAATTAACGATCTACCAGCATCTAGAACGAATGTTCTAAAATTGTCACCATTACACACGATGTGTGAACAATGTAATATTTTGGGAGCTTAAGTGGATATTTTCAACTGTTCTGTTACTGATGTTAAGGCAAGTTTTCTTGATATGCATAATCTCTGCTAGAACAATCATATACGTGTATTCACATACAGGATTCATATTCACTCATAAACTTGTATGTATGTATATGTTTTAATATGTGAATGTATTTGTGTGTGTTTATCTTTACCTATATCTATGTATTAGTTTGGTCAGCATTTAAGTTTTTTTTATTCCTATGATTTTATTTCATTTTATCAGTTGTGATTCATATCACAAACTCTTTCTTTTGAAATTGAACTTTCAAATTTGAAAGTACAAAATTGAAACTTTTTACTACCAAGTTTGTTTTTAGTATCTGTTATTCCGTGTTATATACGTGTTTCCTGTTTTGTAATCAGAATATCTCCCGTAAAACAGTGTATGTTACATAAATAAATAAATAAATATAAAGAAATTCGTCTTTTTAATATCTCAATTTTTCGTTGAATATAAACTAAAATTCAAACACAAGAACTTGTGATTTACACTTTATTGACTGAGTAGCATGGCTCGTTTCGTCGTGAAAAAGGACTTCTTCAGATGCTAACAGAATAATGACAACAAATTTGAAAAAACAGGTATAAACAAGAAGGCTATTTGAGATTCTATGAATTTGGGTTTTACCTAAGATATTCCATTCTGAAATCTAATTTTTATTACCTGAAAAGGTTCAAAGTGTTTAAAGGTTTAAATTCTCATTCCCAAATATATATATACAATATATATATATATATATATATATATATATATATATATATATATATATATATATATATAAAAAGGGTGTTTTTTTAGAGGTATAGAACTTCGAATTGCAATAAAACAACGATGGATCATTCGATTGACATTTTTTTTCATTCGAAAGATAATCTTGTGGCATTACATTTTGAATATGATTTCTGGCATATGACCGCCACGGCTGGCTGGGATGTAGTCCAATCTGGACGTCCAATTTTCGATGACTTCTTCAAACATTTGCGGCCGTATATCCGTATTTACCGAATATTGTCTTCCAAATGGTCAAGCTTTTGTGGCTTATCCGCATAGACCATTGACTTAACATAGCCCCACAGGAAGTAGTCTAGCGGTGTTAAATCACAAGATCTTGGAGGACAATTCACAGGTCCAATACGTGAAATTAGGCGGTCACTAAACGTGTCTTTCAATAAATCGATTGTGGCACGAGCTGTGTGACATGTTGCGCCGTCTTGTTGAAACCACAGCTACTGGACATCATGGTTGTTCAATTCAGGAATGAAAAAGTTAGTATTCATGGCTCCATACCGATCACCATTGACTGTAACGTTCTGGCCATCATCGTTTTTGAAGAAGTACGATCAATGATTCCACCAGCCCATAAAGCGCACCAAACAATCACTTTTTCTGGATGTAACGGTGTTTTGACATACACTTGAGGATTATCTTCACTCCAGATGCGGCAGTTTTGTTTGTTGACGTAGCCATTCAACCAGAAGTGCGCTTCATCGCTAAACAAAAAAAACGGCAATCTCGTTTTGGGCCCATTCGACGAATCTAAGCCTTGCTTGATGATCGTTGGGCTTCAATTTTTGCACGAGTTGGATTTTGTAATCACGCAAACCAAGATCCTTCCGCAAAATATTCCATGAAGTGGATGGACACAGATCCTATTCCTGTGCTCGATGGCGGATGTACTCATTCGGGTCTTCCTCAATGCTACGCTCTACAGTAGCAATAGTTTCTTCTGTACCCACCGTACGGAGTCTCTGGGGATGCGAGTTATCAATAAGAGTAAACGTGGTGCGAAAACGTTCCATGGTTAATCGAATTAACTGCCTTGATGGACGATTTTGTCGACGATAAAATGGACGTAGTGCGCGATACGTATTCCGCACAGAACCATTATTTTCGAAATAAAATTGCACTATTTGCGAGCGTTGTTCAACGTTAGTCTATTCATGATGAATTGCCAAACCAAACTGAGAATAAATCACTCCTCATCTGTTGAATCGGTTGCCATCTTCAACACTAATGCCAACTTAAAGTTCTATGCCTCTGAAAAAACACCATATATATATATATATATATATATATATATATATATATATATATATATATATATATATATATATATATATATATATATATGTATAAGTCTACCTCATTCTATTCTTAGTTACAAATTTACGTGTTCTCAATTCTGCAATCAAAGTCTTTTTACTGATAATTTTTAAATTTCATTTCCGTTGATCAATCACATGCGTGCCACATGTTTCAAAAGTTTTTTGTTTATTATTCAGAGCACATACAGTTTAACGTCGATTCCGAACGGCCAATGGGCTTGCCAATGTACATTACCCAACAGTTATCATCATTAAACTACTTGAATCATAGACAAGCATATAGGTACACTCATGTCTTCACCGGAGCTCGAACCCAAATCCTATCGCACCATAATCGGGTGTTTTCCCGACTAAGCGAAAAAGGACGGCTTTCAAAAGTTTCACGATATGTCCAGATTGTCGTACATTGCCTCAATTTCGGAGTAGTACACAATATATAACATCAATTTTTGTGATTGATATCCATTTTTCAAACTTTGCAACTACTACTAATTTTTCTCACAGAGCAACAACTCTTCCCTCATTCTAGCGAGTCCGACACTGAATGACGACTAGCGGAATGTAACTTCCTTAATAGTTTGACAACTTAATCATAAGTATCCTTCCACTTCAATAATTTGACGAATTCTGACTAATTATAACTTTTTTAATTTCAAACTTTATAAAGAAACATCAGATTCATTCAAAATATTTGATTTTTGTCCTATGTCTTTCATTCACTGTTCAGTGAACTACTAATTTAGGAAGTTTTATTTCTTGCCGAGCGTTTTTAGGTACCATCTTCATTTTCCTTCTCCTGAAATGTCCACTGCTTTTTCATCATGAATCACATCTATTGACTATGATGAAATGTCATTTCCACCCATTGGACAACAACCGTGGTTTCTTATTGTGATACAATGCTATTCGAAATATTGTATTGCGCCTAAACAGGGGGTTAGCTAAATATGTGACTGAAATTCAAGATTTTATGCCTGCGCCCACTAGAAAATATTGTCATGTTTATTCAGAGAAACCCCCGTCTCTGAGATAATAAAAAGGACTATGCAATCACCCAATACATGAAATGCATGTATATATCATGATAGAGAACTCAACTGAATGGTTCAATAAATTCAAGAAATTCAAATGAAATTCATTAGTGTTTTACCGAAATAAATATTTTGTTACTAAGTTACGTTTGCGCGTCACGTCATCTCTGATCAGGTTTAAACTTGCACACATATATTTTTTGTTATATGATGTTTTTGTCTGTGAATAATACCAACATCATATCAGTTCCGACAAATAGCGAATATGATTATAGCATATTTTATTTGCCTGTATCTCGAAACGAAAAAGTTATCCAGAAGTCATTATGGGGCAAAATATTGTGAGAATAAACCAAGAAATAACCCCCTGAAGTTCTTCCTAACACCTTGCATTAATCTAGTCGAGATTACGGAACCCAAAAACTCTCAGTTATATTTGAGAAACTGACAAAACTCAAAAACAATTTCCAAAATGGTGAGAATAATATTAGTACTTCATGATTCAAGAACTACAGTTATGAAGCTAGAGTATCAACAATCATAACAAATATTAAATTCAAATTTTAAATTATTGATAACTAGCTGATCCGGCGAACTTTGTACGTCCATTTATTTTCATCTGATTATTTTTCAAGAACCCAGAAAGACATATTCTACTATTTTTGCTACACTATCTTGTTTTCGATATTTATCCCGTGTGGAGTC
The DNA here is from genome assembly GCA_030704895.1 of Henosepilachna vigintioctopunctata. Lineage (NCBI taxonomy): Eukaryota > Metazoa > Arthropoda > Insecta > Coleoptera > Coccinellidae > Henosepilachna > Henosepilachna vigintioctopunctata. Next base: position 60,505 of record JARQZJ010000133.1, read on the forward strand.
AGGGATTTACTCGTATATATTTGCTAGACATACAAAAAATGTTCAATATAAGGTCCATTCCCGGAAATTAATGAAGATAGAGGCTTTGGTGGACGTACCAATAGCGTCTTTTTGAATTGACTCTACGCGCAATATTTTGTAGCATCATTGGAAGTATTTTCTTATCAATAAGAATTAAACTTTGAGATTGGCTTCAGTTCTGTTGTCCGTGATGATAACAAAATCGTCTGCAAAGGCGAGACATTTGATATTTATTCTACTTTCTTTTTTGATATCCACTTGTATGCCCTTTACGTGAAGTTCCCATTCCCTAATGATCTTACATATTTATATATATATATATATATATATATATATATATATATATATATATATATATATATATATATATATATATATGTAACGCCATCTAGTGCACTATGCACTGACGTTATTGTATTTTAGTGTATTATGTTACGGTATAGACCATATCACAAATTCTATAATGCTTGTACCTTGTACTCGTATCATTCTGTGATTCTTATTTTATTCTGTTCTGTGAACTGTCTGACAATACTTAAGGCATGACATATTATTTTATTCTCCTATTCTGTTTGTATATTTTGTGGACGCAGAGCTCAAGATTAATATTCAATCGACATTTAATTCTCGATTCTTGTTTCAGGTTTGTTATATTTTAGAATTAAATATTATTATTTTTATGTCTGGATTCATTTTTAAATCCAAATCTGAAGAAAAGTCGAATGTAGATTTGAAACTTATCGATGGAATAGTGCATTCGGAGCTCTTTTTTTGCACGGTTGAGGAACATTTATATTCAAAATATATTTGAGTATATGCCGGTCTCCGTAGCTTAGTCGGTAGAACTCCCGACTATGGTGCGGTAGAACTCGGGTTCGAGCCCCGCTGAAGGCATGGGTGTTTGTGTTTGTCTATGATTTCAGTAGTTTGAATAATAAAATATGCTGGGTAATGTACATCGATTACAAGCCCAATGGCCGTTCGGAACCGGCGTTAAACTGTAGGCCCACTGAATTAAAAAAAAGAAGAAAATCGTCATATCTCAGTTATTGAATTCTACTATTGTTATTGGGATACTAATACGAATTGAACGAAATTTTTTCACAAATTATTTATGCGTTGGTTTTCCCAGGAGATTAAATTTTGTTAATGATTATGTTGAAAAATCTTAGGTAATTTCGTTTTTCCTGCATGAGATAATCACAGTAAAAAATCACATGCGACAAAGTATATGAATCACATATAGACGGCTTACTTGTATATTGATGAATCATGTACTTTTCACTTATCTGTGTGATTGTTAACGTTAATTGATGTGAGAAATTAATGATGCAGACAAACCTATTCTTTATTATAACTCATGCAATAAATAAGATATATTATCTGAAAAAATATTATAAAGGACATTCATTTTGAGTAAATATCATGACAATTAATACGTGTCAATAGATAAACAATTATCACAATAATTAACAGTTTTCCATTTTCCTCTTATAAGTTGTACGTATATATTATTCGTTATACGAGTTATACGTATATATATATATATATATATATATATATATATATATATATATATATATATATATATATATATATATGCCGCTATAAAATCGCACATGTGAAGTTTGAGCAAAAATAAAATCGCCTACCTGGAATAAAATTTACAGATGAGCCACGGCCACCTTCAATACAGGCCATTAAATGAATATCTGTCCAAAATAGATAGTGGTCCAACAATCCCGCCATTAGTTAAGGTGGTATACTAATGCAAATAGGACGCGTCCCAAAACTTTCGAAGTTTGAAGATCAATAATTTCAGCTTAGGGTATAAATTCTATATTTTTCAATTGTGTACAGTGTAATACAAGTGTTGATGTTGATAAATTTGTTGAAATCCCAACATCAAACTATAAAAAACAAAGTGTTTAGTTTGTTTACAAATTTCAGTGAAACGAAATCAAATTTGTGCTGTTTAAGACTTTCGTAGTTTGAAGTTGAATATTCTACGATTTCAGTTCTAATCCTCTATTCATCAATTTTCTATAGTGTTATTCAGTTGCTAGTGTTGATAGTTTGTGGACAACATAACATAAAATTATAAAAACGAATTGTTTTGTGTGTACCGATTCAATCGAATCGAATTTGTGTTGTGTTTTGAGTACGGATTACTTACAAATAATTTTTTTGTGAAATATAGTTTAGAGCATAGTTATTCCGTAGATGATTCAGTAAGTTTCAAGCTTGGAATAGGTGAGTTTCTGATAAGTATATTTTCTAACCTATTTATTACCGATAACCATCGAATATACAGATCACTATTACCAAATCTAACTAACCATAACACATTCTTTCAAAATCCAAACTTTCCTCAAAACATAATTTTTGGAAGCTATGATTTTATTTATGATATTTTAATTATTTACAACGGGGAGGACTGAATATACCTATAGATTTAATTGAAAATGTCTTATTTCTCATGTGTGCCATATTTGAAAAAACTATTAATGGTATTTCTCTCGAACGGGCGATTTTTGTATATTATACACCAGAAAGCAATTTTGTGTAATCTCACTATTTTAAGAGGGTCATTAGATGAGTCCTTGAAAGATTTTTATTTTTGCTGTGTAACATGCTGTAACATGCTGTGTTCCATTTTTTCCAATATCTTATTGAATGATTACACAAAAAAAATAATGAAGCCGGACACGAGAAAACTGAATCAAAAAATGAACGAAGAAAGCTCAATACTTTCATAAAGTACTTTGTTGGTTTCGCTGATCAGAAATAAAATATTTATTCATACTTATGTAAGTAATTCAATTTAAGTAATTCCTGCAGCGTTTCTTTCAAGGTTCTAATTCTCTCAAATAATTCAATAAATTTGGTTAGGCAATTTTTCATGTGAATAAATCCACTGACTAATAGAAGTATTTTTTACGAAGTGGGGCTTCATCGAAAACATCGTTGTTTTCTTGCAATAATAAATGTTTAACAGTTTTCTGTTACTGAAATATGTGCTCACAAAACCCAATATAATATTCTATATATTATAAATACTAATAATATTTCTTGTTTGTTTGCTATATACAAAATGGGTTGAAATAGTGCTTGAAAGCTGCAGAACATCCGACTAGGATAGTATACAACTGTCATAATTTGGCAACACCGAGGGACTACGCTCTTCATGGCCTGTATTAAAGGTGGCTGTGGATGAGCCGAAGAAAGAGCATTCAGAGAGGATGAAGCGTTTTTGAGAGGTGAAAAAGATGAAGCAAAAGTTCTAAGAATTGCGAATGCAAGTTCAATCGCTCTCCTCATGGGGAACAATCTTTATGATGTAATGTAATGTAATATATATATATATATATATATATATATATATATATATATATATATATATATATATATATAAATATATATCTATCTATATATATAAAAATGAATTGCTGTGCGTTAGTCTCGCTAAAACTCGAAAACGGCTGAACGGATTTATCTTATCTTAGTCTTAAAATGTTCGTGGAGTTCCAGGGAAGGTTTAAAAGGTGAGAAAAAATCGAATAATTGCCGGGAAAACTCTGAAAACAGCACTTTTCTATTTCCCATACAAACGTTTCTAAATAAAATGTGGAGTTAATATGAACTTTATCGGACTGACCGGATTTATCTTATCTTAGTCTTGAAATGTTCGTGGAGTTCCAGGGAAGGTTTAAAAGGCGAGAAAAAATCGAATAATTGCCGGGAAAACTCTAAAAACAGCACTTTTCACTTTCCCATACAAACGTTTCTAAATAAAATGTGGAGTCAATTTGAACTTTACTACTATCCGATAAAGTTCATATTAAATTATTCGCGTGCGCTTTGGAGGATTTGATGTCGAGTTCCGAAACTAAACAGCGAACGTGACAGAATCGGATAATCACAAAATGTAATAAATCATCAGTAGTACTGATTTTTAATCAATTTTCAAATTTGCGTAACTTTATTTTAGCTAACTTCAGTTGTTACCGTATCAGACAATTTTTTTAAGTTTGATAAATCCTTAAGTTTGGTCACAACTTGAGTTTCAGAACGCAACCATAATATTTGACAACCACGGAGCTAACCTCAAAACACGGAAAAAAGTTTTCCTATTAACAAAATTGTGTTACTATCATGGTTGCGATATTTTATGAGTACATCTATGTTTGTAAGTGACGATTACCGCTACGTGCGCGAGAATTGTTTTGCTTTTGTGATGCTTTCTGGTAGTGACATTCCAAGTAGTGTGTTCTTTTTTGTTGATATTTTGGTGATAGTGACTCTTTACTGTTAAGTGAGCGCGAATTTTCTTCACTTCAATTTACTATATTACGTTACGATGCCAAGGAGAAGACGACCTGACTTAGTTCGTCGCAGTCAGTCAAATGTACGAAGAGCTACCTCACGTGTTAACCGCACTGATGACCAGAGAGAGACAGATCAAGAAAATAGTCGTAATGCTATGTCAGAATTGCGTTCTTTAGTGAGTGGTAATGAAGTAAATAGGCTCAAATGCACATCAATCACAACAACAGCAAGCACGACATAATGAAATTGAGCGAATCCGCAGACGCAGTGCTTCTGTGATTCTTGAACGAGCTGCATTCCACTATGATCCGGCAATTGATTATTGTGCCGACAAATCGGTAACAGTTCACCTCGGAATTAAATATGTGTCCGCCGTCGTTCAGAAATCAAATTGAGAGAATAGTTTAAAATGAATGAACCATTTAGAATTTTTATATCTTTGTTCCTACATATTTATTCTAAGGGGGTAAAAAATTAACTAAATTTTAGCTAACTACAGTTGTTTAATATCTATCAGATTATTTTCATATATATTGATAAATCCTAAGGTTGTTCACAAATTTAAATTCTGAAAGCTAGCATAATATTTGACATTTGACAACCAACTAATGTATCGATCTATCCTCTATGACATAGAGTCTATGTCGATCGATACCTCATACAAAGAGTGCATCCTTCTATATCCTTCCTTCGATTTTTTCTCACCTTTTAAACCTTCCCTGGAACTCCACGAACATTTTAAGACTAAGATAAGATAAATCCGTTCAGCCGTTTTCGAGTTTTAGCGAGACTAACGCACAGCAATTCATTTTTATATATATAGATAGATAGATAGATAGATGAGTAGATAATATATCCTGGGTTGATGTACTGATGAAGAAATTCAATCGCTCTTCCGTCTCAGAATTAAATAGTTGAGACACTGAATAGTAATACCCAATTCAGGTTATTCTTTCCTGCTTCAATCATTCAAGTGACATATGAAATCAACAGAATTCTAATATTTGTATTTTGAGATCATTTTACCGTGTCAAATCATTATGCAAAGATGATCAAATAAATGATATATTTTAGCCAGAATTTGTCATAAAATGTTGTTCTTATTCTTCCCTTTTCTATGAAAGCCACCACAATCTGTTCGCTGGAAATGAAATAATATATTCATAGAGGATGAAATTAACGGGAATAATTTGCCTCAAATGATGATTGTCGCGTATTGTCAGTCGCGATTTAGTTGAACTTCTGAATAAATTGGTACGAACATGCAGATATTGCGAAATTGAGGTCAATGGCGAACAATATTCCTTAGCTTACATTTACACATTTTGTTGAATCCACATAAAAATTATATCTTCTCTATGAATTATTTCCATAATGGAAAAGTTGTCAAATTTCCACTGATATATGATTGGAAATAGGATGATTATCCTTCATTAAAACCGTGATGATTTCATCAAGTTCTCACCAAGTAGAAGTCATTTCCATACAAAATCTTCTTGTTGGATGAATGACATTACACAATATATATTTTGACTTTGTCCTGGTAAGGCACCCCTAATTCGAAAACTGCAGCGCCACCTACCGGGTCCAATTGCGAATCTAAACCATTCTTGTATCCATTCATAAATAGAAAATTTCTCTAATTTCCACTGACATATAAGTGGAAATAAGGTAATTATCTTTTATTATAACAGTGATAATTTCACTAAGTTTTCACCAAGAAGAAGTCATTTCCATACAAAATCTTCTTGTTGGATGAATACACAATATATATTAATTTATATATTTATTTATTTTACTAGAGACCTGGACAGAGTTTGTCCTGGTAATGCATCTCTAATTCGAAAATTGCAGCGCCACCTACCGGGTCCAATTGCTAATCTAAAGCATTCTTGTATCCATTCACAACCACACAATTTCTCTAATTTCCACTGACATATAAGTTGAAATAAGATGATTATCTTTTATTATAACCGTGATAATTTCATTAAGTTTTCACCAAGTAGAAGCCATTTCTATACAAAATCTTCTTGTTGGATGAATGACATTACACAATATATATTTATACTGGCAATCCGGACAGACTTTGTCCTGGTAATGCATCTCTAATTCGAAAATTGCAGCGCCACCTATCGGGTCCAATTGCGAATCTAAAGCATTCTTGTATCCATTCACAACCACAAAATTTGTCTAATTTCTACTGACATATGAGTGTGATAATGAGACAGTGATAATTTCATTATGTTTTCACCAAGTAGAAATCATTTCTATACAAAATCTTCTTGTTGGATGAATGACATTACACAATATATATTTATACTGGCAATACGGACAGACTTTGTCCTGGTAATGCATCTCTAATTCGAAAATTGCAGCGCCACCTATCGAGTCCAATTGCGAATCCAAAGCATTCTTGTATCCATTCACAACCACAAAATTCGTCTAATTTCCACTGGCATATGAGTGGAAATAAGATGATTATCTTTTATTATAAACGTGATAATTTCATTAAGTTTTCACCAAGTAGAAGTCATTTCTATACAAAATCTTCTTGTTGGATGGTAACGCATCTCTAATTCGAAAATTGCATTGCCATCTACCGGGTCCAATTATGAATCTACACCGTTCTTGGATCCACTTACAACCACAAAATTCAAACAAAATCGGTACAGCCGTTTAGCAGTTCAGTGACACACTCGTAGAGTAGAATTATATATAAAGGTAGAATTGAATGTTTCACAACTGTAGATATTTTTAGTGTTTAACTGGGATTGCAGTTCAGGTCAGAAAAATGAGACCTCTTTGGTATTCAATCAGGTATCAAAGTCCAAATCCCGGGTTATACATGGACGTTTGTTTATATCAAATGAGTTGAGGGGTTATAATCGAAAATATTAATGGGTGATCTATAAAGATTACTAACTGGTCCTAAAATCGAAATGAAAAAGAGATTTCTTCAATCAATTCTTTCCTTTGAGGAAAATCAGATGGAGGACACTTGAGAATTAGTCACTATTCAACGGATCAATATGGCAAAAGATAGTGAAATTAATATTCATATAAATCATTCATGTAGTTTGTGAAGAAGGGCAGACGCTGGGGATTTTATTGGGATAAGAGGCCAGGTAAGTTTCGAGGATGAATACTGAATCATTTTTGTTGAAGGTTTCAAAGTGATAACTCACTTTGGGTGTAAAACTCTCAGAATATTTCTGAGAAATAGAATTCCAGAAGACTGTCGGATACGAACCTAAAGTCTGTGGAGCATCGAATATATTTGATAAATTCTTGAGAAAAATGGGGAATAAATTCGTATCACTTCCTCTACACGTCAAAGGGCACTTTCAGGTGGAAACGAGTTGCCATTGAATTCTTGCCTTCTAAATCAGCAAAATTTATATCACAAAACGACCTAGGTGATTATGATCTATATATTCGATATAGACTTAGCTGTTGTAAAGGTGTAACCAAAGATGTAACGATATCAGCAAGGAAGATGTACTTCAATCTGATTGTAAAAACGAAATTCAAAATGCAAAGGGGCTCAATATGCGTACAGTACCGTAAAGTGTTCCTACTTTGCTCCTATAGGGTTAATTATGCTCCAATTCTCTCAAATATTTTATCGCTTTATATCTCCAAATTGGTGCAACATTTCATTTAAATGTGAACGCATCCGAAATATTTGGCTCTTAAGTGGCAGCACTAAGCTCAATTTATGAAAAGGGACTGTATATATCTTCAATGGAAACGTCCCTCTAATCCTGGACGTGGCCAATACCTGTCGATGAAATTCAATACAGTTGGCAGGATGTATTGAAGTCCCTAAAAATATTAGTTCACGCCGTGAAATATACTCAGCTCCTGAAATAGACAAAACTTTTAAGCCTGGGGTTTTTAAATATGCCCAGTTTAAATATGTTTAATTTTCATGAATATTTTCATTTTTGTAAGTTTTCATTTTGGAGAAGTTGATCTCGTTAATTTTGACTGATTTTTGTCCAAAGACCAAACATTTGTAACCAAAGTTACTAGTTAAAATAACAGTGTCTGTTATAATTTAAGAATATAAAAAAAACCATCAAACAACATAGTTTTGTAACTAAATTTGAAAATATAATAATATTTCTTCTAAAAACGCGGTTTATTTCAATTTTACCCATTTTCCCACCATAAGTACCATCATGTATGATAAGAAAAGCGTAATATCACTGGGGCATTGTTTGCATATGGCAAGTATAACATCGCTCAAAAAGCTTCCACAATAGAGATTGTTAGTGAAACACTCCCAGTAGCAAAGTTACCCTTAACCATGGGTAACTTTGCTCCTTGTTAATACTCTTAAATATATTATAAAATATAATAATTGATGAGGCCGATACTTGATGTAAATCGATAAACATAATAAAACAATTGTTAAACTGATTTACACATATATTAAAAAGAATACTGCATGACGTACGTTTCGATGAGATTCACCTTTTTCAAATGCTACGTGCAGACTAATGACAATTTTTCGAATACATACAATATATGAACTCAAATTATGAATACAGAGAAAACAGGTAGATAACAGGTAGAAGGGATCAATTCATACTGAACTACTATATGGTAAACTAAGTAATTTTGTGAAGATTGAGAAGAGGCTTGTGGTATGATCGATTTGGCTGTTCAAAAGGTTGCCAGAATATTTGTATTTATTAATTTGAAGTGATTTCTAATCACTTATCAGAAACGTACGTCATGCAGTATTATTTTTAATATATGTGTAAATCAGTTCAACAATTGTTTTATTATATTATAAAATACCTAATTACGTTGATTCAGCTTTCAAAATATATTAGATTACATAACATTCTTTAAATTAATATATCTGAGTATATTTCATAACCAATAGTTTAAACAATATTCATAATTCCCTTCTTTTGGAGCAAATATTGGAGCAAAGTAGGGCCATTCTACGGTAGTATAAAAAGAAATAAAATATGTTCCTTCTATTACTTGGTTACTTTCCTTTGAGGGTAGAATGCTTCCAAACAAAATAGCGATTTGCGGCTGTATAGGGACCTCTGCATTATGTACCCCTTTATATTGGACCACTAATTCAATGATATAAATGTCTCCGTTATGGTCACAATGAGATAAATTGCAATGAAAAAAAAATAGAAATTGTACAAGTTATCATGAGTAAATCCAAACCACTCTCGAATATAAGCCTATAGTCTGTGGAGCATTGTACGAGGGTGGAGTGAAAAGTTTCCGGCCTCTCAAAGACTCGCCACTAGGTCTACTTTTGGAGCGGCGTTTACAGTACCATCCTTACTGAGCTTGTATGTAAAGTTTCAGCCCAATCGCTACGTTACTTTGCGTTTGAGAACACATTGCGCGAGTCGCTTCCGTTGTTTTCGTGAAAATGGAAAAATTGGAGAAACGTGCTCTCATCAAATACTTCTATTTGAAAGGTTTTACACCAAAACAAATAAAAGAAGAGATGGATTCAACATTAGAAGACTCCTCCCCATCATATTCAACATTGGGTTTCTGAATTCAAAATGAGTCGAGTGAGCACCTCTGATGGACCTCGCTCAGCACGTCCCGTTGACATCACATCTTCAGGAATGATAGATAGAATACATCAAATAATATTGGATGCCGCAGGTTGAAAGTGCATGAGATAGCTGACACTTGTAAGATGTCAGCTGAACGTGTGCGAAATATTTTGCACAACCATTTGAGCATGGAAAGGCATTGTGCGAGAGGAATTATGTATATTAATTATCTTGAAAAGGTTATTACGATCACTGGTCAATACTACGCGGACTTATTGCAACAGACGAAGTGCAAATTGAACCACCTCATTTATCGAAGAAAAAATTTTTGTTTCATCACTTTAACATACCAGTGTATTCGTTGATTGTTGCCATGCCCAAAATTGACGAATTGGAGTTTGAATTGTTGCCGCATCCTCTCGACTCTCCAACTTAGCCCTCAGCGACTATTACCTGTTTCCTAACCTCAAAAAATGTCTCGGCTATAAAATATTTGAGAGCAACAAACAGGTTATCGAAACTATAAATCAGCATTTTAGGAGCTGGACGTATATACGTTTAAAACTGGTAAAACTAAATAAGAACACCGTTATGAGAAATGTATCAGTGTTGATGGAGATTATGTTGAAAAATAAAGCAAAAACAAAATTTCAATATCGCAATTCTTGGTCAGGCCGGAAACTTTTCACCCTACCCTTGTATATATAAACTGATTCGATTCTTCATTGAAATTGAGGCATCAAAAAGTGATATAAAGTTCCAGAGCGTTCTTCAAAATCGTAAAAAAGAAGAACAAATTGAAACTATTGACAATTTGTTCAAGAAAACTTTGCGTCTTTCAACAAGAAGCATTGTACTCATATCTGGTAAGGCGTTTCACTGAATGTGACAAAAAATCATTGTAACTATACGAAAATTCCTCTTATATATATTTTATTTGCTGAAATGCTGAAATCATTCATCACCTCGTAGCGATGAAATAATACAAAATGATTCAACATCGGCAAATTGAGTTACTCTTGCGTTTTCTCAGAATATTATATCGCATTGGAGTTCAAAACCTTTTTCTATGTCTTGTTCAAATGTGGAAATAGGCCCTTTGAACGGCTTTTCAGAAATACCGTCTTGCAAAAATGCTAGGAAACAGTTTCATCCCGCAAGTTTAATTTCAAAAGTTAAAGTGGGTCGCTTTGAATTCCTCCTTGACATAAGCCACCTGAAAGGCATTATTTCACACCCACTTATGCTGTCGAAAGAGAATATTTCATTTTCTCTGCTGTGTATAGTTGTCGGTTAGTAGAATTTTCAAAAAGGGTTGTTTAATTTGCCCATGAAATGCATTCAAGGCATACTTGAATTTAACCTTCGTCATGAAAAATGAAAGACTATTCTTCATGAAAGGAAAACAAGTGTTTATTCAGAGTGTAGACGTCCTTGGAATAGAAACATAGTCTTATCGAATAATCACCCACACAAATATATCGAAACATTGAATTGAAGCCATTCGTTACTTTATATATATATATATATATATATATATATATATATATATATATATATATATATATATATATATATATATATATATATATATATATATATATATATATATATATATATATATATATATATACCGCGCTAATGTAGATAAGGTAAAAATAAACTCATCCTATAGAGAAAGAAGGCGGGACTGACTGAAGGAAAAAAAATATTGATGAGAGGTTGTGACAAACACGAACAAACATAAACATAAACTATAAATAAATGTTATAAAGAAAGCACTTCGAATAATAAACTTTAAATGTCGTTTCTTTGTTTACATAGCAACGCAATCTAGTTTACTTAGAAGTTTCACCCAATAAAATAATATTACAAAACGGTATTATAAATTTTATATGTATATATATATATATATATATATATATATATATATATATATATATATATATATATATATATATATATATATATATATATATATATATATATATATATATATATATATATATATATATATATATATATTATATATATATATATATATATATATATATATATATATATATATATATATATATATATATGTGTCAAAAGTAGGGACACTATAATTGATACACAACAAATTTATTGACCCTGTCTATATTTGGAATATGTATATAAGTGTAAAACAAAATGTTTTGAACAAAAAATTACATCTTACGGTTAACTAGGCTGAAGATGTAGGCACACTGTACGTAGCAGTGCAAATAGATGGTAAAACAAATGTTGAAACTTACAGAACTAGATATTATCATTGAAATATAATATAAAGATAAAATAATTAAGTGTCACAACAATCATATAGGAATAAATACCGAACTGTCAGAAAACACAGATAACCGACACTAGAGTCACCAGGTCTTTGGTTGTCCCATGGGAGGTTGCCTCAGCCCTACTCTTGCATATATTGTAATGTCATCACTACTTAACACATGTGTACCAAGGTTATCGTTCCATACATAATTCTTATACCAATATGTTGATGGCCTTGTTATATGTTTAACTCACAGCAAAATAAAAGAAATTGTGGAGGTCTTTAACTCATTTGATGAACACATTGTGTTTACTGTGGAGATGAGAGAGTGAGAGATATGTACCGTTTTTAGACACTAGAGTGGCCACTTATATTTTCTAATATTTCCTCTGACATATAGAGGGCATTTCTAATATCAGCTGATTCGACTAAATAACTTCTATCATTTGCATACATAACTGGCTTAAAATTCTCAACAGAACAAGCTGAAGCTGGAGTTGTAATACTTTATTTTATAATAGAAAAAATGAGGCCCCAAGATACTACCTTGAAGCACTCCCATAAAAATGCTCTGTCATCCGAAAAATAAGGAACTCCCTTACTTGTCAGAACCACCTTTTGCCTTCCGTTACTGAAAAAAACACTATCGGCATGATCTGCCGGACGCTGTCTGAACGTGATCAGCCAAGCAGAAATTGCCGACGCCTTGCCCTTAACAATCATCCCTAGAAGGATAATGAGGTCAAAATTGTAAAAAGTAGAACAAGGTACAAATCGACGACGAAGAAACATATGGAAGATAATTACCTCATTTTAATGACCTCATTGAAATTCAGTGAATCTTAGTACTGAGAAAACTTGAAATTGAATACAGCTGTTTGTCTCTGATTCCACAAGCTTACTTCTTCTTTGAAGCAATGCAAAATGGTCCACACAATCAAAAGCCTTTGATAAGCCAAAAAATAATTGGAAATTCTTCCTTTTCGAACACGGTAATCATACCATGTATCGATTCGATAATGGCTGTCTCAGTAGTTTTGTCCTTTTGGTCCAAACTCCGACACTACTTTAAACTTTATTGTAAACAAATTATCAGGGAAAATTCCCCTCTGTGAAACAGCGGTACATGATATTTGGGAAAAGACCGGCAATTAGAGAAATAGATCTCTTTATCACCTTCGTAGGATTTACATCCTGTCTATACGAATTTATATTTTTGAAAGACTGTGTAACATATATGACTTCCGATTCAGAGATATAAAAAACGAAATATGATTTTTTAAGTTGAAACATTTCTATAGGACAAGCTTCGACTTTAAGGGGATTTTCCTGCAGAGTAGAGGCTATATTTGAGAAAAAACAATTGAAATTATTAATTAAATTGAAAGGGAGTTTGGATTTTCCTGTTTCATGGGCATCTCCTTAGACTTGAGATTCATGTTAGTCAATATATTTGATACTGACATGTTGCTTTTGACCTATTTTGAGAAATTGATAAATATTTCAAAACCGGGCTTTTTTGGCAGCGGCAATTTCTAAATTTGAAATGAAGGAGAAATTAATTCGATGAATGACGCATGTCGAAAAACAACGATTTCTAGCGATTCGCTGGACATCGTTGTCAAATTAGTTGCAATAGGTCCAGATGAACCTTTGAAATAAAAAACGAGGTCATTTATTGTTTGGTTTAAATAACAGTTTTACAGAACAACTAAGTTATACATTCATGAAAATGCTAAGTTTAGTTCCTCCGAAATCTGTTCAGTTCAATCAGATAATTATTAAATAATTCGATAGTATATTTACGCGAAATACTTCTTGAATTTTCGAAAATGCGCAATAATAATTCATTCACAACATGAAACAAGCTAGCAACTCTATTCGACAACTAATCCCAAATCAATGATGATCAATGATCATATGTGAAAACTCATAAATTTGGGAAAATTAATCCATTCTGGATTCGGCATTTGTAATTATCATAATATATTTTACTATATGCACCATATAATTATTTTATCTATTGTAATGTGAACTGTTAATACGTATGTATTCTTCTATTGATTCTCCGTTAATCATCCAATAAAAGTTAATTTAAAATAGCGCCAACATGTTTGAATATATTATAATATCGGCACTCTCACTGCTGAAAAAATACCTAAAAATCATGATGAAATATATATTCTAAAATTCTAATATGTCATGCATGAAATAGAATAACAGTGGCAATCACATTCATTCGACATTTCCATAATTCTGTGTAATTGTGTGTTCCAACAATAAGAATTCTGTCTGTACATTTTCATAACTGCATCAATTGCTTCAGAGTATGGCAGAATATTATGAATGATCCGGTTATTTTCAATGTCATGAAGATTCAAGAAGAAGTATGCCGATTTTTCACATTCTCATTATATAGAGATGAAATGTATAATATTAGTAATAATATGTCTTTTTACAAATTTTGTAGCCTACAAAATTCAGCTCTTGCAGAAACTGAAACCTACCGACTATCCTCTCCTACTGAGTTTTGCAAATGAAATGCTTCAACGCTTCCCAACGTTTGAAAACACCCAGTTTAGTGATGAAGCGAATTTTCACTTGAACGGGCACGAAACAATTCGTTCTGTTATCACCAAATTTCGCACCAAGTTTACTTTGTTTGATATTAAACCATTGTCTCGCATGCGTATAGTGCGTACTGAAGAGAATATTGCAGCCGTAGCGTACAGTGTTAATGAGGATCGTGAAATGTCAATTCGTCGCCGTTCTCAGAAATTGGGCATGTGTTACTCAACCACATGGAAAATTTTACGTGTTGATTTGAGTTTGAGAGCCTATAAAATTCAACTTCTGCAAGAATAGAAGACGAATGACCTACCACAACGTCTAATTTTTGGTGAATGGGCTTTAGAACAGCATAATGAAAATCCGCTGTTTTATCGAAAAAGTGTCTTCAGGCTCATTTCTGGTTTAACGGATATGTAAATAAACAAAACTGTCGCATCTAGAAAGATGAACAGCCACATGCCATACAAGAATTACCGATGCATCCCAAAAAAACGACAGTTTGATGTGGTTTGTGGGCTGGTGGCATCATCGGCCCATTTTTCTTCAAAGACGACCGTGGACCAAACGTTACCGTCAACGGCGGACGATATCGAGCAATGATACGAAACTTTTTTTGCCCCAGTTGGCCGAGTTGAACTTGGTTGACATGTGGTTTCATCAAGACGGTGCCACATGCCACACAGCTCGTGAAATAATGGACACGTTGAAGGATGAATTTGGTGAGCAGCTTATCTCTCGAAATGGCCTGGGAACTGGCCGCCAAGATCATACGATTTGACGCCTCTGACTTACTTCTTGTTATGTAAAGTCGTTAGCGTATGTGGACAAGCCGAACGCGACTGAAGCCTTACAATATAACATAACACGCGTAATGAGGCCGATTCATCTCGTTGTTTCTTTTTGTTGGAACGTTATTCTGAGTTTCAGGCTTTGTGCTTTTGTATTACATTAGCGATGTTGTTTACATATTTAATTTTGGTTTCGGGTATAGTGAATACTGGACTTTACTTATTGATTGTTTACGAGAGGAGGTAAAAAATCGGTTGAAATCTTGTCTTTTTTGTACGAAGTAATACAAAGCAAAATAAAGACTAATACTAATATTGTATTACTAATACTTTGTATTACTTATATTTTATTACTGATATTGTATTAGATAGAAGAAAATATAATTGTAAAATGATCCATATATTGCATCCATACATTTGTTCAACCACTGGGTATCATCGTCCATCCAAAAGGCGATTATCATTCAATATCGAAGGTTGTTCTTGCATGAATATTATATATGCTTCGTATCCTGTTCAACGAGTCGGAACAATAGGTTAATCCATCGACCAGTGTGAACAACACTAGTCATTATCCAATTTACGTACGAATCCTGCTGAAAATAATCCCATTACGTTTATTCGCTGCAATTATCTCCATGTTAGCGGAACAAAGAACTTACCATCTGACAGATATAAATGACGATTTTTCGGCGTGTTCTATGTTCATATTGAATATCTTCGGAACGACATGAATTATAATTTCTTTTTCGAAATAAGGTCGTTAAGGGGAAACATAATTAGTTAGTCACTTTTCTAAATGGCATTCTTTATTTTTTTCAAATTTTGCGACCTTTTTAAAGTATTTTTCAAATAGTGACTATGTAATTCCGCAACATAACTATTAAATTGATACAAAAATTGGATAGCTTCGTCCGTTACTTTGTGATAATAAAATAATAAAAAACTAAAAAAATAATAAAAATAATAATAAAATCATAAGCATACTAAACTCTGGTTTTTATCTCTATATTTATTAAATTGCGACTGAAGTTTCGAAATATTACTAAATTTTTAAACACATGCAGTCGTTATATACTTAATTAATACGGTGAAGAACAAAGTGTATTTTCTCTATGATCAATACAAAAATCTGACCCCTTGAAGAAAACGCGACTGATAATTCTAATGAAATATTTTTATATCGATAAAAATTATTTTTTAACATAAGACTATATATGAAGTTTCGTTCTGGAAACTTCAACTATTTATCCCTATATCCCTATTTATGCTTAAAACTACGCAACGGATTTTGATGCGGTTTTTTTAATCGATAGAGTGATTGAAGAGGAAGGTTTATACGTACAATAACATCCATTGAATAGTGGAGAAATATTGTTATTTTTGAGGTTTCTAATGTGATGTCCTAAATAATTACACTTTTTCCGCTTAACTTGCAAACGCAGGCTGAACCCTACGAGATTTATCAAAATAATGTACTAAGTATTGTACACAATGAAAAGGTCTACAGAAAACTCCGCTATGGTATATCTCTATCTCTTATGAACATCCCACAATAACATTTTTTTGTCATTTACTTTTCACAACGAATGATGGCTTATTTTTGATGCGATTTAAACAATACAATTTTTTAATTTGTATTTTAGTAATTATAGACCCATAAGTCTGTTATCTTCTTCCTCAAAAGTGATTGAGAAGATTCTGGCTGATAGGTTGGTAAAATTCTTCCGGAAGTTCAATGGTTTTTTGGGTTTCCAGCATGGTTTCATGAAGGGAAAGAGTACCGAAACTGCTGTTTTTGAACTTACTTGTAGCATCTTAGAATCGCCTGTCTAAACGTGTCTACGATATAAGGGACAAGCAACTTGAATTGATTGAGGGCTACCTCCAGAATAGAAGACAAAGGGTCTTTGTTTCTGCTGGAAACCGTGAATATCTGTCTTCAGAGAAGCTTATCGACTTAGGCGTCCCACAAGGAAGTATCTTGAGACCACTGCTTTTTGTTATTTTCATTAATGAACTCCATAACATTTTCTCTTCTAGTTTCATCAGGTCTTTGTTGTTTGCGGCCGAATCAGACATCATCAGCTCTGCATTGAACATTGTGAATGGTATAAGAGAATTTAAGGATGACATGGATAGAGTAAAGAAATGGTGTATAGAAGATCAGCTTGTGCTTAATAATGATGAGATCCAATGTTTAATTTTAAAAACTGGTAAAGCAAACCGTAACTATCCAGAAAGCATAACCTATTGTAATGCTGAAGTACCAATCAGTGAATCTGTTAAATTTCTGGGAGTTTATATAGACAATTTCATGAAATATCACAGTCATGTCGAAAAAATTATAGTAAATTGAAATCGGTTATTTATGCATTGAGGGTGCTTAGAGATCAGGTTGATATAGCGGTATTCAAAACGGTGTATTATGCTATGTTCCAGTCACTATTGAGTTATGGCATCATTTTTTGGGGAACCAGAACGGAGTCTCGTCAGATTATGAGAACCCAAAAGTTAGCCTTAAGATCAATATTGTGTCTAGGTTTCAGGGAATCGTGTCGAGGGTATTTCAGGAGGAATGGCATTTTGAGAATTTATGGATTATACATCTATAAAATCTTGATGTTCATGCATAAAACAAGCATTATTTCGGTAGGCATTCAAATGTAAATAACACTAGAAGAATGCATCAATTTTCCGATTCATTCACACTCTCTAACTGAAAGAGGTCCGATGTATATGGGCTTTAAACAGTTTACCAATAAACATACGAAAGTTGTATTTTCATTCATCTTTCGGGAAGTCTCTCAATCGTTTTCTTGTACAGCTTGAGCCCTACAATATTGGATAATTGGATAATTTTATGGTTCATGTAGTGACCGTGTAGTCAATATTTGAAATTTTTTTACTTCTCTTGTTTTGTTTTGGAATGACCTGTTTTCCTTTCTACTCTGTTTATTTGGAAAATCAGTAATATATATAATTAAATATATATATATATATATATATATATATATATATATATATATATATATATATAAATTTAAAGAATAAATTATAATGAATTAAAAATTATATTTTTAGTGTTTTGTTAACTTTGTATTCCCTCATCGTTCACAGCGCTCCATGACGCTTTCACCACATCGTTACCCAGACACTAACAATGAGATAGTAATTTTTTTACTTTAGAAATTCCCTAGAAATAATTTATATGGCAAAACAACGTTGGCAGGGTCAACTATAGTTATATTATTAATAGTTCTAATATTAATATATTAGAGATGAATTCTTCTTTCTTTCGTTGCAATTTATGCAATTGATATTATTCACATAACTCGTACCCATTGAATGTTCTTGAAAATCAAAGTCTACTTCATTCCTTTTGAAAATGCATTGCTATGAGCATTGCAGACTTACCCGTTCAATGAGTATGGAATACTCATATGAAAAAGGGTCATAGCAAATGTTAATATTTTTAATAATTTTGATTGAAAATTCGGTGATATCTTGGTGAAGCATTGTTTGATATATTCAATAAAAAACACTCTGCTTAGATTGGCAAAATATAATTAATTGCTTAACAGCTGTTTCGGAGTTTTTACAAATTTTCAAAAGCTATTTCGAAAGCAACTGTTTATCTCAGCTGTGTAAATAAGCTTTTTATTCAATATGTTAATATTTTTGGAAATTCACATTTACCGTATGCTTATTCTCACTAGCAATAATATTATTTTTTTATCGCTTTGTTGTACATGTTTGTTCCAGCTTGTTACCAATATCATAATTATTATTGAGAAATGTAATAAAATTTTATGAAATTATATTAGTTAATCAGTGGTTTTTAATCCGTGAATGAAGAACGAAACGGGTTCCAAGCGAAAATGAATTGAGTGATTTAATTATGGGTATTCAGGTCCCAACAAAGAATTAGGATATATCAATTCATCTGCAGAATGAGGGAGTACAACTCTGTTGCTGATTGTTGATGACCAAAGCTTGAAAAATATTGGACTTCCTCATACAGAGTTAGTGTAACTGTAACTTATTACAGAAACTTTATGGCTACATTCAACAAATGGATAAGATGAATAGAGAATTTATCACGATTTTGGACATGGGTTAGCTACGGGCAAATTGATTTAAAGGGCTAAGGAAATGTATGACCTTGTTTGAAACAACAGGATATTTTTGTTTTCATCTTCTCACATTTGTGGAAATATTCAGAAAATTTCATATTCCAGATGGAATACTAAGATGGAATCATTATCATTCCAACCAAAAAAATGGCCAGATCAATGATCTGGCAATCATTTTCATTCATTTCATTTCTGGTTCATTGTTCCGTCACTGTTCATTGCACTGATATTCAGTATTAAACATGTTTATTTGAATTTCTTTATTCCAGGTAAGCAATCAACGGAATCCAGAATATAATAGATGCTCAACTGTACGCTGAGTGTAGGGAGTAAGTATATCAAAGAAGAAGTTATGCCGTTTTTGCATACATTCAACATACCTACACCTTTTTACTTGATGACGTACCACATATATAAATATATATAATATATATATATATATATATATATATATATATATATATATATATATATATATATATATATATATATATATATATATATATATATATATATATACAAAGACGAATAAACTGTCTCTACAGTTCTAGATTGCTACTCATGACAACATTAGTGCGCGTACGTGAGGATTTGTGGTCATTTCATTCGAACACCACAGAAATCTGTGTGCAATGTGTAAGAATGGTCCCATACCTAGTCGCTCCAGATCACGCCTCGGCAGGCAAAAGGATTGCTAGTTTCAAGATTCACGAATCATTCATATCAGTAAATACTGAGACGCTTAATCGAAATATTTCAAATAAAAAATAATGATAATAGTATACAATTGTCAATTCATCATTATTATGAATCATCAGTACGCATTTAATCAATCAATCAAGAATCGATGAATTTCAAAACGCCCACAGGTCCTAGATCCGAATGAGGGGAAGACCAATTTGAGAAAATTCACGTGAGCTCCCTTTATCGAAGAAAAAACCAATAAACTCTCCTATAAAAAGTGTGAATAACTTTTTGCCCGCCGGGGCGTGATCTAGAGCGATTATTCGTGGGACCATTCTCACACATTGCAGCCAGATTTCTGTGGTGTTCGAATGAAATGTCCACAAAGCCTCACGTACTCGCACTAATGTTGACATGAGTAGGAATCTAGAATGCTAGGTAGAGTTTATTCGTATTTTTTTCGATAGAGGGAGCTCACGTGAATTTTCATAAATTGTTCCCTCCTCATTCGGATCTAGAACCTGTGGGCGTTTTGAAAGTCATCGATTCTTGAATGATTGATTAAATACGGAATGACGATTCATAATAATGATGAAACAGTTGTATCCTATTATCATTCAAAAAGATCGATGATTTTTTCGAAGTGCACTTAATATTCACTTCGAAAATGTATGGTGCGTTCTCGTTGACAACATTTGTGTAGACAGTTCCTTGAGAGTTTTATTTGACATATTTATATTTCGATTAAGAGTCTCAGTATTTACTGCGATTCGTGAATCTTGATACTGAATAAATATATTTATATATATATATATATATATATATATATATATATATATATATATATATATATATATATATATATATATATATATATATATATATATATATATATATATATATATATATATATATATATATATATATATATATATCTTGAAATTGATTTATTGCCTGTTTAAGATATTTTATTTCGAAAGTTTTGACGAAGTTGTAATATAACAACGAAACGTCAACAGAATTAAACTTTTTCATATCAAAAAAAGCCTGTTATTGCTGAAAACTGAATATATATATATATATATATATATATATATATATATATATATATATATATATATATATATATATATATATATATCAGAATATCGAAGAAATATTTTCATTTACTATAAGTTGATACGGCTCTGAAATAACGACTGATGGTTGATAAAGAAAAAAATTATTTTTCACGATTCAATTAATAATTGCATGATTTCTAGTTATGCAATGATGGATGACGTGAATATCTTATGATGCAGTAGTGAGTCGTTCCCTATTTTTAACACTCATCAATTAATTGAATTTGTCGTCTTTAATGATCTCGTGTTTTAATTTGGCCGTAGGAACAACAGTTCTAGAGAATTCCATGTGATTTTCATTGATTCGTACGTTCTGCTTTCCCTATTATTCATCGTTCCTCCATGTTCGAGTATTCTTGTGGACTAATACAATTTGCTTTATATAAACAAAGAACGAAGAATATTTGCACTCGACTTTCATTGCGTTATAATTCCTAGAGAATTTGTACCGACTTTACATTCACATTTTTCTAGAGATATTAACATCATACTTAGTAATAATGGTCTTTTAAGTTTTGTTTAGGACAATACACATCGAATTAACGGAATTTGAAATGCAAGTAGTTATTGTTGTCTCAGTTATTTGCAGAATCTCTGTATTGTACACTCGTTTTGTTTTTTTCCGATATAAATGTTTCATTCTCATCTAAAAGTGATTTCGTGGTGTCCAATGTTCAGAAGACTGTATGAAGTTTTATTCAATCACATTGAGATTTGAATTGAAAACTGAATAACAATTACTGATGAAAACTTCGAAATCCGAAACTAAACTTAGCAGAAAGTCTAGTCATGCCCTCATGTATTCCTAATAAAAAGCACTTGCCCATATTCCAGAAAAATGGTCCGAAACTAACTCGTTATTAAGAGCTTCATACACGCCTTCTTTGTTTCTTTCATTTAGATTTTAAATATTACGTGTAATTTCAGTACAAAGAAACTATTTGTCTACCTATATATAACGACAGTGACTGAAATATTTGATTCCTGCAACATCTTTACAGATGCTTCAAAACATATGCGAAAATCTCTAGGGGGATTCCTTCGTCAAAATGAGGGGTAGTTTATGACATAAAAGTTGAACAAAAAGAAAACTATTAGGGAGATACAAATATTGCCAAAAATAATGTTTGAATGCAAAAAAGTATTCAAAAATATATTGAGAAATTATATTATAATAATAGGAATCATCCCTAGAAAAGCAACTCATTAGAATTTTTTGTCTGATTTTTTTCCGGATCCATTTCTTTCGTCCGTTCAGCATTCATTTGTTTCAATTAAAAACGGTAAATTTCATGAAAAAATTGCAAAAAGAGAAAAGCTCTCTAAATAAAACATAAAATGCAAAATATTTCTTCAGTTTTGCATAAGTTTTTCATAAAATTTTGCCAAGAAAATGATAGGGGTTGTCTAATTCGATCCGCTCCACACATCTGAGAAAATTGAAAAATTAACAGAAGATATGTCTCCAGAATAGAAATACTCGCAAGAAATTTTATCTGCTTCTGTTTTTAAAATAAAGATGACAAAATAATTCTCCTCTTTTTTTATTTTTATTATTAAACCATTTTTATAATGGTTTGCTTCTGACCCAAATTTTTTATGAAGGATACCTCCTTATTTTTTTCGTAATGGTTTTAAAACGCCCTGTATGAGTAAAACTCGACAATTTTATAATCCCCTGCATTTGAAACCAAGTTGTTTGGTAATTCAAATAAGAAATGTACCCTTGGACTGACCTCACAGTAATTGCAGGAATATTATGAGAACTATTCGATAGTGTTGGCGTTTACTTGATGTAAATCCATTATAATTGAATATAAACTTAAATTCAAACACTTGAACTTATGATTTACACTTTATTGACTACATAGCATGACGTCATGCTATGTAGTCAATAAAGTGTAAATCATAAGTTCAAGTGTTTGAATTTAACTTAATATTCAATTATGAGAACTGTTGAGTTTTCACAATTTAAGTCATGAAGAAACGACATTTTCGAATGCTTAGAAAACTCTTATGGATAATTCTTTTTTATATCCTGGGCATAAATACCAGTTGAACACCGAAAATACATGTCTACAGTCGTGAAATATTGGACTATATGTATATATAGATATAAAATACATGTCATCTAAAGGGTCCATTTGAAATTCAGCTGAACTAGAGAAAAAGATGCAAGTGACGTCTTCTAACTCGGAACATAATTGCCGTATAAACCATATATCACTTGCAGATGCCTAGCGCTGATGCCACCGAAGTAGTGTCCGATTTGGGTCTAACATCTCAACAAGTCAGAGCAATTTGTCAACTGGGAGTGGGAAGTATGTCCATTCTAATTCGGTCTAGGGATGTCCACTCAGAATATAAATCGATGTTTTTCTGAATGAAATACCGCTTTGCATCCATGTTTTTTGATGCATCGGATTAGAAACAACAATGTTTACTTTACTTTCAATGCATAAAAAAGCAAACCACAATTTTTTAGTCATCTATTAATACTAAGGAACATAAAGACAATATGACAATTTTCTTTGCTTCGATTAAAAAAAATACATTCAATACGCAGAATTCAGATTCTCGCACCTACTGTTTATTGAAATTGAACAGTTTTCATCACGGCTCATGCAATAATTTTGAAACGTCAGAAACTTTTCGCAATCGAAAAGAAAACGCAGTTGTTCTTTCATTGTGGAAATCGAACCCTACAACACCAGTAAGCCGAAAGAGTATTAAAGTCACTACAGCGTTCGACTACTGAGCTTCTTGATATAATTAGTAATATAATATAAATGATTCAAATATATAAACTTAATACAAAATATAACTCAAAATAACTTATTACCTGGTTACCATTGATTACCACTCGATACGTCGACTATATCGTCATTTCTCCAAAACATTGGATGGATTTCATGCATCGATATCTAAAAATCGAGTGAATTCAATGTATCGTGTATATCGAATATCTCTTATTCGGTCACATTGAGATCGACGAAAAGAGTTTGAGAATAGGCATGATGACAGTAATTAAAAATCACAAAAATACTATATTTATTGGATAAAACTTGCAGCTTAGGATTTAGAACAAGCATTTTTCATAAAGAGTGTTTATTTTCATAAAATAAAACTACAAAATAAGGCAATCCGCCATGATATCTTGAACACCAATCAGAGCGCATGACGTCAACTTTGAGTAAACACGCACCAACGTCACATTTCGTATTGTTAACTTCCTCTACGACTTAATAAAACGTATTTTTTATTTAACTTCATTCGTCAATGAACATATTACATATGGGTTGTCTAACAAATTTTGGTCCAGGATATGTTTAATTAGTAACAAAAAAAAACTTTTTTCTTAAACATTCCACCGGCTTACTTATTGGATAAATTCTATACCAATCGAAAGTATGAAGACTATAGAGTTATACAAAATAGGCAAACGTTAAGTTGCCTATTTTGTTTCCGTCACAACTATCGGGTAGCCAGGTATAAACAGGTAAATCGATACAAGCATTCTGTAACGGTCTGATTATTTAATGAAAATTACACACAATAAAGATTATTTTACTATAAACACGGTGGTATAGGATTGCTTCCGAAGAATCAGTCCCGAATTCCGGTTGTTCCGGTGTATTCCGGTTTAAAAAGCAAAATATTGCTACGAGTTAATGTGTGCGACCGAGAGGTCCCAATCAACTATCCTATGCGATAGACGAGGACACAGCATAGCAGCTGTTTGAAGTCCGTCCATTCGAAGAAATTCCTTTCATACACCTTTGAAGATAGAAGATATTGCCGAAGAAGATATTGTCGAAAAAAGTGAAAAGGAGAATGATGACGAAGAAGATTCAGAAGTTGGAGATCATGGTTAAACCTGAATAATTTTGAAAGAAATTTTGTATTCATAATTTTTTACAATAAACAGAAGTATTTTTCAATTATTGTTTTTTATTTTATCTTCTAATAATAAATATAAAATTTATATGATTCCTTAACGTTCTTTTTTACTAGAGATGTATGTATACTTTTGTGTCACAAAAATATACACACATAAATAATCAATTGATCAAAAAAAAAATAAATAACGAATTCCCTATTTTAATAATAAATTACTCTCTTTCTTCAAATGGACGGACTTCAAACAGCTGCTATGCTGTGTCCTCGTCTATCGCATAGGATGGTTGGTTGGAACCCCTCAGTCGCCCACATTCACTCGCAGCAATATTTTGCTTTTTAAAATTCAACAACCGAAATTCGGGACTGATTTTTCGCAAGCAACCGTATACCACCGTGTTTATAGTATAATAGTCTTTATTGTGTGTAATTTTCAATGAATAATCAGACCGTTGCAGAATGCTAGTATCGACGTACCTGTTACCCGATAGTTATAACGGAAAAAAAATAGGCTACCTAATGTTTGCATACCCAATGGCCCTCATACTTTCGATTGGTATAGAGTTTATCTAATAAACAATCCGGTGGAATGTTTGAAAAAAAGTTTTTTTAGTTACTAATTAAACATATCCTGGAGCAAAATTTGTTAGGCAACCCATATGTAACATGTTTATTGACGAATTAAATTCAATAAAAATACGTTTCATCAAATAAGCCTCCCGGAGAAGGTCGTTTTATATCGGGATCCTATACTACATGTTCATATAATAGTTTGAGCTTTTTTTTTTATTCAGTGGACCTACAGTTTAACGCCGGTTCGGAAAGGCAATTTTTTTTTACAAATCTTTTAGGAACTTCAAATCATAAACAAACACATACACCCAAGCCTTTCACCTGGGCTCGAACTCGAGTTCTACCGCACCATAGTCGGGTGTTCTCCCATTCAAGCCACGGAGACCGGCAGAGCTATATTATCAATCATGAAGCCCGTGATTTTTTTTTTCAACCGTATATCATCATTTATGTAACAAACTGCACAGAAAGAGTTGTTTCATCATTCTCAATGAAGAAATAACAAATGTATTTCATTGTATTCGAATGTAACCTTTTTCTCAGCGAAATTTTTTTTTCTAAGTGAGTAAACACTTCAGTTCATCATTATTTTCAATTTGTGAATTTATTTATTTATTTATCGTATGGCGTTTCGACACATTCAAGCATTTATTCAGCAACGCAACAAGTATACATATATCAAGTATTAAATGTAACAAACTTAGGTAGTTTACAAACAAACATCAAGATTATTTATGTATTCAATCGCTTCTGGCGTTGCAAACAGGAAATCCTCGGGACTGCTCTCGTATGATCGTTGGAGGCATTCCTCTATTATGTGTTGAATCGTTTGGACCTCTCCGCAGTCGCATGAGGGGTAAGGGAGTTTTCCCCATTTGTTTAAAAAGTATGCGCATCTGCCGTGTTGGGTCCTAATGCGATTTAATGTGCACCAGGTTTTGCGTGGTAGATTGAATCCAGGGGGTCTTTCTGTTATGCATGGGAAGTTGTTGTTCGGCGGAGCTGTGGACCATTCGTGAAGCCACCTGTCTGTGATGTTAAACTGAGTATCTGTGGCAATTTTTGCGGTGTTTGTTGGTGGTTTTCTGGAGTGTAGTCGGTTTTTGTTGGCGTCTTCAATATAGTTACGTATTGGAAGTTCTCTGTTGTTGAGTATCTTCTTGTACTAGTTTGTCAGCAAGTTGATTCGGCGTAGATGGGACGGTGGTATGTCGCTTAATACTGGTAGCCATTGAGTTGGGGTGGATTTGATTACGCCAGCGACCATTCTCATGGTGTTGTTCAGTTGTGCATCAATCTTTTTCACGTGGGCACTGTTAAGCCACACTGGGGCACAGTACTCCGCTGCCGAGTAAGCGAGACCTATAGCTGTCAATCTAAGTGTGGATGATGGAGTTCCCCATGTCGAGCCGCAGAGTTTCTGGATGATGTTATTTCTGGTATTTAGCTTTTCCGCAGTATTGGTTAGGTGAGCATTAAAGCTTAATGTTCTATCAAGAGTGACGCCTAAGTATTTTGGGTTTTTATTGTGATTGAGTAAAGTATTATCGAGGTAGACTTTAAGTTTTCTCTCGGCCGTTTTGTTGTTTAAATGGAAGCAGGTTACTTCTGTTTTTGAAGCATTAGGTTGGAGTCTCCATTTTCGAAAGAAGCTTCCCATTACCTTTAGATCCCTGGATAGGTTCCCTTCGGCTTCTTCTATTGATTTTGTTTGAGTGGCTAGCGCCCAGTCGTCGGCGTAGCCAAACTTTATTGATGTTGTTTTGGGCATATCTGCAATATATAGACTAAACAACAATAGCGCGAGTACCATTTATTTGTGAATTAATTGACACCCTTGGCTCAATACTAAAAAACAGAGTTCATTTATTGAACGTATGTCCCATGGTATTAACCACTTCGAAGAGTTTTACACTTCTCTGCTTCATAGATATTATTTCGCTTTAAAAAATGGTATAATTAAACTCAGTTCTTTTATACAAAGTCTCAATCTAGTTTGGCTGAACATAAAAATTATTTCGTGTTTCCTCGTGGAACCGATCGTGTTTCAGAGCTTGGGGATGATTCAGATATGACAATAGAGCTACCGAAATGCAGTTATCATATTAAATTAACTACCATGGAAAATATTCATAGAATCATGAATAATAAAGTTTCATAAAATACATCATAGTGAGCGTTCCCGAAAGCTAATAAATATGTACGTAATTAATCAGTCTTCAGCTCACATGCATGCGGCAATTTGCCATTTCAGGAATGGATTGTTGTCACAAATGAACCACATCTCGCTTTGTCTAATTATGGTTGTTTGTTTTCATTTGGGATTGAGTCCCGATGCAAATTTCGATCGTGAAATAATTAATATGAATTGTGTAGATTTGTATTGATATAGCATTTTAATGAGTTGTATATTCCCAGAAGAAATCGATTTAGCATTTACCATTAATTAATGTGTTTCGAACGACAATTGAAATTCAATGCAAATCAAGATTTAATGAACTTTTACTGCTTACATTGAAATTATTACAGAATGATGGTGAACTAGAGAAGTGGCAATTATCGGAGATAATTATCCATCAATAATTATTTCAAATTGGATAATTCTGAAGGAATGATAGGAAACCATGATAGATAAGATAAAACGAATCATGATGAATGCAAGAGTCTAGCGCCTAAAAGCATAAAAGCGTCAAGCGAATTGCCAATTCAATGGCGCCGGTTAGGTGGGGAATCAAACGTTACAAGGTTTATTTAATAATAATAATAATATATTTTTATTTTCATGAATTGCTGATTACATAATGTTACAACAATAAAGAAAACAGGTCAAAACAAAATATATTCTTCAAAACAAAATATATTCTTCAAAACAAAATATATTCTTCAAAAACAGAATATATTCTTCAAAAACAAAATATATTCTTCATAAACAAAATATATTCTTCGAAACAAAATATATTCTCCAAAAACAAAATATATTCTCCATCATAATACAACTCTGCAATACTCCAATAATTCATCAATGGAGTATGGCTCACATTCCATAATTATTTTAAAAATTTCAGTTCTAAAATTTTTGGGATCTGTAATTTGTTGAATTTTGCGTGGCAATGAATTAAACAGCTTGATGCCCATGTAGAGACATTTTCTCTCTGTCACAGAAGTTTGATGCCTAGGATAGAAAAATGTTAGTTATTTATATAACTTTTGAGTAGGAATTTGTCAGGCAGGTAAAGGTTCTAAGAAGCCGAAGGAGAAACAATTTTTGAAGTACTCTAATTTTGGCCTAATTAAGGCGTCGATATTTTCTAATGATTCAACTTGAGAAATCTAGTAGGTCCTACTTAATCCTATAAAAAAAGATTTTCTCCGCGAATTCTCAGTAAATCTAGCTGAATGTATGATTTAAATTCATGACGTACTTCGCTCAACTAGTATAAAAATGCTACAAACTCCATACTGCATAATGAGCTCCCATAACGGCATCCCGAAACTGGAAGTGGGATATATCATGTTAAATTCGTGAGGTATAACTCAAGGCAGATAACTAATTCCACATGGATATATAACTCCTCGAACTGACAACCGGATGCTGCGTTCTGAGAAGCTTAACAATAAATTTCGTTTGATGGAATAGCTTTCCTTAAAGCTCACGAAATTGGGTATTTTAAAATCGGCTTGGTTTGGAATTAAGCTACTACGATATTAATTGCCCAGTTTATATGCGATTATAATAAGATATATACGCAGTAAAATGTGATCCTATTAATAATGCTGAAGGTTATGACTTCAATTTCTGATATTGAAAAAGCTATCAACTAAGAAAAACACTTCGTCCCATATATTGAAAAAAAATCCATTGAACTCAACGAATATTCAATCTATATTCAGACTATAGAGCCTGTTGCAAAATTAAATATAGGGAATTACAAATACTATCGTTCCCAGGTTTATATGTCTTTGTTTGCTTGTTATACGCTTACGAAACTAAAGATTCTATGTTTGTGGGTAGTAGTTTTCATCGGTATGCTACCAGATTTAGATCTGACATTATAATTGATTTCTCCAGATTGAGCAGGTCGCATAATGGTCCGAAATTTTTCAATGCTTTGTCTCATAGAATCCGCACCTTACCTATTAATAAGTTCAAATCATTACTGAAGGATATTTTAATTGAAAATGTTATTTACTGTTTCACCGAGTCCTTTCGTATAGATTTCTCCTTATACATGACTTGATATCATTTTATTTGTGAATGTATGTATGCAGATATTTGTGATTGTTTATGTTTTTATTTATATTTTTGACTTGTGTAAAAACAGCTGTACGATGTTTTATTGCACCAATAAACTACTACTACTACTACTACTACTAATCTCATTTTCTGTTACATTTTCTGTGTGCTGAAATGAATGGAGGATATGAGAAATAACCTAATGGAGTAAGATGTCATGTGCTAGTAATTGAATTTGAATTTGTGTCGGGATTTATATAACTCATTTTTTAAGAGTTAAGTTTTTCAGGTTGGCGGCGCTGATTGGTAATGGCATTCAAACGTCATCTGTCATAGTGAATCGTTTTCAGTATACTCTGCCATTTCATCATGGAAAGACTTGGAAATTATTCAAATTTACTATCAAAGTTCGTGCTCTGTCAAAAATGTGTATCGTTTTTTACGACCATAATATGGGCGTTGTAATCGACCTGGTGAATCAACAATTCATACTGTTATCACCAAATTTTTCACCAAGTTTACTTTGTTCGTCATTAAGCCATTGTCTCGCATGCGTATAGTGCGTACTGAAGAGAATATTGCAGCCGTTGCGTACAGTGTTAATGAGGATCGTGAAATGTCAATTCGTCGCCGTTCTCAGCAATTGGGCATGTGTTACTCAACCACATGGAAAATTTTACATGTTGATTTGGGTTTGAAAGCCTATAAAATTCAACTTCTGCAAGAATTGAAGCCAAATGACCTACTACAACGTCTAATTTTTGGTAAATGGAATTCAGAACAGCTCAATGAAAATCCGCTGTTTCATCGAAAAATTGTGTTCAGCGATCAGGCTCATTTCTGGCATAGCGGATATGTAAATAAACAAAACTGTCGCATCTCTAGTAATGAACAGCCACATGCCATACAAGAATTACCGATGCATTCTGAAAAACCGACAGTTTGGTGCAGTTTATGGGCTGGTGGCATCATCGGTCCACTTTACTTCAAATTTTGAATATATGATGCAAATTGAGTGTTTTATTCGATTTTAAAAAACTATGTTCAAAAATGACCCATTATATATATATATATATATATATATATATATATATATATATATATATATATATATATATATATTAGACTGATTCAAAAAAACCGACTATTTTTTTTTTCTTTTTAATATTGAAAATATTGTCAGAAATGACGAAAAAAAAATCCTGTGAAAGTTAGAGCTTTTAATATTAATATAAAGAGGTGCCGAGTGGAAAATTTCAATTTCCCATTTAATTAACGTGGGAAATTTTTTTTTTCTTACTTTGGAATTTTGTAACTCTTCAACAAGTCATCGGATTGGTTAAGTCAGAACATATTCTTGTAGATACGCTCTACAAAAAAGGTCTCCTATAATTTTTTGATATATTCACTTTTTCAAAAGTTATTCAACGCTAAAGATGAATTGATTCAAAATTTTTACATTTTTCTAATTTTACGACGCAACCATCAACTTTATGAGAAAATTTAATAGGACTTTTTTGTAGAACATTCGATTTCCTATAACTTATCTTTCAAAAAATTAAAATTTTGTGTACAGATTGTAAGTTATTTGCAAAAAACCAAAAATTTTTTTATAAAGTTGTCATTTTTATTCTTAAAATTAATTATCATATCAAACAAATAAAGTTTTAACCTAACAATTGAATGTTTATTATGATAAAATCAATTTATATCCTTACACTAAAAAATTTCTATTGCAATTGGGCAATTTTTTTCTGTATTCACTAATAAATAGCAATATTGTAATTGCTCTTCATTTTTAGTGAAACACTTATTGTATTGTTCAATTAATGCTACACCACGCTCCGCCACATCATTCACAACTTTTAATTTTGTGAAAAATTCCACACACTCTTTAAAACTTCCATCACTAGCCCAAGAATTTACATCTTTCTCAATGAAGTCGTAAGGCAAATCAAAATCTTTGAAAATAGATAGAGAATCTATCGACACAAAGTCACTCATATCTTTGTCTAATATTGCATTTAAATTATCTTTTTTTACTTCAAATTTCCTTGCCTTAACTTTCTTTCCTTTCCGACAGTCAATATTTGCAATCATAATATAACACACATAAATTATATTTTATTTAAACAAATTGTTAGTCTTGACTTTGAAATGATTACCAAAAATCGAATAACATAAATCGGCATTATTTGTTATAAAAAAAAAGCTTTTCCATTCATTGATTAAATTATAATAAACATCTAATTGTTAGGTTAAAACTTTATTTGTTTAATATGATAATTAATTTTAAGAATAAAAATGACTTTATGAAAAAATTTTTGGTTTTTTGCAAATAACTTACAATCTGTAAACAAAATTTTAATTTTTTGAGAGATAAGTTATAGGAAATCGAATGTTCTACAAAAAAGTCCCATTAAATTTTCTCATAAAGTTGATGGTTGCGTCGGAAAATTAGAAAAATGTAAAAATTTTGAATCAATTCATCTTTAGCGTTGAATAACTTTTGAAAAAGTGAATATATCAAAAAATTATAAGAGACCTTTTTTGTAGAGCGTCCAATTCTCTACAAGAATATGTTCTGACTTAACCAATTCTATGACTTGTTAAAGAGTTACAAAATTCCAAAGTAAGAAAAAAAAATTTTCCCACGTTAATTAAATGGGAAATTGAAATTTTCCACTCGGCACCTCTTTATATTAATATTAAAAGCTCTAACTTTCACAGGATTTTTTTTTCGTCATTTCTGACAATATTTTCAATATTAAAAAGAAAAAAAAAATAGTCGGTTTTTTTGAATCAGTCTAATATATATATATATATATATATATATATATATATATATATATATATATATATATATATATATATATATATATATATATATATATATATATGTTTTTTAGGGATATTTTTCTGAAGTAGTATCCATAAGTTTCATATTCCCTTGTTATAATATTATTTCAAAAACTTTCACAAAGTTATATTCCATATTGTAGACAAATAGTATGAAAGAAACATACCATAAACACAAAAATTATTCAGCCGTCAGTTTGAGCGTGAACGATGCGCATGCGTCTAAATATACTGCATATATTCGGGAATATTAATTTACTCGGTGCAGTTGCAGTTTTTAAAGAATTTTTTTTCATTTCATTTGAAAGAAGGTATCAGTTGGAACAATTCAATTTAACTTTCATATATCATTTGATGTTACAATTTATTTCTACACTTTTCAAATGTTAGAGAAAACATTTATCCCTTGAAGGATAATGGAGACATCACATCGTACACGTTCACATATCTAGCTCTACTATAACATTCTCTTTGTTAATTTGAATTTTTAAAATGAATGTTCTAGTGTCATTGTCTATTTCATTCAGTGTCATAAGCACATAAATTTCATTTCCTTATATATATATATATATATATATATATATATATATATATATATATATATATATATATATATATATATATATATATATGCATTTATGTAAAGGTGTCTGTGTATGTGTGAAATTGTGATGCAAATTCATACCAATAACGTGGCATCTTCACATAATGGTAACGTTGAATATACCATCGCGTAGAGAGTAATATGTTCCTGATAATCCATACAACTCCCTGGAGTTCTCCATTTCAGAATTAACTATTCGAAACATTTTTAGTACTTTCATATTTGATATCGAAAATTAAAATATAACTACGATTGAGTAATTCGTGAGATATTTATTCGAATATTATACTGTTTAATTCATAATATTTGCATTGGATGAGTTCATAAGTTCAGGAGAGATTATGGTGTTTTGGCCTTGATGTTGAGTTCTTCTTGAAAATTGAAACTTGAAAATGCAAATCTTCATCTTTGGGGAATTATTCTTGTATTAACAGATACGTAGAGTTTTTCTGTCAACTCTCTTCACCCGGTATACTTCACCTCCCTCTGATATCCAATCAGATCCATTTTCGTTACCCTCCAATATGGTTACGAGGTGCATACCGCATGCTTCGCCCCTGAAGGAAGAAAGGAATATACATAAAACAAGGATATTTTCTATTTTTTTTTTGCAGGCACGATATCGTCCTATAAAGAACATTGAGTATAAAATAACTGATGTGAAAAGAAGAATATTCAACCAGTTATACTCATATATGATATATTTATTGAATGGGCCATTTTTGCGTCATTAGATCAATATATTCAGAAGACGAATGAACATATTCGATAATTGAATATAAACCTAAATTCAAACACTTAAATTTATGATTTACACTTCACTAACTACATAGCATGACGCGTTTCGTCGTTACAAACGACTTCTTCAGATGCTTACAGAATAATAACCGTTTTTAGAGAGGAAATTATTTGAAAAATACCTCTGGCGAATTTTGTATTCTATCATTGATCCACTGATTCTGTGTTTATTTGATTTAGTGTTCTTCAGAAATGATTTTCATTCAACAAATTATTGCGGAAATCTAATTGAAATGTCGAACACTATTTCTTTTCGGAATCGTTCATTAGAAAGTGTTTCATTAGGAATCGTTGGTGCTCAAACTTTCAAAAATTTTTATTTTCTATGGGTATTCAAATTATTATTACATTAGAACCGTGAATCTGATATTCCGATATTCAGTTGAAGAATGAATTTTCTTCAATTGTAATTGGACCAAGACACTTTTCTGGTAACAATTAAAATTTCCAAAAATCAACAGATTTTCTGCAAATATAAAATTTTCCATCAATTCTATTTGTTTTCAACAGAATATAAAATTTTTTCTATGAATGTAAATGTAGCATTCCAAAAAAGTCCTAAACATGGTTCGGCTGGACCTTAACTCAACGAAAACTCAATATAAAAGGCTTGAAGTTATAGAGTATCCGTCTTTTAATGAATACTCCATTATGTATATACCTATACACATATAGAAATGACAAATACAAATGACAAAGAAAACAGACAAACTTCAATCGAGATGTCTATATTCCAATATTTCAGTTAGTATGAAAAATCAAAAAAGAAAGACAATCTCCTGTTTACTGGTTCAATGAGAATTCCCTTCTCCACACAGACGATTTTCAGTTACATATATAATCATAATATAAAAGAAATGATTTAAGTAAGATAGCAAAAACTTGAAAATATTGATCATCTTGTAAAACGGATTTCAAATTAGATATACAAAAATTCCAAAAAATCAAAACACTTTCATAAACTTACGATTGAGTTGGCAGTTTGAAGAGTTCCTCGTGTAGGACCTTAGCCGTGTTTCCAAATCCTTCTAGTTGAGGATGTTTCTCTGAATCTTCTGTCATAGATGTAACTGTAACTCCTGGGCACATCGTCATGACTTTTACCCCTGTCTGCTTATAAAAATAATCATGCCCCATCGATCTGGAGAAACCTACTACAAAATGCTTGGTCCCACAGTACACTGGACATCCGTGGAAAGGCTGGTGACCTAATATCGAAGCCATGTTAACAATCATACCTCCACATTTATTTCGCCTCATGTGTTGAAAGCCGAGGAAAGTTCCCTTTATAACACCTTTCTGCAAATTGGAAATTTTAGTCATTTTAAATAGGAATATGTCCTTTTGTTCCTGTGTTATATATTTTCTGATTATTGTGCTTTTTGGGTATATTACATAGATACAGATGTTATGAAAAAATGTGTTTCATGATCCGTCACGATCATCTAATACTTTTTTCTGATTCTGACCGTCTCTTAATTTTATTTCAGAAATTGAAAATAATATCTTAAAAAACGGCCAAAATTTGGAAAAAATACTCCAGAATTTCAATTTCCAATCTATTACGATATGAAAACTTAAAACTCGGCTGCTTTGAGCCGATCCCATCTTTTTCGAAACAAAACTCTGATTCAATAACTCATTAGCGTGAAAACTAACTTGATTTTTTATTACTAACTTAAAATTTTCATGTGAAATAACCTCAAAAATCATCTCAAATGCATAGTGCCGCTTTACTACTTACCACATTGATATCTATAGTTTTCTCCCATAATTTATCCATCAATATTCCGGCGTTATTAACAACAATATCGATTTGATTGAACTCGCTCATTGCGGCGTTGAATAAACCTGAAATATTTGAATATTCTGTTGTTTGAATGAAACATCGGTAAAAATACATAAAATATAAGTGTACTCATAAACTCTGATATATACGTACACATATTTTTTTTTACATACAAAGGCTCACTCAACAGACAGTTTAAAACTGTCCTATAATAGAGGAGCCCATATTACATTTGAAATATGTGCTAAACCTATAAACTAAGGTATATCTATTATGTATATCTTATTACTAGAGATTTTTCATACATCTCATCGAAATAGAGTTTTCGATGCATTGAGTTAAATCTTTTTATCTACAAAAAAAAACCTAATTCCACCAAAAAAGATTAGATAAATATATCATGAAGGGTAACTCTATAAATACTGGTAATTATTCTATTATCGACCTTCAAATAATATCATTTTCAAATGTCTCTTGAAAGTTATGAAATTCGGAGAGAAAATATACAAGTTGGTCTCTATACTTATCAAATTTATCCTATTGAAAGATCTATGGATGGGCGAATTCAACACATAATTTGTTTTGCTATGCTCAACAACCAGTATTGTACGATTTCTTACTACATGTGGAGAACAATTAAAGTTTATAAGGGTCAAACATGCAGCAGAATCTATTAAGCCATTAAGTAATTTGTAGGAAAAACATATATCAAAGTCTCAAACTCCAACATTCCAACCTATAAAATTTCACTATGAGAATCCATGACGGTTCCTGTTAAAACGGAAATTAAGAGCATAATGTGAAATACATTTCACATGTAACTTTTGCTACATTCACATACTCGGCAAAATTATTTCATGAAATCAAGCATGCTAAATTGTGTAGAACTAATGTAAGTTAAACAGAGAATACTTTTTCTCCACATTTATTTATATTTAAAGTTAAAAACAAATTGTTCCCATATGAAGTAATGAAAAATGTAACATTTGTCAGTGATGTGCACAGTTATAATACAAGAAATGCTGACAATTTCTACATGCAAGTTTGTAATCTTTCTAAAACATAGGAAGAGTATATTTTATGAGGGATTCAACGCATTTAATAAATTGCCAAGCTCCATAAAAACAATTTGTGACCTTAAGGTATTCAAGCATAAACTAGCTAAGTTCGTTTTAAACATATGATTGTAAATAATATATTTTGAACATGAAGGTATGTATGATTTTGTAGTAGCTATTGCTAAATAAACATTATTATTATATTTTTATTATTACTGTTATTATTATTATTAAAGTCAAATCGACTAGGGGGTGCCGGTTGTATGCAATAGGCATTTTGGTTGATATTTAATTGTGTTGGCGTTTACTTGATGTAAATCCATTATAATTGAATATAACTTAAATTCAAACACTTGAACCTATTATTCACACTTTATTAACTACATAGCATGACGCGTTTCGTCGTTACAAACGACTTCTTCAGATGCTTACAGAATAAACTGAAACTAAAATTTATTCTGTAAGCATCTGAAGAAGTCGTTTGTAACGACGAAACGCGTCATGCTATGTAGTCAATAAAGTGTAAATCATAAGTTCAAGTGTTTGAATTTAAGTTATATTC
Organism: Henosepilachna vigintioctopunctata; assembly: GCA_030704895.1. Taxonomy (NCBI): domain Eukaryota; kingdom Metazoa; phylum Arthropoda; class Insecta; order Coleoptera; family Coccinellidae; genus Henosepilachna; species Henosepilachna vigintioctopunctata. Next base: position 98,371 of record JARQZJ010000133.1, read on the forward strand.
AATTTTGGTTGATATTTCTGCCTGATTCATGAAATCGGCAATGGAATGTTCTCATAGGTGTTCGTATCAATATTGTTATTCACAAATTACGTCATGCATTAATTGAAAAATTCTCAAATTTTAAATATGTAACAAAATTAAATAATACACAATATTGTTTGAAGAACTGAACAATAAAAACTGAAGTTCTTGTATTCAAGAACATATTGTGAACCATTAATAGTGGTCCTATTGGTGAAGTAGGCAATCCTATTGCCTATAGGCAATTCAATTGCCTATTTTTACACCTCTAAAAGGATTACATAGATAATTACTTTCCAAACATTTGCATCTGTCCCTGTTACATTTTGAATGGATGTTTTGCACCCTTATCCAGTACCAAATAGCAAAAGCTGACCAGCGTTCTTATTTCTCTTAGTTAAACACTTCTTTTGAATTCCTTGGCGAATGAACCGTCATTCTTACTTAGAAATTATATTTAATCCACCAGACGTCTCATCAATCAGCTTAAAAGTTCAATTCTGAATACTACTGATGTGGATTATCGTCACAATGCACTGTTTTGTTCAGAATGATATCAGATGCCCATATACTAAGGAAGATTCTATATAGTACTAAGACCAGAGGGCCTATTCGTTCTATTCAAATTAATCATATTACAGAGAGGTTTTCTCAAATTGATACACTCGTTCCACTCCTCAACTTTAAATCTTTTCCATGAATCTACTAACAAACTATGAAACCTTCACGCATTCTATTGAACACTGAAGATTAGCCAAATACAATTTTATGTTGTAACGTTGCATTTTCAAACAACTTAGGCACCGTATTCTTCTATCTTCCACAACGCATGACGTGCACATCTTGCAATGCTAACACTGTGGAATAGTTTATATAGGTCAACTCCTTAACACCAAGGTTATAAAAAAATTACTCCCTATCAATTTAATATCAAACTCACCTTGAGAGATGTGCTCTGAAATTACATTTTGAAAGATTAATGAGACTTGTTCTATTTTGAGAACTCCGAAATAACGACTAGGTCAGAGAATTACAAGAGAACGTCTTCATGAAAATTGGTCGTACAACAGAATCCGAAGGTCTGTAAAAATTCTGAATTTACAAGGGTCAGTTCTGTGCTATCGTCTTCCTTTCTGAATTTTTGATTAATTGCCTAAGCGATGATTTTCATAATATTGTGATAATTTCTGTTTCTGTCATTTCAATCGTTTTCAATATTCATTGTGGGTTAATACATTTCTGTATTTTACAGAACGATACGTTGCCTCTATAACTTCTATGTCGTTGACATTCTTGTATGCTACAACAAATACATGTACACTTCGTTCTGTTTTTGACATTTGTAAGTTTATTGCTTTTAGTTTTCCTCTCCTTCTTTTGGTACGTATCTGTTTCGAATGTTGGCAATTATATTTGAACACGCTTGAGGCAGTTCTGCCAAGTTCGTCCCAAAGAAGTCCGTAAGTTCCGCAAACATGGTTCTTCATCTTCCGGATCCTCTTCTACCTATTATCATTCCCTGTATTACGGTATGCAATACGGAGAATCGTCATTCATTCCTGATAACTTGCGACAGGTATTATAGTTTTTTTCAATTTTTTTTTCATTCTCCCTAAAACTTTACATGGTATTTTGAGCATTCTCCAAAACAGTTGCATTTCAAACGCTTCATCTCTTTTAGTGGTGGCTCCTGTGAGCGTCTAGGACTCCAATCCGTAAAACAAAATAGAAAAGACGCAGCATCTCAAGGGTCTTAATTTGTTTTATAGTAATATGTTGCGACTATTGAAAACGGCATTCATCTTTTTGAATATTGTCTTGGCTTTTCCTCGTCAACATTTTACCTCTTGTGCATTATCGAACTGTTAATTTATGATGGCCGCAAGGTAGCAATATTGTTGAATAGGTTCAATTCGAGCTTCACCGATATATAGGTGACCATTGGTTTCGTTTTCTTTGTCTTTATTTTAAGCCCATATCGGTACCCTCAGCAAATTATAATTTATAGTATTCACTCGTAAGTTTATGTCAGAAGAATTTAATATCTTCAAAATTGTTTATTGCTATTGAAGTTCTGACTGAAATTTCAGAATTTATTCAATCTGCTTTTTGCCATGTTTCTTTGTATTTTATATTTTCAAATTGGTTCATGACACTTCGATATTTCTGCACTTTGTGCACAAGATTCTGATGAAATGATATTGAAATTCTGATGAAGTAATGTGAGGTTGCATCTACTAACCATTTCAACTACTTTTGCCCTTTGTCATTCACTGTATAACAATAATCTTTGTAAAATCATCCAGAAGAGAATTCTTTCAACAAGAAAAATATTTCCGAGTCGCACAAAATAATAATTTCATTGAAGTGAAAACTTCTTCTCAGGTTTGAAAACGTCATCGATATCGTCACTATATTTGTTCCTTTAAGTATAAGTTATAGCTCTGAGCCAGTATTGATTTTGTATAATTTTTATTTCGAATGTGAAGTATACGATAACTGTGTGCACTAATAAATGGGTATGAAATATTTTAATATTTTCACATAGATATATAGTTTAAGTGTTTCGATATACTAAATTAGTACTTTATATTAATTTAGCAGTTATTTGAGTAACGTGATGAGAAAATTTGATGGTGGTTTTATAGATTTCTTAATTTCAGAGTTTTCTCCGAAATTCGAGGCCTCGGTATTATATTCGATCAGAAATTCACTTTTGTATCTCATATAAATAAAACAATTTCAACAGCACTCACATCTTATTGGTTCATTGTACGTTATACTGGACATATTTCGAATCCAAAACGCTTAAACAATTATTAAATGCACTTGTAAAAAGCAAATTAGATTTCGGATGTATTATTTGGCGTCCCATGAATTTATGATTATTTATTTATAATATATATTTATTAAATATAATTATAATACTAATATATATTTATTATATATTTATGAATAATAATTTATCAGTTATAATTTCCATGACAATTATTCGGATTTGATTCGAAAATTTCTAAGATATCTAATTTGGAGGGAAAATCACGTTTATTCGGTCAGAGGAAGATATAGTCAAATTGATCTGTTAAAGAGGTTTGGAGCTGTATAACTCGTAGTTGGCAGACTGCTGTGAAGTTTCTGTTTAACCTCTTACATGGTTATATAGACTGTCCTACCCTTATTGGCTCTACTGATTTTCATAAGTCAAACATTGAGAAGTAGCTAATCGATTTTTGATTTCGATCACAAATTTCACGATTCAAACTGAGCTTGAATTAATGTTTGAATGAGTACAGAGTAGCTTTTATGTCGAAATTTCTAGGGCTCTAGAAATCTACGATTTTGCAGATTGTTAGAAACCGTGAACTTTTCAATGAATATTTCCATTCGATAGAATTCAATATGAAGGTTTTTACAATATTCGAACTTGAAATGCATTGATTTCAATTAGCAACGCTTGAACTGACAACCAAAACTGAGGCAAAATTATAATTGAAATGTTGCCTCGCCATTTCTAGCTAGGAAAACGTTAAACTATAACTTGAGATGGAACATTCCTTTCAAAAACACTAATTCATAATAATTATTGTGCGTCCTATAAAATAGGAAAGATGCAGACTCGCATTATTAGCTCAATTTAATTCAATTTACAATGACTTTAGAATGGAATGAGTAAAGCTCACATAATTCTTAATTATTATTCATATAATATTTCAGTCTCAGTGAAATGAATTTGAGAAATTTTAACGCACTAATTATCTGAATGACAGAAGAGATCGATGATTGTATGACTAATATATATATATATATATATATATATATATATATATATATATATATATATATATATATATATATATATATATATATATATATATATATATAGATATAATATAAAAATGAACACTAGAACGTTCATTTGAAAAATTGAAATTAATCAAGAGAATGTTATAGTAGAGCTAGATATGTGAACGTGTACGATGTGATATCTCCATTATCCTTCAAGGGATGAATGTTAGAGAAATATTGAAATCGATGCCACACCTGATGGAAGTGCGAGACATATATGTTTCGTTCTGCAAGGAACTCGTCAGTCGCACCACGTCCATCGAAGTGAGGCAACGATTCCAACCTCCAAGCATCTTCTTGAAACTTCAAGTGTAAAATCGTAGAGTAATGAATATTCTACAATTCCATCTATTGAAATCAGTAGAAAACACCTCTCTCAGATTACAGACACACCAAGCATCGAAATTTCACATATCTTCTATACCCGTAGGTATCTACTAAATTGCAATGTCTATTTGACAAATATCATCGAACGATGTTTTAAATGTCAATAGGTTGCGTTAGTATTACGCTCGTGTTTAGTTTTTATTTTTTTTATTTTTACCAAAAAAGGATTTTCTTGGAAATGGTCCACATAAATAAAAATACTGATAGCATCAATAAGAAGACGCACGTTTCTAGACTCGGTTGCATTTAAGTTATTTACTTTCAAAGCATTTCAAATAACCACTGTAAACAACCTATAAATTTTGATAGACTTTTGTTCTTCTTCTTCTTCTAGTTAGGATTTCCACGGGAAATCCAATAGGCTAGCTACTAGGCTTTTTGCCCAATTCCAGTCCGCTACAGATGTGCCTCCACTAAATGAGATCTCGAGGACTCGATACACATCCTGTGTTGATTCAATAATTTCTTGATGTTATATATTTTTTTTTTCAATTTTTCTGATATATTTTCCGTTGCTGGTTCTTCGTTGTCTTAGCCTCTCTGGTCTGACACTTGTGTTACGTGCTCGGTATGACATTTGTTTCTGCAGTGATTCACTCTTTTACCTTCTGTACTTTTTCGGTGACATCTTTCTGTGCTCCGATCAGCTCTAGTCTCTAGTTACTTTTTCATAATTTTTATATTTTTATATCTTAGTATTAATATCCAGTTTCTTGTATAATATCATATATATTTTAAGTTCACACACTCCTGTTTATGATGTTGGTCAAACATTTTACCTAGGTAGCCGTAATATGTGAGAATAAACATCAATAAAATATGATTTATCATATTAGTCATTAACATCTGTCATTTTATAGTTCTGATGAAGATTATAATCATAATCGAAATATAGACCAGGTTAGCAAATTGGTTAAAATTCATTCATAGTTGGCCTCCTATTTTGCCAATAACTCATATCATTTTATATATAATATATACATATATATATATATATATATATATATATATATATATATATATATATATATATATATATATATATATATATATATATATACATATATATATATATATATATATATATATATATATATATATAATATTTTTAATATTTTCAGTAATAAATGGCGGTTCTATCAAATTGGCTTTTTGGTATTTTTACACATTCATTTTTAGTATTCAGAGGAATATTTCTGGCTTAGCATTCGCTTCGCAAGTTTTAGTCTTCTTCACCATCAGGAAACCTCTGAAAAACTCATGGTACGCCAAATGATTCTAATGAGTGTGATTTATATATACATATATATATTATTACACATAGTTGAGTTTTATATCTGAAGTACTTATCCAGAACATGTATATCGATTGGTTTATGTGTTTGAAATTGATGGTAGATCCGTAAAGAATGATATTCTCATATCATATCATCATGTCTAGATTAAAAATCTATAACATTGCAAAAATATCAAAACCTTATGATTTAATAATAGCTCATTCTGCACAATATCGAGTCAAATAAATATATACCAGATAAAGAGTGAATCACGTATGTACTGTTTATAATATGCTCTGCAATAATTGCATTAAATGATATTTACAAAACAAACGTCGCAAAATCTTGAAGAAAGATCTGAAGCACCAATATATGCAAAAACTCAAGTTACAGCCTTACATAAACATAAAATAACTGAAAAACACGATTTTGATTGACACTGAGAAAGACAAAAAATGTAGAGAAATTTTAGAAATGTTACACATTCGTAAATATTTGGAAAATACACTAAATGAAAAAATAGACATAAAACAACTTAATTCTGTTTACAGCGATTTGATAAACCTTACAGATAACACTCATAAAATCAATACACCAACAATCGCCAAATATCATATCTCAAAGCTCATTCTTTCCTGATCTACCATCAATTTCACACACATAAACCAATCAATATTCTGGATAAGTATATACAACTCAACTATGTGTAATTATATGTATGTATATATGTATATATAAATCACACTCATTAGAATCACCTGGCGTACCATGAGTTTTTCAGGCGTTTCCTCATGGTGAAGACTAAAAGCGAATGCTTAGCCAGAAATATTCCTCCGAATACTGAAAAACAAAAAAGCCAATTTTATTTCTTTCAAAAAAATAAGTTTAACGTTTTGATATCTATGATACTTTATAAAATTCAGTTATTCATTTGTTTTGACGTGAATAGAAGTGAATAGAAAAAGATGAGTACTTTTGGATCCAAGCAGATTAACGCCGGTACCGACTAAAGAGCATGGATGCAGAAGAGAAGCAGAATAGTAAATTGAATATCGCGCACCTATATATATATATATATATATATATATATATATATATATATATATATATATATATATATATATATATATATATATATATATATATATATATATATATATACGGACTATACCATTATATACTAATTTTGTTTATATAATTTCTCTCGTGTAAAACTGACTCACCAGTACTTTCACGAAAATTGGAGATCGACTAAAAGTGACGTTATTCTTAACTTTCTTATGTGCGCAGAATTTGTTTATGTGGTATTTTAAAGAGATTACGACTTAACTAACGCGTATGAGTCAACTTATATGCGACGAATTATGTCTCGTGCTAACACCGATGGCTCGTATGAGGTCGATGGACATCATTTTGATTGATATTCATCGAGATCAGAACAAATTTTATACTTTTATAATTCTGTAGTCAGGTGATTTTGTGCGTATTCCCAATCCCTATCAACTATTGCAGAAAAACGGAACTCGTGTCTTAAATCATCAAATATTTGTCGACACGTAAAGCCACTCCAATAAGAAAGTGTTTCCACAACGAGATCAAAGTGCAAATATATTTTCTGAACAGTTGTTTTTCATTGGAAATAGTTAAGTCGTTACTGATACCCCGATCGAATTCTTCACATTACCACTGATTTATATAACTTCAAAGATGCGAAAGAGGACCTCCAATCGCCATAGTTGGCTACTGAACGCGAATATTGGTGGCAAAAAATTGAGAGGTTGATTATCTTGAGAACAGAATTTTTTCCGTTGCAATTTGTGTTTTCAGTTTTTCTGAGTGCAGTAGAATTTTTCGGACTCCAAACTCACAGTTTACAGTTAAAAGTCAGATCAGTTGTGATCATGCTACGTAACATAAGACTACCACGATAGTAAAATGGAGCGAGACTTACTCTGAAAAAACTAAGAACTGAAGTCATCGGGGCTATAACTATCAAGGGAAAGTGCAACGCAAAAGAAACGAAGGAATATTTTTATCGAAAAGCTTTAAATGGATCAACTTAAGTCTAGATAATTCTTTTATTTTGAAAATGTTTTCGATTTGTCCCCATTCCCAATTAACGTCCCAGAAAAAAATATGAAAAGAATGTACATTTAGAGGTAACATAAAAAATATAACTATTTTATCTGAGATGAGATTTCTTGAAGGGAAAATGTTATATGATTGGAAGGATTCATATATAAGTATTATTCGAATAAATTTGATACGTAATTACTACTGAATGACTATTGATGAGCTCTAAAAAAAATTTCCTCTGAAGCATAACTTTCAAATTGGATATTATTGAATGTATTTGTAATTGTGAAAGGGAACCTATTCATAATAAACACATTTCTGAACTCAAATGAATATGTTCGAGATGTCAGCTAAAATTCATAACCTCTGACACTTTCATTTACTCACATTCCATGTCCTTGGGAACTGTCACGTCGCATTTAATGAACGCTGCTTTGTTGTACCCAAATTTGTCGATTATTTTGCATATCGCTTCTTTTCCTTCGTCTACTTTAATATCACCTAACATCACCTATGAACAAAGAATGATTGAAGTCAAGTTCAAAATTCAGTTTTTTCATTCACCTTTCCACCATTTTTCAATATTGCCAATGCACAGTAGTAACCAATTCCTACAGAGGCTCCAGTAATCACAGCTACTTTTCCATCAATAGCTGGACTGCAGATAGGTTTCGCACCTTCATCTCCACAACTCGGTGGTGCTGGGCAACAAGGCGGTGGACAACATGGTGGAGGACACGCGACTTCAGGTTTTGCGGAAGATTTACATGGATCCTTTGGTGGCGCCTTCTTAGCGCAAGGATCAGGTTTTGCGGCAGGCTTGGGTGGGCACACTGGTTTTGGAGTTTTACATATATCTTTTGGTGCTGCCTTCTTTGGGGCACATGGATCAGCCTTCTTCGCACAAGGATCAGCCTTGGCACAAGGATCTTCTTTCTTACAAGGATCTTCTTTCTTACAAGGATCAGCTTTCTTACAAGGATCTTCTTTCTTACAAGGATCAGCTTTCTTACAAGGATCTTCTTTCTTACAAGGGTCAGCTTTCTTACAAGGATCTTCTTTCTTACAAGGATCAGCTTTCTTACAAGGATCTTCTTTTTTACAAGGATCAGCCTTTTCACATTTTTCTTTTGGTGGACATGTATCTTTGGGTTTACAAGGATCTTTACCTCCCTTTGATCCAGAATATTGTCTATCAAAATATATTATATCGTATCAGAATTTGACTTTTATTTCGTTGACCTACATACCTGAAGGTGTTAATATCTGGTCTGGTTCTTATAGCTTGTGTGAATATGTTATACAGAAATTTTGCATTTTTTAAGGCCATGATAGAACAAAACTCTTCACCTAAACTTTTGACACATTACTTGACGTAGTACATGACATGATTTCTATAGCAACGGAAAAATAAAAATCACATTTTTTTCAAATATAACGCGATTAATTCGTTTCAGGTTTTTCATGTTTTCAATAACATGTATTTAGCTGAAACGAAAACTTATGATTTCAGGAATTCGTGTGTCATGCCAGTCGAGAATGCATTGGCAAAAGAAGTTACGACAGAAGATATGGGTGGAAGAAAAACATAGGAAGGAGGATATTTTTGATGACTGAATCATAATCAATAAATTCTCAATGAAAGAAAAGTTTTGTAGGGTTTAATGAATGCAGAGCAATTTGTTTGGAGGTGACAGATTCAGGAAATAATCAGTGGATGGAATGATAACAAAGATCGGACAATATTTTCAATAACAAAATTATGAACAATAGATCTTCCGATGAATTTTTAGAGCTTTTTCATCAGTATGGTTTCATGAATTCGGGATAACGTGTTCTGCCAGTAATATTTTAACTGTCAATAAAAAATTGACGTCCAACAATCATATTAACCTTCCCAATCAATTTTTTTGATGCATAATCACAATTTTGAAATCTTTCTCTTAAAATCTTGGAGGAATTGAATTGATCCGTTGGTTTATATTTCTTGAGTCAGATGAACGCAGGAGAATATCATTTAGTTCACGTATTTATGTGTGTTCGGTTCATTGAATCAAATAGGAATACGAAAAAGTGCATTTGCTCCGGTTTTATAATCTGAATTGTTCCGATCTGGAGATCATGAAACTTTTCACTAGGGAGATTCTCGAAGATGGATCTGAAAATTACATGAAATAACAGAAACAGTGAGCAAAATACTATCAAGATGGAGATTGCGTTTTTTGAAGGAAAGTAAATAATTTCCAACTATATTACGTGAGTTGAATGAAAACGGAAAACGAAAAGTTGAGAGAAACAAGTTGATAATAATGAGAATAGCTTGGAAAATTTGGTGTTCTCTTCGATCTAGGGAATTGTATTTCAATAATACAAAATTTGAACTTTCGTACCAGAGATATGAATTTATAAGTGTAATGAGAAATAGGTTTTTTTTCTGTTCAAGCAATAAAAGTTTGCCATTTTCAATTAGTCTGAATTGTTCAAATCACCATGAAAAAAATTGTTTGGAAATCTTAGAAATATTCAAAGCGATATCAGGAAGTCAATCGAACGATTTTCTAAACCTCCGAAAGAAAACCCTAAAGTACATATTTTCTCTCCTCAGAATTTTCACTTACTGTACAAGAGACCATATCGAATTCACTTAACAATAATTCCAGGTGTGCTCAATTTTTATCAAGTCATTATAGTGAAAATACACTTTGTTTTCTATCAGTATATTCATAATATTGCGAGTAGAGTTTCGAAGTAGTACTACATTTTCAAACATATTAATGAACTTGAAAATTTATTGAAGTGTTTACCTTACAATTTGAGATTTCAAAGTTTTACTTCAACCCATTCGAGCTTATAAAATCATAACCAGTAACCATCCCCACAGATAGCAGGGGCTAATTTTCAATGAGAGAGGGGGTAGACTGTGAAACAATTCTAGCAAAATGTATACCTTGGGCTACATTGTTGAGAGTACCGTAAACAACGCATCCCATATTTAGAACCGGAATATTTTGTTGTTATTTAAACTACAAAGTTGATACATAAGATTGAAAGCTTTGAGCATGTTCAGATGGAGTAAATCTATAAACAAATGAGCTCCTTGAAAAGTCAGTGAGCCTTGAGCATGTTCAACATTGTTTTTCCACTAGAGCAAGACCATCAATTAGTAACTGAAGATTCATTCTTTCTTTCGAATCGAATCAAATATTCAAATCAAATCAAAAGAAAATACTGAATCATTAATACTTCTTATGTCACTAATCAGCAGTCTGCTAAACACATTTTTTTGTTATTGGTTTTCATTATATCGTTTATGAAGTTTACGTGAGAACCAATATCACACATATATAATATGTTAAAGTCTGGGAAAAACTATTATTGATGGAGAATATTGATAAATTTTCTCAAACTACGAACATCCGCTTCTATGACCAAATATTTTATTAATACTTACATAGTAATGTTGAAAAATTTACTTCTTATCGCCCATGGTACTGCTAAATTAAATATTTCATTATATAGGACATTAATGTAGCTTTTAGAATTTTGTCTACGTTGTGTTAACACTAGACAATTACTGATCATTATTTCGTCGGAACAAGAAAATAGAATGCCTATCGGGATTATCTAAGCTTAACTATTTCCTTCAACTGAATATGCCAATTTTTTGTTTTATGAAGTGTGTTTAAGGATAGAAAAACTAAATAGGAAACCGTACAATGATTTTCTTTCGAAAATTGTCTTTTCTCACTTTTCAAGCGTTTAGAATATGGACAATAGCTTGAAATTCCTTGAATGGCTCTTCTGTAAAACCTTGATTTCAAATATTGTTCGCTATTTGTCCGGCTGTTATCGTATTCTATATAGAGCCTGTCGCTCTATTTCACCTCATTCAGTTGTGAAGATTTGAAACGTCCTTCGAATTTCTTGCCATGATTATCAGGGCCATAAAAAAAAGACTTATTACTGGTATGAATGCCCAAATATTTGCGATCTCTTGAATTTATATCCTATTCAAAAAAAACATTTATGGCATTTCCTCTAGATTTAAATACGTTTTTCGACCAATATTGGAAAGAAATTTAATAGTAACATATTATTACTTGATAGTCTCAATTTCGTCATAAGCTGAGTTATAACCTCAAGGGGCTTTCGAACTAATTTATAAGTTCGATTCCACTTGTCGGAAAAAGTAAGTTATCGATATATCAGGTCTGCTAAACGAACGTGCGAGAACTAAGAACCTGTACAATTCGTACAACCTCTCTCCACAGGACCCTCTGGGCACATGCCTAAGGCCTCGTGATGGATAGGGACCTCCTAGTTCCTGCCAGATCACTAAATAGCCAAAAAACTATTCACTTCAAAAAGATAGTTGAAAATATAGATGAAAAAGAGTTTAAAATAGAATGTCAGCATTCAACACGATAGTAAGAAACTACTCTGAATGAGAATGACGGATCTAACAGTATACAGAAAATATTTCTTTCTTCAAACTCCTTCTTCAAATTGGGAATAATAAAGAACGAATCAAAAAGTTCAATGCTCCAAGAGAGATTAACCAGTTTGTCGTTGATGTCCATAGAGTATGATAAGTTCCATACATAGATTTTTAAAAAGTGATTAAACATTTTCCCATATCAAATTTAGGAGGATATCTCCGCAATCAACATACAGTCAATGCTAAAAGAGTTTCTTTTATGGATTATATACTTGTAATATATTTCCTTTTATTTAGTCTAAGTGAATAAATGAATATAATTGTTTAACCTTGTTGTCTGTGTTATTCTCACAAAATAATGTTCTGTTAAGGCGATCGGGGCTTCGTTTTGCTATATGTTCAAGCAACAAATAATTCGAAGACGGCTCTGCGAATGACAGATCAAACATTTTTTTTTTAATTCAGTGGACTAACACTTCAACACCGGTTCCGAACGGCCAATTGGCTTGTTATCAATGTACATCACCCAGCATATATCATTATTCAAATTTCTCGAATCATAGACAAACACAAACACCCATGCCTTCAGCGGGGCTCGAACCCGAGTTCTACCGACTAAGCTACGGAGACCGGCTAAACATGATAGTATGGAAAGCATCATAAAAAACAGTCCATTGACATATGTTGTTATGGCCTTTTATTTTTCAACTTTTCAAAATTCAGAACAATGACAGATATTAATTCATTTGTCGTATCTTTCTTCAAAACAGTGTCACTTGTGGATATTACATAAAATAAGTGTTTTTATTATTGGCAAGTACGCAAAGTATGTCTGTCAGCCGTCTTTATCCGATAAATTTCATCTCCTTCCGATATCCATTCTGATCCGTTGACATTCACCTCTAGTATTCTGATTATGTGCATACCGCATTCCTCAACTCTGTAAGTAAATGCATATCATATAATTACACGTACACACATAACTTCAAGAGCCAGTTATTGATGAGAACCTAGAAAATATATATATATATATATATATATATATATATATATATATATATATATATATATATAATATAGGCAAAATAAGAGGCCACTATGAAAAGATTTTATCCAATTTGTTTGCCTGGTCTATATTTCGACTGTGTTTACAGTCTTCATCAGGACTCTGAAAAAGATGTTTATACAATTGTCATGATAAAAATTATGTTTGACAACTTACAGCTAACTAGGTATAAAAGGTATGGCCAAAACCCATCAAACAGAAATGTGTGACTTGAAATGAATTTGATATTACAAAGAAAATCTGAAAGTTGATGTTAAAATGTAAATGTAAAAATATTCTTATGTACTAACTAAAACAACGATAGGTAAATAATAGGGTAGAAATGACAGGAGCACAGAGAAACTTTGACACTGAAAAACGAAGCAGAAGCGAGAGAGTAAAATATCTCGCTTCGTTACGTCCGTATTATGACATTTGTTGCTACGGTGATTTTACTCTCTCGCCTCTGTGTCGTTTTTCAGTGTCAATGTTTCTCTGTGCTCCTGTCATTTCTACTCTATTATATACCTATCGTTGTTTTAGTTAGTACATAAGAATATTTTTACATTTACATTTTAACATCAACTTTCAGTTTCCTTTGTAATATCAAATTCACTTTAAGTCACACATTCCGGTTTTTAGCCATACCTTTTATACCTAGTTAGCCGTAAGCTGTCAAACTTTTAATGATGTCAAATTTTTATGATGACAATTGTATAAACATCTTTTTCAGAGTCCTGATGAAGACTGTAAACATAGTCGAAATATAGACCAGGCAAACAAATTGGATAAAATATTTTCATAGTGGCCTCTTATTTTGCCTATAACCCATAACCACTGTATTTATATATATATATATATATATATATATATATATATATATATATATATATATATATATATATATATATATATATATATATATATATATATATAATGATCAAGCAGAATTGGCAGAGAAGTTTAACTCTTTTTTTCTAGAAAAGAATACAAATAATAAATGTCACCAACATAAGTTTACTAATCTAAGAGGAGCTCGTAAAAGAATTGAAAACTCATTCTTCTTGTTTTATATATCTGAGTCAAAATTATTACGTACTGTGAAAAACCTAAAAAATAGCTTCTGTACCTACTGGCGATGATGATATACCTATGGCTATGACAAAAAAAATCAATAAATCATATCCTTAAACCACTTACATATGTTATAAATAATTATAAAATTGATAATAAATAAATTCATTATCAATAATAAATTCAATAATATTCAATAATAAATTCATTCGAAAATAGCATCTTCCCTGATTCACTGAAAGTAGCAGTGGTAAGGCCCATACTTAAAAAAGAAGATGCAAATAGATTTTAAAATTATCGTATGATAAGCTTTCTCGCTGCTCTCTCTAAAATTTTTTAAAATATATTGGCAGAACTTCTGATGAGTTTTTTCAGGAAGTTCAAAGTGATAACACATCGACAACACGGCTTTACGAAGGGAAAAAGCATTGAAACTGCGGTCTTTGAGCTGGTGAACGAGGTTGTTCAGGCTATCGAAATGGGTCAGGTCGGTACATCATTGATGCTGGACTAGTCTAAAGCATTTGACAGTGTCAATCATGAGGTTCTTGTTCGTAAGCTTGATGAAAGTGGTGTGAGAAATGCACAACTCAAATTACTCAAGAGTTATCTGAGCAATCGATATCAGAAGGTTTTGATACGCCAGGGTATCAAAACCTGGATGTGACACAAATTTCCCCTGAGATGATTGTGCCGTCAGGTGTGCCTCAGGGAAGCATATTAGGCCCACTGCTATTTGTGGTGTATATTAATGACATGCCAGAATTTATGTCTCTCAAACACGGGGATTTATGTGTTCCGTTCATTTACGCCGATGACACGACCCTGGCCTTCTCATCATACAGCACAAAAAATATTGGTTTGCATGCTGATGAAATTTTAGTTTCATTTCGAGAATGGTGTGAAATGAATGACCTTATACTCAATACCGTCAAGACCGAGTGTATTATTTTTTCGCATGTAAATTCGTCTTCTTTTATACTGCCGATGTTGCATCACGATGGTGATATTAACGTACAGGATAGAGCCAAATTTCTCGGCCTACAGCTTGACTCACACCTTCAATGGAAGAGTCATGTTGATATTGTGTCCCGAAAACTAAATAAGGCATTTACTGTCTATTAGCACTGAATTTCAAATATTGTTTGAGACTCTCAGGATGGTGTATCTGTCTTGCTTTCAGGGTATTTACAGTAATGCCTCTACAAATGTAAATATTTTCAAATTCCAAAAAAAAATCTATTCGTGTTATCTTAAATCTGAGATACAGAGAGTCCTGTAGGGGTGGTTTTAGAAGGCTTGGTGTGCGTATATTTCATGCAAGAAATGTACGCTTTCAAACTATTACAATTTGTGTTTGTGCATCCCAATTACTTTGAGGAACACAGAAATAGAAACTACACAAGACGAGTGATGTTATTTTTCTCTCCTAGGCATCAAACTTCTGTGACAGAGAGAAACTGTCTCTACATGGGCATCAAACTGTTCAATTCATTGCCCCGAAAAATTCAACAAATTACAGATCCCAAAAATTTTAGGACTGAAATTTTCAAAGTAATTATGGAGTGTGAGCCATACCCCATTGATGAATTATTGGAGAATTGCAGGGTTGTATTATGATGAAGAATTATATTTTGTTTTGAACTGTTTTCTTTATTGTTGTAACACTAGATAATCAGTAATTCATGAAAATAAAAATATTATTATTATTATCATTATATATATATATATATATATATATATATATATATATATATATATATATAAATGACGAAAACACAGTTCTCGGTATAGCCCGCAACTCAATTGGAAGCAGCCGTTGACACGTGTTTCGAGCTTATTGTACATACATAATTTTCATCAATTTACAGTTGAAATTTCGTTTTCAAAAATGTCAATTTTCAAAAAAAATAAAAAAAATAATAAAAACCAATATTATGTACAAACTTAAGTCGTAGAACTCGCAATGCAGCAAGTCAAAGATGTTAAAGAGCAACTCAAACTGACGAGCATCGCGAAGCTCGGAACGAAGTTTAACGGAATCAATGAAATCAAAATCAACAAATATGAGAAGGTTGCGTTCAACGCCTATCGACCTTCATTCAATTATAACGTTGAAATAGATTACAGTTTACAGTAAATCGTTGCTATTGGTCCAATGAACGTTGTGTGTCGATATTGCAAGGCAAAGTTTAATTGTTATTGATAAGAAAATACTACCAATGATGCGACAAAATATTACGCAAAGAGTCGATTCAAATAGACGCTATTGGTACAGCCACCAGAGCCACCTAAATCAAAAAATTTTGGAATACTTTATTGATAATATAAGTAGAAAATTGTTATTGATTCTCAAAGAGAGGATGTAAAAAAACTGAATATCTTATCACACATCTTGGTTAGTTCAGAGCTATCATTACTAATATTGAAACTTCAATTCAATATAAAATTTGGTAAGTCTGAATAGACTTACATACACGTTACTAACATAGCAAGTGGTATATTTTTGAATATAAGGAAGAATACATAGTTTTCTTTAATTTACAGTTGAAAATTCGTTTTTAAAAATGATAGCTATTAGATGTACAAACTTAAGTCGCAGAACTCGCAATGCAGCAAGTCGAAGACATAAAAGAGCAAATCAAACTGTCGAGTAATGCGAAGCTCGGAATGAAGTTGAACGCAATCGATGGAATCGAAATTAACAATATGAAAAGGTTGCGTTTAACTTCTATCGACCTGCATTCAATTGTAACGTTGAAATAGATTACAGTTCACAGCAAATCGTTGCTATTGGACCAATGAACGTTGAGTGTCAATATTGCAGGGCAAAGTTCAATTGTTATTGATAAGAAAATACTACTAATGATGCGACAAAATATTGCGCGAAGAGTCAATTCAAATAGACGTTATTGGTACCACCAGAGCCACTATATTCATTGGTTTCTGGGAATGAACTAAATTCTGAAAATTATTTGACTTCTATCCATCAAATATCTCATATAATTAATGATGAGATATATCGGACACGTACTTGATACGAAATTAGGAACATGCCGTTCAACTATAGAACGGACAGGTTAATAACTTCCAATACATCAAACGTGTTAATACAGGAATTATTCGATAATTCGACTGATTTGAAACAACAGGAAGTACTGCAGCCCCTTCGTAAGTGAGTAATTCCTCCCTGGCTCCACACGGTATAAATATTAAAAACAAGAAAGTGTAGCACCAATAGTACATCATGTCTTTCCGGCTTTTCGAAAAATATTCATAGAAAAATAAATGGGCGTACAAATTTCGTGGACTCAGCTAGTAATACCATAATGTCAAGTTGAAAACGGTTGAATATACATACATTATTATCAACCGAAACCTTGGGTATTGTTCAAATTTCTGAGGCGCCTGAATAACCATTTTAATTTGTTTTAGTTCATTTCGTATTTCGAACACTTTAATTTTTGAGTTTGTTTCAGACAGCTATTATTCATGAAATTTTTATTCGAATTTAAATACATTGTTTGTTGACAAGTCTGATATACTACTGACAGTAAGTGCCTATCCGTTCAAGTTCGAATTTTATACAACAAACTAGCTGACTGGGCGAACTTTGTACGCCCATTCATTTTTCTCTGAATATTTTGAAGAAGCAGGAGAAAAGACATGTTCTACTATTTGTGCTACAATATCTTGTTTTTAATAATAAATTAGCCAGGGACTTACTCACTTACGAAGGGACTGCAATACTCTCTGTTATTTCAAATCAGTCGAATTATCAAAAAATTCCTATATTAACACGGTTCATGTTATGAAAGTTATTAACCTTTCTGTTCTATTGTTGAACGCATGTTCCTAATTTCGTATCAGGTACTTGTTCCATATATCTCATCATTAATTTTATGACATATTTGCTGGATATAAGTCAAAAAATGTTCAGAATGTAGTCCATTCCCGGAAACCAATGAATTTAGTGGCTCTGGTGTAGTACCAATGGCGTCAATTTGACTTGGCAGCTGGCGCAACACAATCCAGGGGCTTCATTTTTGAATTTCAATGCATTGCAATGTGGACACACAATATTCATTAGTCCAATAGCAACAATTTGCTCTGAACTGTAATCAATTGCCACATTATAACTGAATGCAGCTCTGTGGGAATTAAACACAACATTTCTATGTTGATTTCGATTCCGTTGAAGTTCATTTCAACGCTTCGCGTTGCTCATCAGTTTGATTTGCTCTTATATTTCTTTGACTTGCCGTATTTCGAGTTCTGCGGCCTAAATTTGTACGTCCTGTTGGTGGCATTGTTAAAAACGAAAATCCAACTGAAAATATATTTTCTGTATAACCATGTGAAATTGTAATATTGTCTAGTCACCAAAAGTTACCAAAAATCGATATGAAGTGAAGTGAATTTACCGTGATTAACAAACACTTATTAGCAAACAAAAAACTTCTTAGTCTTTAAAACAAAACGAACTTTATCAAAAACTTAATAAAATTATTGTTAGCTTGGTAATGGATGTGTTGTCACAGATTACCACAGATTTTTTATTTTAAATTGAATGACGTTGACATTTGTTAGCGCGGTTATCGATGTGGTGACACAGATTACCACAGATTTTTTGTTTTAAATTGAATGACGTTGACATTCGTTAAGCGCGTTTTTCAAAATATGCAAAATTAAATGTATATTTTTCAATCTTTCTGAGAGATTTTCACTATATTTTTTTCCGTAAGAACCTTGTACAGAGCATTAGAAAACTACAAAAAAAAATCAGCCAAATCGGTCAAGCCGTTTTCATGTTATGCCGTGACAACAGAAAACGGGTTTCATTTATATATATATATATATATATATATATATATATATATATATATATATATATATATATATAGATTAATCAATTATATACACAAGTTTCACTATCGGAAATTGAAAATTTCATAAATACTTACGTATTTTTTAACCCAAAAAAATATAAGCAAGTAATTTCAACTTACGATTGGGATGGTAGTTCGTCACATTGTTCTCGTAATATATCATCCATTTTACCGAAACCATCCAACACAGACGACGCTTCATCTACATCTGTCACCATAGGCGTCATTGTGACTCCAGGACACATCGCCATTACCTTCACTCCTGTCTGCTTGAAAAAATAATCATGCCCCATTGATTTAGAGAAGCCTGACACGAAAATTTTACTCCCAACATATAAAGGTTCTGCGTAATGAGTATCATAAGCGCTTATAGAACCTATGTTAATGATAGTGCCACCAGTCCTGTTTCTGCGCATGTATTTGAAACCAAGAAATGTTCCTCTGATTACTCCTTTCTGCAAATTTAATGAATGGTAATGTCAACATATCATCGATAATGATTTTCATTGATGAAAGTATGTGTTTCAGTAGACGAGATAAAACGCTTGTCATTATTCATGTAGTTTTCAATCAGACGGAAAGAATTTTGAATAATCTTAACCTAAAACTTGTTCTCAGTTATACTTTTCCGAGCTTAATACATAAAGTGGAACAATCGAATATTATTCTATTCATACTTCTCGCTTGAAAATCGTGCTTAGCCGGTCTGTGTGGTTAATGGGGAGAACACCCAACTATGGTGCGGTGGAACTCGACTTCCAGCCTAGGTAAAAGGGATGGGTGCATGTGTTTGTTCTATAATTTAAAGTGATTCAAAAATGATATATGCTGGGTAAAACATATTGATTACAAGCTCAATTTCCGTTCGGAACCGGCGTTCACATATACATGTTGAAAAAACTGGGATCTACGAAATAATGCTCACATATTTTCGATGCGTCAAAATCAGATAGTATTTTTATCACCAATAAGCAAGTGTTTCTACACAAAAAAAATTAATCATTCATTTTGTACTCATTAAAAAAGCTATTTTGAGATGTCAGGATTTTCAGAATCAGAAACTTGAATTAGGAGATTCATGCATCCATCGTTTGTCGAATAGTGAAAATTAAATATATGAGTACTTTTCCAAATTTATTCAGGGTGTTTCATAAGTAAACGAAAATACTTAAAGGGTAAATAGAGGTCACCGAGGTAATTGAATGATATCGCTTTTATTGGGTGAGACGATCGCAGTAACCAATATACGGGGTGTTTTATTACTTTCGTTAATGTAGTCATTATTGCTATAGCACCCCGTACATTTTTCTGATATTTGGCATTTATATTTCTTATACGGAGCCCAATCGATCCAGTTAATAATCACACAAAAGTCAATTTTGTCGATATGTAACACGATTCGTTGATTTGAAATTAGTGTATAAAAAAATCTTCATATATTTAACTCATTTCACATCTCAATTCAATCGTTAAAAATTGAGCTATACTCACAATATTTACTTCAACCAATCTGTCTACCAAATTGTTCGAAAAGATTCCTGCGTTATTCACAACAATATCGATTTGTTTGAATTCCTTAATTGCCGCTTTAAACAAACCTATTGAATAATGAAAAATTTTCATTAGATATTGCATATATATATATATATATATATATATATATATATATATATATATATATATATATATATATATATATATATATATGAAACAGGAATAATTGGTTCTCGACCAAGAGCTCAATCTGAATTGAACAACAATTGCTCATAACATACATTTTTGGGTCCTTATTTTGGGTAGCTCATCAGGAGACAATCTGACAAGTTGTGAAAGAATTCGAAAAAAATCTATGATATATAAATAAACATCGAAAAACGTTTGAAACTAAAGCTATGATAAAATGTGAAGCAAAACGGTGGTGCCAGGTTATATGATGAATCGTTTCAGATTCTCACGTTTTTCGATTTCATTCATTTATTATAGAATCAATGAGAAGTGTTTTGAGAGATATGGAGTAAACAGTTTCTGATGCGCTCAAGTTTTGCCATTCTTTTGCAACTTGTCAGATCATTCTGATGAAGATATGAGTCATTATATGTCATATATCAGAGCAATAGATGCTAGTCATTTAATTCAGATTCAGCCTTTTTTCCAGAATCTCAGAAATAATAACAAAAATAAATGAAAAACAAATTACCAAAACAAACAAATTGTAATAAATGAATTCATTGTGCAAGTTTAAGCATTTTATTACACAAAGGGAAAGAGGGATCTCCTCTTGAAATTACTTCACGTAACACGAAATGGAGTATTAATTTTCTGTTAAATCGCTGTGTAAAAATTGTTCATTGCTCTCTCGAATCCTCTACTTATCTGGCGCTCAAAACAATAATATAATGGCAGTAAAATATCGTCACGCTTTATCTCGAATCAATCTCAATTTTATTACATTGAATCAATTCATGAACATCAAAATTCATATCGAAATCGACATAAATAACTGATACGGAGGTTTCGCTTATCTCTTGGTGACACAATATGTTGAGGACAATAAATTGAATTCGACACACTTGGCTTAAGTTTCACTAAATATATTAAAAACTCTTGATAATGGGTTAACCACCCGAAACTTATAAAACATTTTCAATATATTTAGTGAAACTTAAGCTAAGTGTCAATTTTTATCTATTGTATATAAATAACTAATAAATTATCAACCCAAAGATGATAAAGTGAGCGAGAAGTTGCAATCACAATCAAATTCAACCATTTTTATTTTTTTACCAATTTTTATGATGAATGAAGTATAATTTCAAATTTAGCCGTTTTTCTTTTACCAAAAGGATTGAGAACTTACATTCGTCACAGGTCTGGAATTCCGTTGTTTTACTAAGAATAAAAATATCTTTGTTTACTCACATTTCATGTCTTCAGCTTTTGTTACATCGCATTTAATGAATGCTGCCTTGTTTTCCCCAAACGTGTCAATCATTTGGCATAAAACGTTCTTTCCTGCTTCGACCTGAGTGTCTCCCAGGAAAACCTTAAAATGATGAAGAAAATTAAATAAAAGTCAATTACTCGTTTAGTGGATAATTAACTTTTCCTCCATTCTTCAAAATAGCTAGTGCAATGTGTAATCCTATTCCATTCGCTCCTCCTGTAATAATAGCTACTTTACCAAGCACGGCAGGACTGCAAAAATGTTTCCCACGTAAATCTGGACATTTTATTGCTGGACAACAAGACGGGGCACATGTCGGCGGGATTACAATACTTCCAGTAGGAGTCCTTGGCATGCATGGACTTTTGTATTCCAATGCGTTTTCCGAATTACATCGATCCTGCGAAGGAGATTCACTTTTCGATCCACAAAAATCCTTTTGTTTGGTTGAATCTTCTTTCTTGCATTTTTCCGTCGGCTTGCAAGGATCGTTTCCGCACTTCGACGCAGAATATGACCTACTGAACAAACTTCAAATTGTCAAAAGTTCAGTAGATGTACATTTTGTACATACTTGAAGAACGTAACGACTGATTTGATTTGTAATTCTTGTGATAGAATATTGCACAAAAATTTCGCATTTTTAAAACCCATAATGAAAGATGATATGATACTGAAATTCACACAATGAATGACGTATGGAAATCGCATGTATCGCATGGATTTCTATGGTAATTGCACCTTGAATAATATTATGTTGATTGTATTCCGATATTCAATTCAATAAATAAGTATATTATTTTTTAGTTCATTATTTGTAACCTGGACAAATCAGCAATTTCAAAGACGATTTAAACAGATCATGAAATACTAAGTAAATTACTACATGTTCACTTACCATCATACAACTAGATTTTATCAGTGATTTCAGTTCACTTCACAAAAGAGAAAAAGCTGAGTGATATTTTCCAGAAGGTATTGGCTGGTTATAGAGTTATGGATATTCAGGTATTTTAAAAATTCAAATTTGAACTAAAACAAGAAGATACTCATGTTCTATTTTGTGAAGCAGTTTGAAATGTTCTAATGGACCACAATAAGAAAATATAAAATATGAAATATTTTTCATATTTCATATTTTTATACTTCTTTACTTATGGGATTATTATCCTGTGAGAAGTTTTCAAAATTATATCTTCAAAATATATGAGAGGCAGTTCAATATATCCTTATATATTTTGAATATGATTGAAAACTAGCTGTTCTGGTGAACTTTGTTCCTCCTAATGGGCAATAAATGAGCAGGTTTTGGATTTTATGGTATTCAATTTTTTATTGCGATAATGAATATACAATAAAATGGCGAAAATTTTATTGATCCTTCATTGACCTTGTATGTTGGTGCATGGGTTGCTCAGTTCAGTGAAGCACCTTGTGATAGAGAAATAGATTCAAAGAGCATATCGGTTTAAATAAATAATAATAATAATAGATTATATTGAATTGAATGTTTGAAAAGTAACAAATTTAACAAGAATATAATAAATTCTGAAATATCCAAATGACTTAAATATAATAAACTTCGTAAATAAATCCGTAAATATGTGAATATTTCTGCAAGGCATTTCCTGCCCATGCGCAGATAAGATAGTTCGTAGTCGTAGTGTAGTATACATATATACACACATACATACATATATACACATATACATATACATAAGGTAGTTCGTAGTGTGGAAGTAGATCTTGACTCCTCAATAATTTCACTATTCTGTGTATGTGATCCTGCTTTTGGTGAAACGTTCAACTTCTTTGGTTAGCTTTAATATGTTTGGAATTCTCATAATGTTGAAGTTTTTTGGTCCCTGATAACAGAAAGAGTTCAAAGTGTGGGTCCGGTTAACCTTGGGTTGCATTATGCACTTTAATCCTCTTGTATTTTTAAACCCAGTTGGTTATGATACTTGTATATTGATTTACAGACTTGTAATTTATATAGCTGTTTTATAGCATAAACTTTGAATCGATGAAATAAGGGATTTGACGGTTCGAGTTTATTAGCGTGCAATATTATTCGGACAAAGTGTTTTTGTGTTGTTATCAAAGGTTTGATGTTAGTTTTATAGATTCCTCCCCAAATACTTTTTCCATATGTTAGGACAGACTGTACTAGAGCGAGATATGTCATATGTAGGGTACTAATTGGAACAATCTCTCTAAGAAAGTAGAATCTCGGTATAATTGTGTACAATTTCTCTTTGACCTTCTGGATGTGGGCCTTAAAATTCATATTCTGGTCGAAAGTGAGACCTAGGTATTTTGCTATATATACTAGCTCCAGTGAATCGCAATCACATTCTTCACTGCAGTCCACTTTGTGAATAAATAAGGGTCTTTCATACTGGTATGGTCTTCCTATGGAGAAATTGATATACTTGGTTTCAGTCACATTAACTATCATCCTATTCCTATAGAACCATGCAGATAGTAAGTGCAAATCTTGTCTGATAGCAGTGAGTAAGGAGTTCTTATCAAGGTTACAATAAACCAAGGCGGTGTCATCTGCGTAAGTTGACACTTTTCTCTGAAATAGTGAATACACACAGATCGTTGACGTAGATTAGAAACAGAAAAGGAGAAAGTAACGTTCCTTGTGGAAGGCCATGCTGCAATATGAGCTGTTCGCTGATATCATTCTTGATTTCAACCTGTTTTTTCTGTCATTTAAATGAGAAGAAAACCATTCATGGCTCACGCCTCTGATACCATCGAGTTCGTCGAAATGAGAACTTCCTCGCCTTCAAATTTTCCTTTGAGTATGGTCGTATAAATCAGATTGTTCATCAATTTACTTACCACCAAACGCGTTTCGTTGTACAGTCTTGGTTGGCTTATGTTTGAAAGCATAATTACTATACGTAGCCAACCTTCAGTCCTACATTGTGCGGTGGTAAGCTAAGCACATCGAAGGAGTTCAAATTCTGAATTATATAGTTTTATATTATAATATTAGTTTAATTATATTATTATTCAGTTTATTATATTAGTTTGATTACCCACTATCTATATCCTAGCCGCCAAATTTGCTCGCTCAATCAACCATTCATAATGGGTAATGAGTAATGATCATTGGAAGTACTTGGTTGATGAGTTCGTCTTTCGATCAAAAACCATTACAGAAACTCTGAGGAGATAAAATCAATCTGATCGATTCGTCGACAACTACTCGATCTTTACCGATCGAGTAGTGCAACTCTCATGCTTGTTGTCAGCTTCAGATAGTGCAATAGAGTCGATGATTTTAGGCAAGCGATCATTTTGTCGGTAGAAGGTGATCTTGGAATTACTGAAACTGTTTGGTTGAAACTACCAGACAGTGAAATCATTGTGCGACCAAAACTCTTTAGTCTCGCGTAGATCTTTCAATGTTCGGTTGAGTGCTTTCAATCTACGTTTATGCACAACTGTGCATTCGTCCTAGATGATGATTTTCGATGCTGATAAGACTTTGGCCCTTGCCAAAGTTTGCCAAGTTTGTCTTGGTCGCGCAGTTTCCACGCTAAACGTTCTTACTGTCAAATTATCCAGCATACTCAACCATAGACAACATTACGTTCAGCTGTAGGTTGCATTCTGTTATTCCATGTACGTTGCGTTTTGTTTTACCACGTCTAATGCCATGTCGAACAGAAACGGGCTGAAACGTATCCTATGTCCGCTTCCTGGTTTCCTAAAACTTTTCCGAAATGAAGTAGACTCGCCGAATGCTACTGTCAACAACTGTGTTCCAACACTTTATTCGTTCTTAACGCAAAATTCAGATTCTTCCATCCATTTTTTTCAAACGTAAAAATCGATCAACACACAAAACGTGACTAACCTTATCAGTTGTCAAAAACAAACTACTGAAATGGCTGATAATTTCAACATTTAAGAACCATAAATGTTGGTACATGTGCACCAACATAAAAAAATTATTTAATAGTGTTGGCGTTTACTTCATGTAATTCCATTAGGATTGAATATAAACTTAAATTCAAACACTTGAACTTATGATTTAAACTTTATTCACTACATAGCATGACGCGTTTCGTCGTTACAAACGACTTCTTCAGATGCTTACAGAATAATGAACAGAATAATCATTATTCTGTGAGCATCTGAAGAAGTCGTTTGTAACGACAAAACACGTCATGTTGTAGTGAATAAAGTGTAAATCATAAGTTCAAGTGTTTGAATTCAAGTTTATATTCAATAAAAAAAAATTCGATAATCGAATATAGAATATTCAAAATTCACCTTTCCTTTTGAACAGACCTCGTAAGGTAAGAAGAAATGCCTATTTTTAATTTCTTTCATAGTGATGTTACTTTCATTATTAATAAATATCATCGTTATGAGCATTTGCTGTTAATTAATTTGCACGAAATTTTGAAACAGGTATAGCATGGTAATTTCTTTTATTTTTGATTTTCGAATTAACATTCTTTTCAAAATAGGAAAAATGGCGATCTATGTTTGTGAACATAAGTTTATGAATAAGTATATAAGCAAATGTATTCAATATTCTGTCCTAAAACGTATTTCAATGGAATGAAGCTGATTGAAACATGAAAAGAGTGCGAAATTGAAATGAGTATATTTTCATTGAAATGAGGGTTTTTGGCAAAATGTTTTTTCATCTCATATGATTTCTTCATCTTAAAAATGTCTTCGAAATATTTTTTTGAACATTTGAAACCATACTTTCACATCTGTCTGGTAGGACAGCAAACCTAGTAGATGTGTCTTTCATATTTTCTTGTTTTTTTTGTATCGAACGCCAATATACTTGACAAAATCCAAATATGCCTCAATATGTTTTTTGCTATCAAAATTCCGAAATAATATTCCTTGACATATAAAAATAATGTAGGTATGAAAATATTGACACCTTTGAAGCCAGGAGTAGACCTTATTGAGATAATACTGAAATACATCTCACAAAAATGTAACCATGTTTTGATTCTGATATGAATTATTTCTGGCATTATACAATCAGTTTTCCACTTACATTTTCTCTATTGCCTGCAAATTTTGAGACTACTGAAATGACAAAAGTGCAACTATCTGTAACAAATATTTATATTGTTCTGGGTGGAACAATTAGGAAGGACGAAGAAGTTATTGATTCAAAGTATTGTACATAATTCACCGTTATTTTTTGACTGAAGAAAATCATCTACCTTTTTTCCTACACTCTCAGACGTTTTTGGAAGGTCTACTGCGGCCATTGGGGATTGAAAGAAATGATATACATCATCAAACAGGTATTGAATATTGGGAAGTTGGATTTTGATAGCTTTCGACATGACAACGCGAAATTGGTCACTGGCTCTCCCTCTTATAGATTTTGTTAAATTTCAATTCCAATTCAATGTGAATTGAAATTCGAAACTATTGAAGTTGGGGACCAATTTAATGCTTTTCTATGTTTTATATTGTCAAATTATGAATACTCTATGGGATTTTACCTCCTCGTTTTGAATGATTAAATAAATAGATGCATTAATGAATGAATGAATGAATTTTAAAATGGATACATACATAAATAAATAAATTAATGAGTTTATAGATAGATAAATAGATGTTAGAATTAAGGAAAGAGTTGGGAATAAAAAAAAATTATGGATAAATAAATAGATAAATTGATGAATAAATCAATAAATAAATAAGTGAGTAAAGATTGGATAAATGAATAGATAAATTGATGAATAAATAAATAAATAAATGAATGAATAAAGATCTATTGAATAACTATAGCTTTAACAGCAGCAAAAGAACGCGATATCATTTTTACTCACATTGTTCTTGTCAAGTATTTGAAGTAATGACATGATTCGATGTGAATGTGGAGATCTAAAATTTGTAGTTCTCTTCACTTTGACTGCCTTGACATCAGTTAATATACGTTATAAACGAAGAATACTGTCCCAAAACACTCAATAATTTCTCTGTAATTTATCGTCTAAGGATATTTCAAAAGAGTAAGTGCACAAAAATAATCAAATCTTACAGTTCATAGATGCATATAGTTCTCCATTTGCCAGTATTATAGATTATAGAATTTACCAAATTCGATTCCCCAGTTAGGTAATGCCGGTGAACAAGGCAGAAAACAAGGTGACAGACGAAGTATTCCCGGTATCATGACTTCAATGAGTGTGAAGTTTCAGAAAATTGTGTTTTCTACGGATCACATTTGTCTTTTGGTGGTGGTGGCTTTTTTGCACATGGATTATTAGAACACGTATTGTTCTCGCATTTCTCCTTCGCAGGACATGGATCCTTAGGTGCGCACGGATCCTTCGGCTTACAGGGATCTCTACCTCCTTTCTTTTCAGAATATTGTCTGCACACAGAATATATTAAAATTTGCTCGAAAGTCAATTCTTTACATACCTGATAGTTTTTAAGTTCAATTTGATTTGTGCTCCTCGACTTATAATGTTATACAGAAATTTGGAATTTTTGAAGGCCATGATGGAATTAAATTTTTCACCTGAATGTCTGACACATCATTTGATGTTTATGACGTGATATCCATAGCAACAAACCAATGAAAGCCATATATTTTTCTTCCTAGTACGATACGATTTTAAATCGCATGACCTGTTCTTTCTCTTCAAGATTTGTGAGGGAATTTGTTCATACAGGGTGTCTCAGAATGTTTTTCTTAATTGAATTGACCACTACGCGTCAACCGCTGGTAGCAGGGGGAGGGGAATGGCCTCAATCGCTGGGCCGGCTTGTTAAGTTTAATAACCATGAACCGCTTCACGGGACCACAGCGCGCGTTTTGCGTGCAAGCGTTTTATAAAAACAACTATTCCTACATTGTTGTTCGTCGTCTCTACAGGACACATTTTAATTTAACAAACTTACAACATGTACCAAGTGCCAATTTAATTAAGCATTGGGTGTACAACTTTGAAGAGACTGGGAATACAATGCCGGACAAATCGTCTGGGCGCAAAAGGACATCAAGAACGAGCATGAACGTCGACCGCGTACGCCATTCTGTTATGGAGGACCCACGACAGTCGTTGAGATTGCGCGCAGTTTCTCTCAATTTGAACAAATCTACGGTTCATATCATTATTTCGAAAGACATTTTCACCCCTATAAAATTGTTATTGTTCAAGAAATGAAGCCTGATGGTCCTGATAAACCAGTCAAAATCTGCAGGACAATGAAAAACCGTTTCAGGAGTTTCAATAACATCTGGTTCTCCAATGAATTGGATTTTCACATTTATGGTCACATGAGTAATCAAAATTTGAGATAATGGGCTTCCGAGAATCCACTAGACCTGCATCAGAAGCCCTTGCACTCGCCCAAAGTTATTGTTTGGGCTGCCATATCAAGTCAAGTAATTATCGGCCCTTATTTTTGGGAGAATGACCGAGATTGAACTCAGACCGTTTATTCTGATCGATATTGCCATATGATTCGGACTTTTTTAGCTACAGAAATTCAAAACAAGGATGGCTTCAACCAAAACAGTTTTTTCCAGCAAGAGGGAGCCACTCCTCATGTAACAAATGACCCATTAGATGCTCTTCACGATTTATTCCCTGCAAGAGTGATGAGCCGCAGAGGAGACATCAACTGGCCACCGAGGAGCCCTGATTTAACGCCTGCTCATTTTTTGCCATGGGGCTACCTAGAAAGTTTACAATCCATTGCCATCAAAAGGAGTTTTAATTGATATTGTGGTTTTTATTTAACATCTAAAACCGAAAAACATTCTGAGACACCCGTTACTTTGCTGTTCTTCATACGCATCATTGAACTCCATTGTGTGTTGCATAAACCCAGAGGGTGTCTTTAAAAGCCCAGAAGAAATGAGTGGCCTTAACGGAGTTTGAAGGGGCGATGCTTAATTTGTAATTTCAATATTTACTTCATATTTTGAAATTCACCATAATTAAATAGCTTTTCCATATGTGTTTATGTATGTTGTCTTCACATAGAATTCAGGTAACGGGAATAATCGGTCTTGTGATGTGTTTGAAAACTCATTTATTCATTACAATTATCGATATTTCGACACTTTTTTGTGTCTTTTTCTGGAGAAAAACAAGCTACAAAGTAATGACTACAATGATAAATTTCAAATGTAAAAAATTAAATTTGCATCAAATTACTAAATGTAAATAATTTTATTTTTCACATATTGAAATTTATCATTGTAGTCATTACTTGGCAGCTTGTTTTTTCTCCTAAGGAAGGAGAAAAACTTTTTTCCACACAAAAAAGTGTCGAAATATCGAGAATTATAATGAATAAATGAGTAAAACACTTTACAAGACCGATTATTCCCGTTACCTGAATTCTATATATATATATATATATATATATATATATATATATATATATATATATATATATATATATATATATATATATATATATATATATATATATATATATATATATATATATATATATATATATATATATATATATATATATATATATATATATATATATATATATATATATATATATATATATATATATATATATATATATATATATATATATATATATATATATATATATATATATATATATATATATATATATATATATATATATATATATATATATATATATATATGTATATATATATATATATATGTATATATATATATATATACATAACTCTCTTATAACATCGAACAATATATCTTATAGATCTAAAATAATACATGACCAATAGATAGAAAATAGTTTCTTCATAATAATAACATTTCCTCAAAAGTATGAAAAGCCGAGCTCTCTAGTCTTTCATTATTGGAACGAATCCCATTGGAATTTTCTCGGAATTGGAAACCGATACAGAACACTCATTAGCAAAGATGCTATGTTACACACTTGAGACTTCGCAGTATATATAACAAATAAAATGTTCAATGGGTGATGAAATTTCACAAGAATGAATGCATATCGTTAGTATTCGCAAAAGCATGAGACTGTGAACTCTCATCGATTTCTGGACGCACAACGATTATTATTTATGTTTTAATGAAAATTCACACAACACAACTGAAGGTATTGATCATCACTTGAAAATACCGAACAATATTCTGGTGAAACATCGTGAAAATTCACATCATCTTACACAAAACAAAGAGATATACATACGTATATATATATATATATATATATATATATATATATATATATATATATATATATATATATATATATATATATATATATATGTTATTCCTCTATATAAGGCATTTATTGACTATATGAAGGCATTTGACTTGTTTAGAACTCTAGCTGAAAAATCTAGAAAAATTGACAATAATGAGAGGCGTTAGACAGGGAGATCCGTTTTTCCCAAAACTGTTCTCAGCTGCTTTGGAGTGTATGTTCCAGAAGCTGGACTGGAGCGAGAAAAGAATTAAGATAAATGGTCGTTAGCTTAGCCACTTGAGGTTCGCTAACGATATAGTCCTGTTCTCCCACGATGCTACCAAATTCAAGAGCCCCTCAATTAACATCGCGAGCAAGGAAATAGGTCTGTAAAGAAACACCGCAAAAACAAAGATGATGCTGAACCCTTTCTGCACCAAAGAGCAAATGGAGGTGAACGGTTTCCCATTAGAAATAGCAGAGTCTCACACAATTCTGGGACAGATTGTCACGAGAGACGGGGATATTACACCCAAAATCATGCAAAGAACCAGAACAGCTTAGGGTACAGTTGGCCGACTGAAACACATCTTCAAATCAGATATGCCACTATCCTTGAAGAGCAAAGTATTTGACCAATGCATATTACCAGTGATGACCTACGCCAGCGAAACTTGGACCCTGATATCCGCAGAAGCCTCAAACAACCCAACGGAGTATAGGAAGATACTTGATGGGCCTAACTTTACGAGATAGAATACGCTGCAGCTAGATAAGAGGTTAAACAAAGGTGACGGATGTCGTGGTGTTTGTGAAAAGGTCAAAGTGGAAATGGGCAGGCCATCTAGCCCGAACAAAAGATGGGCGTTGGTGAGCTGTGGTTGTTGGCCAAGAAAGCGCCATCGTGATCGATGGGACTAGATCCAGAAATAGTGATTAATTTCAATGAATTTATAGTTACAGAAAATTTTGGAAAAAAACAAACCATTTTGGATGAAGAAAACAAAGAAAAGATTAATTGCTTGATAAACAAATATGTTTAAAACGAATTCGATATTGGTAGAGTAAATCTCATGAATCTCGTATCAAAATTCTCGAAAATAAATTCAGATCAATGAAACCATACAGATGTTCAATTTGAAATCAAATCGAAACAGGAAACCAAATATCAGGTTTATTAAATGCGGATTTAATAAAAGAATCAGAATCACCTTTTTTTGCAGCTCCAGTCACATAAACATTTAAAAAAGAAGAAAACATAACACGAAAGTTTTTTCTATGAGTCTACCGGAAGGGAAGACGTAACGCCATCTAGTGGACTATGAACTAATGTTATGGCACTCTAGTGTGTTATGTTACGGTAGAGACCATATCAGATATTCTGTGATCCTTATATTATTCTGTAAACAGTACTCTGTCTTGCAGTATTTTAAGAGCGCCATGATTTTAACCTCTTATTCTGTTTGTATATTTTGTGGACGCAGAACTCAAGATTAATATTCAATCAACATTTAATTCTCGATTCTTGTTTCAGGTTTGTTATATTTTAAACTTAAGTTAATATTGTATTTATTGCATAAATTCTTGTTTCAAACATTCATCGAGAGTCATTGACTCTATTAAATAAAATACCAAAATAACAAAATTATATATATATATATATATATATATATATATATATATATATATATATATATATATATATATATATTGCATTTCGACTTTCGACAGGTGCAAAATTGAGCCATCATAATACTATTCTGCTAGAAGCAATCTGTCAGGAAACGCGGCTGAAATAATGGTTATGGATGCTCATTCAAGAATTATAACTAGAAAAAAATAACGAAAATTTCTCAGAAAGATTCACGTGCCAATCAATAGACACGGCATTCGGACGAAAAGACCTCAGATCGAACTTTATCAAAAGCCAAATACAGTTACGGAAGAAATCAGAAAACGACTAGCAAAGTTTGAGGACATGTCTACAGGATGAAACATTTCACAATACCAAGAAAATACTTGATATAATGACAGAGAGTAAATGCGTCACAGGGTGGCTAAAAGAGGCGCAATACGATATATATGAATATAAAAATCCTCGAAAATCGCACATGTGAAGTTTTCGTTATTTTGACTCTCGAAACTAGTACCAGACCACTTATTCATTGAATAAAAACATGTTCAAAATGAATGTGTAATGAAATAATGATTACAAGCTATATTCCTTCAAATTCTTAGACTGCTCTGACCTGTATTCCCACCACCGTTGACTCAAGCAAGCACAATTTTCATTTGCTAATATTGCTATCTTTTTCTCTCAAAATATTACATTAAACGAAAGCAACTTTTTTTTCTGCGAACATATTGATAAGCTTGCAGAACGCCTTTTTTCCCGGTTCCACCCGATTATCCATCACCATTACCTGGAAAAAAGAAAAAACATCTTAATAAAATTTCCTCTTTTCCTTCATCCTTATATAACAAACCTTTCCGCGATTTTGTAAAATAGCTGCGGCACAGTTGTATGCAATTCCATATGCACCTCCTTTGATAAGAGCCACATTACCATCCTCGGCTGGGCTGCAGAGAAGTTTACCACCTGCATCTGGATAGTTGGGAGGTGCTGCACAACAAGAAGTTTGGCAACATCGTGGTGGACATGCTATACCGCCAGTGGGAATCTTTGATATGCCTGGACTTCTGGATTGTGATGCTTTTTTTGGATGACATGGATCTTTTTTAGGTTCTTTACTTTTCGGTCCACACGGATCTTTTTGGTTGCTATAATCTTCCTCGTGGCATTTATCTTTTTTCTTTGGGCATGGGTCCTTTGGTTTGCAAGGGTCTTTTCCACCCTTCGAAGAAGAATACAACCTGCTGAACAGAATTCAAGTTTTTAAAAGTTTTCAAGATACAAAATTCTACTCACCTGGAGCAATTTATTTCAGGCTTAACGTGTAATTCTTGCGATAGTAGATTATACAAAAATTTTGCATTTTTTGAGGCCATTACGGAATAGAAATTGTTACTCAGAATTTGGAAATTGAATGACATACGAAACTGGCATATATTTCTATAGCGACAATATTTGAATGCGATTCTAATGCGATTCTTAAAACATAAATTTATATTACACCTTTTATAATTACCAGAAAATGTAAACATTGGCTGAATGTTTATCTGTTTTACAGATGTCGTGTTTTATTTTTTCAATCCCAGAATTCATATTTTCCAGAATGTCGAACTTCACGAATTTCTGAAGCAAATTGCTTCACTTAAAGATATCTTGATTTCAGAAATGTTGTTATTGTGAATTTTCTCACAGAATACATGGAGGAACACTATAGGAAATTGTAATATATAATATTTATATAATATACTTTGAAAATTCAAGATTGTAATTTTCAATACCTCCGTAAATTTCTTAAAAATTCAATTGATATATGATGATTAATAGTACGAAATATATTTGTAGTGTATCAAACATTTTTTGTTCAATTTATTCTAATTCTTTCAATAATACTATGCATGTTAGTTATATGAGCCAAAAACGATTGATTTCCTCTACGTTTATTTCTACAAAACAAAATCGTCTGGAAGATTTGACTGAAATCCTGAAAAGTGCTGTTCAGTGTTCAAGGCTTTATACAGAGTGATAACGCCTCAAATCCGGCATGTCAAAGTCATGTGATATTGCCTTCCATATAAAAATTTTTATATGAAGTTCATGCTGTATAATTTCAGTGAAAAAATTTTATTTCTAAACGTTTCATACTTTTTTCATTCTGTCATTTTTTACTTTTTGCATGTCAAATAGTTGTAAGTTATACATTCATAGTCATTCTTTATGTTCTATCATTCTCAATTGTATATTACATAATATTATATCTTTCGTTTATTATCACATATGCCACAAAGCCTTAATGGAATATTCAAAAAACATGCACCACAATATGAAAAATTGAATCATATGAAAATTGAATTATGTTAAAAATAATTGATGAAATTTTTTTCAATAAAATGTCTTGCTGAAATGAAATTTTCACATATTGCCGAGAGGATCGAAATTTAATTAGCCACAATCACTATGAAATGAAATAATATTTTATTTCATGTTTCAGGTTTATCGTTAAATCACAGCAGTTTCATGTCATTTCCTGGAGTTCTTTGAATTTCAAACCTTATATCACTTTTTTTAATTTTAAAATTTTATAAGTATAGTTAAACCTAAATGAAAAGAAATTTCATTACA
The DNA here is from genome assembly GCA_030704895.1 of Henosepilachna vigintioctopunctata. NCBI lineage: Eukaryota > Metazoa > Arthropoda > Insecta > Coleoptera > Coccinellidae > Henosepilachna > Henosepilachna vigintioctopunctata. The sequence continues at coordinate 133,811 of JARQZJ010000133.1, forward strand.
TTCATCGAAAATTACAAGCCGTAGGTTGGTCACCCCTGATCTGAAGGATGCTTTTCAACATCAAACATAGAAAACCAAGACTGTCCATGACTTTTTCCAGAATATCTTGATTCTAATTGTTCCCAACGTTGTAGCACGCGTTTAATATTGAATATATTATAAGACAATATTCATATTATATATTTTTTTATTATAATATATTTTCAAATTTGGTTATTTCAAAAACAAAATTGAAGTTGGGCATTTTTTGAATTCCTGGTTCGCTATTTAGCAAATAGTTCGCTAGATGGTTCTCTTTTTCTCTTCTTTTCATCACAATCTGAGATTAAATCTTCCTTCTGAGTTATCATAGTCTTCTTCTCTTTTCCAATGCAATTTTTGTCAGAAGATGGTTCAGTACCACCCTCTTCATATGCAGGGCATCTATAAGTTCCTCATATTTAGAAAACCCATTTCATCGTAAATACTCATGACAGTATTTAGATTAACTTTTTTTTTCTTCAATTTGAACATTTTCTAGGTTTACACACATTTATCGAACAATTGTGACGGAAGTTCTTCAATAGCGCATAAAAAGCCAATTTTATAATTTTAAAACGTACATCACAATTGTTTGACAAAGAGTGTAAATGTTGTATACAGTTTTACCAATTCCTTACCATTTTAAATTTTATTCTCTAGTGTAAAAGCTTGAGATTAATAGAGTTTCTTCTTAAGAAATGATATGTTGGCTATTATGTCTCTCTAAAATATAACTTTCCATAGGATATTGATACTTACTTACTCTTTCATAACTTCATGTTTCTCTACAGATTGTGATGTTAATTTCAAGAAAGTTCTGAATGTTTGGAATAATACCATCGTATGATTTCAATTACTCAAACATTTTCAAAATATATTTTTGACTTGTGAAAATCAGAAAATTGACATATGTGTCAATACTGATGTAAGTGTAAATATTCGGACGTAAATATCAACCCAAAACATCTTACGATTTACTCTCTTTATCTACGACAATTTCATGTTTTTGAGTTTCAAATAGGAGTTATTCCGATGACGTCGAAGCAGAGATACCATAGAGTAGGAAACCATTCCTTCAGTTATAGATCTAAGGATCTTCCCTCATATATATATATATATATATATATATATATATATATATATATATATATATATATATATATATATATATATATATATATATATATATATATATATATATACATATATATATATATATATATATATATATATATATATATATATATATATATATATATATATATATATATATATATATATATATATATATATATATATATATATATATATATATATATATATATATATATATATATAAGAAAATGAACACTAGAACATTCATTTGAAAAATTGAAATTAATCAAGAGAATGTTATAGTAGAGCTAGATATGTGAACGTGTACGATGTGATTGTACGTGTTCCTTGCAGAACGAAACATATATGTCTCGCACTTCCATCAGGTGTGGCATCGATTTCAATATTTCTCTAACATTTATCCCTTGAAGGATAATGGAGACATCACATCGTACACGTTCACATATCTAGCTCTACTATAACATTCTCTTGATTAATTTCAATTTTTCAAATGAATGTTCTAGTGTTCATTTTCTTAAATATTTCATTCAGTGCCATAAGCACAAAAAATTTCATTTCGTTATATATATATATATATATATATATATATATATATATATATATATATATATATATATATATATTAATAATAATATTTATTCAGCTGAAGCTATACAAAATATCCACATATTTTGAATTGTCAATTTTTAATTACATATCTATCTCATTATTTAAAATATACTTTCTATGATCACGCTTAGATATCTTAATAGTAGTACTAGTTTTCAATATATTTGGTAAATTATTGAAAGCCTTAAATCCGTCATAGAATATGCTATTTTTATGCTTAGAGTGCTTACAACTTTGGATATTTCTATAACTCGTATATTTTTGTAGAAATTTGTGAAAGTGTTACATTCCCTTAGTGCATGGTTCGGTTGCACACGGTATAAATAGTAAAAACATAAATAAAGTAACACAAATGGTGAAAAACATCTTTCAGGATTTTCGTAAATATTCTCGAAAAAAATATATGGCGGTACAGATTTCGCCGGGTCAGCCAGTGTGTCATAATATTTGGACAATATTGAAGTGACGCTTAACAATGTTTTCTTGTTGTGTTTAGTTATCAAAATTATCTGAATTGATTTGGGATACCCGTGTACCACCAGAATAAATTAATAACACAGTGAACAAGATTTTATTGAAAACAGAATTGACGTTCAGGTTACTGTCAGACGAAGTACCATGTCAATACATAGAATCGAGAAAAAATACGGCAATTTTATTCATTCTCCCCACCTATGCTTAATTGCTTCATATCATAAGTGGCATCAGTTGATTTGTACTCGTATTTAAGTATCGATTACTTTTTTCTGAAGAGTATGATAATGGAATAAATAATATTCGCGATTGGAACGTGATAACAGCAAATATACCTATACCGATATTTATATGTATACTAGCTGACCCGGCGAACTTTGTAAGCCCATTTATTTTTCTCTGAATATTCTTCAAAAAACCGGAAAGACATGTTTTACTATTTGTGCTCCACTATATTGTTTTTAATATTTATCCCTTGTGGAGCCTGGGACTTACTCACTTACGAAGGGATTGCAATACTTCTTGTTATTTTAAATCAGTCGAAATATCAAAAAATTCCTATATTAACACGTTCGATGTGTTGGAAGTGAGTAACGTTTTCGCTCTATAGTTCCTAATTTCGTAGCAAGTACTTGTCCCATATTTGCTGGATATAAGTCAAAAAATGTTCAGAATTTAGTCCATTCCCGGAAACCAATGAATATAGTAGCTCTGGTGGTTGTACCAATAGCGTCTATTTGAATTGACTCTTCGCGCAATATTTTGTCGCATCATTGGTAGTTTTTTCCTATAAATTTACCATTAAACTTTGCTTTGTAATATTGATTATTACAAAGCAAAGTTCAATCAATAATTGTAATATTGATTTTTAATCATTGGTCCAATAGCAACGATTTGATGTGATTTGTAATCTATTTCAACGTTATAATTGAATGTAGGTCGCTAGGAGTTAAACGCAACCTTTTCATAATTGTTAATTTCGATTCCATCGATTTCGTTCCACTTCATTCCGACCTTCTCGTTGCTCGTCAGATTGACTTGCTCTTTTATATATTTGACTTGCTGCATTGGGTGTTCTGCAACTTGAGTTTGTACATCTAATAGCTATTTTTCGAAAACGATATTTGAAAAAATTAAAGAAATTAAAGAACACTGTGTATCATTCTTTATAATCAAATATACTACGTGCTATGTTAGAGATGTGTATGTTTCAATATTATTAAGTATTCAAATAATTTTGCACAGATAGGGATATTAAATTAATCATTAAAAATAAGAAAACACTTTCTGGTAACGCGGTTTCTGTTTCACTGATGTAATAACGTGAAAACTGATGCATTTCATGTCGCGTGCCGAAACTGAAACAAAATTAATAATATCGCGAAGCTGACGAAATTGAAAATCAGTACCAATGATCTATTGCTCTCACATTTTGTGACTATTCATTTTGGTCGGGTTCGCGATATTATCACTTCTGTTGAGTTTCGGAACGCGAAATTAGACCCCGCAACGCGCACACTGTTTTGATAGATACCTATAACTGAATTTGAACTTTGTGCGGAGGTGATAAAGTGCAGAAAAAAGTGACTCTTTGACGTTAGGAACATACCTACACTGCTTAGATAACAGTGAGTGCTTGTGTTCAAGTTGACTCTACATTTTAGTTAGAAAACGTTTCTAGGGAAAGAGAAAGGGGCTGTTTTTAAGGTTTTCCCGGCAATAATTCGATTTTTTTTGCTGTAGAAACCATCTTCGGACTTCAACCAACATTTTAAAAAAAGAATTGGCAAAATTGGTCCAGGCGTTTTTGAGTTATGCGCTTACCAACACATTTTGCGATTCATTTTTATATTATTATAGATTTCATATTATAGATATATATATATATATATATATATATATATATATATATATATATATATATATATATATATATATATATATATGTATAATAATAATAACATTTATTTCAAAGATTATCACAGATCAGGTACAAATGATAAAGTTGAAATATGTCAGACGAAACCACATCTCAATGCTGGCCAGAACAGTAATTATAATAATCATTTAGATGATAAGGCTCCGCATCCAGGATAAACTTACGAACTCCTGCCACATAGAGACTCACACCATCAATAGCCCAGAAATGTTTTGGGAGAGCGTTATATAGTTTCATACAAGTGTACATTGTGCTTTTTTGAGCAAGTGTGAGTGATAGCTTTGGTAGTTGATAAGGAATCATTTTACGTGTATAATTTAGATTTTTGAAGCCAGAAAACAGTTCTTTGTGTTTATAAATAAATAGCAACGATCTAAAAACAAACAAGCCAGGTACAGTTAAAATATTATGCTTTCTGAATAAACCTCTACACGATTCCCGAAAAGATAGTCCTAACATCGACCTCAACGTCATTTTCTGAGTAACAAATAGGGTATTATTATATATATATATATTGCCGACCCCAGGCTAAGGCTGATTGGGATATTGACTCGGAGGAATTGTGGTCTTGAGATATGATCAAATCTTAGGACTTAGCTGAAAAATCTCCACAAAAGAATCAATTTTTCCGAACATTAATTCTTCCACTAATCAGGCAAGATCTTATTCTTCACAAAACATATTCACAATATTTCTAATTCAATTTATGTTGGTAAAACCATGTGCTGATTATTTACAATGAAATGGTGGATGCGCTTATTTCATCACACCCAGTTTTTTAGCGCACGCTCATTCTTGTGGTTAAGCAGCCACCACTGCTTTTGTCTCTCTCAATCGAAGTTCGGGATGTTCAGAATTCAATTTGAAGAAAAATTATTCCAATGTCATGCTGCGAACAGTTGAGCGATCGATTTATCTCTTTGATGTATCAGGTCGAAAACCGTGTCCAAATGTGTTTTTCCGCTACCGAAATTGAAGAATTGCTGAGCTGAATCATTGTTACCGGCAATATTCGAAATGATCAGCTTTTATTTGGAATTTGTTCAATTTGTCCGGAATAATTCATCAGGGAAAGGACAGTTTGTGCTATCCGTTACTTTCTTTTTCATTAACTTTATTGGTTTAGTATTAAATTCGAGAAAAACCTCTCAAACTTTCCTGAACTAATCAAAAAATGACATTTATGACTTTTTATACTACAATGAAGAATGAATTAGTACCTGACTAGATCCAAATATAATGATTATAAGCATATAAAATCAAATGATTTGCATCATTTATTGCATAATTTATGCAAATCATTTGATTAATGAAAATCATATATACAGTTCCGATTTTGAAATTTCGAATACCGCAAACAAGGGAATGAAGCTTAATTTGTTAAAATCACTTCAAATTAATAAATACAAATATTCTGGCAACCTTTTGAACAGCCAAATCGATCATACCTCAAGCCCCCTTCTCAATATTTTCAAAATTACTTAGTTTACTATATAGTAGTTCAGTATGAATTGATCCCTTCTACCTGTTATCTGCCTGTTTTCTCTGTATTCTAAATTTAAGTTTACCCATTGTATGTATTCGAGAAATGTCATTAGTCTGCACGTAGCATTTGAAAAAGGTGAATCTCATCGAAACGTACGTCATGCAGTATTCTTTTTAATATATGTGTAAATCTTTGTTTAACCGTTGAAATTAAATATGCCGCTTCTTACAGTATTCCTTAGTTATGTATTACAAAGTCATTTGATTATTTCTTTATAACTTTTTTTCTTTCATTCGGTTATTTTGATATTTTATTCGTTTGGTTATTTTTTTGGAGGTTTCGAACATGCAGCAAATTTTGTTGGTATCCTTGAAAAAGCATCATTGAATTTTACTGTATCATAAATATTACTTGGATTTTGTAATACTTTCTACTAATCGCAATTTTTTATGAAAATTAACTACTCTTAAATGAACGTTTTTTTATTTGAAGATTCTTTTTGAAGATTGAAGTTTGAAGAAATTTTTTGTGCATCAGTTGAAACGATAAAAAATTCAATTGGAGTAATTTGCAAACGCGTTTATGAAACTATTATATAATTACCGAACGGTTTCAAAAAAGATTTATGAGACAATGATTCTGTAATAATAAATATAGAGCTCATTATTACATGTGCTATTTTTTGTGCTTATTACACCTCAAATTTCAATGAAAGTGAAAAACTAGTAGACCTTCGCAATATTGATTATAGTTATATTGAATTTTATAGTTACCATAAGCATTTATACAGAGTTGATGTGCTATGAATTGCGCGTGACCTGTTTTAGCCCTTAATACTCCAAAGTTATGGTAAAAAACGAAAATACTTGATGAACATGTGAAGAAATAACTTTAGAAATTTTGTTGATATATTCAAAAAATTATTTATTCCTTTTTTTTCAGATTCTATTGGGACCTGTGTATGCTACTGCTGCTCGTCGCAAATTTGATTATTTTACCTGTAGCTATAAGTTTTTTCAACGATGATTTGAGCACACGGTGGATAGCGTTCAACTGTTTGTCGGATACGATATTTCTTATAGATATTGTTGTCAATTTTAGAACAGGTGAGTTCAATGTTTTCATATGTCATTTGAATACTTTAATTTATTCCTTTTTAATTCTATGCAATAATGAATACAATTCTAGATTAAATTCAATCTTCAATTCAATCAAAAATATATTAGATAGCTATAACTCCGATGAATTATTGAGAGCTCGATTTCATTTATCGGACGTTTGGTGTGCTGAAAAGACAAAATTGTTGTATGAAAAGCGACATCTGTGTCAATCATACACATTACATATTCATTATATAAAGCATGTTTGTATACGACTGTACTCTTGAACGCGGATATACATGAGAGAATGAGACTCATACTCCCTCTATATCTATAGGTGTACTAGCTAATTAGGCATAACCATCGCTATGGCATTGTCGGATAAGATAGTTACCTATTCTCCGAACAAAGTAGTACATTTCTGCGCTTTGATTGTCTCTCCAAAGGTCAATATTAACCCAAAATCAATCGACTAATTTTTTTATTTTTCATTTTCCACTATATTGCAACAGAAAATATATGAAAACGCCTCAAGGATTTTCTTCTTTTGATATGATGATTCCAAATATTCACAAATTTGTGCCAAGCGTCAGCCTGGTATTTAGATAACACAGAAAATATATTCAACAAAATTTCAAAAAGCCCCGAATTATTCACATTCCTAAAAACTGAATTCGTTCGAAGAAACATGTTACATAAAACGATTAATACTATATAATAATAATGAAGTTAATTTTGAAACATCCCTCATTTTGTACACATTACATTCACGAGTATAAGTTTTGAATCTGATCTCACATTCAGTCCTCGAACAGAAATATTTGTTAAGTTTTACCTAGAATTTATACCTAAAAAAACATTTGAGAAAAGAAAAATTATTTCAACAATACTAATTCTTCAAGACCATTTGAATATAAATGTCTAAGAAACTCCATCAGATTCTTCATTCGACACCAATTTACAAACTCCCTAACAATGCACTCACATACCTCCAGAAGTTCTTCAGGAGTTCTGCCAGAAACAACCACCTATGAATCATCGGCAAATAGTGTCACAAAAAATCGGGACAACTTCGCATGCAGATCGTTCATAAATGATATGAATAGAAGAGGTCCCAGTACAGAGCCTTGCAGCACCCCAGCATTATCATGTCTCTGAGAATAACTCTTGTTCATTCTCACGACCATTGTTCTTCATTCAACGAAGCTACGTAACCAATCCAGAAAAACGCCTCTGAAACCTAAATTGTAGCATTTATCCAGTATACATTCAAAGGTTAGTGAATCACATGCTGAAGATAAATCAAAAAATAACCTCACCACAAACAAATGTTTACTCAAACACTCGTAGGCGGATTCAAGAAATTTAACTGGAGCTGACTGAGTTGAGTGGCCGCTTTTGAATCATTGTTGCGCAGAAGCAGTTATTTTGAATCTATTGAGATAACTCATCATTCTTGCGAAAACAGTTTTCTCAATCACCTTCGAAAACATAATCAAAATAGATATTGGGCGATAATTAGTTATTTCACTTACGGTTTCATTCTTAAATACTGGAATTACTATGTATTCCTTAAGGATATTGAAGAAATTGGCAGTAGCGATGGAAACAATGATGAGATATGCAAAGTGCTCGCCAATAATTACACTAATACCTTTTAAAACTTTGGTCGATATGGAATCAACACCGACGCTTGTTTCATTTTTTAAGCCTCTAATGGTATTCTCAACTTCCATTTTAGTGACTGGGTTGAAGTAAAAATTGCTGTTCACCAGTGGGTGATAATGTGCAAATCTGAGATAGATTATTTCCATATCGAGATGTTAATTTGGTACTAACCATTGTGGAAAAATGTTTGATGAAAATATCAGAAACTGATTCGGATCGTCAAACACCAATTTTAATAGTTCTGTAGAGTATATGACGAACAGATATCTTTATCGAATCAATGAAGGTAAGATAGGTTACGTTTACTATGTAATATATCAGTTGTTACCAATCTTTTCCCTCGATCTGAAGAAAGTACTTTACGTATAGGACAGCTTTGTTCAAAATTATATCGAATAACATCGATATAGTTATAATAACATGAAATGAATGAATCAAAATATGTGTCAGCATCAAAATGATGAAACAGACCAGAAAAATTGTATTCAGACAAAGAAAACAACAAATTATTCATATTATCCTGACTAATATTTCTGAATGAGTAAGTTGTTATTTTCTCTTTGCGTGCTTGTTTGAAAACAGTCTCAAGTAGAATGCATTTGTGGTCACTGATATGGGGTTCAAAAACATTTACTTTGTAATTATCGGAATCAATATTTGTAATGATATAGTCTACTTTGGAAATAGTGGTATGCCCATTGATATTGGTGAATTATCTAGGAGCATACTGGGACGTAACATTCAATCTGAAACAAATACTAAATGTTCAAATCGCCGCATGAACAATAATTGGTGATTTTTTATGCGTAGTTATTTTTTTGAATCGAATAAAACACTCAATTTGCATCATATATTCAAAATTTTTATCGAAATTGATAACTGGCCTTTGTCATTTACATTTTAAAGATAACTTCATGTAAATGTTGTCCGCGGCTCCGTATCAAATGGTCCATTCGGATGGTCCAATTTTGCGTCACTTTTTCGAGCATTTCGGCCTGTATCCCACGAATTACGCGTGTTATGTTATCCTGTAAGGCTTCAATCGAGTTCGACTTGTGCACATAAACTAACGACATAACCCCATAAGAAGTAATCCAGAGACGTCAAATCGCATGATCTTGGCGGCCAATTCACAGGGCCTTTTCGAGAGATAAGCTGCTCACCAAATTCATCCTTCAACATGTCCATTGTTTCACGAGCTGTGTGGCATGTAGAACCGTCTTGATGAAACCACATATCAACCAAGTTCGACTCGGCCAACTGGGGCAAGAAAAAGTTGCGTATCATGGCTCGATATCGTTCGCCATTGAGAGTAACGTTTCTTCCACGGTCGTTTTTGAAAAAAAATGGACCGTTGATGCAACCTGCCCATAAACCACACCAAACTGTCGTTTTTTCGGGATGCGTCGGTAATTCTTGTATGGCATGTGACTGGTCACTTCAGATGTTACAGTTCTGTTTATTTATCCATTAAGCCAAAAATGAGCCTCATCGCTGAACACAATTTTCCGATAAAACAGCGGATTTTCATTAAACTGTTCCAAGGCCCAAACATCAAAAATGTTGTGGTATGTCATTTGGCTTCAATTCTTGCAGAAGTTGATTTTTATAGGCTTTCAAACCCAAATCAACACGTAAAATTGTCCATGTAGTTGAGTAACACATGCCCAATGGTTGAGAACGGCGACGAATTGACATTTCACTATCCTCATTAATACGCAGTACGCACTGTAGCATGTGAAACAATGGTTTAATGTCCAACAAAGTGAACTTGGTGCCAAAGTTGGTGATAACAGCACGAATTGTCGATTCACCAGGTCGATTATGACGGCCATAATATGGTCGTAACAAACGATACACATTTTTCACAGAGCACCAATTTTGATAGTAATTTGATTTCAACAATTTGCAATCGTTGTTCTTTTGTAAGTCTTTCCGTAGTGAAATGGCAGAGTATACTCAAAACTTTTCACTTTGACAGATGACGTTTGGATGCCATTACCAACCAGTTCCGCCAACCTGAAAAACTTAGCTCTTGAAAAATCACCCGCTATAATTTACCGTTTGGAAGCAATGCTGTAATGCACAAAATAGTCGATCAAAAAAGAAATTATAGTTACTCAAGCATGGTCAGTAAACACTAAGGATGCCTAAACGAATACCTCGATCCGAAATAATATAGTATACAAGCCTGTAATACGTTCATAAGACAGTGTCTAGGACAATGTTCCTAAGTATGGAGATTGTGAAAAATGATGTCAATTTTCTGTCAAATTTCTGTCTACATATATTTCAAGAAACTTAGTTCATTCAGATGATAAGATAATGTTGTCTCTATATTTGTTTGGAGAAAAACATGGGCCTTCACAGAGCTCAATCTCTCTGATATATGATATCTAGGTTTAGTGAAAATTTCTGAGTGAAATTTGCGAGGGAGTGTGAAATCTGTGAAGCTTGAAATCGGGATCACAATGATGTAATGTATTCCCCAAGACATTATTCACCTTTAGAAAAAGTCTGACATTTGAACATTGAATATAAATATAAAAAAATATTATTCAAAAGTAGACCAAAACTAATCTCAAAACTAATAGAACAGAAATATCCTTCTATTCCACATTTCACTTGATAACCGAATTTGAAAATTTCAATGATTCTTCAATGAAATGTTGCTACTGTGAGCTTTTGATTGGTTCTGTTAATTAATAATTTCGAATCATTTTTATGGGCGTGATTATTGACTTTTCATGGTTCATCCGATATGAAACGAAATAATTCTATTTCGTCTATTATTATAGACGATCATGTACCTTTAAATCAAACATAAAGGTATCCTTTACATCATTGTAGAACCTCGAAGCCGATATATTCTCAAGCAATAAATTAGTTTGATTCGTAACACGCCAATGTTTAGACAATAACTATAACTTTCCTAGTTATTGATTGAATTGCTCGAAAACAAGACCTCCTGTCGTCTCGATCACGATATGAATTTGAATACACTTAATTATGTCATAGATTCACATAAATTGAAGATCTTGACACCTATACTTTACTTGAAAGCCGCGGCTGTCACGAAAAATGATTTTCGTGACATAGAATGTATGATAAATTTGTTAAAAGAGTAGCAATTTCGATTTGTTGTACTAGTATAATTGAATTATTCCTTTTTTTACACTTCAAAAAAATATTAGACTTACAATCCGATTTTGGGTTCGATTATATTCTTATTTTTCACGTAAATGATTATTTCAATCGCCATTTTGAGACACTACTGAGAAATCTAAGCATTCAGTGTCCTGAATGCTTTTTTGAATGCTTTCATATCGTTTTCCTGAAGTGTTCTTTTCCAGTCATGTGATTAAACATAGTAATCTGATTTTCACTTATATTTATGTCATAAATTGTTGACACGTTACGCTTATAGTGAAGAATTTCAGGGGATGTATTTAAATTCAAACAAACGATCAATGCAAATCACATTATTCAAAAATGTTATTTGCTTTGGATGATTTATAGTCGATTTGATTATTGAGCTTAAAAAATACGGAGAAAGTATTTAATAGCCAACGCAGTTCTGTGTGACAGATCAATCTGTTGAAATCTTCATCATTAGCAACACCAAGCTGATTGAATAATCTGTGCTTTGAAGAATTGCTTCGGGTTTCATTGACTGTTCTGATGACATGTTGGAATTATTGAAATGGTAGTTCACTTAAATTTGTAGTAATTAAATGTTGTCGATGCTTAACGCAATGTACGTCAATGTATCTATCTCTCAATTGATAGTAGATAGTTCTTGACTTATTCTTTAATGAACCTGCGTAAGACAGCAATAGGAAATTGACGCTTTCCACTGGATTGAGAATAGACTGGTTTTCAATGTTTTCATTGAAAACCATCATTTCGTTATTGCACAAAACTATTGCCCAAAGGAATTTGTCGAATTATATCTGCCTTCGGTTTGAAGCTTCACGGTTTATGGTTTTTATAACTTCTTTCATTGACAGCGAAATTAACGTTCATCCGATTCTGTGTGATTTACCTGTTTAAGCAATTAACGAAGAACTATTGTATGAATCTCGAAATCCACTATGTTCTTGCTGAGCAGCCACCGCAAAAAGTTTCCATGCATGCGACTGAGAATTAAGCTCTTTTTCCAGGTCTTTGAATTTCATAGATTTTATTCTGGTCCTTTCCATCTGGATGCATTTCAATCTTAAAGTCTTGATGGATTCACCGATCTGTTTGAAAATGTTTTTGTACAGAGAAAGCACTGGGGCTAGATGGATTTGTGGAATTTACTATTCATCTATATTTTATGTTTTCTGCACTGTATTTCCGTTTTTACCTCTTTGTTTTGGGATGTGCTTTCACGAACATGTAAATGAAGTATTGAACTTGAATACTTGTGTAAAGGTTGTGCGTGAAACTACTAATGGAAATATAGAAAATATGAAAATATTGGGATCGTGCAGTATTAGTGTCGGTTCATATAGCACCCACGGACACTATCAAGAAAAACACGCACAAACTCGTTTAACTCTTTCAACGCCCTTACTAACGTCTTACTAAGTCGATACGTTTACGACCAGTATCGATGAACCAGTCGATTGAATCCGGATGTCACCAATAGTATTAACTGAAATAGTAATTGAAAGTAGTATTGTATAACAGGTAGGTTAAAATTCTAGTATATTTCAAAATTCAAAGTAAGCAAATGAATTTACTAATCAACAATCGCTCCATTAAACCACATCAACGCTCTCAACTTTTTTCAATATCACTTAACGCACCACTCTAGGTCCACAGAGCTCAAAAGGAGGCGTTATCGCCCACTTCGAGAAAGACTGACCTATAGAAATCTGGGCGACTTCGTAGAAATCTTTAGTGGTAATAGCTGTTACCACTAAAATTGTTGGAAAATTTCGATACTGATCAATATTGATTAGAAGATTTCTTCTATGAAGTAGTAGTTGATATTGGAATTTCGATATAATGCTTCAATTGTGTGCTTTTTGGTCGAACCAACTGTATAGTTGCCCGGGTAGCTCAGTCGGTAGAGCATTGGGGTACTCCCCAATAGAGTAGAGCATGGGTCAGTACTGGGGCTCAAACTTTTCATTATCTTCATCCATGATATACCTCAATTTCCCAACACCGAAATAGCACTCTTCGCCGATGACACAGCGATCTATGCAAAATCGTTCTCGGCAGAAGCAGCTAACGCATTAATAAGATATCATGCACAAAAACTAAAATCATACTACGAAGAATAGAAAATACTAATGAATAAAGCAAAAACCGAGCAAATCATATTCACACGTAAATACACCAACAACAAAATATTAACACCGTTAAAAATTGGGAACCATAAAATAGACACAAAACAATCAGTTAAATATCTAGGTGTAGAACTAGATCAAAGACTAAATTTCAAGAGACACATAAAATACACAATTAAAAAAGCATACGGAATTACAAAAAATCTATATGTGCTCCTTAACAATAACAGCGATTTAAGTAAAAAGAATAAAAGATTAATATACACAACCATAATAAGGCCCATAATAACATACGCTGCGTCAGCTTGGTGCAACGTAAGTGACCCAGTACTGAGACCTTTGCAAGTATTCCAAAACAAAATATTAAGACTCGTGACTGGAAGGAATAGATACACCCCTATAGAAACACTACACAGAGAAGCGAAAATAGAACCGCTTAGGGAATATATCAATAATATGGCCAATAAATTCTACAAAACCCAACTTAATCATAATTCACTAACTAAGAACATAACAAATATCAGAGCACATAACATAGAACAAAACAGCAAACACAAACTACCGTATCAAAATTTGCCCATTTTTCATGAAAGAATATAAATAGAAAATACACATCCGCAACCTGGATAATGAAAACACTAACGAATGCAAAGCCTTGGGCTACTATACTGAAGACGCTATTTCATAACCTAATACAAAAGCAAACGATTAATCGTCACACGATATAAATATCAAAAGCAGGTTTTCGCAAATAGTTTCCTGTATAAAAAATCAAAAATATATAGATACAACGATAGCGACCAATCAAACAGAAAACATAATTTCCTAAAGACAAAATAAACATCTATACATATATGTACCTTCACATATATCTAGATGAAAATTTGCCAAATTTCAAATAAATGTACAGTAAAACTTAAATGTAGGAACTGTAAAAAATCTGTTTCCAATGAAAAATGAATTATGTAATTAGTTTAAGTTATTTAAGGCTAAATTTCTTACATAGCTCATAGTATTCTCTATATTTTGTAAATAAAGATTTTGTTGAGTTGAGTTGAGAGGTAGAGCATTGGACTTTTAATCCAAAGGCGCAGTGTTCAAGTCCCTGCTCGGTCGAAATAACTTTTCGTTTTCTTGTAGAATATTTCATATGCCTATTAAGACAAATAATACCAAACAAAAATTCTCGAATATCAAGCTCATCGGTTCTTGTTTCAGATATAATGCAACAAGATAACGCATTAACATTTAGAAATAATTTTTGGTTTTCTTGTAGATTATTTCATATGCCTATTAAGACAAATAATACCATACAAAAATTCTCGAATATCAAGCTCATCGGTTCTTGTTTCAGGTATAATGCAACAAGATAACGCATGAACTTTTAGAAATAACTTTTGGTTTTCTTGTAGATTATTTCATATGCCTATTAAGACAAATAATACCATACAAAAATTTTCGAATATCAAGCTCATCGGTTCTTGTTTCAGGTATAATGCAACAAGATAACGCAGAACAAGTGATACTAGATCCTAAATTGATAGCGAAACACTACCTGAGGACGTGGTTCTTCCTTGATCTAATTTCGTCCATTCCCTTAGATTATATATTTCTTATATTCAACCAAGTAAGTATATTTACTACACTTCTTTTCAGTTCATATATATATATATATATATATATATATATATATATATATATATATATATATATATATATATATATATATATAATATATATATATATATATATATATATATATATATATATATATATATATATATATATATATATATATATATATATATATATATATATATATATATATATATATATATATATATATATATAATGGATTTTTTAGAGGTATAGAACTTTAAATTGCAATAAAACAACGATGGGTCATTCGATTGACAAGTATTTTTTTTATTCGAAAGATAATCTTGTGGCATTACATTTTAAATATGATTTCTGGCATATGACCGCCACGGCTGGCTCGAATGTAGTCCAATCTGGACGTCCAATTTTCGATGACTTTTTAACATTTGTGGGTGTATATCGGCAATAACACGGCGAATATTGTCTTCCAAATGGTCAAGCGTTTGTGGCTTATCCGCATAGACCAATGACTTTATATAGCCCCACAGAAAGTAGTCTAGCGGTGTTAAATCACAACATCTTGGAAGTCAATTCACAGGTCCAAAACGTGAAATTAGGTGGTCATCAAACGTGTCTTTCAATAAATCGATTGTGGCACGAGCTTTTCGACATGTTGCGAAGCTCCTGGACATCATGGTTGTTCAATTCAGGAATCATGGCTCTATACCGATCACCATTGACTGTAACGTTCTGGCCATCATCGTTTTTGAAGAAGTACGGACCAATGATTCCACCAGCTTATATAGCGCACCAAAGAGTCAGTTTTTTTTGATGTAACGGAGTTTTGACATACAACTGAGGATTATCTTCACTCCAAATGCGGCAATTTTGTTTGTTGACGTAGCCATTCAACCAGAAGTGCGCTTCATCGCTAAACAAAATTCGCTCATGGAAATCGGGAACAACGGCAATCTCGTTTTGGGCCCATTCGACGAATCTGCGCCTTGCTTAAGTCTATTCATGATGAATTGCCAAACCAAAGTGAGAATAAATCACTTCTCAGCTGTTGAATCGGTCGCCATCTTCAACTGTAATGCCAACTTAAAGTTCTATACCTATAAAAACAACAACCCTATATATATATATATATATATATATATATATATATATATATATATATATATATATATATATATAATGTGAACGTGTACGATGTGATGTCTCCATTATCCTTCAAGGGATAAATGTTAGAGAAATATTGAAATCGATGCCACACCTGATGGAAGTGCGAGACATATATGTTTCGTTCTGCAAGGAACTCGTCAGTCGCACCACGTCCATCGAAGTGAGGCAACGATTTCAACATTTCAACAACAACAACAAAAGACATCAGATCGTACACGTTCACATATCTAGCTCTGCTATAACATTCCCTTGATTAATTTCAATTTTTCAAATGAATGTTCTAGTGTTCATTTTCTTAAATATTTCATTCAAAGCCATAAGCACAAAAAATTTCATTTCCTTATATATATATATATATATATATATATATATATATATATATATATATATATATATATATATATATATATATATTCAGTGTTTAATTGGGATTGAAGTCCAGAACAGAAGTAACCTCTATAGTATTTTCTAAGCTTTCGAAAATGTTTATTTTGTTCTTCAGGGCTAAAACAGTACAATATTAATAGTTTATATAACAAAGAACTATTGAAATGTTTGTTTTCTCACAATTACAGTAAAGTTAGTCCGAATGTTCCAAATCTCAAGAAACATTTTGAAAATAAGTGAATAATTTCAAGGAACAAATATGCTTTCGCCCTAACCTAACAATAATTGCAGGAAAAAAAATTAAAAATTTTTAATTGTGCCTTGTTATATAAACTGTTACTATTGTACTATATTATTCCTAAAGAAGAGAATAAACATTTTCGAAAACTTGGAAAATACTAGAGAGGTAACTTATTTTTCTGTCCTGGACTTCAATCCCAATTAAACACTGAAAATACATATTTACAGTCGTGAAACATTTTGTGTAACATCTGTGAATCATTTTGCAAAACATCATTTTGAAAAACATCTGTGTAATTTTCAAGATATATAGTTATATAGGAGATAGATCAGTGCTTCTAATTTGAAATGTAATATTCAATAATCTTTATTGACTAAATACAAAAACATAATTAAGGTTCCTAAACAAGATTTGTATTACAAGCTTAGTTGAAAAGATTTGTAATAAATTGTCACAACAACGGCACAACTCAGAAAATCAAGTTTTGGGATAAGTGAATTTGAAGTTTTCATTGTTAAAGAAAAATGCGTTAGAATTGCCTAGTTTTCTTATGCGAGGATTACCTCATGTTGTTATCGTACGGTCTGATAATGAATTATATGCTGTGTTTGTATTAATGTTGAAAATGTTGTGAAAATGATTTTATTGAAGTTGATTGAATGTTTGCTGATCTCTTGGTGAAACATTGTTTAATATTTTAAATGAAAACAGCTGTCTTGTTTTCACAAAATCTATAATGAATATTTGACAAGTATTTTTGTTTAACTTTTGAAAATAATAATAATAATAAGACATTTATTCCCAACAGATATACATCCAATTACAGAAAAAAATTTAAAAAAAATTACAATTTACAGAAAATTGGAAAATTATACACAAATAATAATAAATAAGAAAAAAATTACCGAAAAAAAAAATAGAGAGTATAAGCGAATATATAAAACGGAAAAATTGATTCAAAATAAATTGAAATAGTATTGAACAATAACCAGATAACTAAAAACAAAATGAAATATTGTCTATTATGTACCAAGCTACTTATGGTCAGCAGAAGTTGGCCATTTAGTAACGAAATATGTTTGATGAATAAAAATAAAATTGAAATCGATTGCGTTAGTACTATCTAGTAAACAAATGAAATAACTGAACTTAAAATAATATTTATAACTAAGTCATATGTAGACAACAGAAGTTCAGGAAAATATCACGACATCCTATTGCGCTGTTCTGAGTGGCATGCCAAGATAACTGATAGCCGATCAAAATAGATATCACATCGAACACCCATCATAAAGATTAGATATACAGTTGATCGGAGAACGTGACGTAACATTTGATCTGCTGTAAGTGACATAAAATGTATTATTCCGCCTCAGGCCAGGCCTTGGTACGCGAATATTTATTTTGCTGAGAAGAAATGGTGAGTCAATCGAATTGTGCAAAATTTTGAAGAGAAGCGTTAGGCCGAACCGTTCCCAAACTATCGGTTAGGAAGGAATGGTCGAAGCCTTTAGAAGGATATTTCCCATAACATCTGAAGTACATATACTTCAAACATTTCCTCTGAACTGCCTCCAAGTCGACAATAGAATTAATGTACACAGGCGACAAAATTATAGACGCATATTCCAGTTTACTGCGAATAAAGGAGTAGTATAGTGTTTTCATTGAGTCAAGATTAACAAAGTTGCCCCAATTTCTGACCAAATAACCCAGCATCCTAGAAACAGAAGCCGTAATACAAGTTATATGTTAAGAGAAGGACAGCTTATAGTCGAAAAGTACCCCCAGGTCCTTAAACTCACACATCTATCTAGAATTTGACCTTCCAATGTATAACTATGATGAATTGGAAACAATTTTCGAGAAAATAATAAAATTTTACATTTACTGATATTCGTTTCAGTCCATTGCTGTTACACCACAAATTAACAGCGTCAAGGGAAGACTGTAATCTGACACAATCATGACGATCGTTAATAGCAGCAAATATTTTTAAATCATCTGCAAAAAGCAGATGCATGCAGAAGAAAATGTGATATCACCCCGAAACAATTGTCAAGTATTCATTATAAATTTTGTGAAACCGAGCCATGTGTTTTTTATTCAATATATGTATTTTTATATTTATATCTCTTCCTATTCAAAAACGAATGCTCATGTCCAAATTGTACCACTATAAGTTGTGCTTGTATTGATGTTGAAAAGATTTTGTATTTCTGTATTCACATATGTTCTCACTCAGAAACGAATGCTTTTTTCTGCATTGTACCACTATAAATTGTGCTTTTATTGATGTTGGAACGAATGTCTATTCTCATATTCACATCTGTTCCTATTCAAAAAATAAAAGTTCTTTCTGAGTTGTGCCACTGTAAGTTTTGCTTGTATTGATGTTTCAAAGAATGGTATTTTCATATTCAGATCTGTTTTCATTCAAAAACGTGTTTTCTTTTCGAGCTGAGCCCATGAACGATTTATACAATTTATTACAATACAATATTTACAGTTAGCTCAAAGACACAAATCAGTTTTCGTTCAAAATTTTATTCCCCATCGTTTGGTAATGAATTTATGAATTCTCCTATTGTATACCAGTTTTTATAAACAGCTTCATAGGTATCAAAGTATCACTGTTATGTTTAGATTTCATTCTTTATACATTTAAATTTTCAGGCTGTTTTGGATTTCAAAATTATAAATAAATTGAGATTCAAAATGAATAGGACATTTCTGATAGAATGCTATCGCCATACAGTGTTTTACTGTAGGCAAATGTTTTTTGAAGGAAGACATGTAGATCCTTCGGGCTATTCATTATATGCAAGAGGATTCTTTTCCGTAGTATATTCAGCGTTCATTATTTTTCTCTTGACATATGAGTGCTCAAGTTCACATGAAAATGTCATGTGTCTCAATGCATTTGTGATTCAACAACAAAAACGCTTTTGCACTCTTAATAATTAAACATATCAGATGAATGCGAAATATCAACAGAATTTGCATAGAGACTAAAATCGGACAGGAGAGCTTGTTACTATGTTGAAATCCTAATACTGGGTTTAATTAATCACTTGCATAAATTCAGTAGAAGATTATCCTACAATTTAATGAGTTCGCCGAAAAGAGGATTTGATCGTATTAACCTGATTTTGTCAAGTGAAGATTTAAATGTGAAAACGTAATATATGATATATCTTAACTCATCTGAAAATTCCAAACGGAAACATCGTTATCAATAGGTACATACTTAACTCCAGATACAACATTTCGAAAATCGTTGATATTTTCTATGGATATCGTTTTTAATAAAGATCAGAACAATTTTCGGATGAAATTTTTTAAAAATATGGACAACACCTATATGTTAATGCTCGCCAAATATGTGTACCTAGGTCATGTTATCCGAATATTCAGAGTATTCAGAATTCTCAAATGCTCAGATAAATTGACTTTGGATGGGAGGCATATGGAAAACTGTAGCAAATCAATATCTACATCTGCCAGAAAAGTGACATGTTTGACCTTTGCTCACGTATGGTATGGAAACTCTAACCCTGACAATACAACGACAAGTCAAATAGGATTTATTTATAAACACCTATAATTATCAGACTATTAAAGATGATTATTGTGCACCACTCATCACACTACCCATGAAACAGGACAACAAAAATGTGGTACATAATGAAAAGCTTCCACCGAGTCATTTGTTGTTGGTAGCAGCACCAACTTTTGTTAGCTCTAACTTGCTTCATTCTGTTCTTCATTTCGTTACGTTGCTTTTGCGTCTGTTGTTTCTTTCAAAACAAGCCGTGTCTTGGTAACCTGTGTTTGGGTTCGAAACTTTTTGCAAAATTAAATGTGTCATAGATTAGAGCAAATCCTGTTGATTGACCACCAAAAGATTTCTTCTGAAGCCAAAAACAAAGATAACATCAGGCGTCACTTTTACTTTATTTAGGTGTACATTTTAGCTAATTTTTCCTTGGTATCTGGTTTCTCAACCAATAGGAGACCTGGATGTTATACATCGACAACCATTTGTTTTCGACAAAACAATTTGTTGGTCATAAACTCAAGAGTACTAATTGTGGCGGTTCATTCCGGCACTTTTTATTTTGAAAAGCTATTTCGTAAAACTCAAAAATAGTCACATAGTGGAGTTGGCATCAATCGTTGTGTGGAGCCTAACAGACCAAGATCTCATTAGAAACAGTAAAGTGATGAACATAATCAAGCGAATAATTTCATTCAAATGTAAGTAGACATGTGGCTAGGTTGAGATGCGGATGGTATAGGGTGTTTTTTTAGAGGTATAGAACTTTGAATTGCAATAAAACCATGGATCATTTGATCGACAAGAATTTTTTTTTATTCGAAAGGTATTCTAGTAGCATTTCATTTTAAATATGATTTCTGGTATATCACCGCTACGGCTGGCTCGGGTGTAGTCCAATCTGGACGTCCAATTTTCGATGACTTTTTCAAACATTTGTGGCCGTATATCGGAAATAACACGGCGAATATTGTCTTCCAAATGGTCAAGCGTTTGTGGCTTATCCGTATAGACCAATGACTCTACATAGCCCCACAGAAAGTAGTCAAGCGGTGTTAAATCACAAGATCTTGGAGGTCAATTCACAGGTCCAAAACGTGAAATTAGGCGGTCACCAAGCGTGTCTTTCAATAAATCGATTGTGGCACGAGCTGTGTGACATGTTGCGCCGTCTTGTTGAAACCACAGCTCCTGGGCATCATGGTTGTTCAATTCAGGAATGAAAATGTTAGTAATCCTGGCTCTATACCGATCACCATTGACTGTATCGTTCTGGCCATCATCGTTTTTGAAGAAGTACGGACCAATGATTTCACCAGCCCATAAAGCGCACCAAGCAGTCAGTTTTTCTGGATGTAACGGTGTTTTGACACTTGGGGATTATCTTCACTCCAAACGCAGAAGTGCGCTTCATCGCTAAACAAAATTCGCTTATGAAAATCGGGAACAACAGCAATCTCGTTTTGGGCCCATTCGACGAATCTACGCCTTGCTCGATGATCGTTTGGTCTTTGGTGATTAATTGCCAAACCAAACTGAGAATTAATCACTTCTCAGCTGCTAAATCGGTCGCCATCTTCAACAGTAATGCCAACTTAAAGTTCTATACCTCTAAAAAAAACACCCGTTATAAAAAGGGACTGTTGAAGAGAATCCCACTATTGTCCAGGCGATAGAGAAGAGGAGCATCAATACGCTCGACCGAGGATCTTGTGAGAAATGTGAAAAAACCGATCCATGTATGTCAAGATAGAAAATCATGAAAAACCATGAATAAAAACGTCCAGCAAAGATCCACAAATATTTTAATGAATGAATGACAAATGTGATACTTCCGTCCCGGGAATATGATTTTTGTAGCAAAAGCAGCTACCTACCTGTTATCTCTGCAGATGTCATTACAGTGAAATAACAGTTCGGTACATTATGTCATGTTTATTTCATACCTATATCAAAAAACACAATCATTTGAAACAAAGTACTACCAAATGTACGGTCTGTTTGTAAGATCTATATAGACCCTAGAATCTATATAGACCCTATTCTACCTAGAATCTGAATCATGCGCAGAAAAACTAATTGTATCAATATAGTTCTCACTGATATAAATGAACAAACATCATTGATTAAATCTCAATCGGAAAAATTCGTTTTTTATGAACATTCAGATCTAAATTCATGTACATTTGTTATCACCACTTCGTCCCATCATCTTCAGAGCGAAATGAAATCATTACATATCATGACTATGTCTCCTAAGAATCTTTAACTTGACAAAGAAACATCAAGACCTAATAAAGATTTTCCAATTTTCCAATCCAACTTCTGCTGAGTTGGGTCATAAATATCTTCACTCGAAAAGAAATACTTGAACCTAAAAGACACCAGCTCTAATGAAGCGCTAATATACCAGTTTTTAGCTCACCTATCTATATAGGTAGACTTCGAATATATGAAAGGAAGTATACTAACCAAGTTCGCACATAATGTCGAAAGTTACTTGCTACAAATACATGTCATAACATAAATTAATTCCATGCTGCATACTCCTCGTATATTATATATATAATAATAATAATAGTATAATTTTATTGAGAAACATTCCTTACATAGTAAAATTACATTCATTTCAATTGATAAATAATTACAACTAAGAGAAATGCTCTCAAAAGGACCGAATTCAGTTTGGGATCTGATCTTCCATTCAGCCCTCGAGCAAAAATATCGGTTCAAACAAAAATCTTGGTTAAATTCATATTTACAATAATATACAATTTTGATTGAAAAGAAAAGAAATTAAAAATTTCTTCAGAGATATTAAACATTTGAGACAATTTCACATGGTGAAGAACATTTGTGTTAAAAAAATATACAAATATATGATACAAAAAATTGATTCATACATTATTGCCTACATCCGAATCATCGAAGTACTCTGACACAATATAGTATGCCTTTGTTAAGAGCAGAGATTTAACTCTCCTCTTAAACAAATGAGCTTTCAGTGCTTTCAAATTCGATTGTAAATGGTTGAAAATTTCAATGCTCTGACAATAGAGAGAGTGCTCAAATTTAGCTATTTTATGCATAGGAATAAGTAGTACATCCCTGTTTCTTGTTGAATACTCATGATTACTATTCAATTTAATAAACCTATCTTCATTTTCTTTAACATATAACAAACATCTATAAATATATAAACACGGTAAGATAAGTATGTAATTATTGATGAAGATAGGTTTACAAGATGTTCGCTGATGAATATTGTATATTAATCGAAGTATTCGCTTCTGTTTAATAAACACCCTATTTATTTCTGTAGAGCAGCCCCACAGCAGAATATTATAATTTAGATGGCTATATACAAGACTGTAATACACATTCATAACACAGTTTCTAGGTACGATGTTCTTAATTCTAGAGATTGCAAAAAATGAGTTACTCAATTTTTTACATAAGACCTCAATGTGTGATGTCCATCTCAAATTTCTGTCTACATATATTCCAGGAAACTTCGTTGATTGGGATGATGATATAGTGTTGTCCCCATATTTAACATCCAAGGTACTAATTCCATTGCCCTTCAGACAAAACTGAACACATACAGTTTTGTCAACGTTCACCATCAGATTGTTCATTTGACACCAACTCACAAACTCCCTCACAATGCATTCACATGCCTCCAGAATTTCTTCAGGAGTCCCGCCAGAAACAACCACCGATGAATCATCGGCAAATAGTGTCACCAAAAACCGGGACAACTATATATATATATATATATATATATATATATATATATATATATATATATATATATATATATATATATATATATATATATATATATATATATATATATATATATATATATATATATATATATATATATATAGTTATCGTACTAATATTATCAGATTTGTAAATATTCAATGTTGAAAGTACAACATTAATTTTTTTTGATAATGCTTTCAAAAGAATATTTTATCAGAGCTGGCTATGTAAAATGTGTCTTCATATCTCCATTATCCCTCAAGGGATACTTGTTACAGAGTATGGAATCGGTGCCCTCATTTGTTAGAAACGCAAGATTGTTGCTGTTTCGTACTGCAAGGTACTCATCAGTTAGATACTCAAATAGACTATATGAATACAGGAGATAGTTATCGTGAGGAACAATCTGCGATTGGAGATATAACAGTCTATATATTATGTATGCATACGACATTTCAATGTAGTTGTGTCTTCAGATTCATAAGAGGATATTTGAGGATTCGTACATTGTTTTACTATTCTTTGCTTTAATATTCTTTCGAATATTTCGTAGAAAATTATTGAAAGAAAGTTATAGTATACTTTTGATATTATATATATATATATATATATATATATATATATATATATATATATATATATATATATATATATATATATATATATATATATATATATATATAGAAGAAATATTCATATGTAATTTTGGAATCGAAATTACACCACAAAAGTTTTCAACCTCGACTGGGATACGAACCCAGGTCTCTCAGGTTTACGCCCTGTTGCTCTACCAACTGAGCTACCGAGTTCTACTACTTCGCGATGCAATTCCCACTATATCTAATTACTCTTTTGTTCGCAAATATATATATATATATATATATATATATATATATATATATATATATATATATATATATATATATATATATATGGACTAATTTTCGTTTGTAACCTTGTTCATTATTTATTGAAATTATTCATCTCATTCGATTATATATTGGTCACTCCTATATATCCACTCCACTATATCGAATGCTTATAGACTCAAAGAATGTGTTGAACTTAATTATCATTTTATTTATTCAAAGTTCCAGGATTATGGAGATAGTTTTCAAATCCTACACGCAGGGCGAGCTCTACGAATACTTCGATTAGCCAAATTACTTTCGCTTGTAAGGCTTCTCAGGCTGTCCAGACTCGTTCGTTACGTCAGCCAATGGGAGGAAGTCTACGTAAGTAATGCACTTTTGATTTGCTAATATAGTTGCTATTGCTTCAACGCAATGTGAGTTAACAAGATTTAGCGAAGGTAAAATGATTTTCATAATATACAGTTTTAAAGCACGAATTCAAATTTGTGCCACGTTTACACAGACAAATTTAATCACAGATGTTTAAATCGTCACAAAGATGCAGTACCAAATTGTTTCCGATCGCAATTAATGAAGCTGGATATAGTACCCGATTCTATAGTGCCTTGTACAGTAAGTTTAACCTTTATTCTTTTAGAGTGAGGTTCCGTCCATACAAAAAAGCATCAATGAGCTTAACTCTATTTAATCCTTTCTGCTTTTTTAGACACAGTGCTAGCAGTTCCATAGATTCTAACTCTGCCCGAATCCACTCAGCAGGAGGTTGTAAATACCTTTCACATCCCCTCCAGAAATAGAGTACACCTTGCTTAGCAATACCTTCAGTTATATCAACATGTGTTAGAAAACAATCAACACTTGAAGGATTTGGTTTTATAAGTATCCCACACTCGGCATTCACTAATGATTTCTTAGTGATTGCATTGAGGTAGTAGTTGACCATTTTTTCATACGAACAAACTCAAGATGGTATTTTTTGGACTGAGATTTCTATAAGTTGTGGAAAATTAATTTTTCTGAGTTTTGCATTAAAGTTATAAATGCCCTAAGGTAGCTTAGTTATTCTTCGAGAATAGAAACGTCGTGGAAGATCATTTGCCTTTTCGACCATGGAGCTCGTCACTTGGATTTGAAAGCTTTCCTTGTCAAAAACTTTCTACAATGAGCTGACGATCATTTCGACATTTGAAATTCCAAAATTCATTTTTAAAGACAACGTACCGCTCACTGTACCATCAGTTACTCTGAAGAGTCGATATTCCTGTAAGAATTTGTCCTACGTTGCATTTTTGTTACAGAATATCTCTCGAGAAGTCAAAACGCAGTGGAGCCAACCATATTCCTTCATACATATCAGTCATATCTCTGAAACCTTAAATTTCAATTATCAAATCAATTTTTGAGTGTCTGAAGGTTTTTGTTTTCGCTAATAGATATCGACCAACCTCTACCATATGATATTTAGCAATACATTGTACCAGCTGCGACTTCTATAAGTTTTTGCTGAATTTTCCTATCGAATGAATCAATGTTTTCTTAATTAGTATCATCGTAATCGGCTTCGAATCTTTTATAAAACTTTTAACCGAATCAAATATGAAGCAATACGTAGATTTTGTCGTTAAAATTTCTTCAATTTGGTAGTTACGACATCTTTCAAGGCACAGATTTCGTTTTTCTCCAGAAATCTGTACCTGAATTATAGACTGTATCAAACTATGTTTGATGGCAGAAAATCTCCACCGAGAAGTTCATTTATAATCCAGCAGAGATTATTGCAACCGGAAACTTTCCCATATAAACTTTATCATAGATATTATTGGCTCTAACAGATCCTAAAGGTAGATTCTTTGAAATAAGTTTATATTCTGATGATCAATATCTATATACTCATGTGAAATGAAATATGGAATTAAACATTTAATAAATTTCAAGATCATATATACAATTTTTGATATATATCAAAAGTTTTATGGATCATAAAATTTCAACTTTGATTATTTTGATAATGAAAATCATTTTGCCTTCCATTTTAAATTCATGTGTGAAGCTGTAACTGTAACCCAAGGCCAGGAGGTTGGAAACAAAATCGATATCATATACAACACTAAACTAACCAACCAGTTGTGTGGTTGAATATTTTTGTATATACACGTACTTTAGACTATCGAACAAGGCATCCTTATAATTCTTTAATTTCATTCGTCCATATTTGATGCTGAAAAAAATGAGAGACATGAATGAATGTTAGACGCTTCTTTTCTGATGAACTGATCATTTGATATGAATTCATAAATCACTATAGAATAATTGTTCAATTAAATAACGAGAAATTTCTTCTTCTGAGATTTAGTTGCTGAATAAGTAAAGACCATTCTGAAAAATATTTCTTAGTTTATGTTAGCACGATGTGAATGCAAAACTTTCATAATTTTGTTCTGAAGTCGAATGAAAATTATATATATATATATATATATATATATATATATATATATATATATATATATATATATATATATATATATATATTATTTCCAATGTTTTTAGCATTAACAGGCTTATTTTAATGTTAAAAACTTCATTTTCGTTGACGTTTCGTTGTATATCACAACTTTGTCAAAACTAATGAATAATCAAATTTTATGAATTACTTATTCATAAAATTATTATTTCATTATAATTATTATATTTATTACTTTTCAATTATTCATTAGTTTTGACAAAGTTGTGATATTCAACGAAACGTCAAAGAAAAATAAAGTTTTTACATTAAAATGAGCCTATTATTGTTGAAAACAATTACCATAAAAATATAATACTGTTTAAGAAATAGGATAATAATTCAATTTGAGAAAAAAATATATATATATATATATATATATATATATATATATATATATATATATATATATAATATATATATATATATATATATATATATATATATATATATATATATATATATATATATATATATATAGTTCTCTTATTGGTTTTTCATAAGTTATACAAGTTCAATTGATTTCTCCTATGAATATTATTTTCAAACATAGCACTTTCGAAATGAATTGAAGTTGTAAATCACCAAAAATTTAGTTTACAGTAGAATAATATTTGATGTTCAACTATAAACCGAGAGGAAAATTCCCCCTTCAAAGTTTCATCATATAAAACATATGTTTTTAACTGAAACTTTTTTTTGTTGAAAGATTTTTTATGAATAAAACAAATTTAAAAGTTATACGATATTCACTATATTTAAACATATATAGTGATAACAATTTATAGTGAATTATTATGATTATCGAATCAAGTGACTTCATTTCATGAGAAATAAATGATTATAACACAATCCAAACTATATATAATTGAAATTACAATTTTCCAGTTCATTCCTCACAAAATAGTCGTGTAACATTGTTGAAAAGAATATAACAAAGCAAAGCACTCAGCTAAATTTCCGAAGAAATATTTAAAACTGATGACATTCATTTCGGGACACTAATCCATTATCAGGAGTGAATAAAACTTGATAGTTTCAACAACAACTCTTTATTATTAGGTTAGCAGCCCAAACCAAATGTCGATTGTATCTGAGTGTTTTCAATTATTTTATACACGAAACTTATTTATTACTCTACATTTGACATTTTTATGTTATTAATAAAACATCATTATTACAAGCTTTCTAAAATTTTTCTCGAATATAATCAGATAAGAAGAAAAGTCTGTACTGTAATATTTTTGATCAGCATCAAATCTTGGAAGGAATAAAATCATACATGGGCGTCATTTGAAATATCGATGTGGAATTTTGGAAAATCGTGTTATGGGATTTCGTTAAAATTCAAATTTAACCCTTTTTCAAATACTATGGTAGCGAAAACACTGCGGTTCTAAAACAAAATATAAAAATATATTTTTGAAAAAAGTTTCTGTTTTTTTTAAAATATGGTTGAGGCTATAGGGTGAAGGCTTTTTTTTTCTGTTTGGTAGAACAAGTGTAGACTGAAGTGATTTCGCTATTCATCATAATGAAGCTGGTTTTCATTCTGTATTCAGCTATCGAAAATATTTATGAATGTTTTCGTTACTATCATTCCGGACTCACCTTCATCTTCAGACCATGATCTTATATAAAAATACAACAGCTTTCCACTCGAATTGTATGAATTTTCAATATGCAGATAAGTAAACTTGAATGCAGGAGTTAACTCCTGCATTCAAGTTTCAACATATCAGAGAGGCCATACAGAGTCAATGAACAATTTAGACATTTCGAATGTTTCTGTGTTGACAGTGAACTCTGAATTGCTTTTGTGAAATATGCAATTCAGAGGAAGTACTCTTTTATTAGGAGATGTGGAATATAATGTATTTGTTGCTTCAATTGCTCCAATTGAGGTTTATAAAAGGCTCTCATAAACTCAAGTAATTGTAAATTATTTATTGCTCTACGTTTTTAATTGAATTCACTGTTATTTTGTCGAATATTAGAAACTATTATTTTCTCCTAGGCAAAACTTGGTGACAGCCGAAATGCTTTTTTTCTATTGTAGGCTGTAGGTAATATGTTCTTAGAATCTCACTAGGGATGTCAATCATCGTGTGATTTTCACATTTTCCAATTCCTCTCGCTCAGGAGATACGTCAGAGATAACATTAACTCTACGACCACCAAACTCTACCTAAATCTACTTCATATTAATGAAGTAGATTTAGTAGATTTCAAATAGTTGATTTTAATTAGTAGATTCTATTCCCAAGATAGGAATGTAGACAGGCAATAACATCAAAGGTGTTTTCGAATGACATAAAATAGCAAGCTGTACCGATTATGGGTTGGGAAGTTCCTTGCGAAAGAGAAAACAAATATAAATATTTCATGATTTCTCCAAACCTCTTACCCTTCTCGTTTCTGTCGATCCTCAAGTTATTATAGCAGACAATCCTTCATTAATAGTCAATCCAAGTGAAACATTGTTTTAACATTTCAGTTTGGAATTTATTTCTTTGTGTGCAAAGTTTCTTTATGTCAAACTTCAAAATTCATGGTGATTTAAGTGCAGCATGTATTTTTTGAGATAACATTGAACGTTTTTAGGCTGATACAATACATTGAAAACATCGTGGTGAGTCTTATTCCAGTTTTTGTTGCTCTTTTTTGTTGGTGAATTATATTATATTATTATACATATTATTCATTAATCGAAAATCTTTATTCTCGGTCGTAGTTCCCAACATTGATATTTCTCTTTCCTGTTTTTATTATTCCTCTTAATTGCTTTCTTTCGTTTCTTTGTAGTGGCCTCTACTTTTCATACATATCTGCAAACATTCTACATGCTGTTGTATTAAAGTCTGAGACAAAACTCCGAAACTCCTGTATTGAAAACATTTATATCTATTTCGCATAGCTATCTACATAATTAATGCATATTTAAATTCAATTGAAAAACTAATTTTATAAGTGTTTCATTCATGTCAATAATTCAAGTTCTTTTGAAATACGTCGCTAGTAAATAACGCCCATGGATATATGTGATAGTGGGAAATTTAGACATTTTGTATACATTCCCCCTACTTAAATATGAATAAACGTCTAATTGGGAGCAACGAGCTAAAATGGGAGATTAGAAAAAGCGAAGGCAGAATAGTGTACTTAAGCTTCAGGCTTTCTGCATTAGCTAGGGCCCATAGCTTTGACAGACTGTGCTGAGCACCTACCCGTTAAATCATCGCACTAGATTTAATATTGATTTAACAGATGTCGCTGAATATCATCGAGTTGAAACAATATTGAGTATCATCTCATCTCAACTGAACTGGATCTTCTCCTTTTCTTTTTACTTTCCAATACCTTCTATAGTGTTTTAATTACTTGTAACACATGCACCCTAGACACAATTTTCTTCAAATTGTGCAATTTGAAGTGATACATTAAAATTGTCTCGTCTTGTGCCTCACGATATTTCGAAAATTTCAATTTGAGTCTATAAAGTTCAATTAGTTAAAAAAATATTATATTTTTCTGAAATCATCCTTTGGTCTTACTTGATGGTAATTGATGAAGGTACCAATTTAGTCATCGGAACATATAAAACATTATGAATATATCAAAAGCATTATCACAGATTTTCTGATGAGTCGGAAATTGAAGAAAATAGCTTGAATTTTCATTAGAGCTTATTCGTCTTCAATAATTGTAACGCACGTTCAATTAAACATATTTAATATATACACAATACTCCAAACAACGTACGTATCAGGATGTTCTCTAGATAACCTATTCCATTCATGGATTTGGTAACCTCTTTGGTTGAAATGGGAACATTAAATTTGAACACTCCAAAATCAAAATCTAACTAAACTCTAATATTTGAGAAATTGTCCCTCGTTATTTGAAAACTAATTCATATTTCCAAAGAAGTATAAACTATCTGAAAATTTTATATTGATTCTTATTGGATATAAAAATACCTCAATGTTCCTGAGAAAACACTGATCTTAAATTTCAACAGAAATGTCTACAGGATTTTTATAGTTTCACAAAAAGTTATAATTCAGAAGCCAAATATATATACTTAATGAAACAATATTTAGAATTTTCTCATAATTTAATAAATACGCATGACGCGTTTCTAAGTACTACTTCTTTATCAAATGCTGAGTTAACATTGATATTGAATCTTGTTAATTCAGCATTTGATGAAGAAGAAGTAGTACTTTGAAACTCGTCATGCGTATTTATTGAATTGTAACAAAATTCTAAATATTGTATCATTTTGGATATTAATTTTGTCCAAGTATCGGTCTCATCAATCATCAATTATATACTTTCAAATATCAAATGATATTTGCAATTATTTCTTGCAAATCCATTTTGTAATCTATAACAACATTGAAACTCTTGATTTAAACTTCTACTGAATGAATACTATAATGCGTTTCGTCGGTTTCCCGACTCTTCAGATGCTTACTCATGAGCTCATTAACTCAAGGAGAGCTCACATAAGTAAAGTCATAAGTAAATTAACATTAACTTATATTATGTAAGAGTCTGAAGATGTCGGTAACCCGACAAAACGAGTCTCGTTATCTATTCAATAAAAGGGCATACCAAATAATCAAGTGTTTCAATCTATCTTATAGTTTACTCATAACTCAGAAATATAAGGTCTGAAAGCGTATAGATTATATATGAAAATATATAACATGTTATTCATTTATTTGGTGATAGTTTATTGTGGAGTACAAAAAATATGTAGTTCTAATTTGCTTAAATAAACAAAGTTAAAATTTTAAAATGGTTGATATAATCTTTATTTCAAATGGTAAACTTTGTATATTTCTTTATAATTTGAAGGTTCTTTCACCACAATTTCGATAATTTTCAGACATTTTGTTTCATAGGCAAAATTTCTGTTTATTGAACAATTACTCCGTCTATATAATTTCAAAGTTACTTCAGTATTTGCTATATTTTCATAATCACTCTGCTTTATTTGGATGCATAGAAAAACTTCGATTCTTAGTAATTGTATGAGCAGTAGTTTCAATTCATTAGAGAGCAGTACGTTCTTCATAAATGAAATGGATCAAACGATCCAGACTTTTCAGCTAACGTATGTAGAGTCTTTTCGTAGTGAAAATAACTCATATTTCATTGAAGAGTACTCTGGAATATTCAGTTTAAAGCGGTTTTGCAAGAATTCTGCATGATTTTCAGCTAAAATTCAACCTCTGAAAGATCTCAATTGAAATTTAAAATATCGTGAGGCATTTAACTTCATCCAACTAAACCGTTAGCTTATTACGCTGCACAGATACCTATGTACCAGCACCCACCTAGGAGGCAAGCACAGTATGCTCCTGACGGCACCTTAATACCACCAACCACAAACAGGACAACAGAGGTGCTACACAACTCTTCTTCAAGTTTCAGTGTGCTTGAGTGTTCGTTCTCGTTAGTAACCCACCGCGCCTGTAGAAAATACCATAACTATATTTTTCAAATTTCTTCTTGTTACACAAAATTAGTTTTTAAATGCATATTTCAACAAATAGTCATACTTTCTGTTTCTTGAAAGTTGTTGAAAATTATTATCCATAGTTTCAGAGATTACATTGTTTTAGTGAGTAGAATAAATATTACTCAATGCATTTCATTTTTTGACATGACAAAACCTAAAAACATATATAAGTATTCTTATAATTGAATAGAAATAATTGAAATCTTCACAACTCTGATTCCATCTTCATTGTTCTTTCATGAAGAATCGCAATCTTCAGAAACTTCATAACTATCAGCTTTGAAATATTTAATTCAATGCAATGTAGTCAATAAAGTGTAAATCATAAGTTCAAGTGTTTGAATTTAAGTTATATTCTATCAGCTTTGAGCTGTGTCATAATCAAGATTCTTATTTGACCACTCGATTCGTGTTTTAGGCCAATTTGAATCTAGCTATTAACTCTACTTTCTAAAGTCTTCTTTCATGTTTTCCGTCTACCTACTAAAAGGTCTTTCTCTGTTTCTGAAATATTCCCATTTTGATTACCACTAGGAAGTTTTTCTAGTTCATCTTCTTTATCACCCTAGCCTCATACCGTGTAGGACTTCATTTAAGGTAGGGAGTAGGTTAGAGTCTAATATTCTCGAATGTTGTATAAGAATATGATTCGAACTTTGATTCCTCTTAATTATTTTCATCTTGAATCTCCATCCCTACCTTGTACGATTTCATTTAAGGTAGGGAGTAGGTGAGAGTCTAATATTCTCGAATGTTGATATATTTGAGTCTAATATTCTCGAATCTCCAATAAATATATTTTCCTCAGAGTTTTCAAAATGCCTGATAAAGGAGTAGAAGTTTCTATGGATTTGACATGAGATATCAAACTCTTTTTTTCTATTACCACAAGATTTATTTTCTTTGTTTTTCATTCAAAACTTCTCATTTTCTGCTTGGTTGATATCTTTTGAACAGTATCCGGTCTATCTCGCTTCCGCCCTTGGTTGCCTGTTCACTTCGTTCGTCATTCGGTCCTTGTTGCCCTGTTCTTTCTCTCTGCTGTCGGTGTTTGGTTACTTCGTGAATCTTCTGGTGTCCTTGCTTCTCGCTTCCTTCTTGAATTCCAGTGCAGTGTGCTTTACAGCCCTCGTCAATGTTTGCTCATTTGTCCTCACTTCATGTAGGTGTTTGTCATGAAATTTGGTTTTTGCTTCCAATATATCACTAGAATTGAAGGGTGTGAAAGTAAGAATTTTCTTAACTTCGAATTCAAATTATTCGGATGAAGTTGAGTGTGACTCAAATGGAAAATAAGGTGTTCTGAATTAATCAGTTATCTCTCGAATGGGTTTCCTGAATTATCATATCCCTGACAGATAAGTTTGTTTTTACGAAGACATTGTACTCTGTCAAATTTTAGTGTAATTGTTATGATTGATGAATTTAAGAAACTGCTTCGACATCCCCACAACAAAATCAAATGTCTCTATTGCCCCTATAAAGGATAACTATCTTTCTGCTGAAATGTTGAATAACTTTTCAACTTACCTAATATCGACATCGGAAATATATTATTTTTGAAGAGGCACTATTTTTTATAAACATCGATGTCAAACAAAAATAACAATTTTTTTAGTTATGTTTCACCAGAACGCAGTAACTGCCACATGCGACTTCTGCAATCTCCGCCATTACCGTAGATTCCGTCTGAAAAATATCAGTCCATCATTATGATGCAGTGCTTTCATAAAAAAATTGTGAACCCTGATGATTTTCACTTTGAGTCGTATTCCACGTGACTAACCTGAAACGTATGAACCTTCAGGTGTTCTTTCAATGTGACTTACTTAATATGACCGACTATGTGATTTTCAACTTGTTTCAATGACTCTGTACTAGGAAAATTCAGTGTACAAGGAATTTTATTTGTACAAGATACGATATTCAACTTTTTACGCTACATAATATATATATATATATATATATATATATATATATATATATATATATATATATATATATATATATATATATATCTGTGAGAAATTCATTTTGAATCAAATTCAATGATAGTGATATATTAATATTACATGTATCACGATTTTTTGTCGGTCCTGATGCATTTACAAATGTTTCCGATCCGAACTATGATATTGAAATTTTATAAAGTTATGGTATTTTCAAGGTCCGATGTGAGAAAAGACCGTCAGACCAACATATGGAAGAATGTCAGTGTTAGCAAGATGAATAGATGGAAAAGATAGCATTTTTCCTTTTGTTTAGAGTAATTCATTCATAAATCATTAGCATTGATGGAAATAGTTTCGATAGAAAGAAAAACTAAGGAGGACATTCATAAAATACAGATTGAAGATTACATTCAACGACAGTTTAATAACATAACATACCATACATTGTTACTTATCCATATATATGTTTTTAGAGAGTACAACATACCTATACTGACTACCAACAGTTGCATATATTCATAACAACCACTCAATACTATTTTGTAACCAATGGGAAACTAATCTTGATATTCAAAAGTAGAATGCATGTAAAGTTTCCAAGTAATTACAAATTTATTTCATTTCTCTCTATAAATCTAGTGACGACTCGTGTGATCAGCAATTTTGAAACTCTTCCAGAATATATATAAAAAAATGTTCTCTGCTTTCAGTAACCGCGGAAAACAAAAGTTGTTCTTAGGTTTTGGTCCTTTGGTCCATGCTGAAATCTGCCACCTTTCAAATCTTTCAATTGGCAAGTTGAAATAATTATCTGAAAGTTGAATGGGATTTAATATTGCATTTATATTGTGAAATTTATTTTGTTCAAACAAATGGAAAGTATTATTATAATATTAATTCGAATTGAAATATACTTTTTCTGTTCTTCGATATTTATTGCACCAAAATATTCATTTGCATTAAATTATTTCTATAAACTTTTGTTATATTTCACGTAGGTATTTAGATTCATTTGTGTTTCTTCGATGTAGATTTGCGTTTCTTTCCAAGTTGTTTAATTCACTCAAAAAAACTTCACTTCAACCCAGTTCGGAACGAAATAAGGATAATTGAACACATTAAGTACATAAGTGTGCGGTAAGGAAGAAATGTTTGCTCATTTCCTATTTTTTTTTCAAGTATATGTGATGTAATAATAAATAATGAACAATTTTATAACTGCATCCATCTGAGAAAGAGTTCTTTGTGAACAAGGGTTTGTGGAATTGAGAATTCAATTTTTTATTTTATCGATCTCAAATTTAAAATATTCAGATCTCAATGTATATGTCATTGTTTTTTATTATAATTTTCTTGAAATTTTCAATACATCTTTCCGTGTTTAGAGGTCCAAACTATACCAAATTTTCAGGAAAAAATCAACTCAATTCCACAGCCATATATTTTCTACTTATGCAGGAATTCATCATATTTCAATTAAAATTATAATATATGATAAAGGATAACACTCGTATAATTGATATTATCAATGGATACGTATGATCATTGATGAGTAGGTCTACCTATGAAAGTACCTATTCTTGAAATGTATAGAATGAAATTTATTCGAATTCATTTCATAAAAATGAGAGTTAGCTTTTCAATAAAGTTAATAATATTGTCATAAAATAAATCTTTTCCATCAAATATGAGGAAAATTTTCAAGGACTTCAAGAATGTAGGTCACTTTCGAAAACTTTCATGATCAAAATTTTTTGCGCATGAAGTTTTCCAATTTGAAATGCTTAATTATGATATCAATGGTTCTGTGTGTAAAAGTGATATGAAGAGAAAAAATTAATTAATCGGTCTCAAATCGTACCAAAATTAGTTTCTAAACAAGACAAACCAAATAATTCAGCCTAATAGAAAAAATTTGGGTGTCCTCTGAAAGAGAGTTAATCCTAGTGTGTATTAGGTCTTGCTAATATAAAATATTACTGCCTTTTTATCCGACGTAATCCTGACAATTTTGGAGAATTCAATTATTATCAATCGAAATCATGTTTTTCAAAATCGTTATCCTTCTAAAATTATTGATATTTATTGTTTACTTGTTGAAATGTCACGTATACTCTACCAGTCTTTTCTCTGTGTGAGATTGCCTCGTTTCCACTCAGAGAACTCAAAACTTGTTTAGTTTTTCAAAAATATTGTATATATATATATATCTATATATATATATATATATATATATATATATATATATATATATATATATATATATATATATATATATATATATATATATATTTGAAATTGATTTATTGCCTGTTCAAAATAGTTTATTTTGAATGTTTTTAGCGATAACAGGCTTCTTTTAATATGAAAAAATTTATTCTCGTTGACGTTTCGTTGTATATCACAACTTTGTCAAAAATAATGAAGCCAGAAATATTCCTCTGATACTAAAAATCAATATGTGAAAATACAAAAAAACTAATTTGAATTCTTCAAAAATAAGTTTGACATTTTGATATCTATGGTAATTCATAAAATTCAATTATTCGTTAGTTTTGACAAAGTTGTGATATACAACGAAACGTCAACGAAAATAAAGTTTTTCATATTGAAATAAGCTTGTTATTGCTGAAAACATTCAAAATAAACTATCTTAAACAGGTAATAAAACAATTATAAATATATATATATATATATATATATATATATATATATATATATATATATATATATATATATATATATAACAGCATTGATTCGATTACCATGCATCTTCCCTGCGTTATTCATGAGAAACTTTATCTCAGATTGATGATTTCGAAAATGAAAACTTAATTTCAATTGAATTGTTATGAACCGAATATTCATTTCCATGATAGTATATATGGAAATTACCCAAATGTGGTTATAACTGGTTACAAAATGAATAAAATATCAGTTGTCTGTTTACGTATCGATGTAAATAATTGAGGGAATGAAATTTTGAAAAAAGCTGATTCAATGTTACTCAAATTCTCTTGTTTTTTCCTTCTATTTGAACAATAGATACATAGCTTAGTTGCCCGCATGCGCTGCTGATACCTTTCTGCTTGGCACTGCACCGTACTGTCACTTCCGAAAGTTACTGCTTTATACTTTTGTTACAACTGTGACTCTCATACATTCTATATAAGTCGTTCTCCTGGAAACCGGCGGGTCACGCTTTCTCTATTACCTGGTGTTCTTCGCTTTTTCTAGATCTTGCAGAATCTCCAAAAAAAGCGAACGGAACGGAGGGGGCGCCTCAGTTCGGACCTGAACAAGTCCGGTTACACCAAAAGCAATCTCATCTTTAAGGTAACCCGCTTCGGGCTTGCTTGGCAATGCGCATGACCGACCCGCGGCGCCTCTGCTTCCGCCACGAGCCCTTTCTGATCCTCCATACTCCTTCCCTGACTCTACTCCATATCAATCGTAATCAATTCAATCTTTATCGAAATACATACAGATTTTCATTATATTCTCTCTCGCTTATCTCATTATTATCACATGAACATTTGCATTATATATATATATATATATATATATATATATATATATATATATATATATATATATATATATATATATATATATATATATATATATATATATATATATATATGATTATTTGTGTGAGAGTTTTATATTTACTATAATATATATATATATATATATATATATATATATATATATATATATATATATATATATATATATATATATATATATATAAAATAAAAATTTATTCTGAGCAATAAATGACCGTTAAAGTGTTGAAATTCATCGCGTGTTAACGTTTCTCTATAAATTCAAACTTTCTGAATATTTTTGAATCAATATTTTTTCAATGAAAGGCAGTACTCAAATGGTAGACAGATAATAATCTTGGAAAGTTTGACTTCCTGTTTTTTTTATCATTCGCTACACAAGTTTTAATGAAACGAATGAATATGAAACGATCTATGAATATATTGAATAAAAAACCCTTTGCCTGGTGTCACAAAATTATATCAATTGCTTGACAGTTTATTCGAGGTTTTACCATATTTTAGAAAGCTGAACTGAACAGTTAAGTCAGGTGTTTTTTATTCAATATATTGAACAATGTTTCACCAAGAGATCAGATTGATGGAGATTTTTGTAAATAGTATCAGAAAATAATCATAACATAATTTCCATTTTTCATTCGTTTAATGTTATAGTGTGTTGTTTCAATTTTTAATATTCAAATAATTTATGAAATCATTATAAGTCGCACTTAGTTGTTCATATTTTTTCTGCCCTTCATTTTTATTCACAAGCTTTCACGTATGCGAAGCATTTCTAAAATTTGCTTTATTCTTCATCGTTTTCAGTGCCAAATATTTCGTTTCGTTTCAGTCGAATTCATACTTCAAAACGAGATAACCATTTTATGTTTATATTGCGCAGTTATTTGGGTAATAACGTATTTACGAGCATTAATATCATTCTGGAAATGAATTTCTACACTTTTACGTTCTACTATTGCCTGGAATATGAATTTCTAGCTAAATTATTTTCAGGCTGCTCGTATGTCCAAGTTACAAATAATACTACAATGGCTAACACAATCGTTAGAAGTATATAGTTTGATTGGTACATGGAATACTCTTCGATCAAGAGTACCTAATAACAATCGGATCTGGCAAACTATTTTCTACCCCAAAAAATGACCTATTATTTGTAGTACTCACATACTTGGTATCATCTTTTGGAACAAGAATATCATTCTCTTTAATAGTATAGGAAATTTGTTCGACAGAAAACTATATTCACTAAAATATTCAGTAACTATTTCGGTGAATCACCGAAAAGTTGTTTCTGTAAAAACATAAAATCATAACAACTCTAGCGTCCTACATTGAATGTTATTTTAAGGTTTCTTAAGAGAGGGTTAAATGAATGAAGGTAACGCCAAACGGGCCGTTTTCGGAAAAATATGCAAAATTTTGTGGTGTTTTGGTCTGAACATACTCTTGAGAATTATATGCACTGGTCTTGTGTCTCAACATACTTCAGTGTTTGATACGAAAGCATCGTATATTGAATGAATAACAAAGAAGACTTTTGGGCTTCATTTCCAAGAGATTTTCACAAAAATTGTCCCCTTCTAGTTAGGCTGATGAGATTTTATTCTCAATGGATTTGTTTTTCTTTCGTGTGTTTCCACTTGTTATCAATTATTGTTCATGCAAATGAGTATAGTATTGTAACAACGCAATGAAACTCATTATTGTACATTACGCTTAACCGAACATATTTTTTTTTACATCATAGGTATCTTATTAACCTTTACATCATAAATTTTGCGTATATTTTATAACATCTCTATGAAATATTCATAACGAATTCATGCATCTTGAAAAAATTCTCTTACGTATTGTCTTCTATAATTTTTCAAGTAATAGCAGTTCATACAAGACGAATTGTTAAGTAAAGAATTGGCTAAACAATAAATATTTTTTCATTTGGAAGTACGTATTTATTTTTTTCGTTGAATTTCCATCACCTTACATCGAAACACTTTTGTTTTCAAACCTTGTGTAAGTAAGTAATTTTCGTTCAACAATTCAAAGTGAGAGTTGATTCGAATAATTTTTTGTTATGTTGAAAATATTTCGTTGAGTTTTGTATTTGAAATACTTTCCACATTAAGTGTATATAATGAATTCGGTATCAGTTATTATCCGATGTTTAATCAGTACATATTGTGAATTCGAAATATAACCAAAATACCAGAGAGACATCACTTTCTCCACCATCAGTTTGGCCCAAACACTGGACCTGTCAGCAGTTTTTTCTTACATATTGAATTTCACAGCTCACGTCTGTGGAATAGGTCCTCTTCAAATTTTGTTTTACAATGTTTATAGCTGAAAACATAGATATAGACTCCACACAAACCTCACTCATCTAGTTTTTCACTGACCGGTATGAATTTTATCTCTCTTGCATAATAAGTTTTATTCCTATTGTTTCAAAGTTATGGAATTTGCCCCCTTTGATTTTTGTTATTTACTAGGCCGATAGTGCAACGTCTCATGAATTTCATAAAATTACTATGAAAATTATATCAACGAAAAGTGTCTCTTTCAGAATATCAGTAGCTATCTCTGGTCTTCTTCAGGTATTAAATTATCATATCTCCGTACCCAAATTGGTAAAAAGACAACTTCTTATACACCTACTTTTCCAATATCGATTCTTGCGTCCTGAGAAAGTTTCGAATGTGAAGAAATTTTTGCAATTGTTAAGAAATGGCAATCATAGTTGTACCTACGTTTAAGGAGCAATTTTTCACCATTTTCATTAGCTTAATTATTTCAGAAGCATAGTTTATATTCAAGTTCGATTTAAGTCTATAATGTCACAAGGAGATTTTGAGGTTTAAACTTGAAACTATTTCAGTGATTCTTCAATTCTTTTTCAACTTTTCATGGGCTTACTTGCTTCACAGACGTACTCTTTGAATGTATGGTCAATTTTATTGAACCATCGAACTCGCAGAAGTGGGATTCGAACTCATCCTATCTACTCAGACATGCCACATTTATCATCTAAACCTCTCATCCACTGATGAGTAATTATTGAAACGTCACATGCAGAAGTTATAAATTGCACCTAAAAATACTCAAGAAAATGTACGTTAAAAATTCATCATTGAAAATATAAGAGTTGATGTTGAACGATTTACGTATTCCAAACCGAGAAGCTACTTTTAAAATTAATTCCAAATGAAAAATGGTGAATTTATGTAGTATAAATGCTATATACCAAGGCTTTAGCGATTTCGTGTTGCAGTTCCACATTTCTATTCAAAATTTCCCGTAAACATTATTTGCTTTCATTTTGTTGTTGCAGTTTTGACACTGAGTGATTTAACTTCAGGAATTCACAACATAGAAACATCTTATATGAATTCCATCAAGATCTATGAATCGACCAATGAATATATTTCGAGATATTTTCCAAATAGTCGTGATAATGTCGAGTACACGACAAAAGCTGACGTCGATTTGAGTAAACCTCATTCAGATAGTCTCAAAATTAATTTGATAATGTCTAAATCTTAAAACAACGTGTATGTAGTATACTTGCAACTCTTAAATTTATAATTCGACTTGTTCTTGAAATTCTTAGTGTGGAGGGAGGATAAAGTTTATCCACAGAGAGGAGTCAATCATAACGAATTATTGAGTCGATTTAGCTTTATCTCATTGCAGAGCAGGAGATAAAAGATAAAAGAGATACAAATTACTGCACAATAGTATTGATTGTCCTCCTCTCTTGTCCGCTTTGAAATATCGTGTTCCTAGGCAAAATTCTCGTAATACAGAATTATTTCACCTAGAGACTCCGAGGACCAACTCCCTTATGCAATCCCCCATTTGGTTCATGTAGTCTACACTGAATAGAATTGCCAGTAATTGTGACATTCACTTTGACCCCATAGAATTTATTATCAGGAGTTATGTGAACAACGAAAATTGATTAAATAAATTGATTTAGATTGAGTTATTTGAAATATTTCATTGAATGCTATAATGTAGTTATAAGTTACTATTTTTTAGATTAGATTGATCTCTTTGTTAAATCTTTTGTTTAATTATTTAGTTAAATCATTTTTCTAATTATTTAGTTATTACTTAGTTATGTATTCAATATTTATAATGTTATTATTTTCTGTAATTGTGTGTTACACCTGTTGGAAAAAATAAAGTACTTATTATTATTATTATTATTGTTCTGATCATGCGCAACAACATCAAAAATTTCAATGATCTCCAATGTAAAGCTATTCAACATAAACAATTGTTCAGTAAATAAGTGTTCAATATAAACAAGCAAACATTTAACTCTCGAAAATTTTATCATTCGTATATAACAGGTTGATGAACGCAACGAAAAATGTCAAAGAATATAATGAAAACAATTTATGCGGTGGCAAAAGAAGAACTTTGTTCCTTGACATCCCAGTACGCCTTCCTTACTTATTTCCTTCGATATTCCGATATAATGACTAAACTACCTATACGATTTGCTTGGGCATGCTTCTTCACTCACGTTCATATACTGTCTAGAAATTCAATAAAGATCGGTATGCCAAAAACTAAAAAACA
Source organism: Henosepilachna vigintioctopunctata (assembly GCA_030704895.1). Taxonomy (NCBI): domain Eukaryota; kingdom Metazoa; phylum Arthropoda; class Insecta; order Coleoptera; family Coccinellidae; genus Henosepilachna; species Henosepilachna vigintioctopunctata. Next base: position 177,273 of record JARQZJ010000133.1, read on the forward strand.
CCACGATATTAAGAAAAACCATATCAAAAATTTCAAGATCACAGCTAACGGAATACCGATTGATAAACTTATGCATGTTTCAGAAATAATGTTACTGCATGTTCTTTGTTAGCTTTTTTCTTTTCTTTTACCTTAAACAGTCATTCCACGCATTCTTTCTTTAATAACGAATTTTTAGAACAATTCCTTCAGATCATTTCAATGAAAGTCATTCAGGACATACGAAATGAAATCTCATTTGTTTCAATTCGAAGGTGCTGAGTACATAGCCAACTTAGGAGTGTCATGTATCACATCTGCTTTTAGTGTCGATATAGTTTGTCGTGAGATTTGAAGCATAGCTTGCTAATTGCTTGCCGTTTGTGACGATCTCGAGTTTAACTAGTAGCTGAAGGACAGCACCCGCCAAAGAGGATTTTATCATATATTGCTTCCCAGAGGTAGCGGATGAAAATTAACGGAAATATTGGGGGAAAATTCAGTACCCGTTATAAGAAAATCGATAATTTATATAATGATCCATATGAATCAGCAGTGTTTATAGTAAAAAGGAAACTTGAAATATGGTATTTTTAAGGTATCAATTGAAAATGATTCTTTGAACCATTAGAATGTTATACTTCTCTGTCATCAGTGTATGAACTCATATTAATAGATCTCGAGCTTTCGATTGTTTAACCGCAATTTTCTCGAAGAAATCTGAGAATTGTGAAACAAATTTGATTTTCAATATTTTGAAGGTAACTATGAAAGTGCAGACAAAGTAGGAAAACCCGTAGGAGCTCGACCTACACCAGATGGGTGTATGTAATAACCTGATGGGACCTTTTTTCTTGAAATATTATTGATTTATGAACACACCTATAATAACTTGGCTAAAGAAAAGTGTTTATGACTATGTTTCATGCAATAATTTTCAATAACTGAGATTGAATTCTAGTTTACCTCTTGGTGAAACATGATTAAATAAAAATTTAAATTAAACTTTTGGCTAAAGGTTTGACAAATATTTGTGAAATATTGAGCCAAGAGTTTGATTTGAGTTGTTTTTTCTGGTTTCGGTTTAAACATACTCTAGAAAATTATTTTACTGTCTCATTAGTCAGTCTTCAGTGGGTGATGATGCCTAATTGACTCTAAACCATCAATATTGAATGAATAGCAAAGAAGACTTTTCCAAGAGATTTACACAAAAATTGTCCCTAATTGAATGTTTTTTTTTTCAATCAATTTCTTCATCGCCTCCATTAAGTCCATCCAGACAACTTTATCGATACGATAACCGATAAAAATTGCTATTAGATTGATACTATTTTTAGAAGAAGAATAATTCAATTACCGAAACAACAGTATAGACTAGCCAGCAAAAAACTCTTGGTAGAGTATTCTTGCCATGCTTCACAGTATCAAAATCGAAGCCAGTAAATATGTGTAAGAAAAAGAGAAGATTTTCGAGGTCCGTGTGATCCAACATAACACCTGACTGCGAGCTTAAAAATTTTATACCATTGCAAAATATTTTACGGAGGGTTTTTTGCTCGTAAACCTTCACTTTCATTTTGAAATTAAATTTTCTTTCTTCTGATAGCAATTTTTATTGGTAATCATATCGATGAAGTTATCTAAATAAACTTAGTTAGGGTGTTGAGAAAAAAATTCATCGAAAATAAATTGAAAATATCCATGAACACTTTTCGATTGCCAAGCTATCATAGGCGTGTTCGTAAACCAATAACATACGATAAAAAAGGTCTCATCTGGTTATCAGATGGGTGAAGGTCGATCCTCCGGGCTCCTAAACTAATACCATGAAAGCATTAATTAGAGAAGGTTACTCGATTTTTTGTACTGAAAAAATATGGATTCATTCATTAATATTTATGAGGAAAGTATGAAAATTGAGGAAATATTGTGCAGGGTAAACAGTTAAAGCCATTTTCCATAAAATGTTTCATAATTCACACTTCTTCTTCAGTCCAGTTATCAAAACTAAAACCGGAGCGTATTTCATATTATATTATAATCTCAACCATATAAAAGACTCAAATGTCAATTTCAATTGTATTTAAACTGTATTCAATTGTATTTCTATTTCTTATTGAATGATCGTTTTATGTGTTGAAGAGAACATTCATTAAAACATTAAATGAATACTTAAATTTCGAATAGTAGACCCACCCACCATGAAAATGCATGAATTCTGTGTTTGAAAATACAATAGTTTCTCCTTATTTCTCTCGAAATATTTGTCTATTTGAACACACTTTAGTTCTTTATGAAATATTTGTTTAAGGTTTATTTAAGATACATTTTTTATGTAAATGTGATCAATGTTCGAGCAAATTCAATATTTTATATCAAAACTTATGATTGTTGAAGTCAACATAGCTCAAGTTTCTTTTCTACTTTTCCCATTTTCCTCGGATATTTTCTAATGGCTGTCTCTTACAGACTAGTATATTTTGTGGAAGAAATTGATGTAAAATACTTCTTTGGGGAAACATGTTATATCAAGTATCACTCAAGCTCAGCTCATACTTTATTTGTTATATATTGTTTCGTTTGGTTTTTGTTACAGCAGCGTATGGTGTTTCGTTTTACATTTGCAGTTTTTATAGTAGTATAAACTAATTGTAACGGAAAGCGTGTTGAATTTATTACAGCACGTTTTGTGTATTATCCTTAAACACTTCAGGAAAGTTAATACTATTCATATAAATTTACAGTTTCTGAATATGGCGAGCGTATTCATGAGGATTTTCAATTTGATCTGTATGATGTTACTGATTGGTCATTGGTCTGGTTGCCTGCAGTTTTTAGTACCAATGCTTCAAGGATTTCCACCAAATTCGTGGGTAGCCATCAATGAACTACAAGTAAGTAATATTTATATTCAATCTATATATCTATCTTAATGTAAATATAGCATAAAAAATTCGTGTCATATTGTTTTGCCACATTGGACTCCTTAACTACTCTACCGATTTCAATTAAATTTTGCACGCTGCGTGTAGTTTCATTACACGTAAAATATAGGATAGCTTATATATCATTTTATATTCACAATATTAGTTTATTTCAAATTACTTGTTTATTAACGAAGAGTCATTATTATCTCTGTTAGTTGGATAAGATTTTAAGAATGGGCGGTTAGGGTGATTCGATACTTAATTCATTGAGTATCTACTAGATGGCGCCTTGTTGAAAATAAAAACGTGTTATGTAACCCACAATTTATAAGTATAATCACGTGTATTAGGCGATTGCATTATCGACCACTGTTTCCATTTTATATATATATATATATATATATATATATATATATATATATATATATATATATATATATATATATATATATATATATATATATATATATATATATATATGTAGTATATACGAATGGACTGATCGATCGCGAGGGCGCTTGCTTGTTGTTAGCCTGTCTCTTGGCTCCCAATCACCAACCACAGCTTACCTTTCTACACACTCCACAATATTCCTTCACTTTTGTTTGACCTCTTATCCAGCTGCAACGTATTCTATCTTGTATGGTTAGGCCGATCATGTACCTTTCTATACCCCGATATGTTGTTGGAAACTTCTGGATATCAGCAGATTTCAGGGTCCAAGTTTCGTTGTCGTAGGCATCGCTGGTAATACACATTGGTCAAACACTTTGTTAGTGGCATATCTGATTTGAAGATGTCTTTGAGTCCGCCAACTCTACTGCAAGAAATTCTGGTTGTTTGCATGATGTCCGGTGTAATATCCCCGTCTTCCGTGACACTCTGTTGCAGATATGTGTAAGACCCTGCTATTTCTAATGGGGATCTTTCCACCTTCATTTGCTCTCGAGTGCAGAAAGGGTTCAGCATCATCTTTGCTTTTGTGGTGTTTATTTCCAGACCTATTTCCTTGCTCGCAATGTTCAGTTCATTGACGCGCTCTTGAAGATCAGTAGCATCGTGGGAGAACAGGAGTATATAGTCAGCGAAACTCAAGTTCAAGATAAAACGGGTCTCCCTGTCTAACGCCTCTCATCATTGCGTAATATGTTTATTATATATATTACGTTTAATATGTTCGTATATATTCTGGATCAGCTCGGTATAGCAAGATGGTATTCCTATCTTCAGTAATGAGTTGGTTGCAGCTAGAGTTCTAAGCAGGTGAAATGCCTTCTTATAGTCAATAAATGCCATATTTGAGATATTGCATATTCGTTGCATCTTGATATCACTTCGCGGATGGTCAAAATGTGATCCATCGTACTGTATGACTTCCTGAAGCATGCCTGTTCTATTGGTTGATATCAGTCCAGTTGTCTCGATAAACGGTTGATAAGTATCTTCATTCAGAACTTACATGCTGTGAGGAGTAAACTTATCGGTCTGTTGTTCCTCAGGTCCTCCGCTTCCCATTTCTTATAGAGCAAAATCATGGACGCGTTGTACCACGAGGTGGAAATGTTTCTTTTTTTCGAACAATCACTGAAGAGCCTAGATAGAATGCGGTACAGTGGCCTCCTGACTTGATAACGCCCACTGTGAGATCGTCCTCACCTGAAGAGGTGCCGGCTTTCAACGATTCAATTGCAGTTCTCGTTTCTGATGCCAGAACTTCCGATGGCTCTTCATCCGATATTATCTCAACATGATTACGGTTATCGCTATAGAGTGGTTTGTAGAACTCAGTGGCGACTTTTAGAATTTTGGATTTCTTCGTACTTCTATCTCCGTTTGAATTTTTGAGCGCGAATATCTGATGTTTCCCAATCATGTTCTCCTGGATAGCTTTCTCATAGCTTCTTGCATCTTCTGTAACCTGCCTCACTGTTCTTGTATTATATTTTCGCACACCCTCTCTTACTTTTCTCTTCACTCGTGCACTGAGTGACGCATATTCGTTCCTTCGGCTTCTAGTTTTCAGTCAAGCTCTGATTTTTCTGCGTTTGTCTTGGTGTGCTTTCGTTTCGTCTGTTTGTTTGGAAACTTTTATTCAAGTCCCTCCGATTATGTTCATTCGCAAGTGTTAGGCAATGGATAATTACGGACTTTATGTGAACATTTTTTCAATTAAGTTTTCTTGCTTTATTGCGAATAAACTCCGTTATTATACCCGATTCCAAACCTTACGGTTTTCACATTCCCTCACAAGGAAACTTTCACTCATCCCAGATATTATATATCAGAGGAATCAAGCTCTCTGGGGACACTTTTTACGTTATCAGGCCCGTGGCGACGGTCCTGATGGCTTTGACCTTCATGGCTTTAATTTCCGTTATGTCCTAGAAACTTCCTGATAGTCCTTGCTGTGGTAAACAGCAACGGTTTTTGTAATTCTTTATAGAGATATTATTAGATTTTTTCGGTATTCTTCTCAATTAGCCTGTTCACATTTGGAATGGTAACCTCGATTAATGTAGTTTGCCTCGCTCTCTGGTCAACCAGGACCAGGTCAGGCCTATTCTATGGAACTGTTTCTGCGAATATTTGACATCTCCCTGATATATGTTAGATTGTTTCTCATTATATTATTTTCATTTATTATATATATTTATATATATATATATATATATATATATATATATATATCCTTGTCTGTTGCTTCATTCCCATCGCCTCAAATGCTACATTTCGAGGGAGCATTGAGTAAATATCTGTTGAATGGTTTGTATCTCATTATTTATCTCATCCAATCAGAAACATCTGGTTCACCTCCTGCGTAAGTGATATTTAATTGAATTTCGTTTCGTATTTTCCACCCTTAGGTTTCTGCTTTTTCAGAATTAAATTGAATATTTTATATATAATTGCAGAAAGAGCGAGCAGAATAGCTATTTCAGTGAACTAAATTCAATTTGGAAAGAAACTATAAAATAGTAACAATTGCACGGTTACTTTGATTTTCTCAATCTTCTAGAAATGAGCATTCGACTGCTTCAATCTAAAAAATTCTTGAGAATTTGGAATTGAAATTTCGAGAAACACCATGAAATAAGATCTATTCTTTCAATTATGCTGTTTTCGGCAAAAAGGAGTATTGGGAAAACCTAACCAAAATGTTTAAGATTCCAGTTTTAACATGTTGTCTAGTTATCACTAAAAATGACGAATAAAATATAGAATTATGAAAAATATTCAAAACTGAAAGGAGTTTTCACTATTCATTGAGTTTTGCTTTGACCAATATATAGGAGAAATTTCAGAAGCATACTTGACAGAATCTCACATTTCACAAGAATTTAACAGACTCTTCATTGAAAAAAATTCTTTCATTTCACCTGTTTTTCGAAGTCAACTTCTTGAGGTTTCAGTTCATTTGAAGTCGGCAAGAACAGACTTATGATATGGATGAAGTGAAATTTCATCAAAGAAGGGGTTGTGCATTCTAGAATAGAAAGAAATATATACCCTTTCTCCTGGAGATGATGTTCATAAAAATAAAAATGAGCGCTGGTGAATAATTTACTTCATCAGTAGAGTGGTAAATCTTCAGTTCCTTTAAATCTTTGAATGTCCATAATCAACTGATTATGGAGCACATGGCAGAAGTTTCCATATAATGCACGCACATTATTGCATTGTGACAAAATGAGTGAATGATTGGTATTGATAATGACAACAATAATATCCATTATTCTGCACATAATTAATGGAGTATACTAGGAGTCATAATTCAATTAACAGTAATTGGAAAAAAAGAAAAACCTAAATTGGAATCGTAAGAGTTATTGTAATTAAAACAATTGGTGCTTATTTACTCAGTGCTTCGAAATAAGTTCACAAAATTTCCTCATTTATTGCTACCGTTATCATGATGGTCGAAAAGTATCTAGTTTTTTCTTGGAATATGAATATTAAGTGCGCTTCGAAAAACATCAAAACTCATGAAAAACTCGATTAGTGGCATTCACCCAAACCTCAACCTGTGGAATCCACTGCATTATAATCATAGCTAACAAGTGTCCGCCCTTTATTAAATTCCTGCATTTCATTTCATTTACCGCAATTCAGTGTTTATATATATATATATATATATATATATATATATATATATATATATATATATATATATAAGGAAATGAAATTTTTTTGTGCTTATGGCACTGAATGAAATATTTAAGAAAATGAACACTAGAACATTCATTTGAAAAACGCATTTATGTGAACGTGTACGATGTGATGTCTCCATTATCCTTCAAGGGATAAATGTTAGAGAAATATTGAAATCGATGCCACACCTGATGAAAATACTAACGCAACGTATTGACATTTGAAAACATCGTATGATGATATTTGTCAAATAAACATTGCAATTTAGTAGATACCTACGGGTATAGAAGATATGTGAAATTTCGATGATTGGTGTGTCTCTAATCTGAGAGGTGTTGTCTACAGCGTTTATGCTCGATGAGATGTATAAAGGTGAAAATTGGCCTAAATAATAACAATTAAGCGATTTAAGTTTTTTCGTGAGCAGGCATGTGAGACTGGAAAGTTTGAAGGTAGAAAGTCCCAGTAACAAAAAAAGTGTTACTGTCGACTTAAACATTTATTACCAAAATGTGCGCGGACTCAATTCCAAGACAAATGACTTATTTAGTTCAGTGTCGGCAAGTGACTATGATGTGATTTGTTTAAGTGAGACATGGTTAAAAAATGACGTATTCAACTCAGAACTATTTCCGAGTGATTATTCCGTGTACAGATGTGACAGGGATCTTCCTACGACGGGGCGTTGTACCGGAGGTGGAGTTCTTGTAGCAGTCCACAATAGGTATTCATCGGAGTGCATAGATTTAACTATGCTGCAAAATTTGGTTCCATCCATAGAACTAATAGGCTGCAAAGTTAAAGCTGGGTCACTATCACTCATTGTAATTGTTGTTTATATACCTCCCCAAATTGATATGGTAACGTACGATTTATTCTTTGATTGTCTCTCAACTATTCAATCAGTACTAGATAAGAAAGTATTAATTATTGGTGATTTTAATGCACCTCAGTTTGTAAATAATTCACATTCGGATGGGAAATGTATAGCATTAAAATCGTTTGCAGAAATTCTCAATCTCGATCAATTCAATAATTTAGTCAATATCAATGGTAGACTTCTAGATCTAATTTTCTCGAATGCTCCATGTCAAATCTCTCCTGACAATTTTTCTCTTGTGAATGCCGATCTCCAACATCCTCCAATTCATTTCTATGTATCTTGGAGCTCAAAACATGTTTCTTCCATGGCCGTGACTTTTATGGATACTAAAGAGTTCAATTTTCGTAAGGCTAATTTTCCGCTAATGTACCAAATGATATTGAATACCTCTTGGAACAGTGTCTTCGAGTCAACTCAAATCGATGAGACATGCGACAAGTTTTATTCAATATTAAATGATATATTCTAACAAACTGTACCTTATAAAATAAAGAGGAAAAGACGTTTTCCTTCTTGGTATAATTCGAAATTAATAGACAACATATTGAGAAAAGAAAAATATCTGAATAACTTCAAGAAGTATGGTGATAATCTTTATCTGGCAAGGTACAAAAATCTGAGAAAAACCATTAAGAATGATATTGACTTGGCGTATAAAAATTTTATTCAAACAGCAGAAAATAATATTGTGCAAGATCCCTCTTTTTTCTGGTCTTACATTAACGAGAAAAAAGGTATGTCTAGAATTCCTGGTGAGATGAGACATGGTGAGCGTACTTATCATAAACCATCATCCATAGCTAACGCCTTTGCTGAATATTTCAGTTCTGTATATGATACATCTTTGAACAACAATTTATGTGAGGTGGACTATTCAGATTGTAATGACGCGATAAATATCATTTCAATAACTCGGAAACAAATCATTATTGCCGCAAAGAAACTCTCCAATAAACTTACGTCTGGTCCTGATAAAATACCAAGTTTTATTGTGAAAGATTGTATTTATGCACTTTCGGATCCATTAACACATATTTTTAATCTTATAATAAGCAAAGCCACTTTTCCTAAAATATGGAAATCGGCCAAGATAGTACCTGTCTTGAAAAAGGTGATCGTTCTGTTATAAACAACTACAGGCCAATATCCATCTTATCAAACTTCTCCAAACTTTTTGAAATTGTGGTCTATAATGTTATATATCCAGCCGTCAGAAATAGCATCAAGATTGAGCAACATGGATTCATGTCAATGAGATCTTGTTCAAGCAATCTAATGCTATTTTCACAGTACGTTTCTGAAGTACTAGACTACACTGGTTAAGTTGATGTGATCTACACAGATTTTCAGAAAGCATTTGATAAAGTTGCTCATGCGCTGTTGGTACAGAAATTACGCAACAAATTTGGATTCTCTGATGGTCTCACCAACCTGTTTCATTCTTACCTGGTTGAACGACGTCAATTCGTACAGCTGGAGGGTATACAGTCGTCTGAGTTCATTCCTACCTCTGGAATACCTCAAGGGTCTAATCTTGGACCACTGTTATTTATTCTGTTCGTAAATGATCTGATGGATAATATTCATTCTCCACATTTGATGTTCGCAGATGATTTGAAACTATATCATGAAATAAGATCACAGGACAACTGTGCTCAACTTCAGCTCGCGCTGGACCATGTTGCTAGTTGGTGCGAGAACAATTATTTGAGTTTAAATGTGTCAAAGTGTAATGTTGTTTCATTCACAAGGAAAAGGGATCGCATTGATTGTGATTTTAGCGTCGGTGGTCAGGTTCTCTCTCGTTCAGATAAGGCGAGAGATCTTGGTGTAGTCTTCGACCAGAAGCTTTCCTTTGTCCCACACATCACCCAACTTATTTCATCTGCTGCGAAAATGTATGGATTCGTTATACGTAATGGCAAATATTTCAATAATTCTTCAACATTGATAGGACTATTCAATACCCTAATCCGTAACAAGTTGGAGTATGGCAGCACGATCTGGCATCCCATTTACACTTGCCATCAACGCCATCTTGAGGCTATTCAGAGAAGGTTCTTGAAATTCTTAGTGTGGAGGGAGGATAAAGTTTATCCACAGAGAGGAGTCAATCATAACGAATTATTGAGTCGATTTAGTTTTATCTCATTGCAGAGCAGGAGAGAAACTTTATCACTCAAATTCTTGTACAAATTACTGCACAATAGTATTGATTGTCCTCCTCTCTTGTCCGCTTTGAAATTTCGTGTTCCTAGGCAAAATTCTCGTAATACAGAATTATTTCACCTAGAGACTCCAAGGACCAACTCCCTTATGCAATCCCCGATTTGGTTCATGGAGTCTACACTGAATAGAATTGCCAGTAATTGTGACATTCACTTTGACTCCATTGAATCTATTATCAGGAGTTATGTGAACAACGAAAATTGATTGAATTAATTGATTTAGATTGAGTTATCTGTAATATTTCATTGAATGCTATAATGTAGTTATAAGTTACTATTTTTTTTAGATTAGATTGATCTCTTTGTTAAATCTTTGTTTAATATATAGTTAAATCTTTTTTTCTAATTATTTAGTTATTACTTAGTTATGTATTCAATATATATAATGTTATTATTTTCTGTAATTGGATGTTATACCCATTGATATTTCATTGAATGCTATAATGTAGTTATAAGTTACTATTTTTTTATTTAGATTAGATTGATCTCTTTGTTAAATCTTTTGTTTAATTATTTAGTTAAATCTTTTTTCTAAATTTTGTAGTTATTACTTAGTTATGTATTCAATATATATAATGTTATTATTTTCTGTAATTGGGTGTTATACCTGTTGAAAATAAAGAACTTATTATTATTATTATTATTATTATTACTGATTGCTATAGATGGAATTGTGGAGTATTCATTACTCTACGGTCTTCCACTTGGAGTCACAAGAAGATGCTTGGAGGTTGAAATCGTTGCCTCACTTCGATGGACGTAGTGCGACTGACGAGTTCCTTGCAGAACGAAACATATATGTCTCGCACTTCCATCAGGTGCGCCATCGATTTCAATATTTCTCTAACATTTATCCATTGAAGGATAATGAAGACATCACATCGTACACGTTCACACATCTAGCTCTACTATAACATTCCCTCGGTTAATTTGAATTTTTCGAATGAATGTTCTAGTGTTCATTTTCTCAAATATATATATATATATATATATATATATATATATATATATATATATATATATATATATATATATATATATTCATATTTTGTTATATATTCGTGTATCAGTTCGAAAAGAATTTTTTCAAGATCTCTCAGAATTGTATCATTAACAGTTTAATTGCAAAAATGAATTGTTAAATTGCTGTAACTGCTAGTGTAGGTGCAAAATAACGATTAACGTTGAATTTTCTGGTCACTTTGGATTTAATCGCTGCCTTTTAACTCATTGAAATGATCTATTATCTTGATTAGCGCTCTTCTGTTGTGTATCCAAGGAAATGGTTTGAACAGTCAACGGAAATATTATGATTTACTTATTGCTAAATGAATTCTGCAAGAGGATCTCTCTTTCGTTCATTATATTCGAAAACCATTTGAAAACACTACTTTTCAAACCTCAACTTTATGCTGGTGTTTATAAAATTTTCCTCAAAACGTACAATCCTTATGTTATTATGTAAAATTGAAATTCAGTGATTTCTTCATTCTCATTCACAATCTAATCAAGACTTATCGTTTTCTAATATAACAACTTTTGCTGCAAAAATCAGTGGAAACCTTACCGATATTGTTGTTATTAACTTCAGCAATCGGGATTTATTATTGATTACTCAGTATATGAGAGTAGCCAATATTTATAAATTGGAAATAAATAATCCAGATACTCAACGTAATATTACGTTGACTTACGAAGTACTAACAGGTATTAGATTTCTTACTGAAAACTTATACTTGCAAAAATCTACATATGTATTTTATTTGATTCTGAATGGTCGGTCGTTACTGAGATAATTGAAAATATTTCAGACAATGTTAAGCGTAAAGATTGCATTAGCAAAAAGAACTAAAGTAGCTGAAAATTTGTTTGATCAATAGGAACCACCTGATTCGAGCAACACAACATATTGTGGAAAAATATATAATTTATACAAAGAAAAGTTGAACAGAGAAGCAGCAGTAGTCAATCTATATCCAGCCAATGAGAACATGAGTTATAGTCCTAAAAAAAATATAATGGAATTAATAACGGCAGAAGAGGCAATGGAAACCTCAAATTTGGGTCCTAATGGTGCCTAAATGTATTGTATGGAATATTTAGAAGAAAATTTTGATTGGATATTGAACCAATTACTGCAAATCAAAAACTGTTATCTTATTTTCGATTTACCGGGACAAGTAGAACTGTATATTCATCATTATTCTATTAAAAATATTTGTGAGAAGCTCCAAAACCTGAATTATCATTTCTGTTGTGTTCATATGGTGGACTATCATTATTGTTCCAACCCTTCAAAGTTCATATCAACTCTTTATCACTTTCAACGATGATGCAATAGGGCTGCCTCATGTGAATGTTTCAACAAAGGCAGATATGAAGAAAAATTCTGACAAACTAGATTTCGGCATTGACTGTTACACTTATGTTTTGGATTTGGGTTACCTCTTGGAAATACTTGATTATGGACCTTTTACAAAAAAGTATCGTTACTAGAATGCAGCACTTGTTAGAATAGTTCAGGATTACAGTTTAGTGTGCTTTGTTTCTCTAAATATATATTCAAAGAAAAGCCTTATGAATTTAAAAGGAGTAATTGACAGGGCTAATGGTTATATTTATGGTAGTGGCGAGGAAAGAAATATTCAGTCCATACTTTCATGTGCTGTAAGAGCACGGACATAATCAGAAAGATATGATACTGATTTTATGTAATCGATAAAGTAATAACTACTCTTTAGCCTTTTTTCATACGATGACAACTTTCATATAGACTTTATATTGAAACTATGTTCAAACTGATTTTTTTCTGAGGAGGCGTCATTTTTGTGGTCAGTTACTAGACAACAATTCATAGAAAGATATTGACGGTAACCACCATATTAACAATAGTAGATCGAGTTTAGTAGTTTAGGAGGTGTTGAATTATAAAACATGCACAGAAGTGTATTTATATATCAATATGAAGATCTTCTTCTTCTCATGCCAACGCTCACAGCGTGTAGGCGATCATCCACTCATTTTATAATACGTAATTGCCCCTCCGTAGCTAGTGCGAATATATCACCCACGTTTTTCACTCCACACCAGTTCTTGATATCGCACAACCATGAATGCCGTTTTCGGCCTGTACCTCTTCTACCTTCTTCTAATATGAAGATATATGACCCAAATTTTCAACATGCCGCAGATACCTTAAAAAAGGTTTCGAAATCAAAATGAACATTTTTAGTTCATCACTACATAGTATAAAGCAAAGTCGCTTTTTCTGTCCCTTTGTCCCTTTGTACGCTTTAATCTTTGAAACTACGCAACGGATTTTGATGCGGTTTTCTTTAATAGATAGAGTGATTCAAGAGGAAGGTTTATATGTATAATAACATCCACTAAATAGTGGAGAAGTACTGTTATTTTTGAGGTTTCTAATGTGATGTCGTAAATAATTACATTTTTTCCGCTTACGTTGCAAACGCAGGCTGAACCCTACGAGTTTTATCAAAATAATGTACTAAGTATTATACACATTGAAAAGGTCTACAGAGAACTCCGCTATGATATATGCCTATCTCTTATGGATATACCACAATAAAATTTTTTTCTCATTTACTTTTTACAAATAATGGCTAATTTTCGAAGCGAATTTAACATTACGAATTTAACCAATACAACATTAATCCTTATCCAATTAAATACCTTAAATACATTGTAAATTTTATATAGATTTATATGGCCCTTAACAGCATATGATTTAAATGAATATTTTCGAAGATATTACAGATTTACAGAGAAAGCAACTTATATATATTATATAAGTCTTATATAATATGTACTTATATATATATATATATATATATATATATATATATATATTTATATATATATATATATATATATATATATATATATATATATATATATAATTATAATAATTTATATGGCAAAACAACTTCGGCCGGGTCAGCTAGTAATATATACAGCATTACAATTGGAAGCAGTGAAGTTATGAGTCAAATGCATTTGAATCTAAAAGTCATTCTCCATTTTATTATGTTTTCATTATGTGCGAACATTCAGTATAAGTTGATGAAATAAATGAATAAAATAAAATATTTGCCGGTTAATTAAATGAAATGTTTGCCAAGTGCTCTACTCTAACTATATTATAAATGTTTGTTTAAATATGTTAGGTGATGTAGATTGTTCACTAATTTGTCGTGCTTTCATTGCCTAGCTATAATTTCAAATTCAAATTCTGAAAAATGCTGTAATTAAATGAAAAAATTCAATGATAAATTAATCGGAGTGAACTAAAAAAAGAACAAAGCTCCGGAACAATGTCAATAATAAGTATCCTGAGAGCCAAACCAAAAAATATATAATTAAAATAAAGATGAAATAAAATTATTCAAATTGATCATAAAATGGATCGAGTGTCATATTAAAGTTGGCTATTTCGAGTAAATTTCTCATTTTCTTGAAAAGTTATTTCGATATTCTGATCTTTCACATTTATGCACTCCTAAGTTTTACTACACATTGAAAATTTACGAAAATGGATGAAGTGCCATATCAAATAAAATTTCAATTTCATTTGCATAATTTACTATTCAAATTTTGCAGAATAAATGCATATTTAATTTACTTAATCTTATTCTATATTTTCTGTTTCAGCTGTTGGGATACTAATTATTAATCTCTTTATGTTATCTCCGATTAGTTCATCACTTAATTTCTTCATTTAATCATGACTCGGTTTCAGAATTCGAACTTCAACTTACGAGGGTTGTTCAAGAGAAAAGCTAAACTTTGAATTTTTTCGAAAAGTATTTATTTTTTCATCAATATCCATTTGGCCACTTCAAAGTAACCCCCTCAGATATAATGTAACTATGCCAGCGCTTCTCTCACTTTTCTAAGCACTTCTGAAATAGGCATTTCGGTATGGCCATCAGTTCGTTCTTCGATTCCGACTTCATCTCATCAATTGTGGCAAAACGGTCTCCTTTCATTCTTTTCTTTCATTTTTGGAATAGAAAAAAGTCGCAGGTATCCAAATCTTGTGAATGCAGTTGTTGAGGCATGATAACGGTGTTGTCTTTGGAAGAAAAATCACGAACAAGCATTGATTTGTGAGCTGGTGCATTATCGGGATGCAGGATGCATGATTTTTTTACGAAATTCAGATCGTTTGAGCAGTATTGCTGCACGCAAACGTTGCAGCAATACTGTTTCTTCAAAAAATCAAAACGTTTCTTCCTTGTGTTGTTCCTTATTAGCCTTGTACGACCTGTTGGCAAAAACTCATGATGCAACATTCCGTTGTGATAGAAGAAAACTGTGAACAAAACCTTCACATTTGAACGAACTGAGCGTGCCGTTTTCTGTTCTGGCCGCTTTCATTGCGATGATTGGAGCTTGATTTCGACGTCATAACCATATACCCATGTTTCGTCATCAGTTATGACCTCTTTGAGCGAATCTGGATCGTCGTTGACGTCATTCAACAACTCCTGAGCAATACTAATGCGACGTTATTTAAGTTAAAAATTTAACAATTTCGGAACAAACTTCGCTACACCACGTTTCATGCCAAAAACTTATACTAACATCCTCTGCAACTTGCAAACTCTGCGATTTTCCAAAACCCTTCTCTCTACTTGTTGACGTGGTTGCAACTCCTACTCGGCCTTCTATAAAGCACTTGTGCCACTTATTGTCTTTTGAGACAAAATAGATTCTTCGAATGCCACAGTCAATATTTTAAGTGCATTATCTATTCTTATCGCAAAATTCAATACAGATTCTTCAATCGATTTTTTTCGAAAGTAAGAAATCGAAGAACACACAAAAACGTGCTAACCTTTTCAATTGTGCTAACGTTGTTCAAACGTGCTAACCTTTTCAACTACTAATCAAAAATGGCTGATAATTTCAACATATGATAAACGTATGTGTACAAACATAACGAAAAAAAATTTCGTTAATCGAATGTGCACAGGACGCGAAAATTTAAAATTCACCTTTTCTTTTGAATAGACCTCGTATAAGCCAAATAGTATATCAAATGTATTTTTTCTCATTTTCAAATCTATTCTTGATTTTACAGGGAGCTTTCTGGTTAGAACAGTATTCTTGGGCTCTGTTCAAAGCTATGTCCCACATGTTATGTATAGGTTATGGCAAATTTCCACCACAGTCACTCACGGATATGTGGCTCACGATGTTGTCGATGATATCAGGGGCCACTTGTTATGCCCTATTCCTAGGACATGCTACAAATTTGATACAGAGTTTAGATTCTTCTAGAAGGCAGTACAGAGAGAAGGTAACTTGTTTTCTTTCAGGCTGCGGTTTTATTAAAATAACCAGATGATGACAGCACATAAAAATATGTCTTAAATGTTAGTAATCTTTGTATAGGACGTTGTATGTTGGAGTTGTTCTGATTTTGCCAAACTTTATCGCGATATATGTATTGTATGAAAAATTTCTCAAACGTGTTATTGATCCATTATTAGTATGCAAAAAGTAGTGCTCAATACTACAGATCCATAGAGTGATTGTGCATATCTGGATGAAATCAATGGGAGCGCAATTTAATGGAATTTATTTCTTCTTCACTTTCTTATTCACTTTTTCAGCATGTGATATTACTGAGTGCAAATTTGGTTTGTTAAGTAGATTAAAAGTTTTAATTAAGTTAGTGATTTTGTACCAACGCTCTCATTCCATCAATCACACTTTAACACTTATGGGTGTTCATATTATTGGGCATTAACATACACTAGCGATCGAATTATACAATACACTGTTGTTAATCTTTTATCGATTTATGGTATGTTCTGCAGCTTCGCATAATCTTCTTTTTCGAAAATTTATGACCGCAAATTGATTATGCTAAGTTGAAGATTTCTCGTAGATTTGTGATGATTTTAATCTTTATTCCTTTCTATCCTATTTTTCTTCCTATGCATCATTATCTACTCAGGCAGTTTATATAATCGTAGGTAATGTTCTGACAATATTTTGAGTACATATATTTCAGTCTGTATAACTTCTATAATGTGATCATACTGGTGAAGGTAACTGACTGTACATTTTGGCGACATTACAATCACTGGTGGTGTGTATTCAACGTTTACCATAGTACTCTTAATAAAAATTCAGTTTGATCAGCTTCAACTGTATGGCTAAAGCTGATGGATCATTAAAATACATGGTTCGAACTACATTGTACATCACTTATGCTCATTGGTAGTACCATTTGGTAGTACTTGTAAAGGTGATTCATTTAGAGGTATTTTTTTTAAATGAAAAAAAAATTTAAAAAAAACAATTTTATTTTATAATCTTTATTATCACACCAAATAACCATTCTTTACAATTATTTTTTAAAGAAAATTACTTTCAAATATCCGCGACTACAGTTTACAACGTCCATTCTATAATTCCAATTTTCAATGACGCGTATGATTATTTCGGGAGGTATTTGGCCAATGACTCGAGTAATATTGGCCTCCAATGCCTCAATTGTAGCCGGCTTATCCATGTAGACTTCGGACATTACATAGCCCGAAAGGAAAAACTCAAGAGGTGTGATGTCAAATGATCTAGCCGGCCAATTCACTGGTCCAAAGCGTGAAATGAGCTGTTCGCCGAACTGCTCTCGCAGTAAAGTTATGGTTTCATGGGCTGTATGGCAAGTGGCGCCATCTTGATGAAACCAAATTTCATCGAGACCACGGGCTTCAATTTCTGGTATCGAATGGTCTGTTATCATGGCGCGATAACGGTCACCATTCACAGTAATATTCTGGCCGGCCTCTGTTTTGAAGAAATATGAACCGATTATTCCACCGGCCCATAAACCACACCAAACACTAGTTTTTTCTGGGTTTAATGGCAGCTCTTGAATTTCTTCAGGTTGTTCATCATCCCAAATACGGGCATTTTATTTATTCACGAACCCATTCAGCCAAAAATGGGCCTCATCTTCTGCAAACTTGTCAATAGCCCAGCGACTAAAACGGAAACGATTCGGAAGGTCAGTCAGCTTCAGTTCTTGCACTAATTGAATTTTTTAAGCTTTTGAAGAGAGATCCTTATGTAAAATACTCCAATTTGTTGAATATGACAGGCCAAGTTGTTGAGAACGGCGCGACGAATTGACAATTCACGGTTTTCGTGTACACTGTCCGGTACCGTTCCTATATTCCCTTCACTACGTGCTGGATGAGGTCTATTTGGTCGAGTATTATCCAGTAATGAAAATTGGGTCTCCAACTTACTGATGGTAGAGCGAATTGTGCGTTCGGTAGGATTATGTGGACCATAAGTTGCTCTAAGCGCCCGAAACACATTCCTCGTAGAACCCCCATTTTCGTAAAACAATTGAACAATTTGTAGACGCTGTACTGGGCTAAGTCTTTCCATTATGAATTGTCAAACACTACTGAACAAGAATATTACTTCACTTCTCACGAGGCATGCGCAAGCTGCAATCAAATCCCCACCACAAAAAGTACCTCTAAATGAATCACCCTTTATAATGATAACATTCCATTGGTATTGATTGAACTAATGATGAACTTGAGAGATCGAGATTCAGCTTATTATTGACACAAAAATATGACATATTTTTATTGAGACAACCGAATTGTTTTCAATGTGAAATGTAAATGTAGCCTAGGTGTGTCACAGTGATAAAAGCGAAACTTTATGCTAGCAATTTTGTAATAAACCCTTCAAAACTAATAGTACAGGATCCGTGGCGTATTTTTTCACTTGATTACTATCAAGCTAATTCTCCGTGAGTAGCTTCATTTTGATAAGACGCCCAACAATTTCCTGTGCGAAAATTTTTGATTGTGGTAGCTAACAGAGGTAGCAATGATAAAATATGTCGATTTGATGATTCTTCAATATTTATTACTAACTGAATTGTTTTTATTGAATTTTATGATAATTATCTAAATTATTTGAAAAAATATTTGTCCTACAAAATCTATGGTTTCGTCAAAGAGTCCTCCCCCTCCAACATGTATTGATAACGAGATCACCAAAAATGATTACTAACCAGCTGATTTTTTTTTTTTTACTTAGCTTATATTTATATAATGTAACGGTCATATTGTCCTACAAATTCTGTGGTATGTTATCCCGGTCCTACGCTCAGAAATTGTTAATACCATAAGACCATTTTTCTCATTACTAACTGTAGGACAAAAATATTACATAATAGGTTAGTGTGTTCAGTGCCCAAATAAAACAATGTCCTACAAAAAAACAGGTATGTATCACTAGTCCGACAAGAATTGTAATTTTTTCGTTTTCCTTTTTCTAACATAAGATACAGTGAAAAAATCTTCGTGCGTGCTGCTGGCGTTCATCGATTTATAAGACGTTATATTATCACGTCAAAATATATTCAAATACTTTCTCGAAAGACAAAAAAAAATAAAACGTAGTTAACTGAAAAATGCTTACTAACACGCTTATACTCGACACAAACGTGGGATACCTACTACGACGGAGTAAAAATGCTCTGCGCACGCGTAAAGGCGTGACTCAGCTGTTGTAGAAAAATACAGAAACCCAAGCGGCACAAAGTTTTCTTTGTTATTGTTTTGTTTAATTTCAGTTGACGTTCAGTAATTTTTTAACTTATTATTGAGTGAAATCTACCAAAAATTCAACATTTTTTTTCTCACGCTTGAGAAATATATTGATTTTTAATTTCATGACTTTACAATATATATTCAATTGGAGCACCGCAATAGCGTACCACGCTATTTTTACATCAAGGATCTGTACTACTACTTTTGACCGTAGGACCGGGACAACGTACCACGGAATTTGTAGGACAATATGACCGTTATATTATATAAATATTAACTAAGTAAAAAAAAAAATCAGCTGGTTAGTAATCATTTTTGGTGATCTCGTTATCAATACATGTTGGAGGGGGAGGACTCTTTGATGAAACCATAGATTTTGTAGGACAAATATTTTTTCAAATAATTTAGATAATTATCTTAAGATTTAATGAAAAACAATCCAGTTAGTAATTAATATTTGAGAATCATCAAATCGACATATTTTATTATTGCTACCTCTATTAGCTACCAATATCGAGAATTTTCGCACAGGAAATTGTTGGGCGTCTCATCAAAACGATGCTATTCACGAAGATTCAGCTTGATAGTAATTATTTTTACATCAATGATCTGTACTACTCCTTTTAAGCGTAGGAACCGGGATAACATACCACGAAATTTGTAGGACAATATGGCTGTTAAATTATATATATATATATATTAACTAAGTAATAAAAAAAAAATCAGCTGGTTAGTAATCATTTTTGGTGATCCCGTTATCAATACATGTTGGAGGGGGAGGACTCTTTGATGAAACCATAGATTTTGTAGGACAAATATTTTTTCAAATAATTTAGATAATTATCATAAGATTTAATAAAAACAATTCAGTTAGTAATAAATATTGAAGAATCATCAAATCGACATATTTTATCATTGCTACCTCTGTTAGCTACCACAATCAAAAATTTTCGCACAGGAAATTGTTGGGCGTCTTATCAAAATGAAGCTACTCACGGAAAATTAGCTTGATAGTAATCAAGTGAAAAAATAGGCCACGGATCCTGTACTATAAGTAGAGTGAAAGTTAATTTTAAAAAGTGGGAGTACCTATCGGAGTGTCGGCAATCTCAAGTGAGGTTGACGCGCCTCCGACTGGGTCACACACGAATTACACACGATTATCTGATGAAGTACGAAAATAAACCTAGGTGCGAAGTTTGTGATGAAGATTTAACAGTAGAACATTTACTAATAAATTGTATTAAATTCAGTAATGAAAGAATATCATGTGGCATAACCGGATCGTTATCGAATATTCTCAGCTTGAGCAATGTTAACAATTTAATTAGGTTCCTTAGGTTAACCAATCTATATTACTGTATTTGAAACACTGTACCGTCGCTAATAACCCTTATGGTTGATGCGACAATAAACTTTGAAATAAAAAAAAAAAAAAATTTGTAATAATTTTTTGGTGACTAAGCATGATTTTTGAAAATTTTCAAAAACTGTCCTGAGTAATTAATACAGCTTTATCCTAGTGTAGAGGCGCACGCACCTCACCAAAATAAGCACTAATCTTTCAACTATCCTTCCCAAGTTCCATTAAATGTACTGACTCAACCAGCCCGTAACCAAAAAGCTGCAGCCCGAATCTGAAAGAAAATCTTATGCATGTTATGTATCTGCACGGTGTAGGTAAAGCAAGTGGAGGAGTACATGGCGTACAGAAAACTTCCGAGGGAAATGCGACAGCGAATTACGGAATACTTCGAACATCGGTATCAGGGAAAATTCTTCGACGAGGAATGTATTCTGGGTGAACTATCAGAAAAATTGCGGGAGGATGTGATAAACTACAACTGTCGATCGTTGGTCGCATCTGTCCCGTTTTTCGCCAATGCGGATTCAAACTTCGTTTCTGATGTTGTGACGAAATTGAAATATGAAGTCTTCCAACCAGGTGAGTTTCCTTGAATACATTTTCAATTTTTCGATGAAAATCAAAATATTGCGTGAACATTGACTGAGTCGAATTCTATGTCGCCATTCATTTATAGAAGAAAACAATTTTTATCATTCTATGGAGTTCTTGTGCTATATGTTCATGAATTAAAAATTCCCCATTTCCATATTAGTTCAGATATTTATATAAATGAGAGGTAATAAGATTTACACTTGTCTAAAAATCACTAACTGAACAATTATTTATTCGACTAGTTTCGCCTTTTACGGTATTATCAAAGACAACTTTTAAATATTTGCAAATCAGTTCGGTTCACAGAATACACGCTTAATTTCGTATGTTCTGTGTAGAATATATAACATCAATATCAACTCCGCTCTATGTTCGTTATCCATAGAACATAGAGTAAACATAGAGGTGGATTTCCAAAATATCAGAGATTTAACAGTGAGGAGTGGCTTAGGTCTAACTGGTCATTGAGAAGATTGTAATTATCAGGTTTTTGGAGTTTATTTATTTCCAGGGAGTTCATTTACCTTTAATTTAGTTCGTTACCTTTTTCACAGTAATGGAGAATATTTGGTTTAAAGCAGGGTGAGATCTTATGTCTTGTCGACCCTAGACTGCTTTTCGGGAACATCTAAGAGTCGACAAGACATTAGATCCCACCCTGTTTTAAACCAAATATACTCTATTACTGTGCAAAAGGTATGAAAATGAACTATCTGGAAACCATGGAAATAAATAAACTGCAAACATCTGATAATTGCAGTCTTCTCGGTGACCTAAATTAGACCTAAACCACTCCCCACTGTTAAATCTCTGATAATCCCCCCTGGAAATCCTCACCTCTATATTCACTCTATGTTCTATGGATAACGAACACAGAACGGAGTTGATATTAATGTTCTCTATTCTACTATCTCCAGGGACCGAACCACAGAACATACCAAATTTATTGTGTATTCTTTTGACCGTACAGATCTGCAAATATTTAAAGGTTGTCTTTGTAATATGTGTTCATTCTTGATAATGCCATAAAAGGCGAAACTAGTCGAATAAAGAATTGTTCAGTTAGCGATTTTTAGACAAGTATATCTTATTACCTCTCATTTAAATATGAACTATCACAGAGTTGATTTATCGTCCATTGAATTTAGATATTTATATGTCTAATTACTTCAGAAAAATGATGAAATTATTCCAATATTTCACCTGGTTCTATTCACAAAAGATTATACATGATTATAGTTCCTTAAATCATATCGAGGAGCTCTCAGTTTAATAAAGGGTATTCCATTAAAAATTAAGCTTATGGAATGAACACTTTTACGAGAATCAAATTTACGTGAAAACATATTTGAATTCATATTTGAAACGCACATTGAGCTTGCGCTTTTGTTTTGTGCATTGGGCATGTGCCACTGTTTTTCATAAATGTTTTAAATGAGGTCGCAAACAATTTCATTTTTAAGTAGTTTCCACATTGTATATACAAACAATAGCTTTGTTATAAGGTCATCTTAATGATACGACAAGAAAAGTTAGCAGTACATAATATTGCAGGTTGGTATTTTCACATTTTTGAGAATAATCGAGTATTATTCAAACAGATGAAACACTATACATCATAATTTCACAACAGAAATCGTTTTGTTCAAAGTATCCTCCCTTCTTTCGGCGACTTGCGATGATTTCATTTCCCTCATGAGTGAAGATTTACTTCAAAGATCCATCGGCAATTATAAATCGACGTCGTTCATTTTCACTGTTAAATATGACCAACAATTTTGATACAAACCAGTATATTTTTATAATGCTATAAATTATAAATATTACCTTATATATCAATAATTTTTTTGAGTATACAATATTTCCTTCAGCTCGAACAGTCATCTAATTGCATTTCGACTTTACTGCTTAATATTTTCGGTTTGATTACTTAACCAAGTTGTTGTAATGGTATATTTCTATGGATGTATATATATGGATGTTCTCTGTATATAATATATAGAGATCGAAAACATAATTATACCAAAAATCGCCAAAACGTATTGGCGATTTTTGATTGATCTAAAATATTTTTTTTTATTCAAAAGAATTTTGCCTTGACAAACATCATTAGCCAACAGGATACATGATATCTTAATTATACCTATACACAAATATCTGAGAATATACAATAAATATTCAATGACTCAATAATTTAACAATTTCAGAACTCAAATTTGAATAATATGCTCCTATAATAGATTAAAAATTTCATAATTATTTTCTAAAGTAAAAATATAAATTGAAAGGTAGATAAAATTTTACAATATGAAGTAGCTTAATCAAGTTTGAATCAATATTATTACGTGTTTTTTTACATGTCATAGTGATCTGCAGTACCCAATCCACCTCAGCTGCAAAGAGCTATCAATCCTCAATATCCTCATGTCAATATCAAATCTCCAACTTCATTGGTCAGATATGATTATATACAGCCTATAAATTTGCATATTCTTAAGTGATAGTAGAAACAATAGATTATATAGTTGCTTATATATAGTAATATTCGAAATTCGATCTAGTAGTTGTGTACAATGATGCCTGAAATTACTATATTGCAGAATGAAATGTTCTTATGTACCATTCTCTCCACATTCACATACTGGAGAACCTTTCACACCAATTCTGTGGAGATAAGTTAATGACTTAGCATGACCACTTCTTTGTCTACTGATAATCCTTATGAAGTTTCTATCTTCTGTACAGTTGTTGAACCATGGACTTTTTGACGGAATTTTTTGTATTTCTTTATATTTCTGACCAGTTTCTATAGAACCATATGTATTAATCCATTTCTATCGACACTTTTCTTAACATAATAGAAATAAATCTGGGTAGACTAAACCCGGTTTAAGTTTTGGGACCAAAATAGCTCCTTCTTTAGCGTTTCTATCCAATATTTCATTACCATTTATACCGACATGAGCTTTACACCGAATGGAGCTCACACTAATGTTACAACAGTTTAAATAATATAATTTGTTTAGGATTCGGCAATGAATGAACGAGAACGTGGAATCATATTTTAAGTTTTTCAGAGAATGAAGGCACATTTGCAATGAGTTATCTAAAATATTATTTGAAATAATTTCCCAATATTCTGTACCAGCTGATGTAACAAAATTAGAGCCACCTATACGTCATGCTATGAACTACTGCAATTCGCTTAATTCTGCTCATCATTTAAATATCAACAAACTCATATTGAATTTTCTCATTTTCAGGTGATATTATAATAAAAGAAGGAACGATCGGTTCGAAGATGTACTTCATCCAAGAAGGTATAGTAGACATCGTCATGTCCAACGGTGAAGTCGCAACTAGTCTGAGCGATGGATCCTATTTCGGCGAGATTTGTCTCCTGACGAACGCCAGAAGAGTGGCGTCCGTGAGGGCCGAAACGTATTGTAATTTATTTTCGTTGTCGGTGGATCACTTTAACGCCGTTCTCGAACAGTATCCCTAATGCGACGTACAATGGAATCGGTAGCTGCGGAGAGGTCAGTGCGTTGGTTGGTATAAAGAAACCTAAGAGGTTTTATTGAATATTGTTTTAGTCATCGCTTTTATGTTGTATATTATTCCAAGTAACGTAGAGTATCTATTTGTCGTTATATGTGTTGCGTATTTCATCGTTCACGCAGGCTGGACCATTCAATAATTGGACAATTTTCATAGAATTTTGGATATTATGGCTTTCATATTTTCATGTAAAACATCTCAGCATGTGTTATCTCATGAAATTTCTCAATTTTATGATAATTTATAATTCTGTTTCAATAATGTTAGTAAGACGTTACAGATTGACATAAGACAGCTGAGAGTTTGTGGAGGTAAAGCATCAGACAAAAGTAGAGCACCTTATTATTGTCAAACACAATGTTATTCTTGCTGTTGCTACGAAAATGTAGAATAAGTTTGGAATAAGAAAAACACATTTGATATTTTGCGTTACTAATAACTTAATTACATAGATCATTCGAGTAACTACTGTGACAGTTGAGATGTTAGTTGGAAGCAGTTTCGCAGCAGTTTTCAAACATAATGTTATTCTTGATGTTGCTACGAAAATATAGAATAAGTTTGGAATTAGGGAAACGCATTTGATATCTTGCGTTAGTAAAAACTTGTTATATACATAGATCATTCCAGTAACTACTGTGATAGTTGAGCTGTTAGTTGGCAGCAGTTTTCAAACACAATGTTTTTCTTGCTGTTGCTACGGAAATATAGAATAAGTTTGTAATAAGGAAAACACATTTGATATCTTGCGTTACTAATAACTTATTATGTAATGTACATAGATCATTCGAGTAACTACTGTAATTAATGAGATTGAATTCTTGCTTAACTCTTGATGAAACATAATTGAATATTAAAATAAATTAAACTCTTGGTTAATGTTTCACGATTTAAATCAAAGTTTAATTTATTTTAATATTTAACTACTGTAATGGTTGAGCTGTTAGTTGGCAGCAGTTTTCAAACACAATATTATTCTTGCTGTTGCTACAAAAATGAAAAATAAGTTTGGAATTAGGTAAACACATTTGATATCTTGCATTACTAATAATTTGTTATATACATAGATAATTCAAGTAACTACTGTGATGGTTGAGCTGTTAGTTGGCAGTAGTTCTCCAACATAATGTTATTCTTGATGTTGCTAAGAAAATAAAGGATAAATTTGGAATTAGGAAAGCATATTTGATATATTGCGTTACTAATAACTTGTTATATACATAGATCATTCGAGTAAC
The DNA here is from genome assembly GCA_030704895.1 of Henosepilachna vigintioctopunctata. Lineage (NCBI taxonomy): Eukaryota > Metazoa > Arthropoda > Insecta > Coleoptera > Coccinellidae > Henosepilachna > Henosepilachna vigintioctopunctata. The sequence goes on from JARQZJ010000133.1 coordinate 203,818, forward strand.
TACTGTGATGGTTGAGGTTGAGCTATTAGTTGGCAGCAGTTTTCGAACACAATGTTTTTCTTGCTGTTGCTACGAAAATATAGAATAAGTTTGGAATCAGGGAAGCATTTTTGATATATTGCGTTACTAATAACTTGTTGTACACATTGATCATTCGAGTAACTACTGTGATGGTTGAACTGTGAGTTGGCAGCAGTTTTCAAACGCAATGTTATTCTTGCTGTTAATACGAAAATATAGAATAAGTTTGGAATTAGGGAAACACATTTGATATTTTGCATTTCTAATAATTTGTTATATCCATAGATCTTTAGAGTAACTACTGTGATGGTTGAGATGTTAGTTGACAGCAGTTTGGCAGCAGTTTTCAAACACAATGTTATTCTTACTGTTGCTACGAAAATAAAGAATAAGTTAGGAATTAGGGAAACACATTTGATATTTTCCGTTACTGATAACTTGTATATACATGGATCATTCCAAATGGACAAATCAGCCTTAACTTAAAAAGAATTCTATAACTATCACAGATAAATATATTTAATTTTCCAGGATATAACAATAAAGGTTGTTGTGAAAAATATTCTTACAAGATTTTACCCTCGAAGAAGAAAATCAATAATGTCAATTCAGAAGTTTTTCCGAGTTTTAGGTTGATTTTAATATTTGATTATAAATATCAAATATAAATACAACTCATATTATGTGTATGCAAGCAATTTAAGTAGGGCAGGGGCACCACTCATGGTCATTACCTCACCTATGGCCACTCCACTCTCATTGATGAAGTAACGAGTAATCAGTTCTTCCTTTCGATGAATATTAATAAGTATAAACATCCCATTACGCAATCATTATTTGATTGACATAACCTAAGCGAAAAGCATGGCTAAAAGTAGAATGAAATTAACAAAAAAAGGGAATTTTTAAGCTCGTGATAAAAAAGTTCTGTAATAATTTTATTTGATATAAAATTTCTAAAAACAAATTTCCCTAAATTTTCTGAGAGGGCAGATCTTGAGACATAAAAGACATTCAACACAATAGTCTTCTCCAAATCCTGTCTTTTTATATTAGAATAATTTTTTTTTTTATTATTTCAATTTACTATTTCGATCTGATCATGTCTGATCAACGAGAAATTCCGTTCCAACTTGATTTACTACAAGGTAACAGAACCAAGATATCGCTCAATAGCGATTCTTAGAATCTAGATAATATTTTATCACTAAGTTAACGTGTACACTAATATCAGTTTACTCTGTTTTTGCACTTAAACTAACTCAAAAGGTTTGGTCCTCTTGAGTCTTCTCACTAGTGTCGTATTATCGAGAAGTCGGATGGCCTCGACATTGACGTGATGAAGTAGTCGCTGTTCATGACTCCTGGCAAATCTTTCGATAGCTTGATCAACAGTATCGATATCCAAATCCCTATGAAGGTCACTGTTTCTAAAGTACCAGGGATCATTTACAACATTCCTTAATACTTTATTCTGAAATCGTTGAATGATGTCAATGTTGGTCTTTTTGGCACACCCCACAGTTGAATGCCATATGTCCATACAGGTTTGAGAATCTGTTTATACAGAAGTAACTTGTTGTAAGTTGACAAGGTGGAATGTTTTCCTAACAGCCAGTACATCTTCTTATACTTTAAGCCTAGCTCCTCTCTTTTCTTTTTGACATGGGCCTTCCAGCGGAGCTTAGCTTCCAAAGTGATACCCAAGTATTTTGCCGTATTAGAGTATGGTATCAGTGCATTATTTATAGTGATTGGGATATATTGATGACGTTTATTTGAGAAATTAATATGAACGGATTTACTTTCGTTCAGTTTGATGCGCCAATAATTGCAAACTTCATATAATTGCGAAAGTGGCTATTGTATCGAGCCCTAGTTCAGGAATGTCGCTGGTGTATAGTAGGTAGAGGACAGGTCCCAATACACTGCCCTGTGGCACTCCTGCCTTAATTTCTTTTATTTCAGAGTATGTGCCTTCCTGCTTCATTCTAAAAGCTCTGTTTGAGATATATGATTCCAGTAGTTTACTATATTGCTTGGGTAAATTTTTCTTAGTTTAAACTTAAGTCCCTCGTGCCACACTTTATCAAAAGCTTGCCTCACATCAAGAAAGACGGCTGAACATACTTTTTTTTCCTCTAGCGATTTCTCAATTCTGTCAGTTATTCTATGGACTTGATCTATGCTAGAATGCTTTTCTCTGAAACCAAACTGATGTGGCGTAATTAAGTTATTTTCTTCTATGAATGGTTTCAGCCTTTTAAGAAACAGCTTTTCAAACAGTTTCGCCATAACCGGTAGCAAAGAGATTGGTCTGTATGATGTTACCATATTTGGAGGTTTTCCTGGTTAAGCTATCATTATCACTTCAGCCATCTTCCATATGTTTGGCACATACCTCAATCTAAATGAGGCATTGATGATATGAGTGAGTTTAACTATAGCTTTTCTAGGAAGCTCATTCAGAATCTGACCAGTAATAAGGTCGTAACCTGGAGCTTTCTTTGGGTTAATGTTTTCTTTAATTTCAGAAGCAACTCCATTTGGTGTGCTAAGTTTAATTTCTTTTTCTAGTTGAATAATGTTCTCCCATTCAAGTGCTCCTTCGCCTTCATTTGATTGAAATGTCTTCTCTGAATTCTTGCTGAAGGTGTTCAGCAAAACAGTTAACCTTTTGCTCATTGCTCTTTGCCCAGCTTCCATTTACATTTCTTATTGGTGGATTCTGCTGAATAGGTCTTTTCACTGTTTTGGTAGCTCTCCAAAGTGAATAATCAGTTTTGCTGTCATTTGACAATTAACCCAAATACGCACCAATTAATTCGCTTTCAAAACTTTTGATTTCTCTTTTGAGATTTTGAGTAGCGTTATTTAGTCTCGTTTTGTCTGGTGGAAACCTAGACCGTTGCCAAATTCTTCTGAGCCGCCTCTTGTCGGAGATGAGATCCCTTATTGCTCTTGGATATTAGAATAATGTTAAGTAAAAGAAGAAACTTACGTTGAAAACCTACACATTTTTTTTTTATATATAACAGCCGTTTACATATGTTTCAAGGTTATTGCCTATCGTCAGAACGGCGTAGTTCAAGTTAAAGATGAAAGTACTTGAAGAGATATATAAAAATCAATATATAAAACACGAAACACAGTTTCGTACACGTTTTATACACCCAAAACAATTGGGAAGAGTCAACACAACGTTGCAGACGACAATGAAATACCGTCCGGCTATTATGAGACTTTTATAGCTTCTGGAACTACCCAGATAATCTTAACAATAAAATAATTATTCTAAGAATTATATTTAATGCAGGCAAACTAAAATTAAGTAAAAGAAGAAACTTACGTTGAAAACCTACACATTTTTTTTTTTTTTTTATATAACAGCCGTTTACATATGTTTCAAGGTTATTGCCTATCGTCAGAACGGCGTAGTTCAAGTTAAAGATGAAAGTACTTGAAGAGATATATAAAAAATTAATATATAAAACACGAAACACAGTTTCGTACACGTTTTATACACCCAAAACATTTGGGAAGAGTCAACACAACGTTGCAGACGACAATGAAATACCGTCCGGCTATTATGAGACTTTTATAGCTTCTGGAACTACCCAGATAATAATAATTAGAATAATTATTTTATTGTTAAGATTATCTGGGTAGTTCCAGAAGCTATAAAAGTCTCATAATAGCCGGACGGTATTTCATTTTCGTCTGCAACGTTGTGTTGACTCTTCCCAAATGTTTTGGGTGTATAAAACGTGTAGGAAACTGTGTTTCGTGTTTTATATATTAATTTTTTATATATCTCTTCAAGTACTTTCATCTTTAACTTGAACTACGCCGTTCTGACGATAGGCAATAACCTTGAAACATATGTAAACGGCTGTTATATAAAAAAAAAAATAAAAAAAAAATGTGTAGGTTTTCAACGTAAGTTTCTTCTTTTACTTAATTTTAGTTTGCCTGCATTAAATATAATTCTTAGAATAATTATTTTATTGATTAGAATAATGATTGAAAAATCTTTCAAGTTGCGATAAGTGGTGCTTCTGCCCTGCCTCTATTTTATCAACTTCAAGGGCATAAATTGTTGAGTAATTATTCAGTTTTCCAATATGAGGTCAGGATTAAAATTTCTCATAATTCCTCTAAACGGAACACTATATTGAAATAAATGACACGAGGCATAAACGGTTCAATTTGGGAGAGAAAGCAGCATATGGGTTGATTACTACAAAATGTGATATGTTTTATTAGAAGCCATAATATTCAAATCAGTATATTATTCATTTCAAATATTATTGGTTGATACAGCCTGCGAGATGCCATTATTATTGGTTAAAGCTCACAGTACACACATACATGCCATTTTTGTATCTGTTTGAAATATCAAATATTTATTGCCTCAGAAAAGCACATTCAAGATAGGCAATAATGCTTTGATGACCTAATTAAATACACACTCAATACACACTTAGTGAAAATCTCTTAAAAGCGATGTGATTAACAAATTCAATAAAACACACACACACACACACAAAACACTTACAATACATTCTTCTCATAGCCAATTGCTGCCACTCAATGTCACTAAATCATATATCATACTGGATGTACTTTCATTCTCCACCCGCTTATATCACCATATCATCAGAGCATTTTTTTCAGAAAGATGGAGCAAGTTTTCTTTTTACATTTCTAATTACAAATTTGATAAACTGATTTGATGAACAGAATATTCTCATTGTGTCAAATTTAAATTTGACATAAAGATGAAAATTAAATTTGGAATTCCAACCATATATATTCAACACCCTGCAGTGGTGGAACGTTGGGGCTTCTTGTTCATCACTAGAAAGCTTTTCATTCTGGCTTACAAAGTTAATTTTGAAGATTCGAATCTGCTGTTAGATAGCAAGAAAATGATAATAAAGAAGCTCTGCGTTAATTGAGAATGGTTTGAAATATTGATGAGAATATGTTCATTATTTTCTCATATGCTTTAAACATTCTGCTAACAGATGCATCAAAATCAATCATTCAGATGAGGAAAAAGTGAAGGTGGTACACACATTGCTTAGTTTTCTATTAGGTCAGAGGTCCTCAAATATGTTCGGCGACGGAACCGTTTTAGAAAGCAAAATACTTTTATGAATCCCTAAAATCAACAAAAACACGTGTATGTGTAGGTTTTGCTAATAATTATGTCGTTAACGACATGGAGATCACTATTTTCTCATTATTACCAGCATTCTCTTGGAGTCCCAAACAAAACTTATTGGAGAAATCCAAGATATTTGGATTTATTGTTATTTATTGTTCTAATATACTTATTAGAACACCAAGTTTGGTTTCTCGAACAATTGTGATTAAAAAGGAAATTATGTATTCGAAAACTCATCAGGTATTTTGGTGGCGACACTTTTGTAACCTGGCATGAGCAGTAATGGAGTAGTATCTTGAAATTCGATAGATTGCTCTCGAATTATAAGGTGTCCCAAAATTAACGTATTTGAATGTGCCATTTTTTTTGCAGTTATATGTTGGCAACTCTAAAAATAACAAATGCTCTCCTAGCGTATACTCACCAAACATATGTGTCTGCACAATATTCAATGAACACAACAACTGAAGAATAATGACTATGCAGAGCGTAGAGATTTTGCAAAAAGATTTACTGAGCATCAGCAAATAGATACTTATTTTTCGAGTGGAATCATCCGGAGCGAAGAAGCACATTTTCACTTTGACGAGTTTTTATCGCCAAAACTCCCGCTTTTGAAGTTCTGAGAACCCACATGAGATTTTCGAAAAACAAATTTGTCCACAACGTATCACTGTTTTGTGTGGATTTTGGGCTGAAGGCATAATTGGACCATACTTTTTCGAAAATGAGGCCAGTCAAGTGGTAAATGTTAATGGTGCTCGATATCGCGACAAGATAGCAGAGTTCTTTTTTGCCGAAATTGGATGATATTAATGTGGTTTATATGTTGTTTCAACAAGACTGTGCCATGCAGCGCGTGAAACACTTAGACATTTCCAGATAGTGTACTCTCTAGATTCTGTGCTCATAATTGGCCCCTAGATCGTGTGATTTCACTCCCATTGAATTTTTTTCATCGGGTTATTTAAAATTACAGTTCAGCCGAAGACCGCACGTGCATTGAAGGAGGAGATTCAGAGCTGCATCAACGAAATTCAGCCACTTTTAAGCAGAGTGGTCATAAAAAATGTCCACAAATGCGTGCATATGGGTATGCAGAGCCGTGGAGGCCATTTGGCGATCTGTAATTCTATAAAAAACCTTATGATTCAATAAACAATTCACCATCAAAAGACTAAAAACTATATTTTCTATGCAATTCAAATCTTGCGTTAATTTTGGAACACTCTTCCCTATTTTGATTCAAATTGATAAGAATAATTTTATATGGTGTAAAGTAATGAATTTGTTTTTTCATCAAACTATTCACATTTTTTTAACTGAGTCGGAAGTTTTCATTTTTTTGAATAATTGAACTTCGATTATTTCATAACTTGTGTTTCATAACCTATAAATTAATTGATTGATCGAAACAGATGATGATTTCCTCGACAACTTGTTTGCAGTAGCAATCTCTTTCAGTTTTTCACATATCCAGTTGAATACACATTATTAATTTCTCAAGTGTCGAATTCGATTCTTCTGCTGTTAGTCATTTAAAAACTGTCATTTTTATGAAGTTTATAAGATATTTAATATGATCAATCGAAGCCAATTGAAAGTTACTTGGGAAGTCGAATTTCAACATTATTAATACATACTTTATTTGCCAATTTTCTTTGTAAAAAGGATACTTATCACTTTTTCATCTAACAATAATATAGTACCGAATATTATATGATTTTCTGACTAATTTTTCATATGAATAAATACTCCTTAAGTTGGGGTATTTTTTACTGATATATTTTATCTCAGAACTGTAGTTATTGTATGATTCCAAGAATGAACATTTTATATAGAAATTCCATATTCTCAATATGGAAATTCTCAATTATTATTATCTTCTCAATTATAAATAACAATTTATGGCACTCTATCGCTTCATCTTTTTGAATGAATTGCTGGCAAATAATCGTATAATCTATAATACTCAATATATTCTCATTGTTAGGTTGAACAAAATAGGAAAAAGCCCCAATATGCTTTCAAATCGAGAAGAAGATTTGGGTAGTGAAAGCAAGACGATAAATGCTGTAGTGAACGCTCTGGCAAATGAAGCCGATCACGTCAACGTTTCGGATGAGTCGATGGTGAAGCTGCATTCCAGTGAAAGAAGTTTACAAGAATTAGGAAGAACTCTACATAGATTCACCTACCAAGGCCTAAGTCGGAGAATAATTTTGCTTCCCAAGACATGCCGCTGACTAGAGGAAGCCAAACCAATGGTAGACCCTCGTTTCACAAATCAGATACTTTTCACAAAGAATCGTCATTTCAATGACGCCACTCCACGCACTAGTGCTCTCTAGTGACGAGCAGATTCTATCAATGATTGCCTATGCTGATTTCATAAAGAATGATTCTATTGATCTAAGCTTCATATTCAACATTGATCGATTTATATTCTTCTTCATTCTAACGATTTATCATTGTCGCTTTTCTTTATTCAAATCAGATCTTCTTGTTACACTCTATCATATGTAAGAGATTGGAAAAAATATAATTTTAATGCGCCATGTGGACTGATTTTATACTGAAAGATGCGAAAGTACATGATTTAGACTGAAAATATATGCGCTATAGGTATTTTTGTTATATGAATAGTCCAAAAGGTGCATACATCATTGAAGATACAAATTATGCAAGATGTTCGCGCTGATTGATAATACATAGCCAAACTTCTCATTACTGTGGCAAAAATATTGAGATTCAACAGCAAGTTAACCTAATAAAAGAGTTTGTTCGTCATTGATATACAGGTTGTGGATATTTTAATTTCTTTTTAGTTTATTGTATTCGAATTGTATATCAAGGGGTAACATAAAGACCCGAATTTGAAATACATAAGTATTTCAGGAATGGAAATTTCAAATATGTTCTGAGTTTAGAAAACACTTGCCGAGTTCCTTGCAAATGGCCATATATTTTTGTATCGCCTTTCATTCGCTTAGATGGAAAAGAATATTCTTTAATTTCTGTGATTTTACATGAAATAAGTAATTTGTATAAATGCCGCTCATGGTGACCGTTTTCGAGATATATTCTTTCAATTAAACATTACCAATATCTTATCAGTCTGCTTTAGAAAAAAAGTATGGCTTCAAAATAAAAGTATGCAAGATTTTGTAGAAATATTAGCACCGATTAATGAAAGCGAAAAAATATCGAAAACGTCACGCTAAGTTGCACAAAAAAATTAAATAATTTCAATGAGATTTTTGACATCGTAAGTGTCCCTCTCTATAACTTTTTACAAAACTTAGAACGGATTTGAAATTCCAACCTTGACAAACATCTGTTTTATGAATTTCGTGCAGTTATTTTCTCGAGTCATGGATATTTGAGGAAACACAAACTGAAAATTACGACTTCGACATCTTGTTTCTACATTTTCAACATTCTACACAAGTAGAATGGCTTCGAAGGTCAATATTTTTGCCCCAGAGATGAGCAAATTTACTATTTCACTAACCAAAAAAAAATTAAATATATATATATATATATATATATATATATATATATATATATATATATATACATATATATATATATATATATATATATATATATATATATATATATTCATTTAATTGTGTATATACAAGCTACATTTTTTTTTATTCACTACCGAAATAATGAAAGTGGAAATCGTACAGAGAAAAGGGGTGTATTCTTGACGTTGACATCTTAAAATTTCGCAAAAAGTTATTATTCTGTTTGAATAAAATATTTATAATAACAGTGATTTATCGTTATCGTAAGGATCTGAAATATACCGCGAATGCACTTGTCGTTGATGTTTCTTTGATATTAAAAATAATAATTTAATATTGATGAGGTTCCCTTCAATATTCGGATTGAGGTACTATTGTGTTTTATGCTATATGTTCTTCCAAAAAAAAACCAACAAACAGTTACAATATTAATGACGGTTCATTAAATGATCGTATTTAAATGAATCTCCATGAATTTATAGTTCGAAGTTTCACAACAGTAGATACAGGTGAATAATAATTTTTGTATATCTAGATCACAACATATTTTTATAGTTTTCCGTATATTGACGTTCAATATACGGCTATGTTGAACGCCAATCTTTGAAAAAAACGAAGTTTCGACAAAGTTGTGATATACAACGAAACGTCAACAAAAATAAAGTTTTTCATATTAAAAGAAGCCTGTTATTGCTAAAAACATTCAAAATAAACTACCTTTAACAGGCAATAAATCAATTTGAATATATATATATATATATATATATATATATATATATATATATATGAATCATTATGTAATATTATGAATATTTCAAACAAGTAATTACCTGTAAATCAATGTCAAGATATACAACTCATTGTACAATTGCTCAATATCCCTTCGAACAACTTCCTCAAAGAGTTGAATATTTATCTTTATTTCCCAAATTTGGAAATTGTACAATATATAATGGATCAATAGGAAGAATTATATTTTCAATAGTAAAAGATGATTATATATCTTACATATCAAAGAGTATGTCCCATTTGAAGAGTGTATCAGGTAAAATATTTTGTCAATATATACAAAATATATACATATCTCAATAAAAAAAGATTCGATAGAGTTCATATTATTAAAAGTTTAAAATTTTGCATATTCTTCCATACAAAGAATGTATCTGCATAACGATATTCCATATTACAAAATTATTCGTTTATTTTTTATACTCATTCTGGCTTTCAGGTTATTAAAAATAGTTTATACGTGAGAATTGAATATTTGTTAATCGAATCATTTATGGGGATAATTTGAAAGCTTATAGTTTATTTTAAATTTGAAAGTGAAATATAGTCCACAGTGCATTTGCTGGAGGTTTTTCCATTTTCTAGAAGATGAATAAAAATCAACATAGGCCTTGGATTCATTTTTATAACGTGAATAGATATCTTACAATGACGAAAAACACTAAAACGTCAATTAGAGTTACTTATGTTTATAGTCTCGTTCAAGCATAAACAATAACCAGTTTGGGTATTTAACAGCACCTCAGAATTTTTTTTCTTCAATTTCGTATACAACTTTACAAAGAATAAATTTTTTGAAAAATTATTCTTTGCAAATTTCATAATCACAAATACAAAAATTCTGAGGATTCATTCAAGTTCTTTCGTTTCTCAATAATTAAGCAAACTGTTTGTTCATAAGATAACTATAATCTAATATATCTTGAAAATTTTGAAGAGAAATACCTGTTTTCATTCAGAGTATTTTAAATATCACAAATTCAAATGGTTAAATGTTCGTAATTCAATGAAAAGTCGAAATATCTTTGTTGTTTCAATTTGAAAAACGAAGAAATTGAAACCACGGAAGTGTTCCAGGTGTTTTTGATTCATACATTTGTTGTTCTCAAATATTTGATTACATTTGTAGATATCACAGATCTAATGTAAAATTGAATTTTCGATGAAAATCCCCCAAAGATGACTGACAAATTCAAATTGCAATATTGTTTTCCACACTCACAAATTCTTCTTCAATAATGAATTCATTAATTCGAAAACTGTTAGAAGGGAAATACAAATATTCGATATAGTATTCATCTACTGGTATCAGTTAATTTCATTTTAGAGAAGTGACATTGCTATTTCGTCCAACAGAATGAGAATTTTTTGATTCAGAATGATTAGAATCAGATCATTGTTAGAAACAAAAAGAGAGTAATTATATTTCGAGTTATTTAGGCGTTTGGTTGTTATTACAAGAAATAAATATCACTGCGTTACACGATTTTGTTACCCTCTTAATTGTTAGCTGGAATAAATAGGTAATGAGTCATAGATTAAATGTTCCAAACATATGTGGTATCCATCACGTCTAGTTTTCGATGTACATGTCATGTCGATGTACTCTGACATCTTGGTTAAATGGAAACAAGACGTCAATGCCATTTTCCGTACCACCTTTATGGCGCGAACCTAGTAATCATTTTAATGATTGCTACTTTTGCATGACTGACATACGTGGTTTTACAAAGAAAATCAAGCACAACATCAAGTATCCTGACGTTCCTTCCATGTCAAAACCAGTACCTCACAGAGAAGAAATGCCACCTCCTCTAACTCTCTCCAAAATTGAAATTGAGACTACAGAAAAGTCAGATTTCCATATATTGATGAATATAGTGACAGCTGAGAAGATCCCGAGTTTTTTACTTCAACAAGTTCTCTTGGCTCTGGCCGTCCACATCTGATAAATCAAAATGAATCGAATGATTTGATACGAGACTTAGATTTATCAATTAGGCAAGCTGAATTACTAGGATCTAGATTAAAAGTGTGCAATTTGTTGGTTCCTAACAACAATGTTAATTCATTCAAATGTTAACATTCAAAGTTAAGTGACGCCAAACTCAAAGAAGGAATATTTGTACGACCACAAATACGTACTTTGATAAACGCCCCAAATTTTGACAAAAAGCTTACTAATACGGAACTTGATGCCTGGTTGCCACTGAAAGCATTTATAAAAGGGTTTTTAGGGAACCACAGAGCCGAAAATTCGGAACAGCTAGTGAACGACATGTTGAAAGCATACGAAAAGTTGGGTTGCAGAATGTCATTAAAAATTCACTTTCTTCATTCTCATTTCTCTTTTTTTCCATCTAATCTTGGTGCGGCTAGTGATGAGCAGGGTGAGAGGTTTCACCAGGATGTAAGGAAGCTTGAAGAACGATTTCAAGGTCATTGGGACACAACTATGCTAGGTGATTACTGTTGGCGTTCAAAACGAGAAGATCATTCGAAGCACAAAAAAAAACGTTGAATTTTCACGACATTTTTTATGAAAATTTCATAGAAAATATTTTTGTTGACTTCTTTTCACTTAAATGATAAAATTTGGCTCAATTAATGTGAAAAAATGGTTGATTTCATAAGATTTCTTTGAAATATGTTTTGACGTTTCAATTTCTAATACAAAAAGGCACTTCCTTGTTGAAAAAAAATGAGACGTGATGGAAAGAAAATTTGTATGTATTTTTATTAAACGATACATGTAAATAAAAAATCATGACATTTCAAAGCGGGTACTCAAATTTTTTGAAAATTTGTAACGCAGTGATATTATTCGAATAGCTGTCTTTCGTTCTGTTACTTTTTCTGGAACGAGTGTGGCAGTAGATAAAGAAATCATCATTTATGAAACTAGCTAATCCTATCTCTTCAAATGTCGTGCAGAAAGGAGCAATTAGTGCGTGAAACAGTGCTTTGCTATTTTATCTCAAGCAATATGTGCACGGACACTATAAAGCTAAAATTTTGTGCAATATTAGAATAATATTACTATATAAGTTAGCTTTAAATACTAGGTGCTCAATAAATTAACAAATTAGTGACTCTACACCTTATCCAAGATTTGTTTCATATTAATGGATGATGATTCATATTTGTTCAGAGAAAGCTCTGGTGCCAACTTTGTTTTATTATTTATTAATGAAATTGTTTATTTTATTCCTCTAATCTGAAACGGCTCGTTTCATGTACCATAGAAAAAGATGAATTAACTCAAACAGATCTCCAGTGATCTGTTTCTGTATATTTTATTCACTTGAACCTTGTATCATATAACTTTTGGCATTGAATAATAAAAGAATATTGTACAATTTCAATCAATTGTTTCAAAAAAAATATTCGTTTTTAGAAAAATGTTACTTTCGTTGAAATTGGAGTATTGTTCTTTCATATTCGCTACTACGTAATAATAAATACTGCACATTTGATCTTAAACTGAAAATAATACAAATGGAATTCATAAATTTTTGTATCTGACTAATTTTTGCCAATTGTGCGGAATTATATTAACAAGTACTTACTCTCTCGCAAAAATCAATTATTGATAATACAAATTATCTTCATTGTATAGTGATATCTTTCTTCAATACATAGCAAAATGTATTTGATTTCAATGTCTTCATGCAAACCAGTAGGTAATTGAGAAATTAATTAATGCAATTGTTAATTACTCTCCCGAGTTTTGATGATCATCGAGTTATGCAACTTAGCAATGATGTTCATTCATAAATAATCATAGTTGAATATCAACTTAAATTCAAACACTTGAACTTATGATTCACACTTTATTGACTACATAGCATGACGCGTTTCGTCGTTACAAACGACTTTTTCAGATGCTCACAGAATAATCTGTAAGCATCTGAAGAAGTCGTTTGTAACGACGAAACGCGTCATGCTATGTAGTCAATAAAGTGTAAATCATAAGTTCAAGTGTTTGAATTTAAGTTTATATTCAATTATAATGGATTTACATCAAATAAACGCCAACACTTTTAAATATTCAATAATCATAGTGACAGTCATAACCAGACTAGAAGAAGTTTCATTATATAATTTTGAAGAGCGTTTATTTTAGTATAAAAATGCCGTTCATTACTTATGTACAGTATTTATTTACTAACAATGTAGGTATATGGTGCAGTGAATCAAAATTCATGAATCGAAAAATTGCACATAGAAAAGAATCTGCAAATTTCTCGAATGAGTATGTTTCAACATCCAGAACCCAATAGATTTTTGGTCTAATTCTCGAGTTGAGAATATAGCACAAATGGGTTGAACAAGTTGTAATGTTTTGTAAATGAACATCACCATTAACCCTTATTTAGGTATTTTCTTTAGGTTATCAATTAGCTGAAAGTGTAATTTAGGCCTAATTATGTTTCGTATTGAAATATCATAGAATTTATTATTAGTCTTTTATACGATGGCATCCACAGTAATAAGGGAAAATATTTACAACTGAAAATGTACTAGTATGTGTTTTTTTGAACAGTGAACAATTCTGATATATTACTAACTCGAAATGCTGCCATTGGGAGTTAGATAACCAAACAAATATTACAAATCAATTTGAAAATAAATTATGGAAAGCAACTCGAGAAACAAACTCTTCATCAGAGACATATTACCATTGTTTTAATTCTGTAGATGTACTTCATGAATGACTATAACATAGAAAATTAAAAATATTAAAATAAATTAAACTCTTGGCTTAATGTTTCACGATTTATTTAACAATATGTATAGTCAACATGTTTCGAGCGTTAGCTCATTTTCAAGACTCTTGATTGTTAACTGATCAGTCTTGAAAATGAGCTTACGCTCGAAACATGTTGACTATACATATTGTTAAATAAATCGTGAAACATTAAGCCAAGAGTTTAATTTATTTTAATATTCAATTATGTTTCACCAAGAGTTAAGCGAGAATTCAATCTCATTAATAACATAGAAAAGCAAAGAAGAAGTGAAGAATAAAAGATGAATAATTTAAATTACGAGGAAAAATAAAAAGTTATTACTGAAATATTTCCTTTTTTCTTCATGTTATCATGTGATTCACACCTTCTACAGTTTCACTGCTTGTTATTTGTTGAGGTTACTTCATATCTTATGTGAATATCCGTGTAGAATTGTACTATGAAATCCGATGAAGAAGATAACTTTGAATCGCGCATCACGTTTAATTATTGAAATCCATTAACAATCTTGTTTTATTATGAATGATAATTTTATCTATCTATCGCCTACACCAATCATCGGCCAATCTTATTCAATATGATGTTCTGGCTTGTCGTTGGTACTACTTCAATGGTAGTTGTATGTTTAGTTACATGATAGCCACATTAAGAAATTTTTTGAACCCAAAAAACTTCATCCGAAATAAAAATTAATCCATACTTTTTATGAATGGAACGCTTAATAATTTCGCATTTATATTCTTGTTTTTGGCTAGCTTTACATTTTTTTAAAGCTAGCCAAAAGCTAGCTTTACAAAAATTTAAAGCTAGCTGTCTAAAAATTTTTGTACTGAAGTAGATCGGAACGACTTTTCAAATTACTGTGTTCTGAATCAGTATTTTAGTTGGTTCACTCAAGAAAATGTCGAAACACATTTCATAGAAGCATAGAACTCTTACAAAATTCAATTTTCATGATAATTTTTATATCGTTTTATCAAAACACAGTTCTTGAAATATTCGGCGAATAATTTTCATTTTACCTCTCCATTATACCAAAAGCATAAAGTTTATTGATCAACAGTGAACATATTTACCAGTCGAGTCCCTCTTATAAAAATCTCTAGTTTCTTTCTGTTTGAAGAAAATAAATACCGGGTATTTAATATACATTGGAGTTGCAGAAATATACATGCTCGTCAAATAGTTTCAATAAACACATGGTCAATTAAATGAAGATTGTGTAACTTCTTTTCTTATCGATTGAAAGAAGTGATTGCTTTCCCTTATTACTGTATATGAATTCAGTGCTTTTTCTTGTTAATGTGAATTGATTATGTTATCTGAATGCAATATCAAAAATGAGAAATTTCTGAGAAAATTCAACTTCAAGAAAGATCGCAATTGAAAATTTACCCAGTGAAATTGTTTTTTGTATTGAAACATCATAAAAATTTTTTCTGATCATTTCAAAATTTTTATATCATATTGGAAGATTTACTCAAAGGGCACTTTTTTGAAAATTTTAATCCAATTGCTAGTTTTTTAAGAAGTGTTGAAATTTAGCTACAGCATGCTCATAAAAATCTTGAATTAATACGTAAATTACGTATGTGCCTTAATATTTCAGTTTTCAAAAATCCAGAAGGATATTCAAATATATTGTATGACGCATTTTTATTCTTACTCATTTTTCAATCAATACCAATGTGACATATACTTATAAAGATGTCAATTTTCGTTCATGATTAGATTGAGATGATTGCTGGCCTCCGTTGCTTAGTCGTGAAATCTCCCGACTATGATGCGGTCGGACTTGGTTTCTAGCAGCGATGAAGCCCTAGGTCTATGTGTTTGTCTATAATTTGAGTAGTTTAATGATGATGAATATTGAATAATTTACATTGATTACAATCCCATTGGCAGTTCGAAACAGGCGTCAAACTGTAGTACTGAGAAGAGCTATGTCAATCCAAAACAAAGTATCATTCGGGAAAAACTTTATATTCTGGAAAATATTTATATTTTCATAGTAACTAGAGTTATTCGTTTTCTGTAGTGAAAGCATTTCTTCCGTAAATAATGCTCGTAAAATGATTAATTTGAAGACTTTTCTTGAATTCACTGAGCATGCATATTGACAGTATATGTTGTATATATATATATATATATATATATATATATATATATATATATATATATATATATATATATATATATATATATATATATATATATATATATATAAATTTACTCCTTTAAATAACTTATATATATATATATATATATATATATATATATATATATATATATTTGAGACATATGTCCTCCTGATAAATATATTACTCAAAGAAAATATCCGAAGAATTGATTCTGAATACTTATACTTTACTTGAAGTTGTATGTTCGAAATTTCACTTTTCTGGATATTGCTTAGAGTTGAAACCTGTAACATAAATCGCGAGAGACTACACTGTTAGCTGTGATCTTCAAAATCAATGACTATTCCTGAAAAATGAGGAGAAAATTATATCATATATCTAATGATGAGGGTATATAACGACTAGACGAAAGAATTGGGCGAAAGCCATCTTATCATTTCCTCATTTCAATATTTCATAATGGAGCTATTCGAAAGGATGCTTTCCGTAGTATTTAAAATAATAGATATTTAAATATTAAAATCAAAATAGAAAGACTACATATATTTTAATTATGTTGATTTTAATAATGCAAGTATAGAAAATGATGTACAGCGATATGAATTTTTTATTGTGCAAATCATAGAAAATTTAATCAAACCATTGATTAATATTAATATTCTGTTGACGAAATTATGCCACATGCTCATTATTTTATAACGCAATGACTTAAATTTCAACAGAAGTACAATATTTCAATTTTATTTCCTATTTTCATAACAAAAAATTTCATAAAACTTTTGAATTTGCATTCTGTCAATTTGCAATATTCAATGAATCAAGTTCAGACAGAGTTGAACAACTCCTTAAATTTATTGGGTAACGTTTCGGATTGAAAATAAGAACAACATTCAGGTCGTGTGAAATCTTCAAATGACATCATTATGGAAATACACTGAAAATGCATCGAACAGTAGAAGTGTTGTTGAATATACGCTTTTACATTCAAATATTAGTGGTGAAAGATCAATTTTTCGGTTATAGATATTAGAGGGTTTGATCTAACTAATATTAAATTCAATTTTCAAATTTCAATTACAATTTTCACCACTTGTTCGATACAATTTTTTTAAATATTGAAGTTACTCAGATTTGATGTTCTGGAAATATAATCTAATGAGTATGTAGCATACGTTTTAATTTTAGTTTGAGAATGTAGTGTAATTGATGATCTCACACAAGGATCATATCTTAGCTCATTCAATATTTATAAATTATAATTATAGTTGAATTTTAGGTCGATGGACAATATTCGTGCATGTTTTCAATGATAATGAATTTTTTAAATATGAAAACGATTTGAGCTGTTCGTGAAATATTAAACCCCAACCAATTCTGAAATGTTACCAATTAATGGTAACCATACACGTTACGAAATATTATACGAGTAAATCGATATATGTAATCGAAAATACTCGAGCAGTAAACCCCAGTTCTTGAGAAAAATGTCCAAAATCATACAAAAGTATCACTCGATACTGTGGTATCATTATCTGTCTATATTTGTGATAACCATGATATATCATTCGTATCTGCAAATCGTTGAAAGCATCACAAAGAAAAGATAAATAGCCTGATATCTATTAGTTATTGTATCCTTCTTTCAAATCTGTGTAAATATGTAGAAAGTGCCTCTTAAAATACTTGGCGCACCTCCGTTGATGGAATTTTCGAAATTGTTTCCTGTTTCATTCGTTGAATATTTGTTTCCAGTTGAATAATAAAGCTTAATTTTTGAAGTTTTGTATCGATTTTCTGTAGTGTAATTCCCTAAGCAATGGTGACATCGATATGAAATATGAAAATTTTTAACTAGAAAGTCAACAGTTGGCAGATGTCTCAGAATCGAATTAATCGTTGTCAAAACTTTGTCAAAACTAATTAATTAGTTTTGACAAAGTTGTAATATAACAACGAAACGTTAACAAAAACTTTTTCATATCAAAAAAGCCTGTTATTTCTGAAAACTTTCAAAATAAAATATCTTAAACAGTCAATAAATCAATTTCAAGAAATATAGTATATATATATATATATATATATATATATATATATATATATATATATATATATATATATATATATATATATATATATATATATATATATATATATATATATATATATATATATATATATATATATATATATATATATATATATATATATATATATATATAAAACAAATGGCAGTGGGCGGGACACTTGGCGAGACAAGAGATGGACCACCATAATAACAACATGGTACCCACGAGCCATGAAGAGACACAGAAGAAGACCGAATCTGAGATGAGTTCATGACATAAAGAAACTAGCAGGCACAACATAGACCCGATTAACCGACGACAGACATCAATGGCCCAACTAGCAAGACAATACGTTAATATGTAAAAGGGAGGCCACACCATGCAAAATTGGTAGAATATGGCTGCAAAAATGATGATGATGAGATATATATATATATATATATATATATATATATATATATATATATATATATATATATATATATGTATATACATATATATATATATATATATATATATATATATATATATATATATATATATATATATATATATATATATATATATATATATATATATATATATATATATAAAGTTTATTTTTGTTGACGTTTCGTTGTTATATTACAACTTTGTCAAAGAGTTGAAATATATATATTTGTTGAAATTTTTTGTGCTTATGGCACTGAATGAAATAAGAAAAGAAAATGAACACTAGAACATTCATTTGAAAAATTGAAATTAATCAAGAGAATGTTATAGCAGAGCTAGATATGTGAACGTGTACGATGTGATGTCTCCATTATCCTTCAAGGGATAAATGTTAGAGAAATATTGAAATCGATGCCACACCTGATGGAAGTGCGAGACATATATGTTTTGTTCTGCAAGGAACTCGTCAGTCGCACCACTAGCTCTGCTATAACATTCTCTTGATTAATTTCAATTTTTCAAATGAATGTTCTAGTGTTCATTTTCTTATATATATATATATATATATATATATATATATATATATATATATATATATATATATATATATATATATATTTCGAAAGTTTTTAGCAATAACAGGCTTTTTTTGATATGAAAAAGTTTATTTTTGTTGACGTTTCGTTGTTATATTACAACTTTGTCAAAACTAATTAGTTTTATTAATTTTATTAGTTTTGACAAAGTTGTAATATAACAACGAAACGTCAACAAAAATAATTATTTTCATATCAGAAAAAGTTTGTTATTGCTAAAAACTTTCGAAATAAAATATCTTAAACAGGCAATAAATCAATTTCAAAAATATATATATATATATATATATATATATATATATATATATATATATATATATATATATATATGTATATATGTCCTACTCACATACATTATTGTGTAATTTTTGTGCAAATTTCCATTAATCGAATTCTAGGACATTCATTCGAAAATTAAAATTTATCAAACAAAGGTCAGTTGAGCTTTGCCGAATTTTCCTTTCAAATGCGGAAAGATCTCCAGCGTATTACTAACCGTGTCTTTTGGCATGTAATAACATGCACTTTACTGCAATTTAACGTAGATATCTAAAGGTATGGACGTGTGAGCATTCATTTCTACGTGTTTTTATGATGTGAAGGATGTTTTATGTAGATTGTTATAGATTGAATCCTGGATTATTCATTACTCAGCAATTTTCAGCTCGAAGTCATGGGAAGGTCATTAGAGGTTGAAGACGTTGCATATAGCTTGATGCCACGTTGCAGAAACAAAGTGAAAACTTGTCAAAATTTAATAAGAAATTTTTTTCAATTAAAAAAAATGGGAATCAATACTAGGAAGTATTTCCAGTTTGAAATATCAATCGAAATGGAAGAGTACATGGGATTTAGTTTTGTTCCAACAAGGTCGCTCCGATATTCCGAATATGTCAACTATATTCTGCAAATTTTTCATTTTTTCCTCACAGGTCCTTCTGGGAAGCTCACTTCATATATTGGCTCTCCTTCATTAGATACCCAGACACTTCCATTCTCTCCTTTGGTAATCATAGTGTACAATCCCTCTGCGACATGTTCAACACTGAAAGAAATGGAATTAGATAAATTATCACATTGGAATATTCCTTTCAAAAACATTTCTTTCAAAGGTTTCAATATCACCAATAATCAAAATAAAATTAAAATATCGAAAAATTCTGCCAACTTCTATCTTATTTTGTAATAAAATTATATTCAGGAATATGAATGAAATCCTTCATTGGTAACATTTCGTTCAGATATGCCAGATATTCAGATAATAACGAACTGCAAATATCTCATTGAATTTATATTCAAATAGTTTTTATGGGTACATTAATAAAATGCAATCAACTCTCGAGATCATTTTTATCCCGTAGTTCAAATAAGTCTAATGATCGGACAGATGTATCGGGTTATGACAAAGAGATCCAAGCTGAACCTTCAAAATGAATTGTCTATAAAGCAAACCGATATGGACATACGGCATCCGAACTGGGATTTTGCTAAGGCCTCAAACATTAAAATTGTCCAAAGATTACAATCAAAAATATTACGCTCAATACTTAACGCATCTTGGTATGTCTCCAGCCTCACCATCCATGATTATTCCATAATTCCATATGTCATCACTCAGATACAAAACCTTTCAAGAAATTAAATACCACCAGAAACTAGAAAGACACACAAACCAACAAATAGATCAACCCACTGAAAATCCATTGCACCAACGGGGACTAAAACGGACCCGGCCAAACGACTCAACTTGAAGTTTCGAATATGAAGTATTAAATTTCGAGATATCCGCAAAAATAAAACATACATCACATTTACTTAATACTTCTATAAAGTATATGGAATCTCAATGAATACTACAATTCAAAAAATGCTCCTGGATATGACTAAAACAAATCTCATTGCAGCATATTGTATTTTTGGCAGCTCATATTCGTTATATTGGTTCAAAACGCCATAACAAACAAAACAACAGTGGTGGATACGTGAGTAAACAAGACTATGAGCAATTTCTAGTCTTACATCAGTAGAAAGTGTATTTCCACAGATTATAAAGCTTTCAGATCGGAGAAAAAGGTAAGAAAAATCTTATTCAACTCCCCCTCAAAATAAACTTGGTCATCCATGACGACTCAAAGATTCTTAGTGTTATTCACTCACTCCACGACATCAAAACTCACTTTTTCGTGACGTTCACGAGTACAATCGACAACGTACATACCTACATCGACGGAACCCCTCATGAACAAAAAAAAATTACTGAATGAACGAATAGTACGGAAAGAAAAATTTTTTGGTACTCGTTGAACATATGGTAGAGTAACTCTCATCTAGAGTAGCCTCTGATATACATATACCACTTTCACAATATGTAATAAAAGACAGGGCCGGAGCAACAGTTTTACCTCCTCAAGCAAAAAGATTAAATACCGCCTCTTTAAAACAACATTCCAAATATTTACAGCCCTTTTAGATTGCCACTCCGAGCATAGGTCCAGAGCTTACCCATCCCAATCGTCAGTCCTGAATGAAGAAACTTATCCATTTATTACTTGAGTGTAATTTGATGATTTCTGAAATGAAAGTAAATAATATGATTCAAAGTTAATGCTGTTCATCAAATGAATTGGAGAGATGACAAGAAGCGGTAACCTGAAGATAATACTCTTACACTATAAAATTTTGAAGTTTTGTAGTGATAAATAACCTACAAAACTGTGTCTATGAAAACTTTCATTAGGTATATTCCGAATGGAATCTTTTTATTATTTTTCACACTCACGTTTGGTATTTAGCTGTTCTGTTATGTTCTTCTAGTACTGCCCGAAGTCCATCAAAGTTCTCTAACGGATAGTCCGGTAATTCAGAAATAAGCGACGTGTCTGTAACACCTGGACAGATAGTCATAAATTTTATACCAGTCAAATTGTAGTAGAACGGTTGTCCAAATGTTCTCGTCATTCCTACTATAAAATGTTTTGTACCCACATAAATTGGATATCCACAAAATACTTTCAATCCAAGAAGCGAAGATGCGTTTACCACTATTCCCCCTTTTCCTCCTCGATGTTTTCCCATATATTCCATGGCTAAAAGGCAGGAACTAACCACGCCGTTCTAAAAAGCCACAAAAACCCAATCTTTTACAAAATTAGAAGGCTGGATAGTATTTAGAGATTGAAATACGTACAGGCCCAACTATATATAATAATAAAAATAATAATAATAAGTTCTTTATTCTCAACAGGTATAACACCCAATTACAGAAAATAATAACAATGTGAATACATAACTAAATAGTTAGAAAAAAGATTCAACTAAATTTAAGAAAAAGATTTAGCAAAGAGCTCAATCTAATCTAAAAAAAATAGTAACTTATAACTACATTATAGCATTCAATGAAATATTACTAATAACTCAATCTAAATCAATTCATTTCAGTCAATTCTCGTTGTTCACATTCCTTATAATAAATTCAATGAAGTCAAAGTGAATATCACAATTACTGGCAACTCTATCGAATGTAGACTCCATAAACCAAATGGGGGGATTGTATTAGAGAGTTGGTCCTCGGAGTCTCGAGATGGAATAATTCTGTATAACGATATATCACTTGTAACAGTGACAAACTCTAGGAACGAACACATGATTCACAAGCAAAATTTGTATATTTGTTGTAATCTATTGGCACTTACTTAGTTCTTATTCAAAACTTTGAAATATATTGCTTATTAACTTTTCATAGAGTTTGAAAATATAAACATATATTGAGTAGACAAATCTTGTAACAAGCTACGATTTGTTTCCTAGATATAACAAATCCATCGCACTAATGAAGATTCAATTACCAATTATACCATACCTACCTACTTATGAATATTTATACAGGTAATTATAATATAAGGTAAGGACCATTTTATGTATACAACAATTATTGAATTAGTCAATTACTTGCAGGTAAATTGAATAAATTCATATCATTGTAACAATTGAGTTTTTTCAAAAATTTCACAAACCTGTTCTTCTCAAAAATTTTTTTATTTTTTTTATTAATTTTCCAACTCTTTCGTCGATTTCGTGCTTTTCCAAAACACTTTTGAATTTAATGAGTTAACAAGTCTACTGCTAATGGCGGTTTTTATGTCGAAATGCCCTTATCTGTTAATAGTACCTAAATACGAGGGTGGAGTGAAAAGTATCCGGCCTGACCAAGAAAAACGATGTGTTAAAAATTTTTTTTCAATATTTTTCAACATAATTCAGACATTTCTCATAACGGTGTTTTCATTCAGTTATACCAGTTTCAAACGTAGATTCATCAAGCCCCTCAAGATAATGATTTAGGAGTAAAATTTCGATAACGTCTTCATTGCTCTCAAATCTATGTTTTTTAGGGTTGAAGACGGTTGAAAAACCTTATAACTTCCCTCCTCTCATTTAAAAATTTATAAATTAATATAATATACCAATATTCACTCAATGAACGTATCCTTTTTCTCTCTCTCTCTCTCTCTCTCTCTCAAATCTATTACGGCCAAGGATTCAATTATATCGATTTGTATTCTTTGGTAGTAAAAATTAATCTCTGTGTTCGACAAAACGTATATACTCAATACATATTTCAGAAAATTAGTTAAAACTTTCTCAAATTTGATTATTTCGCAGGACGCGCGTTTCGAAGTAAAATTTCTTCTTCAGATACAAAATTAACA
Organism: Henosepilachna vigintioctopunctata; assembly: GCA_030704895.1. Lineage (NCBI taxonomy): Eukaryota > Metazoa > Arthropoda > Insecta > Coleoptera > Coccinellidae > Henosepilachna > Henosepilachna vigintioctopunctata. The sequence goes on from JARQZJ010000133.1 coordinate 228,035, forward strand.
CTGGCAAACTTTCAATAATACAGATGTTCACGCCTATTCTATAGTGACAGAAAATAGGAGAACAGAGAAAGAGAAAAGAATCTAAAATATAGAATTAAAATGAAGAAAGAAACGAAATAATAAAGGTCAGTATAAGAAACCATATTAGAACTAGGAATCAAAAAATAAAATTGATGATTGATGAGGCCGATACTTGGAGAAAATTAATATCCATAATGAAACAATATTTGAAATTTTAAACATTGTTTCATTATGAAAAATAAAAGGAGGTATAAATACTAAGGGGATGATTTTTTTAATTGTATGTTCTGGTTCCCTAAAATATGTATAAACATATGTGTTTGTAAAATTGTACAAGTGTCCATTCAGCATCTGAAGAATAATTCAAAGCCCTGGTCATGCGTTTAATTTGATATACAAGAAAATTCAGTGCTTTAGTGCAGAAATTAATTTTCTCCATGTATCAGCCTCATTAATCATTGAAGTTAGTTTCATTACTTTTTGAGAATGTTAAGTAGTATCAGCTCATAATGGAACTGTTTGAAGTAGTTACAATTACATCAATTATTATTGATGTACACATCACCATAGTGTACACAACTGCTTTTCCGGTTTCTTACCGTTCTTAGTTTTTCATTTTCAGTTATTGAAATCATGATGATTAACAGTAATTCTTGATTCTCTCTAGTTTGATGATATATTTCACATTTGAATATATTCTGAGTATATAACACACATTAAGCTTTATGAAAAAAATATTTCAAACTATACTAACCTGCATAAAAATTTATAATTATCGTACTTTTCAATTTATGTGGAAATTTAATTCATGTAATAATGACTTTCATATTTATCAGAGATCCAAATATCTTTTCAAGAGAGAGTAAACCATAAGATTATCGAGATTCCAGAAAAATACTCAATTACATTTAATAACGAAAACATATTTTATTCATGTTAAATATATTTCATATTACTAATAGAAATGTGATGAAGCTCGCATAATATTAATTTTCCAAAAAGTTCGTAAGAAATACTCTTAAATTCGTCTTTTTCAAGAATGAGGAAACCATCTGAGGTATCCATCATAATATATTTCATAAACAAGGCGAAATGAAAACGGAAACTATAAATACTTACACAGTTTAACGCAATTTCCTCTTCCCATACTCGATCTCTCATTATGCCTGCATTGTTTATAACAATATCTAAAGATTTCCATTCATCTAAAGAGGACCTATAAGCATCTGTAAAAATACATGCATATTCAGTGCAATGTAAAAATTGAAATCATTCCTTTGATAATTCTTGATATATATATATATAATGTATATATATATATATATATATATATATATATATATATATATATATATATATATATATATAAAAGGAAATTAAATTTTTGTGCTTATGTCACAGAATGAAATATTTAAGAAAATGAACACTAGAACATTCATTTGAAAAATTCACATCAACTAAGAGAATGTTATAGTAGAACGTGTGAACGTGTACGATGTGGTGTCTCCATCATGTTAGAGAAATATTGAAATCGATGCCACACTTGATGGAAGTGCGAGACATATATGTTTCGTTCTGCAAGGAACTCGTCAGTTGCACCACGTTCTTCGAAGTGAGGCAATGATTTCAACCCCCAAGCATCTTCCTGTGATTCCAAGTGGAAAATCGTAGAGTAATGAATACTCCACAATTCCATCTATAGGAAACAGTAGAAAACACCTCTTAGGTTAAAGACACACCAAGCATCGAAATTTCACATATCTTCCATACCCGTAGGTATCTACTAAATTGCAATGTCTATTTAACAAATATCATCATACGATGTTTTCAAATGTCAATAGGTTGCGTTAGCAGTACGCTAGCGTTTATTTGTGTATTTCAGGGGCCTATTCGGCGATATTTTTAAGGAAATGAAATTTTTGTGCTTATGGCACTGAATAAAATATTTAAGAAAATGTATATCAATAGATACCTACGGGTATAGAAGATATGTGAAATTTCGATGCTTGGTGTATCTGTAATCTCAGAGTTGTTCTCTACTTAACCCAATAGATGGAATTGTGAACTATTCATTACTCTACGATTTTCCACTTCGAATCACAAGAAGATGCTTGGGGGTTGGAATCGTTGTCTCACTTCGATGGACGTGGTGCGACTGACGAGTTCTTTGCAGAACGAAACATATATGTCTCGCACTTCCATCAGTTGTGGCACCGATTTCAATATTTCTCTAACATTTATCTCTTGAAGGATAATGGAGACATCACATCGTACACGTTCACATATCTAGCTCTACTATAACATTCTCTTATATCAACGATAACTCAGCCAATCATCTTCAACAGCATATTCGTTGCGAAACACATAGATTTTGTTGGAAAGCCCATAGATCGCTGTCTTATCCCATTATGGGAATCATAAGAACCATGTATCTCAACAATCAAATTTGGATGTTGTCATAACGTATCAAGGATTTATCTCTTCAAAATACGAGAATGATTTAGTGAACAACTTACGTGAGCTCCATCTATCGAAGAAAAAATATAAATTGTTTCGAATATAATAGCGTGTTTTCGTAACAACAAGTGTTCCAAACGCACTAAATATTGACTCTCGAAGGGGGTGGGTTGTGTTTTTGTTAACAGTTAGCTGAGAGTTTCATTGGAAATATTTCTATTGAAAATCTCAGCTATGAAGAATTTATGAAATGAAACTGTTTATTGTATTACCCGCTAGGGTGTGAACAAGACCGATAAGGCATGAGACCGTGCTCACACAGTAAAGAAGGCTTACGATAAATGCTTCTATCTTTGTATAAAGGTACACACTGATCTTCTCTCGAGCACACTCTTCATAATGTAATTTACATTAACTAAATCAAAATTATAAGTTCTCAGCATTTTGCATAGAAATATAAGTAGTATATAACTAGAATTTCCTGTTCATAAATAGCAAAAATTATTTTGCATCACACAGATATGGAACAAAGGGTTTATATGACTTATGTGACTCTTGACGCAAATGTAATGGATTCGAATTTCAAGGCTGATATTGTACAAATTCATTGGACTATCGACATAATTTTAGAAGAGTTTCGAGATCAAGGAGAAACAACAAAATGCAAAAAAATCAAAGTCAACTTCCTCCCTCGAATTAACTGAATGAATAATCATGTAATTTACATGAAACGAATACTGTGTTGTAATCAATTTAATGATTGAAATAATTAGTTGAATAGGGTAATTGCTTGATAACGCGTGTGAGTACTTAGTTGCTATCATTTTACTTAATTATATATATATATATATATATATATATATATATATATATATATATATATATATATATTTATATGTTATTATTACGTTTGTTCCCCATGAGGAGAGAGATTGAACTTGAATTCCCAATTCTTAGGACTTTTGCTTCATCTTTTTTGCTTTCCGCCTCCCAAAAACGCTTTATCCTCTCTGAATGCTCTTTCCTCCGTTCATCTGTTCATTCTTTTACGGGTTGGCGATTTGATTTTCGCTCAAAATTCACATGTGCGATTTTATAGCGACCTTAGTGCGATCTTCGGGATGTTTTATTTTGATCTGTTGTAGATCTTTATGGACCTCTTTTAGCCTTTCTGTTCCGCATTAATACTCTCTTGTATTACTACTCTACATAATTATATCGAGTAGTTTCTCCGGTATTCTGAACTGCTTCATTATGTAGACATCTGCAGAGAACTTTGCTTGTCGTTTTCTGATTTCTTCCTTTATCGTACTTGTCTTTTGATAAAGTTCATTCGTAGGTATTTTCATTCAAATGCCGTTTCTATTGATAAGCCGGTAAATCTTTCTAAGAAAGTTTTGTGATAAGAGGAGATTTATTTTTTTTTGTTTTTTTTCATGTATTTGGTATATATATATATATATATATATATATATATATATATATATATATATATATATATATATATATATATATATATATATATATATATATATATATATATATATATATATATATATATATATATATATATATATATATATATATATATATATATATATATATATATATATATATATATATATATATATATATACAATAGCCGGACGGTATTTCATTGTCGTCTGCAACGTTGTGTTGACTCTTCCCAATATGTTTTGGGTGTATAAAACGTGTACGAAACTGTGTTTCGTGTTTTATATATTAATTTTTTATATATCTCTTCAAGTACTTTCATCTTCAACTTGAACTACGCCGTTCTGACGATAGGCAATAACCTTGAAACATATGTAAACGGCTGTTTTAGTTTGCCTGCATTAAATATAATTCTTAGAATAATTCTTTATTATTATATATATATATATATATATATATATATATATATATATATTTATAACATGATGTTTTCATTGTCTCTGTTATATATCGTTATGTATTTTAGAATTGTGCAGCTTGTCTTTGAGAATGAAGAAATTTTTTCTTTACAATAAAGTTCTCCACATAAAAAAAATTATGAACAATCAATCAGTTCATACTTTTTCCTACTTTTCCCATTTCATCCTGTCAGCAGAAAGTTCGTTACCCTTCGTATCCAGTTTTTTACTGAATTAATTCCTTCGTTCAGATAGAATTCAATAACCTATAATGCAAGTAATATGCTATCACTTGCATAAACAGAGATTATAACGGAAACTTTTCAATAATGAAGGGCATTTGCGGAAGAGAAATAGCTGAGCACCAAGTTCCTCCAAGTACTCTGATAAAAACAAAGGTTATTTGAACCAATCACAAACAAAAAAGTATTATGAAAAACAATAAATCCACTGACGGTACTGAAATTGTGAAACAACAATTGTGAAAAATTTTACAACACTCCATGTCAAAATCTACGCAACTCATTTTGATACTATAGGCAAAATAATCATCGAAGAACAATCCTCAAGATGTCGCACATATAGTGCGACAATATGACTAATCGTTTTAATATTAGTTTCTCGAAATACATCACACCTAGCAAACCTCATAATTTATCATATTGACAAACCTTGTGATATTTTTTTGTAATATTGGTTTGTGAAATTGAGTTTTTATCTTGGATTTCTTGTGTGATATTGAATAGTGATACTTCTGGACAAGATCCAGACACCCTCTAAACTCAAAGTTCTAACGTTGTAGATAACAAGAGATGATGATATACAAATCGTGGAAAAAATAAAACTGAAAACACGTCAATGTAAAGATTATATCATACGCCATTGAAATTGACTTCATGAAGAAGTTTTATGGTACATTACGATGATAATAAACGGCGAAACGAATATAAAAATGAACAAATTGAGGTTCTAAATATGCGCAAAAAATTAATGGTTTCATCCAAATTTGATTGATTGAAATTCTAAATTTAACGCATTTATACTATCTATATATTACACATACAAAGTTTGTATAAGATTCAATAAGAGTTGTCATTAGAAATTATGTATCTTTTCCTCACTTTTAACTTCATCAGATTTGGTCATGTCAGCCTTGATGAACATTGCCACTTTTTTTCCAACTTGATTATTTAGTTCATGTGCTGCTTTTTCTCCTTGACTTGCGTTTATATCCACAATTGTAACTGCCTATGAAAATAATTGAAAATATCATGAGATATAAAAATTATACAAGGAAAGACGACAATTCAAATTTAAACTGCCGCTATTGGAGTTCTGGTTGTCGTTCTGACCACATGTGATTGTCTAAAAACAAATGCAGTCACAACGTTGCACTGTTTGTATTCGGGCTGGAGGCATGATTGGACCATACTTTTTCGAAAATACCGCATTTTAAAAAGTGAAACTGAGGTTTGAAAATTTAGCTTTTAAAAATGGGTTTATTCAATACTTATGAATGTTTTCGCTTAGGGTTATAATGATTAAATGAGAGGTAATAATAAAAACTTGTCTAAAAATCACTGACTTAGACAAGTTTTTATTATTACCTCTCATTTAAATATGAACTATCACAGAGTAGATTCATCGTCCATTGAATTTATTATAATGATTACTTAAAATATATTTTTGGTGATCTTTATTCTCAATTTATGCTTGATTCTGCTGATTCATTAATTTACTGTAATGTGTTTTTTTTAATAGAGTAGGCGTTTACTTGATGTAAATCCATTATAATTGAATATAAACTTAAATTCAAACACTTGAACTTATGATTTACACTTTATTCACTACATAGCATGACGCGTTTCGTCGTTACAAACGACTTCTTCAGATGCTTACAGAATAATCCACATTATTCTATTATCTAGTCATTTGTAACGACGAAACGCGTCATGCTATGTAGTGAATAAAGTGTAAATCATAAGTTCAAGTGTTTGAATTTGAGTTTATATTCTACTGTAATGTGATTGGTGTAATATAATGAATATAATAGTCGGCCTTTTAGATTTCTCCCTAAACGTGCATTGGATATACAAAGCTGACTACCATCAAACGGAACACTGAGTTATCTGTGTGAATTTAATAGTGCTGGCGTTTACTTGATGTAAAACCATTAAAATTGAATATAAACTTAAATTCAAACACTTGAATTTATGATTTACACTTTATTTACATTGACGTTTCGTCGTTACAAACGACTTCTTCAGATGCTTACATGAGCATCTGAAAAAGTCGTTTGTAACGACGAAACGCGTAATGCGTCAATAAAGTGTTCAAAAGTCGTTTCATAAGAAACGACTTTTTCAGATGCTCACAGAATAATCTGTAAGAATCGTCGTTACAAACGACTTCTTCAGATGCTTACAGAAGTCGTTAATTCAGATATTCAGAATAAGCATTCTGTAAGCATCTGAAGAAGTTGTTCGTAACGACGAAACGTGTCATGCTATGTAGTCAATAAAGTGTAAATCATAAGTTCAAGTGTTTGAATTTAAGTTCATATTCAACTGAGTTATCTGTTATATTTCTTTTTTCTTTCTCAATGGCATGCTCAATTTCAAGGCTACGAAAATCTCAGCGATCTGATATGCTTCGAGTTACCTCGTTTAAAACATGAATATGTGATCGAGTACATAGTATTCATGGAATTGTTCCATATAGATACCATTTTTCTGTATTAAATTTGGTAGTCAATATTTTGTGAAGAATGAAATATTGGAAAAATGCATTCATATAAATCAATTCGCTTGGAACAAACAATAAAATATGATTAATAAATTCAATGGACGATGAATCCACTTTGTGATAGTTCATATTTAAATGAGAGGTAATAATAAAAACTTGTCTAAAAATCACTGACTGAACAATTCTTTATTCGACTAGTTTCGCCTTTTATAGCATTATCAAAAATGAATGATAATGACATTCATTCTTGATAATGCTGTAAAAGGCGAAACTAGTCGAATAAAGAATTGTTCAGTCAGTGATTTTTAGACAAGTTTTTATTATTACCTCTCATTTAACAAAATATGAGTTCAGTTGAAGAAACTTTAGAATTCGTGGTGAATAGATACTGAGATTCAAAGCTCTAAACAATAATTTGCTTTCGAATGATCTCACATTTTTGTTCTAAATACCATCAATGAAGTCGTAAAAAGAGCAAACTTCGGAAGTACCCGAAAACTGCTCCGATTTTTACAATTTTTTTTATTTCTAGTTTTTCATATCATTTAAAAGCATAAATCTTTCAGAGGAGGAAATAACTATTTTTTTGTTTGAAGAAAATGTATGTGATTTAAATGAGAAAATGAGTTTCAATTTCATTATTTTGGTATTGTTTATCATTGAAAATAGAATAATTCAGCTACATTGTTTCTCCAAAAACTCTAAAAATATAAAACCAAACAAGTAATTCCATCAATTCCTGTTTTTATTTCGAAAAAGTCTTTTATTTAATTTTTACAATTGATTTTGCGTACAGAAAGTTTGATCAGATCGTTGGTGATTATAGCAGTAACTTCCAATGCATACAATGCATTTCACTTTTTCTGTAACCACACTCTAAACCGCATCCTGTTCTGCAAGAACAGGATGCTTAATATAGTTTTAACGTTATTGTAGCGGCGAGTTGTATCTTTGTGATTTGTTTTCAAAAATTTTCCATCCCCAATCTTCGAAAGCAGTATTTTTCCTTTATAGAAGTCACAAGAGAACTCTTTTCTATATTCTCCTTTGGAGGTAACGAGCTAACTTGTAGGCTCTTGTCCTTCGAAATTGATGTTATAAAACACTTGTATTCAAGATTTTAGCAGTTTTACCACCATACATGGTAATATTGCAACCAATATTTTCTTTAAAAAGTATTTTTTCATCTTTTTCTACAACATGAAAGGTTCAGCTGCTGCACATTATTTTATCATTATTAGAAACTCAAGTAAAATTATTTTTTACCCCATTATGCATAATGCGGTAATGTTATATCACAACCAGGAAATTCGTGAATATAAAAAAGATGATTTTTGATAATTTTTGGATATTTTATCAACATGGTATTCTCCAATACCAAGGAACAATCAAAACCTAATCGTACAATTGAACGATCTGCATCACTTTCTGCTTGACTACACAATATTATTTTGGCAGAAAAGATTAAGTATTCTATTATTATTTGAGCTGTTTCCTGAAAATTTTCCTCATTTGTATTAAAAGGCGTGTATTTTTCAAATGAACTAATCGATTCAAATATTTCTTCTATATCTACGATTTCTCCCAGACGCTTTAGTTCCAATATTTTTGAATCTATTTCAAAAACAGCTTTAACGTTAGTACTATAGTTGCTACGTGAATATCTGAAATACTCTTGAAAAATTTCAATGAAAATTGTATATTTTTTCCATTTCAATCTATGCAGTAACATTTCACTATCGAAAAAGTAAAAAAAATTGTAACATCATTACCATTAACAATAACATTCCAGTGTTATCAAATAGCGGAAGAGGATAAGAAGTCACCTCGTAATTTAAATATTGTCTAAGTTCATCGTTACTCTGTCAGAAAAATATAAGCGATTAAAATTTATATTTGGATCCAAAGCAACTTCAGTATTATCGACTCTAATTTTACTGATAATGCTCAATAAAGATTTCGCCTTATCTTTGTATCTATTGTTGTCATTTTTATAGCTTTGAGGCTTAGGCCTTTCATTTTTGTTTCTTGAGTTATTTACTTTATGAAATGTCTTATTGCAATCAATAGTTAAAAAAAAAGAAAACACCGCGCAATAACATATTTTCTTATATAAATAACCTATATATTGTTCAAGCAATATAAATAATTATTTCTCTCACTTTGAAAGATTTCTGTTGCAAATAACATGAAAAAAAGAAAATTTTCGGGGACTTTCTACCAAGAAGCGTTATTGACGTTGTTAAAACAACGGCCATGGTCTTCAGGGACAATTCTTCAAACTATCTCAACAAATTCACTCCTACAGTCCTGAAAAATTTCGTCGAATGATATATTGAACCAGTAGAATTATCTACGATGTGATCTTTTCAACGCCATTTTATAAAATCAATCAAATATTTCTATTTGTTTATTTATTCATATCCCAAATGAAATATAGATATTCGAACGTTTATTGTATTCATACGTAGATGAATGGTTTTCCCAGTATTTGACTCTCATATCCCCTGATCTCAACGCTTTTTCTTTGTTCAATAACAATAATAATAATAATCCTACCTTAAGACCTTGTTTCAAAAGTTCGCGTGCATACTGCAAACCAATTCCTGTTGCTGCTCCTGTGATGAGAGCAACTTTCTTTCCAACCTCGAAAACCATTATTAGTACCCTCTAATCCAATCAAAATAAGTCTAAAAAACACCACAGAAAAGTACCGAGAAGTACTCACTCAGTAGGTTATTACCGAACGTGGAATCAATATGTGTGAAAACTAATCTCTGAGTTTTTATTTGTATCAATAAGTTTCTATCTGTTATTCAAACAACAATGTTTCAAGCATCTGGAATATGGTAAATATTGCAACGTCACGATCAACTTTCATTAATTATAAACGCTACTAATCAAAGTAAGAGAAAACAATTAATATCAAATTCAGCATTCTTATCAATCCAGAAATTGTTTATCCATAAGATATCCAAAGAAATTAAATAGTTGCATTATACGAAGGATAACTGATATTACGATTGAAAATATTATGAATTATCCTAGTAGGCAGTTATGTGTGTCCACCCAAAAGAAAAACAAACGTCGATTCCACATTATCGTCCTATCGACAGAAAATTTTTAGAAATGATTGAAATTTTTTTTATTAACTTGATGTTAAAAAAATTTTGAAGTGAACTGCCTTTCTCAGTTTTTCTCATCATCTAGTTACAAATTTAGGGTAGACAAAACTTATTGACAAAATTGTTTGAATTGATAAGCGAACATTCACGCTGAACTTTTGGTGAAACATTGTTAGGGCTAAAAGCTGACCTTAGTTTAGCTCTTGAAAATGGGGTAACATCCCTTAACAATTGTCAAGCATTTAATATAATTTTGTGAAACTGAGCTTTGTGTTTTTATTGAATATATTCTAGAATTATTTTCTCAAACGATTGAAAATATTAATTGCTCATTGGAAGTCGAGAATGAGGTTGTCCCCTAAAATGGGTTCATATATGAGCGAAAACATTATAATCTATGATTTATAAACACGAAGTCCATAGACTAGACGCAAAATTCATTCCAGAAATATAGTAAAAAACGCCACCAGTGGTACTCTTGGGGCGATCTATGTATAAAAGGTTGCGCTTCTATTTTCAATAATCAATAATATTTCAATTTTTTTGATAGTTAAAGCCGAAATATTATTTTCACTATTTTTTGAACGAATTGGTGTTTCTCTGATTTTTTCTGTTTTTCCAATTATAATGACAAAATCTCAAATTGTAGTATTAGTAGGTGTTATTAGTCACTTTGAAAACTTTTTGAATACGTTTTCTGCAAGGGCCAAGACTGACGCCTGGCTACAAAGTTGATGATATTAGTCAAGCGTTATATTTTCAAAACTGACATTTCAAAAAGATGAAAAAATCATAAGGATCTTGAAATTTTCATATGTTATTTATTCGAAGGTACTCATATACATATGAATGTATATTTATATATATATATATATATATATATATATATATATATATATATATATATATATATATATATATATATATATATATATATATATATATATATATATATATATGGATTTTTTTAGATTTTAAAAAATGGCGGCGAGTGAAGATGAGGTTGAGTTGCGACTCGATAAATGTGGGAAGAAAATTGAATTTAAATGTGCCCATTGTGGGAAAAAAGTGGTCGACAAAGTTCAGTGTGGAAAATGCTTGGAGAATTTCCATCCATCCTGTCTGGGTCAGGCCGCATGCCGTAAAGATGCGATATGTAAACATTTACAATTAGAAAAGATGCCGGTAGAACAGGCAACTCCATATGAAGAATTAATGATACAGTACAAAATTATAAATATCGAGAATGAATACCTGAAGAAATTGTTGGAAGAATGCCAAGGGAATAACCGACTTTTACGAGAAAATAATAAATTGTTAAATGATAAGGTTAGTTTCCTAGAACAGAAAAGTGATAAAAAATTGTACAATCAAGCTGTACAAAAAAATATAAACACTGTGCCGATACAAATTGGGCACACAGATAACATGTCATCTGAACTACAACCATCGAAAGCGATACCGACGAAACCGTTTCAAAGTCAAGGCAATGTCAACGTCAAAGATATAAATAACCCCAAAAAACTGCCTACGGTCGTCGAGAATAAACAAACAAACATTCTGGAACTCGACAAAAATAAGGAAGAATCAAACAGTATGGAAGTGCCATGGAGAAAAGTAGTTTCGAGACGAATAAGAACTATTGGCACAGCGCAAACAACAGCAAATAATGAGATAAATACTGCATTCCAAGGCAGAAATAATGGAAACAAAAAAGTATGGCTCTTTCTCTCTAGAATCAAAACTGGAGTGACTGAAGAGATAATCAAAACATATCTGAATGAAAAGTTGGAACTATCTGCGCAGGAGACCCCTATAGTGAAAAAAATAAACACATTTCACAAAATGGAAGATAACGAATGCTTCCAAATTGGTCTGGATATTAAATATAGAGACCAGGTTTATGAATGCACGTTTTGGCCTTCAGGAGTTGCCTTTGCAAGGTTTAAATTCAACTATGATAACAATCAGATAAATAACTCATTAGCAAATACAAATTTTCAAAGGGAATTAACAAATCGCCAATCAAATTGATAACAACAAATATCAAAGTACTAAATCTAAATACACAATGTCTGCGTAACAAACTGAACACATTTAATATAACCCTGAATGAAATATGTCCCGACATTGTATGTATAACTGAACATTGGTTTAGTGATAAAGAAAGCATGATTTTCCCAAATATTATGGTAAATAACTATACCATTGCTGATCACTTCTGCAGAACCAAACATAAGAATGGTGGCTCCTTGATACTGGTCAAAGATAGCTTACATTACAAGGAAATTGAGTATCTTGGGAAATATAAGGAAGAAATTACATCGGAAATATCTCCTACATATTATATATATATATATATATATATATATATAGATATTCTCCTACAGAATACAATATATACCTTGGGGGAATTTCTGAGAGATTGAATGTAACTTTCTTTTGACGAAGCATGTAAACTATTGATGCTGAATAAAAATTTATTTATTTATATTTATTTATTTATATATATATATATATATATATATATATATATATATATATATATATATATATATATATATATATATATATATATATATATATATATATATATATATATATATATATATATATATATATATATATATATATATATATATATATATATATGAGAAAATGAACACTAGAACATTCATTTGAAAAATTCGACCCCCAAGCATCTTCTTGTGACACCAAGTGGAGTTGCTCACTTCGATGGACGTGGTGCGACTGAGGAGTTCCTTGCAGAACGAAACATATATGTCTCGCACTTCCATCAGGTGTGGCATCGATTTCAATAATTCTCCGGAATAGTAGAGTTTGCACTATGCAGCTCTGCCATATAGGAAAACCTCACCTTACGTTATTGTGTGTGACGAACCTTTGAAGCAGGTAAATTTTAAATTTGTAGAAAATAGAAAGAGACGAACACATGCCAGGTATCAACCTGAACTAAAAATCTGTCTCACTCACTCTTTAGAGAAATATAAGAACTGTTAGAAAGCAAAGAATCGAAGAAACAATAAAATTGTAATGTTGATAATAATTTATTATATGATCAACTTAAATTAAAATTTCTCCATATTTCTTTTTTCCTATATGAATTCTATTTCCAATGAACTAACTAGAGGTAGAAGAAAGCCATTACTCCGAAAGAAATGTCTTGAACGGAGTAGAATCTATGACAGTATAATCTCTGCCACATAATAAAATCTGGTATGCGCGATACTTCCGGCAGTTTGTAAGCACGCATATCAAGATATTTATAAATCTAACATCAAAACGCGTAGAATAAAAAAAAAGGTTTCCGTAATAATGGATAAATTTAACCCCCTATCACACCATTTAAATAGGTATGCGCGATCTTTCCGGCTGAAAATCATTGGTCGGCCGGATTTTTTCTAGAAGAGTAGGTACTACATTTCCCACAAAATTGTCTATGAGATTGATCAAAATCCGTGATGACGGAAAAAAACTACGAAATTTTTGAAAGCCTCAGTGCAAACATCCTGACCTTATCACCTCAAATTTTACCGACGACTGTAAACCAATTGATCTACTTAATAAGATCCATGGAAATATAAAAGACTAAAAACTTATATTACTCGATTCAAAAGGGAACTATTGCTCAACAACAATTTTTCTACCATGGAGGATGAACAATGACTTGAAAACCTGAACAATGACTTTCTACCTGATCACTGACTTAAAAACTGCCTTGACTGCTAATTGCAGTAACACTATCAGATATTTAATTGAGCTGAATTTTCTGAAAATTAATTGACATTTTTGATTTTGTTAGATTATGTCTTTATGCTTTATTAGTTTAGTTATATCAATTCTGCTATGCTACTGTACCTCCGCTAATAACCCTTGTGGTTGATGCGGGCAATTTTCTAATAAAAAAAAACTGAAATTCTACACCGAAATTATCAGAATGGATTAGAGTGGTCAAAATGTATCCTTCGTTTTTTTCGTTTTTTCACGTTCTAAGATTGTTTCAACTTTTGCTTCTGTAACTGCCAATATCGCAAAGCTACTTTGAATTAGGATTTTCATACAATTCAGAGAATCAGAATTCGTGCGCCACTGGTTATTAACATTATTATAAACATATTATCATGTTATAAACATCATTAAATACCAAGTATTAATTATTTGTACGTCAATCAAATTCCTACTTTTTAATAAACATACAAAAATGATTATTGAATATTAAAGAATTACGTTTGAGATATTTCTGATGGTAGGTGTGGCACGAGATACTGCTTTCAATGTGAAATACGTCACTTTGGATTATCGCATTCTCAGGAACAATTTTCGACAAAAAGAGGAAAATAAGGGATCAGCTGGCAATCAATAAAATTTTTGGAAAACCCATATTCCTGCTTCCTACATCGAAAAATTAGCAGTGTTTCATTATCATAACTTCAAAATTTGATTGCTATCATGGATTTATTACACTGCGGAACAAAAACAAAGTTGAATGTTTCCTTAACTTCATGAGTCAATTCTTACCAATGTTGGGTTAGAAAAACAAATATGACAAAAAAAATTTTATTAGCTCTAAATGTTTTGTCTATATGTTGAAAATTCTTGTTTATGAGAAATTGGTAAATATGAATTACATTCGCTATTTAAAAAGTGAGTGAACTAGCATTAATGATATTTAAATTCAAACTTCTTCAAAAGTCACTTGCCAGGTGTTCAGATCTTTCAGGAATCAACTGGTTCCTTTGATCGCGATCTCTTGGTTTGCCTCTCGTGAGTAACCTCTGGAGCAACTCTACATTCAAACCCGCAGTAATCTGCAAGCATTGCTTCATTCCAGTGTCGCTGATATCCTACGTTCGATCACAGAAATATCTCAATGGATCCGTTCTCCATGGTCATCACTGACATTTCCGCAATTAGGTGGGAAAAAATGAAGATAGGAGTGGAGAAAATGGATTTATGGGGACATATTGCAGCCGAGTTGGATTTTTGAAGAAGTTCGGTAACCAATTAAGGGTACTTACATCTTTTTTTCTCCCTAAAAATCCATGCTTAACTCTCTGGAGTTGGAAAATATGCCTTCCTTGATATTTGCATCACTTAATTCCGGAATATGTTTTCTTAAGTATTTAAAAGCCTGGCCTTCTCGGTTCACAGCTTTGACAAAACTCTTGATCAAGCCCATCAAAGTCCTTGATATGTAACGGTGAAAGATTTTTTGGATCTACGAGCAACATATGTGTAGAACCTATGGCTTATTTTTGTTTCCTACACCAAAATAATATTGATTTTGTTTTCACAAGATGCGTCAAATTGCGATTTTGTAAGGAAAACGTTAATTCGCCACAAATGTAACAGAAATTATTAACTAAATTCACACATTTCCGTGGCATGTTGATTTATCTCTTTAAAACACTCCAAAACAAGATGATATGCACGATATACAATAAATTCCACCGTTACCGCAATAGCATCACATTTAGCAATCAGCTGGCAGTCAAATTATAATTTAACAAATGAACTTTATGAGTATTTTGACAATTAACAATGTTAGCAATTTCGAAAAACAAATTTTTCCACATATTGAAAAAAAAATTTCAAATATAAAAAGCAGATTGTATTTCTAAAACTGGAGCTTATCAGTTCTTTTAATGACCGTTTTCGAATTCAATAAACGAGAAGGCATAAGACAGAACTAATTTTGAGACAGTATTTTTTGATTGAATTCATTCATTTTCACGTTTCGCATCGAATTGTAGTTTCGTCGAAAATTTTTAAATAAATAAGGACTTTCTATGATTTTCGACAAAATTTATTGAATATATTCATTTATTACATTCATCTCAATATATGTATGTATACAGAATTGTTCTTCGAAAATTATGTAAATATTTTGTTACACTTAATCAACGATCAATCAATTTTTCTCAGGGTTCTTCTGTCTGGAATCTCGACTTCATAAATAGCCTGGCCACCTTCAGAGACCCAAACGCTTCCATTCTCACCTGCAGTTATCAGAGTATACATGCCCTTCGCAACATTCTCTGGCCTAAAAGAATTCAAATCGTTATGGCATTTTCTTCAGAACTATCAATTGTAACAAATGAACCTAATGTTCCAGCAAATAAAAATGTCTGGCCATAAATATAAACCACTGAAGGCTTAAATATTGATGACATCATGTGGTGTATTCAACTCATGACTTATGCAGAGAAATATATTTTTTTATATACTTGTTTAAAATAATGTTTCATTCATAATACTGAATACAGTTTCCTAATATATGAATAACTATGACACTAAATCACTGAGACTCTGAAACAACTATATACACACACATATATATATATATATATATATATATATATATATATATATATATATATATATATATATATCATTCTACATTTAGCATTCTACATTTAGGAAATTTTTCCTCGTCCGCCACCCGGGTAGGCGCTTGATGTAGATACAAGCAACCCCACTTCGATCACCACGCCATTATATTTATTTCACTATTATTATATTCATTGATACTAAATTCTTTTACATTCAACCATCTTATTGTGCTTAACTTCACAATAGTAGCCTTTGAATGTTTCAAACTGAAAACTTCTCTAATATAACTGTACCTGTCATAGTCTATACGCTGAACTGAAAAGTGGTCTCTTCATTTCTCGATATATTTTAAATGTGAGAAGTAGTTCGGTGATTTGCTTGCTTGTTATAGAGATATAGTTGCTATAAAGATATTTTGCATAAACATTGTCGAGGATAGAAAAAAACATAACGGCCTCTCCTAAAAAACTATTTTTCACTAAACAGAAAGGTCAATTTAAGATCTATTTCATCTACAAACAGGAACAAATCTCATCATGTTATTAGTAGTGAGCATAAATTTGTTTTTGAGTTTTCTGCTATTGAATCAATAATTTATCATTCGAAAAAATAATATTTCTAGATGTATCAGTGTAACTCGAAATCCGAGGAATTATCAGAATCAGAAATCCAATTTATTTCAGTAGTAAATCGGTATGCTAGCAAATTATTCAATTTTCAAATAATATCAGTTATGATAATGATTCCTACCTGAACACAGTATTAATGTAACTCACTTTTGTTCAGGCAATGATGCTAATTGCTTTTCCAGTAACATGCCTAGCCCTTCATAGTTATCCAGTGCACATTTTGAAGCTTCAGAAATAAGTGGCGTGTCTGTAACTCCAGGACACATAGTGAGGAACTTTACCCCAGTCAAATTATAGTAGTACGGTTGTCCAAAAGATCTCGTCATTCCAAGAACAAAATGTTTAGTTCCCACATATATTGGACATCCCGACAATTCCTGCAAGCCAAGAATTGACGCAATATTGACGACGATTCCTCCTTTTCCTCCTCGGTTTTTACCCATATATTCCATGGCCAGCAAGGATCCAACTACTACTGCATTCTAGAAAAATTATAGTTTCAGTACATCAACTTCAGTCTCAAGACAACATTTTGGAACAAACTTATATAGAAGAATTCCGATACCTGCACCTTAAAGGTCAATTAAATGAGCATTAAATGAGCTTCACGCTTATTTCATACATAAGTAGCACAGGAAAAACTTGGAATGAGACATTGTTATGTGTTTTGAACCGGAAATACATTCGTTTAACGAATGGAGTACAACTCAACTCCGAAACACATTTTACAAAGGACTTTTCGCGACTAACTATTCGCAAAAGTATGACCAAAATTATTCACAAAATCATAAAATAAATGTTCACAAGTACAGCAGTAACGGAGGGAAATGGATACTAGTGCGAGAGCTGAGTGATATTTTAGAGGTAGGTATTTCAAGCACCTTGAGAATTTGTTGAATACGTTTTATATATGGTTTTATCTGGGCACCATCTCGGTGCCTGGACAAAAAGTTGTAGATATTCGCCAAGCCATTGTAACGGTGATAGACCATACGAGCGCAAAATGTGAAATAAACAGGTGAACACTGCGCCCATCCCTACCGTACCACCATACGAAGACAACGAGGGTAAGGACCGATGAGTATAAAACCAGGTGCACTACGCTTAGAACGCAATTCACTGGAGGTATTGACTTCAGAGTGTTCTTCCCTGGAAACTGGGTGTTGATCAGCTTTCTCTTCCTTTCCTTTCGAAGTTGTTGACGCCTGATGGCTGCTCCTTTGGACCGAGTGTTGATCGATCCTCCTCTGGTTTTCTCGGAGATGTTCACTCCGAGAAGCTTCTCCGTGGGCCGAGTGTTGATCGGCTCATTTCCTTATCTCTCGCCAGTCTGTTCAGAGTTTTTAACTCCGGGCGACCTCGTTTTCTTTGCAGGTCGTGGTTTGACGCACGTAGGCGGTTGGCGAAGCAGCAAGGGAAACTTTCGAACGGCTGAAAATAAGATTATTTGCGAATGGTACCGTTTAGGCACCGTTGTTTGTTATCTACGGAAAGCTAGGTTATGAAACAATTGTTAAGCCAAGATTTACACATATATTAAAGTATTGAGCAGACGTTAACAGAATTAACTATTAAGCTAGGTCGGCAGAATATATTTCTTTAGTTGAATTATTGTTTTGTATATATATTTGAATTGTAAATAATAAAGAATATTTTTATTTGGATTATCCTTGTGTTTTATCTGCCTGATATGAGTCGACGCTGAAAGTCCATTACAAAACTGGCGCCCGAGCAGGGACTTAGTCTGGTCATTGACTAGGTAGTGAAATGGACCCGCGGAGCTCACGCTGCCCCAGAGAGTCGAGAGCCCTTCCTACGGTCTTGAACTCCAGGAAATTGAATGGGGTACCATAATCCCTGATCATGATTTTTCAGAAAAATGCTTTCAGCAACTCCATTAGCCAAACTTCATCGTTGATCACACATAACCACCATTCGACCCACAATTGATCATATTTTACAATCAAATAAATAAAATTAATTAACTATGTAAAGTCAACAGTTACAAGTATTTGAAAATCAATCATTTTCCCAGCGAATTCTGAATCAAAGTACCGTGATTTATCGATCAATGTAGAATTACACAAAAATAACATTAATTTGTGAAAAATTAATTCGATTTCACTTTTTCATTATAGTTCACTATGATATGAAAATTGTCGGGGTACGTGCAACAGCTTCCCATCTTGACTACGCTAAGAACGCTTTTCACTGGAGGTGTTAACTTCAGAGAGCTCTTCTCTGGAAACTGGGTATTGGCCAGCTTCCTCTGCCTTTCCATCCCTGTTCTCCTGGAGGTGTTGACTCTGGAGGGCTTCTCCTTGGGACCGAGTTTTAATTGGTCCTTCCGTGGTTCTCAAGGAGGTATTGAATCCGAAGAGCTTCTCCGTTGACCGAGTGATGATCGGCTCATTTCCTTATCTCTCGCCAGTCTGTTCAGAGTTTTTAACTCCGGGCGACCTCGTTTTCTTTGCAGGTCGTGGTTTGACGCACGTAGGCGGTCGGCGAAGCAGCGAGGGACGCTTTCGAACGGTCGTAGGTAAGAGCATTTTGGAATCGTACCTGTAGGCACCGTTTTTGCAATTCAACATCAGACTTCTCGGTTCAGTAATTTTCAGTTCCAAAACTAGTGAAATGCGATTTGAAGAATATGATATAGTCTGATATAGTCAAATTTGGTAGTCTCGTTAGAGACTACCAAATTTGACAATGATATCTATTGAAAATATAACCGCAAAAACATTAGATATGGGAGAGAGGATAAATCTATTAGATTCTAACAAGAAATTCAAAAGCAATATAAAGCCAGAAAAGTTAATCATCTATTTGATCTATACCAATAAATATTTTAATTTTTTACCTGAAGTAGGTAAACCTACTACCCTCTTCTTCTATAAATTTTCGTTTTTTTTCTGTTCTATCAGTATTTATACATATTTCAATATTTATCTCTTGATGACGTAGTAAAATTTCTGCAAACTAGTGACTCCGCTGTCAATAGTTCGTGGGAAGAAGGAGAAATAAATGTTCCCACGTTTGAATATTGAATTTGCACATTAAGTTAATAGTGGAAACGTTTGTCTCCAGAGAAATGGAAATATTCAATATTTTAAGTATTCAATATTGAAAATCGAAAACAAATTATTCATGAACATCTCAGGATGAAATGAACGCCGGAAAAAAATTACTTACACAATTCAGAGCAATTTCCATTTCCCATTTTCCGTCTTTCATAACACCTGCGTTGTTTATAACAATATCCAGAGATTTCCACGCGTCCATAGAAATTGCAAATGCATCTGAAAAATTGATCAAGATAGATAGATAGTTTTATTGCAAGTGTTACAACATAGTGCTTACAATTGTCATGAAAGAAAAAAAAATTATAATGTTGAAAACAACAATATAAAATTATAAATACATTACATATATACTACCATATAATCATAAATAAAATGGACTTATATAGAATACAAGAAACACACAATATAAACAAACAAACCATAGCAAACAAGCAACTGTGTTCAGAAACACAATAACAAAAGGTCTCAAGGCGACTCCATCGAGTCAAAACGGAAAGAAAGATATTCCTCAAAATCATAGAAGGGATGCTCTAGTAAAAAGGCTCTTATGGTCTTTTCATATTGAGAAGACGGCAAGATCCGAACATAATTTGGTAACTTGTTAAACAATATGATTGAAAAGTAAAAAGGCCCCTTCTGAGATTTTGTGAGCCTACAAAAACTTGGGCTCAGCCAGTATCTATCTCGGGTGGAATACCGATGGCAATCCGCACCCGAGCGACATTTTCCAACGAGACCATGACCGAACATGAGCGCCTCAAAAATATACAGACATAAGAAGGTAAGAATTTTATATTTGCTGAAAGCACTTCTACAGTCGTCGCAATATTGAAGCGAGGAGATAATTCTTACTGCTCTCCTCTGGAGAGCAAATATTTTTGTTTGCGATGCACATGTGCCCCATGCCAGAATGCCATATTTCATTCTTGCTTCGATTAATGTGTAGTAAGCCACTCTTAGAATACTGGAGGACAATATATCTGATGAGCTTCTAAGCAAATATAAACTGTTGCAAAATTTTTGTGCTAGCCAAATCACCTTCCTCCAGCAAAGTTCTCCTCTCAGCAGATGTAACAGATACAGTTGTATCGTCCACAAACAGAATTGTGGGAAACCTCTCTATGTAAAGAGCAAGATCGTTTATAGAAACAAAAAATAACAAAGGTCTAAGGACGGATCCCTCAGGTACGCCCAATGAAACATTCTGTTAGTCAGACCACTCATTGTTGAAATATACAGCCTGTGATCTAACTGACAAGTATGATTCGATAAGAGCGCAGCAGTCATTCGATCAGCCATATCCAGCGAGCTTGCGCAGAAGAATAGAGTGTGTTATGCAATAGAAAGCCTTCGTAAAATCTAAAAAAAAGGAGTAGCAGAATTTTCCTTCCTCAAAACATTGCAGGACCTTGTCAATAAATTAAAGGATCGCCATCGACGTATTCCTCCCCCTACGGAAACCAAATTGCTCTCTACTAAATAATTTATTACTCTCAAAGTAGCTCGTCAGTTGCAGAGATGAAATCTTCTCATATACCTTCGATAAAGTAGGTACCAGCGAAATCGGCCGATAGTTAGTCACCTCATCAGTTTTTCCCTTTTTCAGCAAGGGTATCACTTTCGAAACCTTCAGGCAGTCAGGAGAAGCGTTAGCTTGAATAGACAAATTGAACAGCTTAGTCAACGGATAAACAACGCTATTTATGTTTTTTTCATCAAGAAAGAAGGCATACCATATATATCTGCACGTTTAGAGGTTTTCAGAGACAATATTGCATCTCTCACGTTATTTATGGATATCTCAGAGAAGGAAAAAGATAGATTTCCATCACACAATATCATGCTGACTGGATCAAAAACTTGATTTCCTAAAGAACAAACTGTCCTCTCAGTCATCGAAGTGAAATGATCATTGAACCGATCCGGAGATAAGCTCGTGGGGCAACTCCTGGGAGCTGAACTTTTGTTTTTGTTTAAATTTCACATCGTTTTGGGGATATTTCCTGACTGGCTTATTATTTTATTATTGGCTTGAATCCTAATGATTTTGATTTTTCGCCTATAAAGTTGTTCAAGATTCAAAAATGCACCCTTAAGAGCATCCGTCCCATAAAAGAGGTACATATTCCGAAGTAAGTTCAAATAACTACGTGTGTGTCGCAATTCCTGTGAAAACCAACACACCCCACCATCCCTAAGTGCTCCTTTTATCTCCCTCACAAGGAAATACGAAAGGTACTCATCAACAATTATATCATTGAACATTTTAAAACGTTCACTTACACTAATAGAACAATCATTGCAAAACTCCCAAGAAAAGTCTGTAAGAATCGTATGAAAACTATTGAGTCCCCTCTTAGTTAACGGACGTACTTTCTTAACTTAAGTTTTGAGCGTAGTCAAAACCACAGGTATGTTGGTTTGACAGGTAAATCAATTACAGTTGTACAAAAATTTCTATCAGAGAAATTTACAAAAACATTATCTATACAATTTTCCCTGTCCCCTCGTGGGCTGAAACACTGTTGGAATGAAACAGTTTAATAACATGAGATCACAAAAAATACGGCTTGAGTAATCCATTTGATTAAAGCGTACTTTGAAATCACCTAAAATTATTACTCTACTGTCATATTTATCAAAACTATTAAAAAGTTTGTCGAATGTGTCCAGAAAAATCTGCATTTTTCTATCTACAAACGGATCTATAAACGGATATGATAAGCAAATCAACATTCACCAATTTTATGGAAGATAACTCACAGTGAAACTCAACAGAGTGTCTATCAACGTCTGAAAGACAAAGTTAACAGCAGAGCGGCACAAAGTCATTACACCCCCTCTACCCATTACACTACGACTTTAAAAATGGGCGATTTTCCACCCGTGGAATGAGAAGAAACATTATAGTATAACTCTGGTACTACATCATATTATCAAAGCAGATCTTGAACGAACGGATCTAATGAATCCGATTCGATATATTCGATTATATTGAATAAAATAGTGACTGAGAGTATAATAAATAACATCTGAGCATCGAAAGTTTCAAGTCGAAACTATCTAGAGAGCTGAAAAGTAGAATATTCTCTTTTTTTTTCTATTCTTTATGATTCTATTTCAACAAATTTTTTCATTTCATTTAGCATTTATATAATATATCGTTTTCGGAAGGTAAAATGTAATTTTTAATATGACTGAATATTTTTTGAATTTTGTCATAAGTTTTTTCATTATCTTGAATTCCAGTTTTTTTTTAACTCAGAGTACCTACAGTTTAACGTCCTTCCGAACTGCCAATGGACTTGTAATCAATGTACATTACCGAACAATTATAATCATTAAACTACTGGAATCTTTGACAAACACATACACCCATGCCTTTACCGTGTCTCGAACCCGAATCCTACCGCACCATAGTCGGGTGTTTTTCCGACTAAGCCACAGAGTCTGCAGCTTCATTGGTCCCGTTCCATCGAAAATTGACGAATATGGATGAAAACGAATAGTGTATTCTGTTCTCATTTTCGTAATCAGTAATAATCAGAACTAGACAGTTCATCGTCTATTCTGAACGGCATTACTAGTTTTTTTTTGTATATTTCCTTTTATTATTTTTCTGTTATTTTCCCAAAATTCAACCATTAAACTTATAGACATAAACAGACTAACATGGGCTTCGAACCAAGCACATCTGCTTCACAGACGAGATATAATATCTCTTCTACATATAAGTGTAAATAGTCGCATTGTTGACTTACAAATCCCATAACAAATGATAATACGAGTGGAATAAGCTTACTCCGAATCTCATCAGAATTTGTGACATCTGTTCTCACGAAACGGGCAACTTTCTTTCCATACTGATTATTCAGTTGTTGTACTGCAACTTCTCCTCGTTTCACATCGAAATCTGCTATAGTTACACCCTACAATCAAAAAAATTATTTCAAAATGAGAAAATATCATCAGTTTCATTACAGAATATAAAATACATTCACAAGTTTCCTTGCCTCCGTCATAGTCTTGGATCTGATGACAAAACAAGTATTAACATTAGCCATCATATATATATATATATATATATATATATATATATATATATATATATATATATATATATATATATAGATTGATCGTTATTATTTCAACCGTACAATTTATGAAAATTAAATGTTTGGATATCAGGATAGCGGTTTGTGTGAAATACTTTATTTTCCTATACACTCAATATTTCGTCACTATTTCGTGACTTCTTAAAACAACGATTAACCCAACACAAAAGCGACTGCCGTCTCATGAAGAACTCATGTGCTGTTGTTCAACATCTGAAAAATACAGGACATATGTTTGATTTCTCTAACGTGAAAATTCTTGACCAACACTACAATTACAAGACCAGGCTTTTCCTTGAAATGTGTCACATAAGAAAAGATGAGAACTGCGTTAACTATAAATCTGACACTGGTCAATTAAGTAACATATACTGCAATCTATTAAAGATAAAGAATTAAAAAACCGGACCACCGTTAATGATATATTGCTCGTGTCAGTCACTGCTCTATGGCCTGCCGACAAAGTATGAACCGTGTATGTGTTTTTTGATATTTAAACTTTTAGATCTGTAAGTTTTAATGATTTTATTTTTACAAATTGTGATGACTCATGTACCTTCATTTGTTTTTAGTATACTCCTGAAGAAGTCACGAAATAGTGACGAAATATTGAGTGTATAGGAAAATAAAGTATTTCACACAAACCGCTATCCTGATATCCAAACATTTAATTTTTATATATATATATATATATATATATATATATATATATATATATATATATATAAGAAAAAGTAGAAGCCAAAGTAAAGGTGTACGAACCTGATGATGGAAAAAACAACAACAAGAGATCATTCCTGCAGAGAAAGTCACCACTTCTTAGTTTTTACATGAACATATATTCCACATTGCTTCCTCTTATGCAGAGACTATTCATTCTTCACGGAATTTCTATCCAAGAATGTGAAAATTGGAAGAAACGATATAAAGGAGACCCAAACAACAGAGATCCAAAAACAATTAGATACAAAAACATTTAAGAGCTTATTTACAACAGATTAGAAATAGCGAAGATATAAAAGAAGAGTGCAATCGAGTTCAAACATCAATGCAGAAAGTAAGAGAATGAGAGTGAGTGGAGAAAAAATATGACTTGACCTGATGTAAGCTGACAGCCAAAACTCAGATAGTGAAATTCAAACAAGAGCTATCCTTCATCACCAGAATCACAAAGTTATAGCTATTCGGAGAATGTAACCAGTCTTACAAGATCAAAAAAAAAATGTAAAATTATTACATATATATCTTCGAAATAACTGCAAAAAGTTTTTTGCAGTTATTTAGAATTTTTATACATTTATTTAGAATGAATGAGGACAAGATTACATACATGGTTTTAAGACAAACAGTAGAGACAAATATGGATACAAATGAATTCATAACATATAAGAGAGACAGCAATATCGAAATACAAATGAATCCAATAATCTGAAGTCGATAATCACAAATATTAACATAAAAAACGGAAATAGAGAAATGGAGAACGGAAGATGCAGAACAATAGGGGACTTCAAGGAATTACAAGTTAAAAGCAAGCCTTCAGAGGATCAAATTTCGAAATCTATAGACTATGGTTTATACTAATACAGAATCTCGCTTATGACTGAAACGAAAAAGTGAATATTTACGTTTCAGTTCTTCTGTGTTTCTGGGTATAGCAAAGAGTTACAGAACATTTAGGTAAGGTCATTAAAGCATAAGGCACAAGTTAGAGAGAGAGTTAAATGACTGAGTCATATTAAGATAATGATGACAGAAAGACGTTCATAAAGCAAGAAATGACGAAAACAGAAGGCGACAAGAAAAAGAGACATCATCCATAACAAAGAGAATGAATAAATGCTGGCTGCATCCAGTCAAAACTATAGAAACAGATGGGAAAAAGGCAGCTTTACATATAAACCGCTAAAAAAGAAGTTAAAACGATAAAATAAATGAAAAGTTATGAGTCTTGCGCCTGAAGGCGATAAACCGAATAAAAATAATAAATTTGTCACACTGTGTAGGTATCTGTACTTTACACATAGAATTGTTTGATGCTGATTCGCTATTTTAGGAATTCTGATTCGATCTTGTGTAGTTGTTTTCATTAAAATGAAACAAATTTATCACATGAATATATCTAGTTTTGAAACTCATGTTGTGTGTTTTTGGGTACAAGAGGCAGCTGGACAACTGATTCTAATATTCAGTTCTATTTTTTCCCCAAATTTTCAATCTCCGTTCTTTAATTGATATGCGTAATCATCATTATCATTATTTTACAGTGGATATCTACATATATATATATATATATATATATATATATATATATATATATATATATATATATATATATATATATATAAATGAAACCCGTTTTCCGTTGTCACGACATAACATGAAAACGGCTTGACCGATTTGGCTGATTTTTTTTTGTAGTTTTCTAATACTCTGTACAAGGTTCTCACGGAAAAAATATAAAGAAAATCTCTCAGAAAGATTGAAAAATATTCATTTCATTTTGCATATTTTAAAAAACGCGCGTAAGGAATGTCAACGTCATTCAATTTAAAACAAAAAATCTGTGGTAATCTGTGACACCACATCGATAACCACGCTAACAAATGTCAACGTCATTCAATTTAAAACAAAAAAATCTGTGGTAATCTGTGACAACACATCCATAACCGCGCTAACAATAATTTTATTAAGTTTTTGATAGTTTTTGAAGTTCGTTTTGTTTTAAAGACTAAGAAGTTTTTTGTTTGCTAATAAGTGTTTGTTAATCACGGTAAGTTTTCTTTAATTTAGAGTTGAAATGTAGATGTACAAACTTAAGTCGCAGAACTCGCAATGCAGCAAGTCAAAGATAAGAGAGAGCAAGTCAAACTGACGAGCAACGCGAAGGTCGGAATGAAGTTGAACGGAATCGATGGAATCAAAATAAACAATATGAAAATAGTTCGTTTGACTCCTATCGAGCATTCATTTATATAGCGTTGAAATAGATTACAGCTCACAGCAAATCGTTGCTATTGGACCAATGAACGTTGTGTGTCAAAATTGCAAGCAAAGCTTAATTTTTATTGATGAGAAAATACTACTAGAGACGCGGCAAAATATTGCGCGAAGAGTCAATTCAAATAGACGCTATTGGTACATCCACCAGAGCCACTAATGGAATGAGAATGTACTAAATTCTGAACATTTTTTGACTTATATCCAGCAAATATCTCATATAAATAATTGATGATGACATATATGGGACAAGTTGATATGAAATTAGGAACTTTCAACTAAAGAACGGACAGGTTAATCACTATCAATATTTCAAACGTGTTAATATATGAATTTTTTTGATAATTCGACTGCTTTGAAATAACAGGAACTATTGCACTCTCTTCGGAAGAGAGCAAAAGTCCCTGAGTCCACACGGGATAAATATTAAAAACAAGATAGTGTAGCACAAATAGTAGAACATGTCCTTCCGTATTTTTGAAAAATATTGAGATGAAGATATATGGGCGTACAAAGTTCGCCAGGTCAGCTATATATATATATATATATATATATATATATATATATATATATATATATATATATATATATATAATAAAAACCCATAATTTCTGATGAAGCTCTCTTGACGTTCCAGAATATCAAATACCTATAAGAACAAGTAGAGTACATAAAGTACAAAACTAAGAATTCACAGCTATATAACTTACTAATGATACAATAATCAAATAAGTCCTACCTTGAGACCATGCCTGAGGAGTTCACTAGCATATTGAAACCCAATTCCAGATGCACCACCGGTAATGAGTGCGATTTTTCCCTCAACTTTAAATGCCATACTATTTGAAACTGATTGTAACGAAATGTATTTCGAATAACATATTTTGGTTAACAAAATCCCTTATATATAGGAATATTGGAGATAAATGTTTTTTCTATCAACTAATTACAAGTTATCGTAATGCCATAATAAATCCTGATACTATAGGATATTTTTGTTTATTATGCACCATATGCCTCAGCAACGCTCTCGTTATTTTATGAATCTAATTATATCATAATCTCAATTAAACCTCTCCAAACAATATATTTATTCCACGATATAAACATCGAAAACATTAGTTTTTGCAATAATAGTTTCAGAAATACTCTGAATTCGTTTTATCACACGCTAATTATTCATATTAAGATTCATACTGCATTTCTGCTAATAAATAAATTCAATTCCTTGGAAAGTATTATTGAATTATTCTAGAATCAAATTGAGAATTCAAAAATTGTGAAATTGTGTAAGAATTGAAAAGGAGATTATGTTTAACGCAAAAATAAACTCACCCTAAACAAAATTTAGGAAAGAAATTAACGTAATTTCTGTGATAGTAGATTCGTTAGTTACTACCAAGCAGTCATGCACAGACCAACAAACACACACACACACACACACACACACACACACACCACACACACACACACACACACACACACACACACACACACACACACACACACACAGACTTTATCATAATCTCATAACTTTAATAGACTTTTATGTGTTACGTGTGCAATATGACATTTGTCATTACGGTGATTGTACTCTCTCTGTGTTCGGTTTTCAGTGTCAATGTCTTCTCTGTGCTCCTGTCATTTCTATTCTAATATTCACCTTCAATTGTTTTTAGTTAGTACATAAGAATATTTTTTACATATATAATTTAATTCAGCCTAATTTTTAAAAAGGGACATTCCTGTTTGATGGTTTTCGGCCATACCTTTTATACCCATTTAGTCGTAAGTTGTAAATCATAATTTTTATCAGTGAAATTGTATAAACATCTTTTTCAGAGTCCTGATGAAGACTGTAAACACAGTCGAAATATAGACCAGGCAGACAAACTGGATAAAATCTATTCATAGTGGCCTCTTATTTTTGCCTATAACCCACAACAATTATATTTAAATTACCAGGCAATACTCCTTTTTCATTATATATATATATATATATATATATATATATATATATATATATATATATATATATATATATATATATATATATATTAATTAACATTTCATAAAAAGTGATTACGTTAGAACAATTTTTACGTTTTTGATGTGCATTAAATTGTTTTCTCTATTTTGAATAACTGATTCTTACGTTAGAAGGAGGGGTGGAAGTAATCATCTTTTCAGATATATATTGGAAGAAGAATAGTTTCATAGCTCCATTAAAAAAAGTCAAGTAATCATCTTTTCAGATAAACATTGAAAGAAGAATAGTTTCATAGCTCCATTTAAAAAAAGTCAAGTAATCATTTTTTCAGATATAAATTGAAAGAACAATGGTTTCATAGCTCCATCAAAAGAAGTCAAGTAATCATCGTTTCAGATATATATTGAAAGAAGAATAGTTTCATAGCTTCATTAAAAAAAGTCAAGTTATCATCTTTTCAGATATATATTGAAAGAAGAATAGTTTCATAGCTCCATTAAAAAAGTCAAGTAATCATCTTTTCAGATAAACATTGAAAGAACAATAATTTCATAGCTCCATTTAAAAAAGTCAAGTAATCATCTTTTCAGATAAACATTGAAAGAAGAATAGTTTCATAGCTCCATTAAAAAAAGTCAAGTTATCATCTTTTCAGATATATATTGAAAGAAGAATAGTTTCATAGCTCCATTAGAAAAAGTCAAGTAATCATCTTTACAGATATATATTGAAAGAAGAATAGTTTCATAGCTCCATTTAAAAAAGTCAATTAATCATTTTTTCAGATACATATTGAAAGAAGAATAGTTTCATAGCTCCATTAAAAAAAGTCAAGTAATAACCTTTTCAGATAAACATTGAAAGAAGAATAGTTTCATAGCTCCATTTAAAAAAGTCAAGTATTCATCTTTTCAGATATATATTGAAAGAAGAATAGTTTCATAGCTCCATTTAAAAAAGTCAATTAATCATTTTTTCAGATACATATTGAAAGAAGAATAGTTTCATAGCTCCATTAAAAAAAGTCAAGTAATAACCTTTTCAGATAAACATTGAAAGAAGAATAGTTTCATAGCTCCATTTAAAAAAGTCAAGTAATCATTTTTTCAGATACATATTGAAAGAAGAATAGTTCATAGCTCCATTAAAAAAGGTCAAGTAATCATCTTTTCAGATATATATTGAAAGAAGAATAGTTTCATAGCTCCATTGAAAAAAGTCAAGACAGATATATATTGAAAGAAGAGTAGTGTCATAGCTCCATTAAAAAACGTCAAGTAATCACCTTTTCAGATATATATTGAAAGAAGAATAGTTTCATAGCTCCATTTAAAAAAGTCAAGTAATCATCGTTTCAGATATATATTTTGAAAGAAGAATAGTTTCATAGCTCCATCAAAAAAAGTCAAGTAATCATCTTTTCAGATATATATTGAAATAAAAATAGTTTCATAGCTCCATTAAAAAAACTCAACCAATCATCTTTTCAGTTATACATTAAAAGAAGAATAGTTTCATTGCTCTATTGAAAAACTCAGCTAATCATCTTTTCAGATATATCATTTATTGTATAGTTTGGAAAGACGTAATACATTTATTGACCTTGGCGTAACCTCTGATTCTCAACAAACTTTCATGCCACATTTCAATGCTACAGTAACCGCTGCCTGTAGAGTATATTGTTTCATTATTCGCGTTGGAAAGGAATTTAGCAATATATCAACTCTGAAAACATTGTATTGTGCTTTCGTAAGATCTAAACTCGAATACGGATCAACAGTCTGGAATCCTGGTTATCAGTTACACATTGATCAACTGGAGTCTATATAACGAAAGTTCCTGAAACTTTTGAGCTTCAGAATTGGTGGAATATATCCACCTATAGGCATACAACATGAAACGCTTACAAGTCGACATAATGTGGACACACTCAGTGCGCGAAGGAAATGCCATGCAATCATCTTGCATAAAATATTCAACAATAAAGTGATATGTCAGAAATTATTGCAAAACCTTCATTTTATTGTTCCAAGAGTTTCTTCTAGAAGCGAATTCACGTTCTACCTTCCAGCAGCTAGAACGAATGTTCTAAAATTTCTTCTTTGCACACGATGTGTGAACAATGTAATATTTTGGGAGCTGAGGTGGACATTTTCAACTATTCTGTTACTGATAAAGTAAACTTTTCCTTGATATACATAATTCCTGAGAGATACATATCATTTATGTGTATTCACGAACAGAATTCATATTAACTCATATAATTATGTGTGTATACCTAAGTGTTAATATGTGAATGTATTTGTGTGTTTGAATTCATATGTTCGTATAAATTTGCTCAGCATTTAAGTCTTTTTTTATTTCTATAATTATTATATTTCATTTCATCAGTTGTGATTCATATCACAAACTCTTTCATTTAAAATGAAAGTACAAAATAGAAACTTTTGTACTACCAATTTTGTTTTTTGTATATGTTGTGTCTCCTGTTTTTTAATTAAGATCTGTCCTGTAAAACAGTGTATGTTGAATAAATATCATTTATGTAATCAAATATTTATTGCAATTATATTGAGTATGGCATATGTCCATATAAACCAATGATAACAAGCGATTTCAATTAATCCATAACTATGGAATCTCGCATAAATGAAGGCTTATATTTTTAGTTGCTTATCTCCGCATACAAAGGAATATTTCATGGAATACCCGTTTCAGAATATCGAGATTAATTCACACCAGGGGTTCCCAACCTATTACTCTATGCGTCTTCCTCAATTTTACGCTAAGATACTACGGTTTAAATGGATTTTATCAATCATATTCATCAATATAATATATATATATATATATATATATATATATATATATATATATATATATATATATATATATATATATATATATATATATATATATATATATATATATATATATATATATATATATATACATATATATATATTATATATATATATATATATATATATATATTATTATTTTATTTCGAAAGTTTTGAGCAATAACAGGTTTTTTTGATATGAAAAAGTTTATTTTTGTTGACGTTTCGTTGTTATATTACAACTTTGTCAAAACTAATGAATAATTGAGTTTATGAGTTACTATAGATATCAAATATCAAACTTATTTTTTAGAAATATCAAATTAGTTTTTTTGTATCTTCACTCATTGATTTTCATTATCAGAGGAATATTTGTGGCCTAGCATTCGCTTCGGAAGTTTAAGTCTTCTTCACCATGAGGAAACCTCTGAAAAACTCATGGTAAGCCAGGTGATTTAAATAAATCAATTTCAAGATAAATATATATATATATATATATATATATATATATATATATATATATATATATATATATATATATATATATATATATATATATATATTATTACGGTTGTTTCCCATGAGGAGAGCGGCTGAACTTGAATTCGCAATTATTAGGACTTTTGCTTCATCTTTTTGCCTCCCAAAAACGCTTCATCCTCTCTGAATGCTCTTTCTTCCGTTCATCTGTCCATTTCACTCCAGATTGACATTTTTTTTTGACTTTTGCTCAAACTTCACATGTGCGATTTTATAGCGACATTCAGTGCGACCTTCGAGATTTTTTTATATTGTTGACTAGTTGTAGATCCTTTTGAACCTCTTTTAGCCACTCTGTTCCGCATTTACTATTCATAATTATATCGAGTAGTTTCTTCGGTATTCTAGACTGTTTCATACTGTAGACATGTTCATAGAACTTTGCTCGTCGTTTTCTGAATTATTTTGTTATTGTATTTGTCTGTTGATACAGTTCATTCTGAGGTCTTTTCATCCAAATGCAGTTTCTATTGATTGGCCCTTAAATATTTCTGAGAATTTTCCGTTCTTGTTTTTCTATTTCTGTAATTCTTGAATGACCGTCAATAACCATTGTTTCAGATGCGTAGATTGCTTCTGGAAGAATCGTTGAGTTATAATGCCTCAATCTGGCGCCTCTCGAAATGCACTTTTTGTTATAGTGAGCTCATGTTAGTTTGTAGGCCCTCTGGAGCTTGGTAATTCTCTGTTCATTAGCGATTCGTTTTAAACCTGAGGACTGTATACACCATGTTTTGTGATGAGAGAGGATTTATTTTTTGGTTTTCTTTCCATGTATCTGGTTTTATCATAAGAAATTTGTAACCCGGTTATCTGCGCAATTTCATGCAGTTTTTTCACTGCGAGATTGACTTCAGTTCTGTTTTCTGTGATGATAGCCATATCGTCGGCAAAGGGGAGACATTTGACACTTATTCTATTTTCTTTTTTGATACCCACTTGTATGCCCTTTACGTGAAGTTCCCATTCCCTAATGATCTTTTCTAAAATATATATATATATATATATATATATATATATATATATATATATATATATATATATATATATATATATATATATATATATATATATATATATATATATATATATATATATATATATATATATATATATATATATTATATATATATATATATATATATATATATATATATATGTTTGAACGTAGAGATTCACGGATGGAAAAATATAATGGTATATTGTTCGGGAATACATCCGTTGGTTTGTTGAG
The DNA here is from genome assembly GCA_030704895.1 of Henosepilachna vigintioctopunctata. Lineage (NCBI taxonomy): Eukaryota > Metazoa > Arthropoda > Insecta > Coleoptera > Coccinellidae > Henosepilachna > Henosepilachna vigintioctopunctata. The sequence goes on from JARQZJ010000133.1 coordinate 262,083, forward strand.
TGCCTGTTGGGAACAGGCAGACGTTTCGTCAAGGTCTCACTTGACATTATCAATGCTTCAAATGATGGTTATCGATTACTCGGAGTCTGGTGACTGAAAGGTTTCAGTCACCAGACTCCGAGTAATCGATAACCATCATTTGAAGCATTGATAATGTCAAGTGAGACCTTGACGAAACGTCTGCCTGTTCCCAACAGGCACTCAACAAACCAACGGATGTATTCCCGGAACAATATATATATATATATATATATATATATATATATATATATATATATATATATATATATATATCGGCATATATATTGGTTAGTTCTTTATGTGATAAAATAGAAGGAATTGAATAGAAACAATTCTATAATTCCTTTTTTTAATTATTCAAATTCTTCCATACCACAAGAAAATTCATTATTCCAAGAACGAATCAAACGTAAGTTCATACTAAAGATTTCAATCCTAAAGCCGCACCTTCGTTTGCATATTTATAGCTAAACTGGTAGAAAAACACATCATTGAGTCTCCATAATTATATATTTCAAGAGAATTGTTACCGAGAATTTCATTCACCAAACTAGATTTCTGAAAGTACGGGTTATGAATCACTAACCAAGTTTCTATGAGAGTATTTGTTTATGATAAATTCTCGGAATCTATGGGAAAAGTCCCAAGGAATTATATTGTCGTTTTTTTGGAATTTTTTCTGAATGAAGTTTGAGAAGAGGGTACTTTTCCGTTCCGGATTTCTGTAACAACTTATAACATATTGTTTCTGAAACTTCAGCATTGGAAAATTCAAGAATAACTTTAGAAAAAGTAGTCAAAAAACAGAATACTGTGAAATTGAACCAAGCGTTCCTCATTCACTATACTTAATTCCTTTATATTCAAATACTACGTAAATCACTTAATTCAATTATTTTCATTCTCATATTCGGAATTAAACCTCATTTTCTGCTCTCAATGAATTCACTCATAATTTTTCCAATAATATGAATATTTCATGCTGACTTATTTTTTAGTATAGGAGTAAAGACATTATTATAAAACACAAATTTTCAATTATCAATTTTTATTATTTCATAATTATCTCATTAGTTTCATTCATGCATTGAATATGTTATCTTTATAATGAGATTCAGTATTCTTCAAAAACTAATGCCTTCCTTTATCAATTCAAAGCTGTACTTAGTAATATAAGTTCTCTTAGGGTCATATCTTGCTTCGAGTTCGTTCCACCATACTCGCTTGTGCTTTAATAAATGGCGTATTATCTTTTTACTCCAGTTTTTTTGCGCTATGGTGCATGTTATACAATCTCTGTGCAGTGCATCAGGCAGAATATCTAGAAAAAGAATTATACAATTCAAAAACTTTCCCTTTGTCGAATCCATTGTTTTAAAAAAGTAGTTTTTAATATAAGAATATAATAACATGTTCATTTTCTTATATATATATATATATATATATATATATTTCTTGAAATTTATTTATTGTCTGTTTAAAATATTTTATTTTGAATATTTTTAGCAATAACAGGCTTCTTTTGATATGAAAAAGTTTATTTTTGTTAACGTTTCGTTGTTATATTACAACTTTGTCAAAACTAATGAATAATTGAATTTATGAGTTACTATAGATATCAAAATGTCAAACTTATTTTTTAGAAAAATCAACTTAGTTTTTTTGTATCCTCACTCATTGATTTTCATTATCAGAGGACTATTTCTGGCTTAGCATTCGCTTCGGAAGTTTTAGTCTTCTTCAGTTTTTTTTTCTTCTACCTTCAGTTTCACACCCATAAATCAACAATATACATATTCTGGATAAGTATAAAAAAACTATATGTAATGATATATATGTAAATATAAATCACACTTATCAGAATCACCTGGCTTACCATGAGTTTTTCCAAGGTTTCCTCATGGTGAAGAAGACTAAAACATCCGAAGCGAATTGTAAGCCAGAAATATTCCTCTGATAATGAAAATCAATGAGTGGAGATACAAAAAACTAATTTGATTTTCCTAAAAAATAAGTCTGATAAAATATATATATATATATATATATATATATATATATATATATATATATATATATATATATATATATATATATATATATATATATATATATATAAGAAAATACATATCTGTTCGTTCCTGTTGAATAGGCAACAATATGTGCTATGGAATAACCAACTATCTGAGAGCCGGAACATAACGGCTGGAATTCCGCAAGGATCGAGGCTGGGACCCTTACTTTTCATAATATTTGTAAACGACCTGAATCTGGAGAAGGATGAGATGAACACGTATCTAAGAACACTTTTATTTGCAGATGATACTTCATTTTTTCTAAAGGCCTGGGAAACCTGAAATTATTGGAGAAATATGTGCTTCCGACATATAAGCACTGGTTCAGCTGTAACTCTCTTGCCATGAATGGATCGAAAACACAAAACTTATAAATAAAGAGCAACAAAAATGAGACCATCAAATTGCTTGGAGTTACATTGGATAGAGCTCTTTCATGGGAGCCGCATATCGATTCATTGAAAAGAAAACTTGCAGTGGCAATTTACACCATCTCAATTGTAAAAAGAGTTTCCTCTAGGAAGGCGGCAGTGATCTCCTATTTTGCGAACTTCCATTCACTGGCAAACTAATTGGAAAAGGAAAAAATTCAAGAAATGTCTTAAAGATATTCTCCTACAGAACACAATATATACCTTGGGGGAATTTCTAAAAGATTGAATGTAATTTTTTTTTTGACGAAGCATGTAAACTATTGATGCTGAATATAATTCATTATTATTATTATCTATTATATATATATATATATATATATATATATATATATATAAACAATTGTTGTGGGTTATAGGCAAAATAAGAGGCCGCTATGGATAGATTTTATCCAATTTGTCTGCCTGGTCTATATTTCGACTGTGTTCACAGTCTTCATCAGGGCGCTTCAAGATGAGATTATTTGTGGAGTTCGATTGGAATTGTAAGAATAAATGTAAATAATATAGGTACTCACTCTTCAATTCCAGTTCATCCGGCCTACAGGATCGTTTATCAACTAAACAATCGATGAAGTTCCTCAAAAGTACTTCATCTCTCATGATAATATCGATATTTAACCTTTCATGTTTATTGTTATGGTGAAAGCCAGCTTTCACGAAAGTTATACAAAAAAAGATAATTATGGTATTCCTCATGATATGAAGATTGTTTTCTTGATTGAATCAGAAGAATAATTTTGAGGACGAACGTTTCTTATATTTATACCTATAGCAAGTTTCGTTTTGAGATTCTTCATACCATCTCATTTATCCAATCATGGTTAATTTCAATATACCATCCATTTTTCTCAGAATATGTATGAAAGTCAATATACCATTCACTTAGTTTATGAACAATATTCGTTCTCTAAAATGGGTCCTCTAAGATCCCACACATCTAAGTAAACTGGGTGAAAAACAAAGAAATAACAATTATAAATTGTTTATATCGGGAGTAACTGTTTTTACACCCATGGGAAAAAATTCAAACAAAGACATGAAACAAAAATATTTTCATATTTCGAATAAATAGTTCTTTTGTCTCAGAAGAACTATTATTTTCATCTTGAATAAATATTTTAAGTGAGTTACCTACTATTTTGATCAGAAGAATATGTTCTATAACTAAATAGATATGAGGAACTAAATTTTATTTGAGCATAAACTGAAATGTGTCATTATAGACGAAGTGAAGCAATGTCAAAATTTGTTCAAATTAAAAAGCTTTTGTTTGTACTCTCAAGTAGTGATGGTATTTTCTTTGGTTTTTTTTCAAGTTATGTACATTTATATTGTTTGTCATCCAAGTGAATTTCACGGATTCCTCTTGAAGTATTCTTTGTTCTACTTTCTAGGAATCATTGACAGATAACAAATAAATATTATATTTATTATATTAAGTATTCAATGAGAGCATTATAGAGTATTTTTAATTGTGAAGAATAGTTTTATACATTTCATCGCCAGAAAAGACGGATTTTCGCAGAATTTTTGTACATATTGGTACATTACTCAAAAAAGATGGAAGAAACTGAAAAAAATATTTACATATTATATATATACAAGTATATAGAATTCAACTGTTCTGGGACTTTCACTATATTTTGTTGAACTCAGCAGTACAGTTCATTTATTCATCTAAAACTAATTCTACAAATCAATTTTCAGATGATTGTTTACATCGACAAGTCTTGCACGGCCTTCAGTCCGGTCAAAATAGACATTTAAAATAAAAAAAATTCCCGGAAGGTCAAATATATGTGGCGGATGTGGGGTTGACCATTAGAAATAAAGTTTTAAAAATTTCCATCGATGATATGTGTGCTACAAAAGTTATTCGGGGTCAGAGTTAATAATTTGAGGTTTTATGAATTTTTCTCGAAAACGGTAAGTTTTCTGAACAAAAATTTCAAACCAAAGTTGTAGATATTGAAATTCTTTACAAACATGATCCTCATGGTTTTTTACCCTGAAAATTACCATTCGTGAGTATTCGTGAGCGTTTAAGAGTCACATTATACATGATATGCACACATTTCCACGCCTCCGGTGAGGTAGTGTACTCGCGCGTTTTTTCTACCGTGGTTTTCCTTGTAGGCCTACTCCACTAATGACAATTTTAGGATAATTTAAGGGAAGAATACCAGTCAAGTTCTAGATATTACATAGTTATTGATATTGATTATCGATATTGCTATTGATTATTGGGTTATTAATAGTATAGGGTATATTTAAATCAGATTCTCTTGAAGGTCTTGATTTCTCCTTCTTCCTCTTGCTGGAATAAATTGTTCAAATGTGGCTGAGTGATTGGTCTCTTCATTGAAATCACAGGAATCTTCTTCTATTGTACTCAACTGGACAATTGAGCAAGACTTTCCTTGGCAATTGGTATACGCTGGAGAACATAGCAACCCGACTTTTTTACAGCCACATTTGCTACTACAACCAGCAATTGCAAAAAATATTCTTGAGGAGGTTTTCTGGAGCAGGTTTAAAGCAGGGAGTAAAGTTTTAATCAGTTCCAGAGTATTATCTATCAATTTCCAACCCCAGTCTTCTGGGTTCAGTTGATTGCCTAGCCATGTTGGAGAAAGACATGATAGTTGAACTTGTTTCTTGTTTCGCACTACTGTGCAATACTAACAAAAGTTGAGTATCGGTATTTATCAATGCAAGTAATTTTTTTGAAGCTCCATAAACCGCAGGAAGAAAGCGATTTCCTTCCGTCATTACTGTTTGAGGTCTGGAATCAATCAGATCTCAGATCAAATCTCTCAATTCAGTCAGTCAAATCTTTTTTTTAGAGTAATTTCAATAATGACGTTTTGCCCCTTCTGTACATTGCTGACTAAGTTTCGCAGCCAGTTGTCGCATGTAAATATGAAATATAGTTTTGGCATTTGGGATTATCAGATAAACTTTTTGAAGAATATATTTCTGTTCGCTGTTGAGCACGTCCAGGTTTCAGAAAATATAAATTTATCTGTTGAAGTCCTCGCAGTAAGTAGTACTAACAAATCATCTTCACCAACCATTGTTTTGTTTGTTTCTTTTGTTTTCATTTTCAGATGGTTTTCAAGACCAAGTGGAGAGTGCGGATTCAGTTAGGGACTTAATTTTTTTTGGATAAATGTTCTTAGGATAGTAGTATAATATATATGAAATAATATAAAAAGACTCAAACAGGTATTCATACCTGTCTTATGTGCCTGATATGTATATACATGGCTTATATATATATATACATATCATGTACAAATAGACTCTTGTAATCTTGATATTTTACGAATGGTACTTCTTAAAAAAACATTATACAATCCATTTTTTGCAGACAATTTTAAGATCAACAACTTAAGTTTTAGGTTTTCTTTGATAAAATCTACTGTTTTCAAAGAAAAAATCCGAAAAACCTCAAATTTAGACTTGTGGCCCGGAATAACTTTTGTAGCGAACATAGGATCGATGAGGGTTTTAAAACTTCATTTGCAATGACAAACCACCAGTATTTCTTCAGTATTTTTCCAGCTCTCCACCAATATTTGGCTTTCCGGGAATTTTTGTTATTCGACCAATATTTCTATGTCTAAATTGACCGATCTACTTGTAAACCTCCATCAGGTAATTACAACATATAATTACATCATACAATTTCAACATGTTTTCAGGAGTTCGTGGAGGCAGCAGTTTCTAGTTATAGTGATAATAAATTATTTGTTCACTTGAAAATATAAAAAGTTTACATTCTAGGAAAAAATACATGAACAAATAAATAAACACTAACGTAACCAATAAGTAAGCACAACTAAATTCAAAACAAAAAAATATTTCCACCTTTTACATCTTAGAAAAATTGTCAACATATTAGAGAGAAGATTTGTTTGAATTATTAAAACTTATACTTTTTGTAATTTTGTAAGTTATACTTTTTATGAGAGGTGACTCATTCACGCTTTTCAAACTGATTTTATTGAGATTAAAATTTTGGGTTTCTCTTGTGTACTGGTAAAACTGGCTTAATTTTGCCTAACATTATTATCCTTATTATCCTGATTTCTAGCCTTATGACTTTTACACTCCCCACGGGGGAAGCTTCAAATACCATAGATATTATATTTCAGAGATGACACTAACAGAATATGATTTACCGAATAAACGCGTCACGTTATATAGAATAAAAGTGTAAATCAATTTGATTTGTTTCAATTGTCACGGAGTTATTATAATGGCACCACGTAAATGCAATCATATTTTTCTTATCGTTTTCAATATTTTGAACATGGTGGTAATAAATCTCCATTATATTCTGCCTCGTCCGGTATGCCACAGGCGTCCAACTTGAGTCCATTGTAATTCCTTGCATATAACAATCATCTTTCTTCACAGCCTAACTGGATGATTTCAAAGTATTTGCTACTATTTAACGATCGTCATGATCGCGTCAGATTACAGGCTCAACTAGATGCTTTTAACAACAACGGATTAAGACTGAATATTAGTAAACGTAATGTTTCATCGTTGCCTCAAAAGTTCTCCAACCCACTACAGCTTCACATTGGGAGGTCAAATTCTAGATTCTAAGGATCTGGAAATTGTTTTCGACTATAAGCTGTCGTTCTCAGAACACAAACTTGTATCATGGTTTCTGCTGCTAGTATTCTGTTTCATTTGGTCATAAATTGAGGCACTTTTGCTGATCTTGGAACTATAAAAACACTGTACTACTCCATTTGGAGTTAACTGGAATATTCATATAATTTGGTCTCCTTTGCACAATAATTCTATTAACGACTTGGTAGCAATTCAAAGGAAGTGTTTGAAGTATATGTCTTCAGATGTTATGGGCAATATCCTTCGAGAATATTCGGCCTTATGGATAGTTTGGGAATTAATTTATTGAAGTTGAGGCGTGAATGGTTCGGTCTAACGTTTCTCTTCGAAATTTTGCAGAGTACGATTGACTCGCCATTTCTTCTCAGCTAAACAAATATTCGCGTACCAAGGCCTGGTCTGAGACGAAATGATACATTTTATGTCGATAGCAACAGGTCAATTGTTATGTTACGTTCACCTATCAAATTAATTAGTAATGTCAATGATGGGTGTTGCGGTTGATGTAATATCGATGTGATTTTGCCATCAAAACTGCACAATGGAGCATCATGATCTCTTCATGAACTACTATTGGTGACTACATATGACTTAGTAATAAAGAATAATTTAATATTAGCTTGTTTCATTCGGTTAATGTTTATTATTATCGCAATTAATTTTAATATTAGTTTCGTTGTCTTCATTAACTATATTTCATTAACTTCAGTTTACTACGGGTGACTTTATAATTAATAATATTTTATTTTCAGTTTGTTCCATTTGGATATTGTATAATACTTTTTCCATAAATTTCAATTTCATTTTTGTTATATGTCAGCGTTTTGTTTTAGCATCAGCGTCAGTGTTTTATATATTAATTTTTTATATATCTCTTCAAGTACTTTCATCTTTAACTTGAACTACGCCGTTCTGACGATAGGCAATAACCTTGAAACATATGTAAACGGCTGTTATATAAAAAAATGTGTAGGTTTTCAACGTAAGTTTCTTCTTTTACTTAATTTTGTTATATGTATTCGCTCGTTTACTTCTTTGTTTTGAATTTTTTCTCATTTATGAATCTTTAACATAGATATCTTTCACATTGTTTATCATCTACATCTGATGAAGCCACGCTGTTGGCGAAACAATATTGTCATGTTTGACTAATAATAATACAACTTTATTGAATGGCAGCTCATAACAGTGTTTCCTTAAATATTAACAACAAACAGGTAGAAGCACATCAGCAACGGAAACCATTTCAAAAGGTGGTTAATATTGGCTTTCGCCAGTCTTACTATTAACCCCATAAAAGCAATATATTATTCCTAAGAATGACTTGCTTTCCCTTTTTTCTGTTTCTCTAACAGTGAATTTTTCATTTGTGTTTTGAAATGCAATAGTTTCATCGTTTTGTATTCATTATTCAGTTGGTTGAAATATTTGGAGTTGAAATTTTGGACTAAATTATAGTGAAAATTATAAAACCTTTCGGTTTTATTCAAATCATAATACATCACATTGTTTATGTTGAATATAACCAGCTCTGCAATAATATTCTTCTGAATAATTCGTGAAAAAATATCGAAAGAAATTTTAGGATACTTTTAATATCATATATATATATATATATATATATATATATATATATATATATATATATATATATATAATTATTATTATTACGATTGTTCCCCATGAGGAGAGCGATTGAGCTTGAATTCGCAATTATTAGCTTTTGCATCATCTTTTTTGCCTCCCAAAAACGCTTCATCCTCTCTGAATGCTCTTTCTTCCGTTCATTTGTCCATTTTACTCAAGGTTTTCAATTCATTACGATCTTCGAGATTTATATTTATATATATATTGATCTGTTGTAGATCCTTTTGGACCTCTTTTAGCCACTCTGTTCCGCATTTACTATTCATAATTATATCGAATAGTTTCTTCGGTATTCTGGACTGTTTCATTTTGTAGGCATGTGCATAGAACATTGCTCGTCGTTTTCTGTATCGATTATCGTATTTGTCTTTTGATACAGTTCACTCTGAGGTCTTTTCATCCAAATGCCGTTTCTATTGATTGGCCCGTAAATTTTTCTGAGAATTTTCCGTTCTTGTTTTTCTATTTCTCTAATTCTTGAATGACCGTCAATAACCATTGTTTCAGATGCTTAGATTGCTTCTGGAAGAATCGTTGTGTTATAATGCTTCAATTTGGCGCCTCTCGAAATGCTCTTTTTGTTATAGTGAGCCCATGTTAGTTGGTAGGCCCTTTGGAGCTTGATAATTCTCTGTTCATTAGCGATTGGGTTTAAACCTGAGGACTGTATAACTTCCCCGAGATATTTAAAATGGCCGACTTGCAGAATTTCACCATGTTTTGTGATAAGAGAGGATTGTTTTTTGATTTGCTTCCCATGTATTTGATTTTATCATAAGAAATTAGTAATCCGGTTTTCTGCGCAATTTCATGTAGTTTTTCTACGGCGAGAATGGCTTCAGTTCTGTTGTCTGTGATAATAGCAATATCGTCTGCAAAGGCGAGACATTTAACATTTATTCTATTTTCTTTTTTGATACTCACTTGTATGCCCTTTACGTGATGTTCCCATTCCTTAATTATCTTTTCTAAAACAATATTGAAAAGGATTGGCGAAAGTTCGTCCCCCTGCCACACACCGGTTTTGATTTCCAAGGGATCTGATACTTCGCCCATAAATTTTACCTTGGAAGTTGTAATTTTTATTATATATATATATATATATATATATATATATATATATATATATATATACATTATTATTAACAATCCTAAGAACATTCGATATGTCATTTAAATCCCACAAATGACACTTCCGTTAGGATTAAATTACCAACATCGATTGAATAATTTTCGTGTGGTATTTAATTTATATGAATAGAATTATTTCGTACAACTATTGATTGCCCTAACGGATTTTCTTATATTCATTATAATTCCAGTTATTCATAATTCACCATTGACAAGTCTCATTCTTTTCATTAATATTCACGTTGAAATAACGTTTCTTCAAAGCTCTTTTTCCATCATCGCAAGATTTTATGCTCTTCGACCACTAATATTAAAAGTTTAACTCCAGCAAAAAACCAGTTAAATTCTTCATATCAAACTATTTTTCTTAATAAACTGGTTCCAAACTTCCATTCAACATGGAATTAACGTCCTTCTTTTATGCGTTGTTCGAAGAAATGTGAACTCTTTCTTCTTGAACGGGTTCTAGTTTGATTTATAAATCAACTTGTATTGAAATATCCAGTCAAATTGATATTTGGTGGGGTGGAATTCCCAAACAAAAAGAATGAAAATAGATATATAAATATTTGCAGATCCTTGAAGCATCATTATTTGTATAACATTTTATCTAAGCATCATGAATTATTTCAGTGGGGTTTTTCTTTTCTTTTTATATGTTTGTTACGTCGGGGCAGCTTCAATCAGCACTTATAGCAATAGATACGACAAGATCGATCTGCAAGCAGTGATTAGAAATGATCGTCTTTTGAGGAACTATGTGGATTGTTTGCTAGATAAAGTCAACTGTAGACCTGACGGGTTGGAACTCAAAAGTGAGTGAATTTCTGTGTTATTTTTTTATAATTAATTTCATCAGTTCTGGTACCTGATGAATCAACGCAATTTTTCTAATATTGTCCAAAACAATGAGATCAGTTTATTATCTAGAAGAAATATTTCAAAAATTCGAGAAAAAAACTAGATGATAATCAATACTCTGAGAAAAAAACTACTCTAACTTTTTTCATAGAGGGTTACTATAAAGAAACAGAGAATGCGAACTTATTTATAATTCCCAAATGTCAGAAAATTCATCAAGTCTAACCATGTATATTTATCAACTATTATACATTACTTTCGTTATGTCTGTTCATGTTTTAACTAGAAAAGTTTCGATGGAGCTATTTGTATCAGAAGCGCAATTTATAGCCAAACGACTACCAGAAAGTAGACGTGAAAAATTATATATATATATATATATATATATATATATATATATATATATATATATATATATATATATATATATTTTCAATGTTTAATTGGAATTGCAGTCTAGGACAGGAAAATCAGTAGCTCTTTAGTATTTTCCAAGCTTTCGAAAATGTTTATTTTCTTTTTCAGGGCTAAAATAGTAAAATATTAACAGTTTATAAAACAAGGCACTATCGAAAATGTTTCCTCACAATTACTATGAAGTTAGTCCGAAAGTACATCTGTTTTTCGAATTTTGAAAAATAGGTACAAGTGTTCCCAAATGCATTGGGTTGGGATATTTTGAAACACTTGTACTTATTTTCAAAATTCAAAAAACAAATATATTTTCGAACTAATTTCATAGTAATAGTAAGGAAAAACTTTCGATAGTGCCGTGTTATATAAATTGTTAATATTGTACTATTTTAGCCCTGAAGGAGAAGATGAACATTTTCGAAAGCTTCGAAAATACTGAAGAGGTAACTGATTTTTCTGTCCTAAACTGCAATCTCAATTAAACACTGAAAATACATATCTACAGTCGTGAAAAATTCAACTATAAGTCAAAACTTTCTTGATAATGTTAATTTTTTTACAGATTGAATTGAAATTTTTTTTTAGCTTAATAATTCCTCAAGCGTTTTCATTGAAATTTAGCAGTGTTATTGAGGGTACTAAGAGAATACTTGATCCAATATTTTCGGCGAAAAAAATGTTAACGATGGAACAAATAACGTAATTTATCACCGCAATGTTATAACAAAAAAATTAAGAATCCAATGAAAGGAAAATATTTTTTGAAGCCAAATTCAATTTGAATCAGTTGACTCAATTTCGAAAAGTGCAGTTGTAATTTAGTTGATTTATTTTCAAGAGTTGTAAGCTATAAATTTCTTCTGATTGGAATTCACTTTTGAAAATTGTATGGATGGCACAAGGCAATTCTATAGCGGCTAGAACAGTGTTTCCCTAGGTGGGGCCACGGCCCACAGGTGGGCAATTTTATTGTCAAAGGGGGCAATTCGAAAATGGATTTATCACGCGTTTAACTCTTTCGCACTTTCTATCTTTCGGGGGACATAATAATTTCAGATAGGCTAAGATGAGGCATGGTACAAAAAGGTTAGGAAACACTGGGCTAGACGAATCCATCAAAGAGAAATCCTCTTCATATTGTACCGAAGAGTCAAGTATTTGTAAGAATACATGAAAATAATGTCAGTGTGAGTTTTTCGAGAAGGCAGGGTGAAAGCAAAATTCTCATTGAAATAATTCACTATTTAATAAGAAATTGCTTTTATTATTTTAAACAAATTATATATTAATAATTTGCTCATAATAATAAATTTTTGCAAGCAGGTTTCGCATTATTCTCATTAAAATAGATTTTCATAAACTACCTCCAATATTTATTATGTTTCGCGGATTTCATAAAGAGTTTTTCATTTTACGTGGCTCCTACAACTACAGGTAACACCGATATCTATATCCCAAATTTGGTTTGCGGTAAGGCGTGTTTATCACAAAAATCAGAATCAAATTTCTTCAGCAATCAAAAATGGGCTGAAGAAAATTTCATAAGAAAATTTTATGCCATTCTTGAAAATATTTATCAGGAACAGTTTCATATTGGAACAGTAATTCGATTAGTATTGTGGATGATCATGTCAGTGGATTTCATTTTCTCCCAACGCCATCAAATTGTGAATTGACCGTCATTTTTTGAAAATTGTGATATCTGGACTATTGGAAAATGTTCCACTGAAAATGAGAGCAGCAATGTGGTCTGTAGACGATGGAGCCTCAATTCACTTCAGCATAGTAGCCCATCAAATTCTTCAGTCATGGCCATCTACGTCATCGGACTTGAATCCCTCAGATTTTTTCCTATGGAGGCATTTAAAGTCCCTTGTTTATAAAACTCCCGTCAATAATGTAAGCGAATTCATTCAGGATTCATGTGATTCCTGCCGTAAGACATACGTCGGGAATATTTCAACGAGTTAAAGAATCCTGTTATCCATGAGGTTAAGCTTGCATCATTTTCGTGTTACTTATTGCTTAATGTACTCTTAGTGGAGAAACAATGGCGAAGAAATAGTGGCATCCACTACTCTTATCGAAAACATTAAATAACATGCTTTTCGGCACAACAATTATCTCGAAAGTTCTTATTTAATTCAGCTTTTTACTACTACAAATAACTTGGTCAAATTTCATGACATAATAGCTGACGAATTATCAAGAAAAACTATTATCAACTATTAAAACTAAAATATTAAACTAGACTCATCTCCAAAATAAATGGAAGGATGAAGTTTTGGAAAAAAAAAATTTTTATAAAAATAATATCCAAGAATTATTATCGAAAAAAATTTTCGTAACTTTCGATTTTATTGGATTATCTAATATCACAGAAAAAAAAATTGAAAAACTGCAGCTCAATTATGTGGAACTATAAATTTGTCAGATATATGAAACTTCAAAATAAAATATAATGATTTTTGTTTCGTTTTCTGCACATTTACTTCTCCAATAATTTAAAGCATTATGCAAATAAAAATTCAAACTGTTATTGAATAAATCGTTGATTTTCGGATTCACTTAAATTTGAATGCGAATGAAAATGTGAATAATGAACAGTACACTAGTTCAATTTCTGTGAGCCTCTAATTTCAAATACACCACCATTATATAAAGAAAATCTGATTTGTCTTTCTTTTGGTGTGGCATAAATAATAATTTATGAAAATCTCATCATTCGTTTCATGAAAGAAAAATATTGTATGCTGTATTTAACTGTTATAAATTGAATTACTTATCAAATCAATTATTTTCAGAGGCATTACCAGACGCTCTCAAGAATGAATGCAGCAGGTGCACTGAAGCACAAAAAAAAGGAACTACATTAATGCTCAGGCACCTCATCCTGAACAGACGTCAATGGTGGAACGAATTAGAAGCAAAATACGACCCAAAGAGAATATATATCACTAGATATAGTGCTCAGTTGAAAAAAGCAGGTGTAGTGTTATAAAAATGATTGATATGTAATAACTGTGCTTTATATGTAATAACTGTGTTTAATATATGTAGAATAATAAAAGAACTGAGACAAATTTATATAATGTGGTTGCAAAATTTATTAGATATCCATATAATATTATATATATATATATATATATATATATATATATATATATATATATATATATATATATATATATATATATATATATATATAAAAATATATATATACATGTATATATATATATACATGTATATATATATATATATATATATATATATATATATATATATATATATATATATATATATATATATATATATATATATATATATATATATATATATATATATATATATATATATATATATATAATTCTGAATGGTTAAGGCTTATAAGGTGAAATAATAAAAAATAAAACTTCATTTTCGTTGACTTAATTTCAAATACATATTAAAATGAACCTGTTATTGCTGAAAATATTCAAAATAACCTATCTTAAACAGGCAATAAATCAATTTTTTTAAAAAAAAATAATATACATATATATGACTGAGATTGAATTCTCGCTTAACTCTTGGTGAAACAAAATTGAATATTATGAACTTCCCAATTTGTATTAGCAATGAAAAATGAAATGTATGAAACGATCAAAGCACTTAATAAACGTATTTTGTTGTTGTTGTTGTTGTTGGTTAACATCTGTAGATTCGTTTGTTTGGGTGTGATTTGGGTGGTTATTGTAAACGATAAAACAGATACAAATAGTTTATCTAAATTATACTATAATCTCATAAAATAAAATTTAAAACCCAAGAAATGCACGCCCATGAAACCAAAGATAAGAATTCATCGGCCAAAACTGTATTTTATTTTTACATGCGACAACCGGCTGCGACACTTCATCAGCAATGTGCATGGGTCACAACGTCAGTATTAAAATTATTCGAAAAAAAAGATTTGAATGACTAAGCTAAAATATTTACAGAAATTGATTCCAAACCTCATAATAATTACAAAGGAATTCGCTTTCTTCTTGCAGTTTATGGAGCTCCAAAAAAAATTACTTGCATTGATAAATACCGATGCATAACTTTCGTAAAACAAGACGCGAAACAAGAAACCAGTACAACTATCATGTCTTCCTCCAACATTGGCATCTGCTTTTCAACACTTGTATCGAGTATACTATCAAGTGCAAACATGGCTAGGCAATCAACTAAACCCAGAAGACTGGGGATGGAAATTGATAGATAATATTCTGTAATCGATTAAAGCTTTACTCTCATCTGCTCGAGAAAAACTCCTCAACACAATTTTTTTCAGTGGCAAAAGAGGTTGTAGTGCCAAATGTAACTGTAAAAATGTCGGTTTGCTGTGTTCTCCACCAATTGGCAAAGTCAGTCTTGCTCAAATGTCCAGTTGAGTGATTCCTGTGATTCTAATGAAGACACCAATGACTCTGCCACATTTGAACAATTTATGAACATCCAGCAAGAGGAGAAGAACAAATTGAAGAAGGCATGACAGTTGAAGTAGACTTTCAAGAGAATCTGATCAAAATATCTAATAAAATCAAAACAATAGTTAACCCAATAATAAACATCAACAAGCAATATTCAATAGCAATAATAAGTTAATATCTAGAACTTGATGGGTATTGTCCCCTTAAATTATTCTGAAATTGTCATGACAGTTAGTGGAGTAGACTACAGGGGAAACCACGGTAAAAAAAACGCACCGAGTACACTACCACGGCCGACTTTAATCAGGCCATGAAGAGCGTAGTCCGGCGGTGTTGCCAAAATTTAGTTAATGGTCTACTCTCCTAGTCGGTTGTTCCCAAAGTTTCAAGTATTATTTCAACTCAAAATGCGCCGAGTAGGTACAGTAACTCACAGGTGGCGTGAAAATATGTGCATATCATGTATAATATGACTCTTAGACTCGCGATATCTCACGAATGGTAACTCTTAAGGAAAAACTCATAAGGATCTGCAACTTTGGTTTTAGGTTTTTTTGCGAAAACCTACCGTTTTTTTGTAGCTCACATAGGATCGATGCGGATTTTTAAAATTTTTATTTGTAATAGCAAACCCCAGCACTTAAATGTCTATATCAACCGGACTTTATATTATATTATAGAATATTTGAAACAAATTAAGAAGACATAAGATGCTTTCAATATTATATTAAAGTGATAAAAATTTCACAATAATATTCTCTACAATTTCATCATTTTCAGAAATCTAATTAATCTAATACTCAAAACTCAAATTACAATTTAATACCCTGTTTCTCAAGTTCTTTGGCATATCTCGTGATATACAATTTCTTAGGATCATATTTCTTTTCCAGTTCATTCCACCATTCACGTTTATTTTTTATAAGATGTGTAATTATTCTTCTACTTCCAATTTTTTGGGCATCAGTACATTTAGCACATTCTGTTTCAAGAGCTTCTGGCAGAAAACCTAGAAAATAGAAAAAGTAAACTAATGGAGTTGAATTAGAACTCAAAAATATCCACAAAATTAATCAAAGAAAATAATAAGAAAAAGTTCGACTATTGATTACCATCAAATAGGTACTAATTAATTCAATTGATCTACACTTGAACCTTTTTTCCTGCTTTTTGTGAAACATTTTGAATTATATCTTTCATTTAAAAGTCCTAATGAAGATTGAATTTCAACTCGCTTAACTATATATATATAAATATATATTGAATATTAAAATAAATTAAACTCTTGGCTTAATGTTTCACGATTTATTTAACAATATGTATAGTCAACATGTTTCGAGCGTTAGCTCATTTTCAAGACTAAACTACTATAAGAGATGTACAACAAATTTCTATCTACAAAATGGATTTGAGTAGGGAGGATAGTTGAAAATCTAATTGTTCATTTACAATTTCTTCTTTTCTCTTCCAAGAACTGCTAATTTCAATTGCTTCCAGAAGGTCTAAACGTTTACCTTTATTACCTGAGTGTAGGCATTTAGTTTTATCATAATCTATGAAGTGATTAGAGCTAATACAATGTTCTGAGAATCCAGTTTTATTAACATTGTACAAAATCGACCTTTTATGTTCATCAACCCGAGTTTTTATTCTTCTACCTGTTTGGCCGATATAAAATGCTGGACATTCATTACAAAAAATCTTATAAATACCGCTTTTGTCTTCAACATTTGTCTTTTCTTTATTATTCACTAAAAGTGACTTAATATTCCTTTTGTTTGTACAAATGGTTTTAATTTCTCTCTTCTTTAATCTTTCGCAAATTTTTTCACTCAGATGAGGTATGAAATTAATAAAATGATATTTTTGTTCGTTTTTAATAATTTTAGATGGATAAATTGAATCTAAAAGAATTTTTTGTTGTTTTTTTCTTATAAGATTATCTATTATATTTTCGTCGTAACCGTTATTTTTCGCTAAAAGTTTCAAAGTTTTCACTTCTTTGTTGAAATTTTCTTCGGAAAGCCGTGAGTCTATGTATAAAAGAATAAAAAGAGCTGAGTTTAATGTTGAGCGGTTGACTGCTATCTTTAGGAATTAGGGTATCTGTGCATGTAGGTTTTCTGTATATATCAAATGTTAGAGAATCATCTTTCCTAGTAATGGTCAAATCTAAAAAGTTTAATGTTTTTTGGTCATTTTCTATTTCTTTTGTGAATTTAATGGATGTATAAAATGAGTTGATATATTTTAAAAAGTTATCCAATTGTCTGTCGGACCCACTCCAGATACAGAAAACATCATCCACATACCGTCTCCAAAGAAAAACGTTTTTTGTTAGCGTGATGTTAGAGCTGAAAATTTTTTCTCTAAACTATTCATAAAAATTTCACTTAGTAGGGGTGATAAAGGTGAACCCATAGGTAGCCCGTCTAACTGTTGATAAACCGTGTTATTGAATTTGAAATAACTTTGCTTCAAACACAAGGACAATGCTGACATTGTTTCTTTTTTAATTACTTGTGAAAGATCATTGTTGAGATCTAAAGTGCTATTAATAATATTTTTTATTTCTGCATTGGGTATAGAAGGAAACAAATTTGTTACGTCAAAAGAGATCAATTTTGCTTTAATGGGAATTTTTAAAGTTTTCAATTGATTGATAAGTTCGATGGAGTTTTTTATACTGTGAACCGGGTTGAATTTAATTAATGATGGTAATTTTGAGTTGAGATATTTACAAATTTTATAAGCTGGTGCATTGATATATGAAACAATTGGACGCATTGGGCAATCGTTTTTGTGTATTTTAGGTAGAGTGTATAAGCTGGGTATGTGCGGATTCATAATTGACAGAAATGATTTATTAGTGTCTTGGAAGATACTATTGCAGTTATTTATAAGTGATTTTACTTCTACCTGAAATTTATTTGTGGGGTCAGTTTTGAGTATTTCAAAATTTGAGGAATCAAACAAATTTTCCGATTTTTCTATATATAACTGTTTGTTCATAATGGTTACAGTGTTTCCTTTGTCCGCTTTACATATTATTAACTCTTTATCTGAAATTTTCGATTTAAGTTTTTTGATGGTATTAAATTCATTAAATTGTTTTTTAATTAGAGGTTTTGATATGATATTAGCGCAAATAGTTTTTTCTAAGTTTAAATTGTTCATAGATGTTGAATTTAAAGCCAATTCGGTGTTGACCGCTAAAAGTTTTCTATCATTATTACTACAGTTCGATTTAGGGCAATATTTAAGGCCTTTATTTAGTAATTTTAATTCATCTTCCTCAAAAATAGTATCTGTAAAATTTTTTACTCTAGTATGAAAGCGAAAGGAAATATTTTCAGTGTCACTTTTAGTAGATAATGGAAAAGACTTACGTGCATTGATTAGGTCTTTAAGCTTCTTAGATTGTCGTTCATATTGTAAATGGCAAATATTCCTCACTTCCTCCCTTATGTTATTATCTAGGGTGTCAAATTCTACTGCGTGTAATCTATATGATAATTCACTATGGATGATTTTAAGATGTAGTCCTAAGTTGTATCGTTGTCGGTACCATTTTTTCATCTCCTTTTCTAACCAAAATTTATATGCTGCTTGTACGGCTGATTTTGATTCCATAGAGTTGTGTTTACAGGAAATCTTCATATATTTTGGTGTTAGTTTTTTCTTCAGAC
Organism: Henosepilachna vigintioctopunctata; assembly: GCA_030704895.1. Classification (NCBI taxonomy): domain Eukaryota; kingdom Metazoa; phylum Arthropoda; class Insecta; order Coleoptera; family Coccinellidae; genus Henosepilachna; species Henosepilachna vigintioctopunctata. The sequence goes on from JARQZJ010000133.1 coordinate 281,459, forward strand.
ACTCCTTGTTGAACCAAATGTGGTTATTGCAAGATTTAAATTTGATGAGAACTCTTCTGTAGTGGATAGCGAGATATGCATTGCTAGCATTTTTAATTAATGAGATTGAATTCTCGCTTAACTCTTGGTGAAACATAATTGAATATTAAAATAAATTAAACTCTTGGCTTAATGTTTCACGATTTATTTAACAATATGTATAGTCAACATGTTTCGAGCGTTAGCTCATTTTCAAGACTAAACTACTATAAGAGATGTACAACAAATTTATATCTACAAAATGGATTTGAGTAGGGAGGATAGTTGAAAATCTAATTGTTCATTTACAATTTCTCTTTTCTCTTCCAAGAACTGCTAATTTCAATTGCTTCCAGAAGGTCTAAACGTTTACCTTTATTACCTGAGTGTAACATTGTATTAGCTCTAATCACTTCATAGATTATGATAAAACTAAATGCCTACACTCAGGTAATAAAGGTAAACGTTTAGACCTTCTGGAAGCAATTGAAATTAGCAGTTCTTGGAAGAGAAAAGAAGAAATTGTAAATGAACAATTAGATTTTCAACTATCCTCCCTACTCAAATCCATTTTGTAGATAGAAATTTGTTGTACATCTCTTATAGTAGTTTAGTCTTGAAAATGAGCTAACGCTCGAAACATGTTGACTATACATATTGTTAAATAAATCGTGAAACATTAAGCCAAGAGTTTAATTTATTTTAATATTCAATTATGTTTCACCAAGAGTTAAGCGAGAATTCAATCTCATTAATTAAAAATGCTAGCAATGCATATCTCGCTATCCACTACAGAAGAGTTCTCATCAAATTTAAATCTTGCAATAACCACATTTGGTTCAACAAGGAGTGTCTGAAGAAAAAACTAACACCAAAATATATGAAGATTTCCTGTAAACACAACTCTATGGAATCAAAATCAGCCGTACAAGCAGCATATAAATTTTGGTTAGAAAAGGAGATGAAAAAATGGTACCGACAACGATACAACTTAGGACTACATCTTAAAATCATCCATAGTGAATTATCATATAGATTACACGCAGTAGAATTTGACACCCTAGATAATAACATAAGGGAGGAAGTGAGGAATATTTGCCATTTACAATATGAACGACAATCTAAGAAGCTTAAAGACCTAATCAATGCACGTAAGTCTTTTCCATTATCTACTAAAAGTGACACTGAAAATATTTCCTTTCGCTTTCATACTAGAGTAAAAAATTTTACAGATACTATTTTTGAGGAAGATGAATTAAAATTACTAAATAAAGGCCTTAAATATTGCCCTAAATCGAACTGTAGTAATAATGATAGAAAACTTTTAGCGGTCAACACCGAATTGGCTTTAAATTCAACATCTATGAACAATTTAAACTTAGAAAAAACTATTTGCGCTAATATCATATCAAAACCTCTAATTAAAAAACAATTTAATGAATTTAATACCATCAAAAAACTTAAATCGAAAATTTCAGATAAAGAGTTAATAATATGTAAAGCGGACAAAGGAAACACTGTAACCATTATGAACAAACAGTTATATATAGAAAAATCGGAAAATTTGTTTGATTCCTCAAATTTTGAAATACTCAAAACTGACCCCACAAATAAATTTCAGGTAGAAGTAAAATCACTTATAAATAACTGCAATAGTATCTTCCAAGACACTAATAAATCATTTCTGTCAATTATGAATCCGCACATACCCAGCTTATACACTCTACCTAAAATACACAAAAACGATTGCCCAATGCGTCCAATTGTTTCATATATCAATGCACCAGCTTATAAAATTTGTAAATATCTCAACTCAAAATTACCATCATTAATTAAATTCAACCCGGTTCACAGTATAAAAAACTCCATCGAACTTATCAATCAATTGAAAACTTTAAAAATTCCCATTAAAGCAAAATTGATCTCTTTTGACGTAACAAATTTGTTTCCTTCTATACCCAATGCAGAAATAAAAAATATTATTAATAGCACTTTAGATCTCAACAATGATCTTTCACAAGTAATTAAAAAAGAAACAATGTCAGCATTGTCCTTGTGTTTGAAGCAAAGTTATTTCAAATTCAATAACACGGTTTATCAACAGTTAGACGGGCTACCTATGGGTTCACCTTTATCACCCCTACTAAGTGAAATTTTTATGAATAGTTTAGAGAAAAAATTTTCAGCTCTAACATCACGCTAACAAAAAACGTTTTTCTTTGGAGACGGTATGTGGATGATGTTTTCTGTATCTGGAGTGGGTCCGACAGACAATTGGATAACTTTTTAAAATATATCAACTCATTTTATACATCCATTAAATTCACAAAAGAAATAGAAAATGACCAAAAAACATTAAACTTTTTAGATTTGACCATTACTAGGAAAGATGATTCTCTAACATTTGATATATACAGAAAACCTACATGCACAGATACCCTAATTCCTAAAGATAGCAGTCAACCGCTCAACATTAAACTCAGCTCTTTTTATTCTTTTATACATAGACTCACGACTATCCCGCTTTCCGAAGAAAATTTCAACAAAGAAGTGAAAACTTTGAAACTTTTAGCGAAAAATAACGGTTACGACGAAAATATAATAGATAATCTTATAAGAAAAAAACAACAAAAAATTCTTTTAGATTCAATTTATCCATCTAAAATTATTAAAAACGAACAAAAATATCATTTTATTAATTTCATACCTCATCTGAGTGAAAAAATTTGCGAAAGATTAAAGAAGAGAGAAATTAAAACCATTTGTACAAACAAAAGGAATATTAAGTCACTTTTAGTGAATAATAAAAAAAAGACAAATGTTGAAGACAAAAGCGGTATTTATAAGATTTTTTGTAATGAATGTCCAGCATTTTATATCGGCCAAACAGGTAGAAGAATAAAAACTCGGGTTGATGAACATAAAAGGTCGATTTTGTACAATGTTAATAAAACTGGATTCTCAGAACATTGTATTAGCTCTAATCACTTCATAGATTATGATAAAACTAAATGCCTACACTCAGGTAATAAAGGTAAACGTTTAGACCTTCTGGAAGCAATTGAAATTAGCAGTTCTTGGAAGAGAAAAGAAGAAATTGTAAATGAACAATTAGATTTTCAACTATCCTCCCTACTCAAATCCATTTTGTAGATAGAAATTTGTTGTACATCTCTTATAGTAGTTTAGTCTTGAAAATGAGCTAACGCTCGAAACATGTTGACTATACATATTGTTAAATAAATCGTGAAACATTAAGCCAAGAGTTTAATTTATTTTAATATACATCCGTTGGTTTGTTGAGTGCCTGTTGGGAACTGGCAGACGTTTCGTCAAGGTCTCACTTGACATTATCAATGCTTTAAATGATGGTTATCGATTACTCGGAGTCTGGTGACTGAAAAGGTCACCAGACTCCGGTCACCTCCGGACAACCAGAAAGGTCACCTTTTCAGTCACCAGACTCCGAGTAATCGATAACCATCATTTAAAGCATTGATAATGTCAAGTGAGACCTTGACGAAACGTCTGCCAGTTCCCAACAGGCACTCAACAAACCAACGGATGTATTCCCGGAACAATATACCATTATATTTTTCCATCCGTGAATCTCTACGTTCAAATATATATATATATATATATATATATATATATATATATATATATATATATATATATATATATATATATATATATATATATATATATATATATTTAAGATAGTTTTTTCAAATGTTTTCAGCAATAACAGGCTTATTTTAATGTGAAAAACTTTGTTCTCGTTGACGTTTCGTTGTATATCACAACTTTGTCAAAACTTAGTTTTGACATCAAATTATAATAGTTAAAAAAAAACAAATATTCAAAAATGAGTCAAACTTCACTAAGCAAACGTTGAAAAAGGTTAAGGTTTCCTGAAACATGCAAATGTTTCATTTGCAAATATATATATTGATATACAAATGTTTCAATATGTCAAGTTAAAATTATTATTTCATTATGTAAGAGTTTTTTCGGCTCCTAAACTATATAATAATAATAATAATTTTCCTCAAAATAATACTTGACAGTAAACATCTATTCAAAGCAATCGACTCTTTCGCTTGTTCAGTTCTTATTTACTCAATCTGAATAGTAAAGGGGAGAAGAACTGATGTTGACAAGAAAGTGTTCTGATCTTTTGCTTACGCAGTTTAATAACCAATACCCAATAGCGCAGTACTACAGTACCAGGATATGAAGGCGGTGGAGGATTCTCAGGTATCGGTAACTTGTTGGATCATCAAATAGGGAATCTTTGTGACTATTTCCACTTGAAGTCTGTTGACTCACATCTGCACAGAGCGATCTGCTGAATTGATAATTCCACTCTTGTGAAACTGAGTGAAGCTACAGAGGTGGTGACCTGCACGGAACATACTTTAATGACACTACGAAGGAAAATTTCGACAAAAAGTGTCGAACTACTCGTTGGTCTCAGGCAGAGTGTTTTCCAAAACTGAGGGCACACTCGTAGCTTTTCGGATCAGATTATTCCAATCCGCGATTACCTGAAACACGTCGTTAAAGACGCAACAGTGAGATAAGACGCAAGAGATAATCCCACATATAACAGGAGTATGTCAAATATTCACACCAACGGAATACAAAGAGAGACATGACGCAGTAGCAGAGTTTGTGCATCAAGAGTTGGCATTGAAAATACATCTTCTACAGAAGGAAAAGTTGCCCTGCTACAAATAGGGCACCTATTTGTAGTATATCATTTTGGCGAATGTGCAGCTTAGACTGTACTGGAACCTCACTATATTGACTGATCAAAGAGTTCCCCACAATAGGCCTGACCTGGTCCTAGTTGACAAAAGACCGCGGGAAACTACAGTTATCGAGGTGGCCCTTCCAAATGCGAACAACCTGATTGAGAAGAATGCCCAAAAAATTTCAGAGAAATCTCAAATATCGAGAAGTTGATGTGCGAGTGCAGAGATGGTGGCACAAAAACTGATCAGGACTGTTCCAATTATCTTGGGATACACTGGTAGAATACCGAAAAATCTCCTGAAAGTTATCAGATAGCTGGGACTCAGCTAACATCTCTATGAGGAAAAACAAAAATCGGTGCTGCTTGCCACAGCAAGGACTCTGAATAAGTTTCTAGCACATAACGGAAATCAACGCCATGGAGGTCGCTGCCGTGAAAAACGCCGCCATGAGGACCACCGCCATGGGCTTGATAACTTGAAAAGGATCCCTACATTGCTTAATCCCCCTTTTATTCGAGATGAAACATGTCTGGAAGTGAGCTCGAGGAAATTGCGAAAAAAGGTGAAAATATTCCGGATAAAATATATAAATGTTGTGCTAAAGTGTGTAAAAACGTTGTTTGTACAAACTGTTATGGTTTCTACCATGTAAACTGTGCAAAGAGAATGAAAAATGTTAAATTTGTGAATGATCAAGTGATTTGCTGCGCGGGATTTCTCAGCAATCCGGCAGTCCAAGGGAATGTTGAAACGTCCAAATTACTGATGGAAATCGAGTACCTTAAGCAGATAAATGATGAAACTAATGGAAAGAAATAATGACTTAAAGTTGAATAATGCTTTGTTAAGACAAAACGAATCAAGAAAAGAAATTATTGGAAAACCAGACAAAGCTATCTGAAAAAGTTCAGTATTTGGAATCTGTTATTGAAAAAAAGGTAAACACGGACAATGTGAATGAAATAGATAATCACAGGTCAAACCAGGGTCAAATCGGTGTAAGAAAGAGAAATTTGAAAGAATGCAATTCTGCATCTGTCACAGTTTCTTCGACTAGAGAGACCCATAATTTACTGACAAAAACTACCGAGCAAACTACTAAACCTAACCTTGAAATGAACAATGACAACAATGAATCTGCTCTCTTGCACGAAAAATCTAATAAGGATTATAATACTTCATTAAAGGCAAATTCCTCATTGTTGAATGAACAGGACTGGACTGAGGTACAATATAATAAGAAGAAACAGAAGGCGTCCCACGCAAATAAGAACATCATATGCAACAGAACAGTGCGAAAACTCAAATCTTCCAAGCAGCTACAAAGCGAAAATGGATTTACATTGGCAGAATTGCTGGTTAGCAAGTCTCTGAAAATGATATACTTCAATACATGAATGGATTGAATAACTTTGAAAATGTTATTGTCAAGAAACTAGAGTCTAAAGGCAATAATTCTTCATTTAGTGTTGATCTACCGAATGATAGATCTTTTCGGATTGCGTTTGATGCATCCTTTTGGCCGGATGGCATTGCTAAACGTGGATTCAATTTCAGTTACAATTTTTTTCGGAAGAACAGCCTCGAAAGTCTACAAAAGTTAAAAAGCAACTAACACTTGCATCCAAAGTGATGAAGATTTCTGTTTAATACTACAAAATGCTCAATCGATAAGAAATGCTTTTGGCAAATTAGAGCTTCTATTTCAGGAGAGACATTCATAGATTCATAGTGGCCTGTGAACCATATAGTATTGAAGAGTTTCTGGATGCCTGTTAAGTCTATACATGGTGGAAATATACAGAGGTTTATAATACAGAGGTTTATATATGACGGATTTCATTATTGTTACACTCAATCTGTGATATTTCGTGTTGTAATAATCTTTAGAAACTGAATATATATAATCTTCAAAATTGGTGATGTCTTGAGTGAACCTTTAGAATTGAAAATAGGAATACCACAGGGCACCGTTATGGCTCCAATCATCTTTCTTGTATATATAAACTCCTTAACAAACTTGGTTGTTGATGGGGGTTCCCTTATCTCATATGCAGACGATACCGCGGTAGTTTTTGTGGCAGACTCTTGGTCACGAGTAAAAGAACTAGCAGAAAAAGGACTAGGCAAAGTAAAAAATTGGCTGGACTCCAATCGGCTAACACTCAATGTGGATAAGACGCATTACGTGGCGTTTTCTGTTACTTCTGCCAATCGTCCTAGTTTTGACAGCATTTCAGTCGAATCGACGGTAATTAAAGAAGTCACATCCACTAAATATTTAGGTGTTACAATAGACAATAACCTAAAATGGGACAAACACATAGAGCGCTTAGTAACTCATATCAGGAAACTTATTCCTAGATTCTACATAATGCGAGAAATTTTAGGTAAAAAACTCTTATTGACTATTTATAAAGCTCTTGTAGAATCATTAATTGGTTATGCATTAGTGGTATGGGGTGGATTATATCATAACCTTCTTCACTCCCTTAGCGTTACGCAGAACTTTATTCTTAAAGTTATATATAAAAAAAAAGAAAAGATACCCAACGAAGTTCCTATACTGTCAAGAGGTGTTCGATGTGCGTTCTCTCTACATACTACATACTTGCATATACATGCATAATATGGAAGACAGGAAAAATTATATAGAACATAATTATACTACGAGAGGAGTTGCAAACATGCATGTGAAGATTCCTAGTAAGAAGAAAAATATTAGCCTTCGATCTTTTGAATACTTGGCAGCAAAGTGTTATAATAACATATCATTAGAAATTAGGAAGATCAAGAATAAGAAAAAGTTCAGTAAATGTTGTCGATGCTTTATAAATAAGAATTTAGATAAGTTTAAATTTATTACGACTCTATTGGTTTTTGTGAAATTTTTTTTGCATTGGGGGGAGAGAGAGAGGAAATTCCATGCATCCTTGTTATTTAGCTTGAATCTATAAATATACTAGTAGAATAAAAATAATTAGATTTGTCGAATGTTATGTACACATACAGCTATTTATTCAGCTAGGTGTGCTAATTTTGTTTATTCATCCTTATGAATCACTTTCTTTTCTTTCTTTTTTTTTCTTTGTTAATTAAAATAATGGTAGAATGTAATGTAATTGTTAATCAATTTTGATGAAATATATCTATCTATCTATCTATTATTATTATTTTTATTATTATTATATAATATCTGGGATAAGTGAAACTTCCCCAGTGAGGGAGTGTGAAACCGTAAGGCTGGAAATCGAATAATAATATATTTATTCTTAGACATTACAGTAATATATAGGTCATGTCATTGTACAAAATTAGAACTAACAAGATGAAAATTCAACGAATATCAGTAGAAAATATTCTTTCAAATCATAAAAACTAAAAGTTGGCAATATTCCATATTTCATATATAGCATTTGGCTTGGATGTTTACAACCGTTACTGGGTGTATATCCATCTTAAAAATCAAAATGATAACGCAAAAACACTCTTTCATTTTAAAATAACACTCACATAAATTTACACACGTTTAGTATTTAACAATTCTGAGATACATTTCAAAAATTAGGAAGGTCACTCCGAAGAAAATAGCGATTCTTCACACCATCAAGAACACCACCAAGAATGTGTATAATTGAATGTTAATATAGCAAAATTTATCGTTTAAATTATTTTTCAACCAACTATTTCCCAAGCATTGAATTTGAGAAACCATTACCTAATATATGATACAATTTATACATTAAAAATTCACATACGTTTGAGTTCCTCTCCATCAGGTCGGCATTTTTCTCTGTCCAACAGGCAATTAACATAGTGCTTGAGGAGACGCTCGTTCTTTATCAAAGCATCAATGTCAATTTTGTCGTACTTATTGGTATACGTTACTTCTGCATTTATCGATGTTGCGCAAATCATGAAAAAAAATAAAATTAATTTGAAATATTTCATTTTGAAATAACCTGCGTGTACTTCTACTGAATATTTCTTGAAATGAAGATGCCATTATTTTTATACTACTCAAAATATATAATTAATTGCATTTCCCACCAGTAACTACATTCGTAAAATATTTACTCTGCACTAACATGCATATTGCCTTATTGAATTTTCTCAGTATTTTGAAATTTATGCATCAATTACGTAATTATGGGAAGTTAAATATCATTTTTGACGTTTTTGCAGATATCAAATCAATATATATATATATATATATATATATATATATATATATATATATATATATATATATATATATATATATATATATATATATATATATATATATATATATATATATATATATATATATATATATATATATATATATACAAATTATATATTTACAAATTTATATTTACTTATGTCCTTTCAAAGTCCTGATGAAGAATATAACAATATTCGAAATTTAAACCAAGTTAATAAATTGGTTGTGTATCAATTATAGTGGCCCTACTTTTGCTCTCATTGATACTAGTAAATACTGAGACTCTTAATCGAAATATCGAAATATTTCAAATGAAACTCTCAGAGAGCTGTCTACACAAATGTTGTCAACGAGAACGAACCCATAACTTTCGACAGTGAATATTAAGTGCGTTTCAAAAAATTCATCGATCTTGTTGAATACAATTGTTTCATCATTATTATGAATCATCAGTCCATATTTCATATATTAATCAAGAATCGATGACTTTCAAAACGCCCACAGGTCCTATATCCGAATGAGGGGAAAACAACACTTTGTGGAAATTCACGTGAGCTCCCACTATCGAAAAAAAAGACGTATAAACTCTCCCTGGCGTTCTAGATTCCTATTCATGACAACATTAGTGCGAGTACGTGAGGCTTTGTGGACATTTCATTCGAACACCACAGAAAACTCTGTGTTGTCTGCAATGTTTAAGAATGGTTCCATCCCTAATCGCTCCAGATCACGGCCGGCGGGCACAAGTATAGCTAGTTTCAACATTGAGAGAAACAAAAATTAAAGTTTATTATTATCATTCTTTGCTTCACTTAGTTAAAACTCTTAAAAATGTATTTGTTATTTACTGAGTGATCTTTCTTTCCTTCTTAGTTCTTCCCTCAAAACGCCATCTTCAAAACTTCAGCATTTGACAGTCATGTTATTGATGGTTCCGCCTAGCGAGAGTTAATTGAAGGACGCGCGTATTATATAAAGGGCGGCAAATTTAAATGAAGAAGTTTTTTCCAGTTTTGATTTTAAATATTGTATTTCATATCTTCTCTGTTATTTCAAATGTTCCAATCCTAAATTCATCTAATTTTTCTCTATTTAATCTATTTTCGTTTTCTATGTACACAAAATCACCTGTATTGAATTAATTTTCTTTTCTGGTTTTGTTAAATAATTTTTTGTTATATTCATGTGATTTTATAGTATTTTGTAATGCTAGTTTTCTATTTATTTTCCAGTCTTCTGCACTTCTATATTCTTTTAATTCTTCGGGTAGTAAACTTGTGTTAGTTCCATCTATTAAGTATTGTGGTGTAAAACCTGTAACCGAGTGCTCTGTTGTGTTATATTTATCTACAAATTCTCTTGCTGTTGTTGTCCAAGCTTTCTTTTCTTTAGATTCATTCATTCCACATCTTATTTTATTTACTATTGTATAGTTGGGTATATTCTATTAATGATTTAATTTATGAGAAGAAAGATAATAGAAGATTTCGCAAATTTAAACGCAAGAGAGTACATTTTTTGTAGATAAAAGAAATAGAAAACGTTAAAAATTTTTCACATCAGTAAACAAAAGTAACAAGTTAATTAAATTATTTATAATAAATGTTTTATCTGTTTAACTTTTCGTTGTTTTTCTTTTTTCCCACCATAATAAAAAAATACTAGAAATAATCATCCTTTTTTTGACAAAATTCTTATGGTGGCGGCATAATCGATATTGCACGCGGGCGACGAAACAGCTAACGGCGGGCCTGTAGCCTTGGTCTCCTTTGGTGAAGCTACCGTAAATTCAAACTGTAGCTTTGACATCATAACCAAAATTAGGTTTCATAATGGATGTTATAGATTACCTTGATAATAATAATCAATTTTGTTTCTCTGTAAAATGAAAGATATTTATTAGCTATTATTTACAATATTTACATTAGTTACAAAGTTACGTGTAAAATGAGAGAAAAAACAATTAGAGTTCATTATTATCACTCTTTGCTTCTCTTGATTAAAACTCCTAATATTTATTTGTTATTCACTGAAAGATCTTTCTTTCCTTCTTAGTTCTGCTCTCAAAACGCCATCTTCAAAACTTCAACCTTTGACAGTCCGTCTAATGTTAAGGTTAAGGTTACGTCTCGTCTAACGAGAGTCAATTGAAGGACCTGCTTATTATATATATATATATATATATATATATATATATATATATATATATATATATATATATATATATATAGTTCCAAGGTTCACGAATCATTTATGCTAGTAAATACTGAGATCTTAATCGAAATATTTCAAATAAAACTCTCAGGGTGCTGTCTACATAAATGTTGTCAACGAGAACGAACCTCGATGCGCACTTAATATTCACTCTTGAAAGTGATAGGCTCTTTCTCGTTGACAACATTTGTGTAGACAGCTCTCTGAGAGTTATATTTGAAATATTTCGATATTTCGATTAAGAGTCTCAGTGTTCACTAGTACCTATGTATGATTCGCGAATCTTTAAACATTATATATATATATATATATATATATATATATATATATATATATATATATATATCGATAACAGACTAAAAACAATGTAAAAAGCTTTATTTTTGTTGATGTTCCGTTGTATATCACAACTTTGTCAAAACTAATTATCATTAGTTTTAACAGAGTTTGACTAATTTTTTAACTTGAACAGAAATAAAGCCTTTACATTGAAAATATCCTGTTATTGCTAAAAAATACTATAAATATAACTATATCAAAGAAGCAATAAAACCAATTTTGAAAAAAAAAAATATATATATATATATATATATATATATATATATATATATATATATATATATATAAATGCTAGGTATTTCTTTTTTCCCTATTGTATTAATTAGTTTCATTTCATGTAAAGTATAAGAGCTAAGTAGGAGTAGTAGTTTTTACTTTCAATGACTACATTTTATTATATATACATTTAACGGTATTATTCGCGGATGACACCACTTTTGTTTACTATGATAGAAATCGTTCAGGCTTGGAGGAAAAAACCACGTACGTAAATACCAAGTCTCAATTATGGTTCACGGCAAACAAACTCAAATTGAACGATGACAAAACTCAAAATTCAGTATTTTCATCTAATCACTTCGACAATCCTGCGGTAAAAAATACTGCAAAGCTGCTTGGCGTAACACTAGATAGCAAACTTACTTGGAAAGACCATATTGAACAACTGAAAGGAAAACTTTCTGGTACTCTATTTTTGCTTAGACGAATGAGAACTTTAACGAGCAATACCACATTGAGAATTACATACTTCTCTCTATTTCACTCATTTTTGAGTTATGGCGTTGTTCTGTGGGGAAATTGTTCCAACGTCTTAGTAGTTTTCTGGTTACAGAAAAAGGCAATAATGGCAGGCGTTGGTTACTTGGATTCATGCAGACCATTATTTATAAAATATGGAATTATGTCTTTGCCTACATTGTGGATATATAACGTTTTTCTAGAAATACATAAGGATGCAGATACATTGATAAAACAGTCTGATCTACATAATTATAATACAAGAGGCGCAAATAATATCCGAACAAATAAGTATCGTCTAAATAAGTCGAAAAAAAACTCGATAGATTATAATTTATACAATGTCTTACCTTCCCACTTCAAAGAGCTTTCTCTCAATAAATTCAAAATAAACATCAAGAAATATCTTCTGAGATTTTGCTTTTATTCTGTCAGCGAGTATTCGCAGCACTTCAAGGCAAAGTCATTAATATGAACTGAACATGCTCAACAAATCCTTTTATGTGTTAATTTTTATTATTTTGTGCATTATACGAAGTTTTTTTTTCAGTCTTATAGATAATTTATCACTTAGTTTACGAAGTCTACACTTATTAGACTTCAGTCATTAGTTTCATCTTTAATTTTTTTATATTTATCTAATATTTTTGTATTATTATCTAATGTATGTTCATTGTATTTGTGGAGGAGTGGAAGAATGATTCGTCAAACTCCTACCATTTGTAAGAAATTTGTTTTCTCTACAATAAAGATATTTTATTCTATTATATATTTATAATATTATAAAATGTCTTTATTATATAATAATATTATATATATATATATATATATATATATATATATATATATATATATATATATATATATATATATTCATAATGTTCACTCATAAGAATAACATTTGTCGACACTTTTGATTCCTTAAGAATAATCTATTTTTTGTTTATTCTACATATACCTACTGAAACCAGTATTGTTAAAAACTTCATGATTCACAATAGTTATATTTTATTTTTCATTTCTACAAAGCAGTGTGTGTAATAAAGGTATGGTAAAGACTTGGAATCTCCTCACACGTACATGGCGCCATTCAATTCATTCAAAATCTGCCCAATTCGCTCTTCTTTTTTCGGTATACTTGGTCAGGGTCATATTTGGCTTCAAGTTCTTTATATAAGTCTGGTTTCTCTTCTAGCAAGAAATTGAGTGTCTTCTTGGCATTTTCTTTCTGTTTCTCGGTACATTTGTCACATTCCGTCTTCAGGGCATCCGGTAGATTTTCTGCAAATTTACAATACTTAGATATGATATTTGTTTCATTCAAAATATATCATCATATTGAAATGTATTCGACGATCTATTTTTCCTCTTTATGATCAGTGTAGGTAATTGGGAGGCTCGGCATGCTTAGCCCCTCTACAAATGAAAATTCACTTTTTTCGGTTAGGTTGATAATTTTTTTAGGCTAATGATGGTCTTAGTTTATCAAATACCTCCTTATCTGAAATTATGAACGTGACTGTAGCACTCTTGAATGTTTGAAACGTATTTAATGGCATATATTTATTCTGCTTAATTTTTAAAGAGTTTCATAACTTATTGAAGTTTATAGGGCTCAGTGACCGAGCGGCATAGCGATCCTATATGCTCTTGGCTCACTGCTGTTGGTGGGTTCAATTCCCTCGCAATCTCGGCCAATCGGAATCGGTGTTAAACTATAGGTCCAACGGAGCTAAAACTCCGCACTTTTTAACAATGTCAATAATAATTATAATAATAATAATAATGTTCAAAACAATACTCTAATATACAGGAATCTAAAATACCTTCTGTATATTTGAAGATGAATTCATAGGCCCCAATTTTTATATATATATATATATATATATATATATATATATATATATATATATATATATATATATATATATATATATATATATATATATATATATATATATATATATATGTATATATATATATATATATATATATATATATATATATATATATATATATATTAAAATAAATTAAACTCTTGGCTTAATGTTTCACGATTTATTTAACAATATGTATAGTCAACATGTTTCGAGCGTTAGCTCATTTTCAAGACTCTTGTCAGTCTTGAAAATGAGCTAACGCTCGAAACATGTTGACTATACATATTGTTAAATAAATCGTGAAACATTAAGCCAAGAGTTTAATTTATTTTAATATTCAATTATGTTTCACCAAGAGTTAAGCGAGAATTCAATCTCATTAAATATATATATATATATATATATATATATATATATATATATATATATATATATATATATATAATTCGCTACATAATCCCTAAAATACGAACCCTCAAGCAGTACTGCGAGATGAATACTTTAAAAATGGTTTATTTTGCGCTTGTATTGCCGCACATAACATATGGCATACTAGCATGGGGGGTGTAACTAATAATCACCTGAAGAAACTAGAGACAGTACCTACATAAATGGGTTATAAAAATAATTTGGAACAAATCATACCAGTACCCTTCCGACGAGCTCTACAAGGTATCCCAATTACTGGATATTAGACAACTGTATTATATGGCACTAAGCAGATATCAAAGACAAAATATTTCTAATGCTTCTTTAAACAACCACAATCATAAAACAAGGATTAGGGGAAAATTGTTGAAGTATCCACCGATGACTAAGACGATTGGTCAACGATCATTTCAGTTTCTGGCTCCAAGAGTTTATAATACCATACCCAATGAAATAAAACAACTTAAAGCACATAAATCATTCGCCAATAAATTGAGAAGATCAATATTGCTTAGACCACGAGCAGAAATTCATCAGATTGTGGATGTCAAAAATTCTTAGGTCAACTCCTAATCTACCAATATGGGTTTTCTTTTATGTCGGGGGATATTTTGATTTTGGTTACACATATACATGGATAATCTACTAGACACGGATTGTCATCCCTCATACAAGGTTCTGTTGTGACTATATTACAACTTTACCTTCGAGGCGATAGCTGTTTTTTTCTTTTCAATGCAGTGTAATATAAATTAGCTCAAGGAAATATTGTGTTGTCTTCATATATTGTTATACTTTTATATTGTATATACTCAGAGAAATACTGTAAAAACTTTATTTTGGGTTGAATTGAATAAACATTGTTAGTATTATTATATATTCATTCTCTTATTTATTCATATTCATATTCATTAGGTACTATTAGATTTCATAGAGTATGACATTTTGTTTCAATTTATTGCATTACATATTATAAACTTATGTAAAATGTCATTAAACTAATTGCAACATAACCTAAGTAAAGAGATAATATCATAGTACAATACGAATGAAATCTTCATCACATTATTCATTTTCAAAGTCTATTGGTTCAACAATCATGGTCAATCCATTGAAATAAATGCGTAATTGTATTTTTATATAATGGCAAATTATATAACAATCTGCTCTCTTTATTTGCATACATACTCGTACTTATTTATCTTTTAGCCTTCGCAAGGCTCCTCTCCACAATTCAATTGCAGAAAAATTAATCTCATAGGTAATTATACAGTCACTTATAACAAATCGACATTACTCATAGGAGAATGGAAACTAGAATACGAGGTAAATTGCCCGATGGTGCATTGTTTATTCAATAGCCGTATTTCTCATTGCAGCACTAAAAAGTATTTATTATCTTTCAGCTGATACTCAACTCCTTTTCAATTATCATAAATTATTCACTGCTTCACAGTTCAAGTTGCTCCTTTTTCTCGTAAATATTGCGAAATTTTTTCGTATATATTCGTCATGTATATATATATATATATATATATATATATATATATATATATATATATATATATATATATATATATATATATATGAGGAAATGAAATTTTTGTGCTTATGGCACTGAAGGAAATATTTAAGAAAATGAACACTAGAACATTCATTTGAAAAATTGAAATTAATCAAGAGAATGTTATAGCAGAGCTAGATATGTGAACGTGTACGATGTGATGTCTCCATTATCCTTCAAGGGATAAATGTTAGAGAAATATTGAAATCGATGCCACACCTGATGGAAGTGCGAGACATATATGTTTCGTTCTGCAAGGAACTCGTCAGTCGCACCACGTCCATCGAAGTGAGGCAACGATTTCAACCTCCAAGCATCTTCTTGTGACTTCAAGTGGAAGATCGTAGAGTAATGAATACTCTACAATTCCATCTATAGAAATCAGTAGAAAACACCGCTCTCAGATTACAGAGTCACCAAGCATATAAAAAATATCGCCGAATTGGCCCCTGAAATACGGGAATAAACGCGAGCGTACTACTAACGCAATCTATTGACATTTAAAAACATCGTTCGATGATATTTGTCAAATAGACATTGCAATTTAGTAGATACCTACGGGTATAGAAGATATGTGAAATTTCGATGCTTGGTGACTCTGTAATCTGAGAGCGGTGTTTTCTACTGATTTCTATAGATGGAATTGTAGAGTATTCATTACTCTACGATCTTCCACTTGAAGTCACAAGAAGATGCTTGGAGGTTGAAATCGTTGCCTCACTTCGATGGACGTGGTGCGACTGACGAGTTCCTTGCAGAACGAAACATATATGTCTCGCACTTCCATCAGGTGTGGCATCGATTTCAATATTTCTCTAACATTTATCCCTTGAAGGATAATGGAGACATCACATCGTACACGTTCACATATCTAGCTCTGCTATAACATTCTCTTGATTAATTTCAATTTTTCAAATGAATGTTCTAGTGTTCATTTTCTTATATATATATATATATATATATATATATATATATATATATATATATATATATATATATATATATATATATATATATATATATAAGTAGAACACCAAGCGGATCCACTAATTGGGGAATACCAAGCTGGATTCAGAAAAGGCCGATCATGTGCTGAACAGATCTGGAGGAAATGTAGAAATAAAGTGATCACATTCATTGACTTCAAGAAAGCATATGATTCGGTAGATCGCGAAACCCTTTTCGAAATCATGAAAGAATTTGGAATCGATCGAAAGACCCGAACAATTATAGAACAGACACTTACAGTTACAACTTCCAAGGTAAAATTTATGGGCGAAATATCAGATCCCATTGAAATCAAAACCGGTGTGCGGCAGGGGGAAGGACTTTCGCCAATTCTTTTCAATATTGTTTTAGAAAAGATCATTAAGGAATGGGAACTTCACGTGAAGGGCATACAAATAGGTATCAAAAAGAAAATAGAATAAATGTCAAATGTCTCGCCTTTGCAGACGATATTGCTATCATCACAGACAACAGAACTGAAGCCATTCGCGCCGTGGAAAAACTACATGAAATTGCGCAGAAAACCGGGTCACAAATTTCTTATGATAAAACCAAATACATGGAAAGAAAACCAAAAAATAAATCTTCTCTTATAACAAAACATGGTGAAATTCTGCAAGTAGACCATTTTAAATACCTAGGGGAAGTTATACAGTCCTCAGGTTTAAACCGAATTGCTAATGAACAGAGAATAACCAAGCTCCAAAGGGCCTACAAACTAACATGGGCTCACTATAACAAAAAGTGCATTTCGAGAGGCGCCAAATTGAGGCATTATAACACAACCATTCTTTCAGAAGCAATCTACGCAGCTGAAACAATGGTTATTGGCGGCCATTCAAGAATTAGAGAAATAGAAAAACAAGAACGAAAATTCTCAGAAAGATTTACGGGTCAATCAATAGAAACGGTATTTAAATGAAAAGATCTCAGAATGAACTGTATCAAAAGACAAATACGATAACGGAAGAAATCAGAAAACGACGAGCAAAGTTCTATGCACATGTCTGCAGAATGAAACAGTCCAGAATACCGAAGAAACTACTCGATATAATTATGAATAGTAAATGCAGAACAGAGTGGCAAAAAGAGGTCTAAAAGGATTATACAACAACTATAAGGTACTCATCAGTTACGTTACGTTCAACAAACGAAAGGCGACGACTTCAATCCTCACATATCCTCCTATTGATTGTAAGACAGAAATATTCAGTAAGTCGCATGCATATATAATGCATATCATAATGTACCTTTCAAATCATAAGAATCAATGAGAAGCACATGAATACACCTAACATTGAAAGTTTCACACGTCCTTATCAATTAGGTACTACTTTTTATGACCAGTGTTTTTTATATTAAAAGCAAACTGAACACAAGCACTGGACGGATCTAACATTTTTTCTTTTGCATCAAAAAAAATATTGATGTAAATATATTTTAATAAAATAATGTAATAATTATAATTAACATGTAATAATTTTGAAACCAAAATATCTATAAATTTGCATAGATTCTTCAAAGACTAGATAATATTTCATGAAATTTCTCCCGCGAATCCGTAACCTCTTCCAATTTGAAACATTTGTTTCAAATAATATAATGCCACTTTTGAATCATCTTCAGTTTTCTCAATATTTTTCATTAAAAATATTTTCAACAAAACTAATGAAATTCAAGATAGGAAACATAAATTGTGAAGATTACTGCGTACTAATATTTTCATAAGTACCAGAAATATTTCATATATAATCTAAGCATAAATCCTGTTACATATTCATGTGATAATTGGTACATGCCTACCCAACGTTTTAATAACACGTAATTAAACATATTTAGAGAACTCTTCACAATAAATGAAGAAATCGACACAAATTTCCAACACAAATTATTTTTATAGGTGCAAGAGCTGCATGCAAAACATATTTATTTTATTATAAAATAAGATATTTTGTATAGAATGAGTATGATCCCCTTTGTTCTTTTAAAACAAATTTTATGAAAAATACAATGAAAGATCGTACTAGCAACAGTATTCTGTTATAATAATACTTTTTTAATACTTAAGAATAATGAAAGTAATTCCTGTTCTGTCATTTTTGATAACATATTTCCTAGTATTTTCCGTAGTGAACACTCTTTTTCTATTAGTATTCCAAAAGTAGTGTAATATGATAATTATTAATAGCAGATTATTTTCGACATTCCGATTTTTGATATTTCCTCGTTTCATGTTTGGTAAACTATTATGCATTTACTATAAAGCTAAAGGAATTCAAGTTTTATCTGCGATTATAAAGGTTAATTTTGGTCATATGTACATATAGCTATTTCTAATAACAAATTATAAAATAAATAAAAAATAATAAAAAAGTTACAAAATATATGGTTTCGGTGAATATGGCTTTTTTTTAATAAAATGAGGCATTATGTAGTATGTAGGGGTACTCACTTTTGATTTGTGCACCTTGAGGAGTACATTTTCCTCTATCCATAAAACAATCATGATAGTTTTTGATCAATCTAGCACTTTGAAAAATTTCATTTAAATCAATATTATCAAACTTGGAATCGTATCTTGCTTTTTCAGCATATGCCACAGCGAAAAAACAAACTGCAAGAAGTAGGCTAACCTTCATCTTTGCTGGAATTTTATTGAATAAATAGTTCTTGGTCTCATTGTTTCTTTTTATAATCGGGGAGAGCGAGAGAAAGACAGGGATAAATTAATTAATTCAGGAGATTTGTTCGAGTAGAGAATGAATCAATAACATAATCAATATCATTATAATTTAAATAATCTAACAGTATAAACTTGCAATGAAATGTTGTTTTTCAAGGGCGTAAAGCTTACGATGCTTATGTCATTCAAATGGGAAATCTCATGTCTTCGAGATTGCAACTTCAACCTGTGCAATTAATGAATCATTACAAAAACTAATTCATTACGCAAAAGCTTATCATTTTGAAAAAGTTATTTTGATTGCATTATTATTATAACCTGACTGTAAACGCAGATAATTGTACGAAGAACTTCAAATCTATCACCTACTGCGTGGAATATTACAAAATTTTCTAAATAAAGCACTCAAATTTTACAATGCGAAATTCGAAAAAATATTTATTAATTTAGGTATGATTTTCGCCTTAAAATGTGAGTGCTTCATTTAGAAAATTTCGAAATTTTCTTGGCAGTAGTTGATAAATTATCTGCTATTCAACTATATATATATATATACAGTGGACCCCCGGTAATCCGGCAAACATTATGCAGGGCAGTGTCGGACTATCGAATTTGTCGGATTATAAAGCACTGCCTAAGACCCCCATAGTCCGGATTTTTTTACGAAAGAGTACCTTGTAATCCGACAAATTACATATCTAATGTCGAGAGTCTATATATTATACGTACATATGTATGTACTTTGAAGTACAAATCAGACTTAATTTATGTGAGTCGAATTTAGTAAATTAAATAACAATTGAGAGCTTACGTTTTATTATAAAATTAAGCATAAATGCACATACATATCTACCAAAATAATCAAGAATTATTAATCAAAATCATGTAGTGAATACTATGTATATCAAATTATGAAGCTTTGAAATATTCATCAATTTTTTTTTGTTTAAGGTTGTTATAACGCGAGATCAGAGCTTTGTCCCTCAGTCTTCTCAAAAGTAAAAGTTCGTTGTAGGATGTACCATTCTCTTCAGCCCATTGTAAACCTAGCTCAAACGCGTTAACTGCGTCTTGATCTGTGACTTGTGGAGCAGTTGCAATCACGTCGTCGTTATCTTCCTGATCGTTTGTTGTATTATTAGAAACCTCTCTTATAATATCTTCGTCAGACATTTAAAAAAAAAACATTTTCTTCTTTATCCATTCCACGGCACCAGACTTCCAAATCTTCCCGACTTATCTGTGTTTCAGTAGAGACTTGTTCTATAACTTCCGAAGTTACACTGATTTGTGGATCGTTGCTAGGAGTGGTGATTATATCTGGCCATAACTTTTTCCAAGACGATTTAATAGTTGATGACGGTAACGCACTCCACGACTAACTAAGAGCAAAAACCAAGTCTTTCATATTAAATTCTTTTCAAAGTTTTTTCTATTGATTGGTCTTTTGATACGGCTCTCAAAAGTAGGTTTTTTTTATAGTCTTGCTTAACAAACTGAATGATGTTCTGGTCCATTGGTTGAATCAGTGCAGTGCAATTTGGCGGAAGAAACATCGCAGTGATGCATTTATCCTCAGTTGTCAGTTCTTCTTCAGACGGATGACCGGGAGCGTTATCAAGAAGCAACAACGCTTTTTGAGGAAAATTATGATCTTTTAACCATTTTCTAACTTCAGGTACGAAGCATTAATCAAACCACTTTTTGAAAAGGCCTTTTGTCATCCATGCACTTTTTTGTCCGTAATAGTGTACAGGTAAATCAATGTTTTTGTATGCCCTTGGTTTATTAGATTTCCCAATGACCACCATCTTAAGCGCGTGTGTACCTGCAGCATTAGCACATGGTAGTATGGTTACAAGCTCTTTACTCACTTTTCGTCCAGGTACGTCTTTTTCGTTACAAGAAACGAAAGTTTTGTTAGGCATCACACATCATTTGTTTGTTATTTCCTTGTAAAAAAACTTAGCTTTCATCGCCAACATGGGTCCCGAAATTGGTGCATGCCTGTTTCTTTCCTGAAGAAACCACATGTACAAAGCTTCTTCCACTTCTGGATGTTCAGCTTTCTTGAGTGTCTGTCTCTTGCCTGGCCCGCAGTCAGTAGTTGACACGAACTTCTTAATCTTCTCGTGGTTTTTTTTAATGTCATAAATTGTAGATCGGCCTACGCCGTATTCACTTGCTAAACTACTGAAAGTTTCATTGCGATTTAAGCGATCTAAAATATCACATTTTTCTTTAATTGTCAACGTTTTGTGCTTTCGCTTCTGGGTTTGTGACGACATTACTAGGTACTACATATACCTAATACACAATGAATAAATATGTAGTAAACAATGAACGTACGCTAGGCCGTACCGCTATCACTAGTAGTCAAATTCAAAATAAATAAAACAATGCATACCCGTCGAGCACAATAGCGGTGGCGCGTACGAGTTGTGACCTGTTCAAACTTGCGTGATCTATATTAGCAGAGATTGTCAAACATAATTCTGTCATGTCGGATTACAGGGGGCGCCGGATTAGACAGGGGCCGGATTATCGGGGGTCCACTGTATATATATATATATATATATATATATATATATATATATATATATATATATATATATATATATATATATATATATATATATATATATATATATATATATATATATATATACATATATATATATATATATATATATATATATATATATATATATATA
This sequence comes from Henosepilachna vigintioctopunctata, assembly GCA_030704895.1. Classification (NCBI taxonomy): domain Eukaryota; kingdom Metazoa; phylum Arthropoda; class Insecta; order Coleoptera; family Coccinellidae; genus Henosepilachna; species Henosepilachna vigintioctopunctata. The sequence goes on from JARQZJ010000133.1 coordinate 304,016, forward strand.
TATATATATATATATATATATATATATATATATATATATATATCAGGTTGAAATAAGTGTACTCTTTTCTTTGTATCTCAAGCTTTCGAGAATTATATTTATCTCTTCATCAGGAGCAACTAGAATATTGAAAGTGAGAAAATGTCAAATATACATAGATATGTGGTAACTTACGAATTGAGGTTGTATCAAAAAGGTGTTGAAATTTACTGAAAATTCATATAAAAGGTTTGAGTATCTTTTATATGAATTTTCAGTAAATTTCAACACCTTTTTGATACAACCTCAATTCGTAAGTTACCACATATCTATGTATATTTGACATTTTCTCACTTTCAATATTCTAGTTGCTCCTGATGAAGAGATAAATATAATTCTCGAAAGCTTGAGATACAAAGAAAAGAGTACACTTATTTCAACCTGAAGACTATATATATATATATATATATATATATATATATATATATATATATATATATATATATATATATATATATATATATATATATATATATATATATATATATATATATATATATATATATATATATATATATATATATATATATATATATATATGTACCTATATATATTATTTTGAATGTATTTATGTATTTAGCAATAACAGGCTTCTTTTGATATGAAAAACTTTATTTTTGTTAACGTTTCGTTGTATATCAGCACTTTGTCAAAACTAATGAATAATTGAATTTATTAATAAATTGATATGAAAAATATTGGGTGGCCTAACGGGTGGTCTACAAGCCTGGCACATTTCTTAGCTTTAAAAAACGTAACAAAAAACTTGCACGGTATTTTCGTAAAATAATAATTTCATTCAAATTATAATTATACTTTGAATGTAAGAAGTAATAATGTAAGATGTAAAATATAATTCTACTTTTATGGATGTAGTCTATTACAGAGCATTGAATTTATAGATCTGAAAACACTAAAATATTCTTGAAAAAACCTAAAATATTATCAAAGGATTGAAACATAGAATATTTCTATCCACAGTAATAACACTTTGATTAAAAAGCGAAATAGCTAATTTAAGCTTATTCTGAATAAGGCTCAGGGTCAATTGAATAAAAACAATTTCCCAAAGTTAATACTTCAAAACAGTTAATGAACTTAATACAGTATGTTTGACACTTTCGGTCAAAAAGTAGGTATATAAATAGCTAGTTTTTATTGGGTCGTACTCCCTCAAAGTAATAAAGTATTTAAAAATAATTAATTCAATAGAGTACTATTGTAATATAGTTATACACCACTAAACTAGTACTATACTTGTATAATACTTCGAAACCGGAAATTTCACATTCTGTACTTATCTATTTCATTTTCTATTTTATTGAGATATTCAACATTACTCTAATTACCATTTATAGGGTTAGAGTGTCTTTAGAAAAGTGCAAATGTTGACCGTCTGACTGGATGGTCAACTGGGACCACAGAACATATCAAATAAGAAGGCACTTAACTATCAAAATTGGAAACAAAAACACAATTTCACTTTTTGTAACGAACTGTGCCTATAGGTTTATAGATGGCGCTGTAGCTAAAAAATCCAGGGAAACTGCAATGTCTGTCAAATTATTACATTCGTCGTTCCCGATTCTGGCGGTTCTTACTTGTTTGGTAATCATTACTAGATTAATTTTATATGTTTTTTGATGAATATAAGGAAACAAATCCCTAAAAAATCACAATGAAACCATAAAATGAAACAAAAATATCGGTTATTGTACTGAGAGCAAAACAAATCATACGTGGGAACAAAATAATATTATTATATTTAAAAAAATTATGAGTTGAATGTTCAGTCACAAAAAACTTTTTTTCCGGCCACTCTTGTCCCTCGAGTATTTGAGACCCACCGGAAATGCGTAGTCTCCGATAGTCCGCTATTTGGAAATCCTGGCTACACTACTGCACCTTAGTCATTGTATATAATTCATGGACTTATTCGTCCATGATGATGGAAATGATGGAAATATTCGTGAAGTGTATTATGTAAAAAATTTTGAAATGGGACAGGATTTGATTTTTTCAATTTAAAACTGTTAAAAAACTTGAAATAAATATGAAATGAACCGTGGAATAAATGTTTTCTGAATAAGAAAAATAACTAATTGACAAATTGGAAAATATATCGAATACCATCATGATTAACCAAATATATTAATCCGAAATATTGATCCATTTCAGGTCATAATAAAAATTTCCACATGGAACTTTAGCATAGAATTCTAAAAATGAAAGTTAGTTATTCACTGTCAGATTTTAAGCGACAATCAGAAATGTAGGTACACCTATATATTAATGCAAACAAACTTCTGCAAAAATGATCTTTTTTATTGCATAACAATTACTCTCAATTTCACATATGGAAATGTTTTCGTTAAATAACTAATGGAATGTTCAACTGCCATTTCATTCATTCGGCTGAGGTTCGCCACCATTTTTGATGGATTCGGCCTGTGCTTCCCATTTGGCTGCATATATTCCTTCGGGATCATATTTTGCCACTAATTCTTTCCACATGTCAGGTTTTTCTTTCATCAGAAAATCAATAGCTGTATTTCCTAACGCTTTTTGTTTCGATGTGCATCTACTGCATTCCGTTTTCAAAGCGTCTTCAATATGATCTAGAAAATTAACAACAAAAATTTGCAAAGAAAAAACTGACAAAAAAAACAGATCAAAGTAAGAAATACTTCGTAATGAAATGGAAGTAAACAGAAATAAATTCCAGAAAGAAAAAACAGAATGTAAAAAGCTACTCACTCGAAATAAAAGGAGTTATTTTGTGTTATCAATGTGTAATACATATAATTTAAATAAAACTAAGTAGTTTTTTGATTTTCACTATAATTTAGTCAAACATAAAAATATTGTTTCGCCAACACAGTGACCTCATCAGATGTAGATGATAAACTAAGCTGATACATTGTCCACACTGTTCTATACCATTAATAGTGACTGTTTCTCCATAATATCGTATAAATATTATGTTTGACTAAATTATAGTTAAAATCGAAAAAAATCTTTTATTTCTCGTTACACTTTCTGAAGCCACGAAACCAGCCCTAAGGCGCTCATAATGATAACAGATTGATTCCAGAGCAAAGATTTGTTTGATGTACAAAGGGTTCTCTTCATTTAAAGAAGTATTTCTATTCATTACTTTAAATAATGTTTTTTGCAAATTAAACAACAGTCCAACGGCATTACCATCTGTGCCTCCCCATGCCGTTATCCCGTAAGTAACAATACCGTTAAAAAAACATAATAAATCATCCTCATTGTCTCGACGTTCATTATCGTAGACAGTTTATAAAACAAGAAAACAAGGTGCTTAGTTCTATCATAAAAAATCTCACATGTTCCGATCATTTTAAGTTAGAATCAAAAATAACTCCTAAATATTTGCAGCTTTCGACTCTTTTCAATTTCTCATTATCAATCCGCAGGTCAAAGTGAGGAGGAACACTGTCCCGATAAACGCCATAAGTTATATATACTGTTTTTTCAATATTTTAGGAAAGTTTGTTTAAAGCCAACCATGTTGATATATGTTTTAGCTCGATATTCATTTTCCTTTCTACCCCACTCCATTTGCTATCTTCAACAACAATGGCCGTATCATCTGCATATGAGATAATGTTTTCTTTTATCATATCATTTATATACAGTATAAACAACAGTGGTCCAAGAATGGTTCCTTGAGGGACTCCCGTATTCACTTCTAGATATCCGCTCACATCATTGTTTATTCTTACTCTTTGCTGTCTGTTGACCAGATAACTCGAAATCAGACGATGCGCATTACCCCTTATTCCATAACAATATAATTTGTTCAACAATATCGAGTGATTGACCGTATCAAAGGCCTTTGCCATATCCAGAAAAGTTACTGCAATAGGTTTACTTCTATCCAATGCACTCAATAATGTCTCAGTTAAATGTTGTAAAGCGTCTTTCGAACCTTTATTCCTTATAAAGCCATATTGATTTTCTGCTAATATCATACAGGAGACCGTGATATTAGCAAAAAAATCAATATGGCTTTATAAGGAACTAGCGACCCGCCCCGGCTTCGCACGCCGCAAACGCTACGCCCCGCAATTTTTAAATCTGTAATATCTTCGAAAATATTCACTTAAATCATACGGTGTAAAGGGCCATATATATCTATATTAAATGAACAATGTATTCAAGGTATTTAATTGGTTAAGGATTAATGCTGTATGGGTTAAAATCGCTTCGAAAATTAGCCATTATTTGTCGCAAAAAGTAAATGACAAAAAAAAGTTATTGTGGGTTATCCATAAGAGATAGATACCATCACGGACTTTTCTGTAGACCTTTTCAATGTGTAAAATACTTAGTACATTATTTTGATAAAACTCGTAGGGTTCAGCCTGCGTTTGCAATGTAAGCGGAAAAAATGTAATTATTTACGACATCACATTTGAAACCTCAAAAATAACAGTACTTCTCCACTATTTAGTGGATGTTATTATACATATAAACCTTCCTCTTGAATCACTCTATCTATTAAAAAAACCGCATCAAAATCCGTTGCGTAGTTTCAAAGATTAAAGCGTACAAAGGGACAAAGGGACAGAAAAAGCGACTTTGCTTTATACTATGTAGTGATAAAGGTTCGAAAAGGTTATTAAGAGTAATATTTACGTAATAAGTAAGATATTTACCTTTAAGTTCTTTAGCAGCAGGAGGACATTTTCCTCTATCTAATAAACAGTCGACGTAATTTTTCAACAGTCTGGAACTTTTAAGAATAGATTGCACATCCATGTCTTCATATTGCGATTTGTAAGGTTCCTCGGTTGGAGCACATGAGGAGCACAAAAAGGTAATGCTAAGTATAAACGACAGTACCAAAGCTACCATTGTTTTAACAAAATGAAACTTTACAATACTAGGATGGAATAGTACTGAATTGAATGATAGATCGAATAAAAATGTAAACCCATATAAATTTTTGCTAATCATATCATACCATTAAGTGACAATTCGTGTTAGCTAATTACCTCACAAAATTAAAAGTTGTTATTGTGTTAATCAATTCACCAAAATTGATCAGATACATTAGGTAATTATCAATAATTATTACAATCAAGTCCTTTTTTGACGTCGGCACTATCCATGTGTAATTTCTTGAAAACCTGATTTACAAAAGAGTATATAATAATATAATTATTCTAAGAATTATATTTAATGCAGGCAAACTAAATTAAGTAAAAGAAGAAACTTACGTTGAAAACCTACACATTTTTTTTTTATATAACAGCCGTTTACATATGTTTCAAGGTTATTGCCTATCGTCAGAACGGCGTAGTTCAAGTTAAAGATGAAAGTACTTGAAGAGATATATAAAAAATTAATATATAAAACACGAAACACAGTTTCGTACACGTTTTATACACCCACGTGTTGACTCTTCCCAAATGTTTTGGGTGTATAAAACGTGTACGAAACTGTGTTTCGTGTTTTATATATTAATTTTTTATATATCTCTTCAAGTACTTTCATCTTTAACTTGAACTACGCCGTTCTGACGATAGGCAATAACCTTGAAACATATGTAAACGGCTGTTATATAAAAAAAATGTGTAGGTTTTCAACGTAAGTTTCTTCTTTTACTTAATTTAGTTTGCCTGCATTAAATATAATTCTTAGAATAATTATTTTATTGTTAAGATTATCTGGGTAGTTCCAGAAGCTATAAAAGTCTCATAATAGCCGGACGGTATTTCATTGTCGTCTGCAACGTTGTGTTGACTCTTCCCAAATGTTTTGGGTGTATAAAACGTGTACGAAACTGTGTTTCGTGTTTTATATATTAATTTTTTATATATCTCTTCAAGTACTTTCATCTTCAACTTGAACTACGCCGTTCTGACGATAGGCAATAACCTTGAAACATATGTAAACGGCTGTTATATAAAAAAAAATGTGTAGGTTTTCAACGTAAGTTTCTTCTTTTACTTAATTTAGTTTGCCTGCATTAAATATAATTCTTAGAATAATTATTTTATTGTTAAGATTATCTGGGTAGTTCCAGAAGCTATAAAAGTCTCATAATAGCCGGACGGTATTTCATTGTCGTCTGCAACGTTGTGTTGACTCTTCCCAAATGTTTTGGGTGTATAAAACGTGTACGAAACTGTGTTTCGTGTTTTATATATTAATTTTTTATATATCTCTTCAAGTACTTTCATCTTTAACTTGAACTACGCCGTTCTGACGATAGGCAATAACCTTGAAACATATGTAAACGGCTGTTATATAAAAAAAAAGTGTAGGTTTTCAACGTAAGTATATAATACTGATAATAATCTCTATTTAAGGTTTCGTCATACAATTACTTGATAGATACATACATAACTATCGAAATTCATAAATTCACATCTTCAATTTATTCTTCGCTTAAAATAATGATAAAAACTTTTTGTCTCAATCATAGCTTGTGATGAACCGAAAAATATCCGTAATGACAATTTGAATTACGCAAAATTTACAAACATAGGTCATATATACACCTACATTTTAATTAGAGAGAGAAAGAAAAAAACGTTGATAAATAAGAAAAGGCGAATATAAGAATTATAGTAATAAAATGTGACAATCAATTAGTTTTCTACTATTTTGCAGGATTAGTTAAATATTCACCATTTGATGAATGATAGATCTATCAGTACTTTTCATCCAATTTTTTATCGTAGTTTTGAATTTATTTATGATAACCAAAGTTCTCAACTCCACTAGCAATTCATTGAACATTCTATGTGCTATATATATATATATATATATATATATATATATATATATATATATATATATATATATATATATATATATATATATATATATATATAAAGAACATTATATAAATAGCAGAGGGTATATGAGGGTTAAAATCATTGTCTTTCATTCGTTGAACGCGACGTGACTGATGAGTACCTTGTAGTACGAAACAGTTACTGTCTCACGTCAATAAATGTAGGCATCCATTTCAAGATTCTTTAACATTTACCCCTAGAAGGATAATGAGATTCCAATATTCTCTAACATTGATCCCAAGAAAGACAATGGAGGCATCGTATTGTTCATGTTTCACATAGCGTAGCCAGCTCTGCTATAATGTTCTTTTGAATAATTTGTCAAAAAAAATTATATAATATAATATATATATATATATATATATATATATATATATATATATATATATATATATATATATATATATGAAATGGTATTATCCCTGTGTGAGTTCATTTTTATAATGAGAGTTAAATGAAACACAATTCTCACAACTCCAAAATTTGGTTTAATTAGCTACCGGTTTCGCGAAGTATTATTCGCATCATCAGGCTTCAGAGGGAGTAGACCACATTGGTCAAGTATGAGGACATGTCAATTACACGTATGTTGTTGAATAACAATGGACTAGTACAAATACTTAATAAATTTTCTAAATGAATAACTATATTATTGACTCAATAAATATTCTAAATAAATAACTATAAATTTTCACTGTAGACTTCTCAAATTCACATGTCAGACATGATGGAAATTGAATGACAAGTGTAGTAGATTTCGCGATATTCGCGCCGATAAACGCCGAGTTTATCAACAACATACGTGTAATTGACATGTCCTCATACTTGACCAATGTGGTCTACTCCCTCTGAAGCCTGATGATGCGAATAATACTTCGCGAAACCGGTAGCTAATTAAACCAAATTTTGGAGTTGTGAGAATTGTGTTTCATTTAACCCTCATATATATATATATATATATATATATATATATATATATATATATATATATATATATATATATATATATATATATATATATATATATATATATATATATATATATATATAATTAGTTTTAGTTATGGTTTTGTAAAATTATGATTGAGTGAAACGACGTCATAATTATTTTAACATGTTAATCATTTCTAGACATAACAAGAATATAATTTTCAAATTTTGGATTCATCCATATTCTCTAACATTTATCCCTTAAAGTATAATGGAAATGATCTTGTTCATGTTTCATACAGTCTGATCTTCTATAATATTCTTTTAAATAATTCGAAAATATATATATATATATATATATATATAAGGAAATGAAATTTTTTTGTGCTTATGGCACTGGATGAAATATTAAGAAAATGAACACTAGAACATTCATTTGAAAAATTGAAATTAATCAAGAGAATGTTAATTTAATAAAAGAGAATTCACTTCGATGGACGTGGTGCGACTGACGAGTTCCTTGCAGAACGAAACATATATGTCTCGCACTTCCATCAGGTGTGGCATCGATTTCAATATTTCTCTAACATTCATCCCTTGAAGGATAATGGAGACATCACATCGTACATGTTCACATATCTAGCTCTACTATAACATTCTCTTGATTAATTTCAATTTTTCAAATGAATGTTCTAGTGTTCATTTTCTTATATATTATATATATATATATATATATATATATATATATATATATATATATATATATATATATATATATCTATATATGAGTGTGTGTGTGTGTAAGATTAAATTGAATAGTAAATTAATCAATTTCTAGGAAGAAGTCTTTATATTATTCAAATAAAAAACAAGCGCCATATAAATTAAATCTTCATTCTCTCTTTATATTTCTATGCTATTGTTTGTTCAGTTAATTCAACATCACAGTGCTGAGAAAATATCAGTTTCTAATGCTATCTTATTCTTATATTCTCGTACCTACTTCAAAAAAGTAGGTATATTTGGTTTGGACCAATGAAAAAAAATAAATATAAGTGTAGAGATAATCAGCCTTGCTAGTCATCTTTACGCTTCTTACTTCTTGTATTTTCTTCAGGGCCTCTTTTTCTTTTCATTCCTGGTTCGCTCGTACGAGTTTCCCGTCTTGGTGGAGTCTCTTCATTTGATTGTGCTTGAAGAAGTAACTGAATTGATTCAATAGCCTCTTGTTGAATTTCCAAAGTCATATTATATACTGTTCCATTTGTTTTATTATACATGATTGCATTATTCAACATGAGCATAACATCCCTTTTGAATTCTTGTGTAGTTCTTATGACACCATTCTCAATATTTTTTCTAATTGTGTGAAAATCCATAGGTTTATAAATTAAACTGTGGTAACCTGGTGCTTGGTCTTCAGTTATTGGTTTCAAAAAAAGGGATGAATATTTATGAGCTGCTAGCCAGCTGTAAACAAGCATAATAGACTTTTTCCAATTACGATATTCTTTATCATCATCATAAAATGTAGAGCTTGAGGCTGGAGAATTAGGTACTGAATCTATTGGGGTTGCTGGAGTAGATATTCTTCTTTTAGACTGTACACTAGAAACATCTTCTTCTTCAGTCCAGGGACTATTTGATCTCTCATTTTCACTTTTAATTTCTTCTTTTTTAGTGTGATCTTTTCTTTCAGAAAACTCTTTATCAGAAAAATCTTCAAGCAAATCAGTATCTTCCATATGTGCTTTCTCAATAGCCAAAAGTATATCAAAATCTTTCTCTTCCTTCTTTTTAGTTCTAGAATAATCTCTCTTTGCTTTTCCACTCTTATCTACTTTCACTTCCATCTGAATATCGTCGTAAAGTTCATCTGGCAAACCTGTTTCTAACGTTATACTATCTGATGATTTATCTGCATCTATTGACATATTTATTTTAGGTTCAGATTTGGTATCAGTCGATGCTAATTCATTATCATATTCATCTTTAACCTCTACTTTTACCTCAGTATCAATCTCAACTAATACCTGAGTGTCCTCTTCTTTTGTAGCAATTCCCTCTTTAGTTTCTTCATCTTCTTGCTTCAGAGGTTTCTTCTCATCCAAAATTTTTTTAACATCTTCTATACTCTCTATTTTGCTTGAATGAACAATATCCTGAATTTGAGTTTTATCTAATACCTTGCCTATTTCCTCTTCTTCCATTGCAACTTCAACTATTTCCACAGAACCAGAGTTTGGAACAATGTCATCTTTTTTATCATCAAGCTGAAAATCATTTTTAATTTCAATAACAGATTCATCAATTTTAACTGGTTCATCTATCAATTCTTCATTCAGTGTATCAATTACTTCTTCTTGAATTTGTGCTTCAGGAGATGGCTGTGGTAAGATCTGTTGTTTTATTATATCAGGTTGTTTCATTGGAATTTTTGGTTCATACTCAGGATCTTCTTGGAATTCAAAAGGATCTACAGGTGGTAGTACCTTCTCGATAGGTTTTTCAGGTTCTTTAACTAATTGTGTTTCAGTCATTGGCACACTTATTTGTTCTTCTTCATTTAAATCTGGTTCTACCTCCATGTCTTCTCCTTCATCTAGGTCATCTAATTCCAAATTTATGTTGATATCTCCATTATTATCTAATTGCAAATGTTGTTCGGGATCTGCAATGAGATCAGAAATAATTACATCTACATCATTCTTCATTTCAGGTAAAGGTCCATCTGGTACTATTATACTGTTAGTAATATCCTCAATTTTCAAATTTCTAAGGGTTTCATCATCTAGAATATCAGGTGTTGTTAAATCTGCCTGTTGAATGTCCAAAGTTACATTTTCTGTTTCCTGTCCAATAGCAGAACTAACTAGTTGTTGCAAACCAGGAGAAACAGCTACATTAGCAGATGAATTTAATAAACTTGCTATCATTGGATTTGTTGAAGTATTTAAACTAGCATTCATATTTTGGTTCAAATTAGAATTGTTACTCAAAACAACTGATCTCTGATTGGTAATAGCTGAGTGAAGTATAGATGACTGACTAATATTTTGTACCTGTGAAGGTGATTTTAATAGACTTGTTAACAAAGGTGATAAAGCTAATGCAGGTTTAGGAGGCTCTAGAACCAATGCTGGATTAGAATTAGAGTTGTCTTCTAAATGCTGTTGATCAGTATCTAGAAGATTGTCTAGTGAGTCTGAATTTTTACGTTTTTGTCCAAAAACTGGTGCCGAATTTGTTTTTGCTGGTCTCCAGGCTCTTTCAATTTCTTGCTTTTTAGTTTCTCTTTCCTTAAGCCAAATACTATGTTTTAGAGTTTCTTGTTCTTTCTTGTGTTCTTCTTCATCGATCTCTCTACACCATCTGTCCAACTGATCTTCAGTAAATTTTCCTAAAACATGCAGACATAAATATAAAACGAATAAACCTAGACTCGACTGTAATAATGTTTATTGTCCACAATCCTTTTAAATTTAAATAAGTACGTACGCCATTCAGTCATTTTAATGATGCGGCTATAACTTCAAAAGCTGTAAATTGAGAAACTAGCAGACAAAAAGACAGTCGCATCATTTTATGGTAATTATTTCATGTTAAAAATTTGCTTATTACAAATTAGCATATAATGAAAGTTTTAGAAAAAAGGATTGTATTATGTAACCTCTCAGCTCCTTTTTTATACTCATAAAATGGATGTACAATGATCATTTTTAGGATGTTACATTATGAAGCTCAGTATTGCAATAGATCACAGTTATATTCTTGATAAGAAGTCACTACTACAAGACAATGAACTGTCTGAAAATCAATCTAAACTTTTGCATGCAGGTACAGACACCCAAACTTCAATTTGTTTTTTTTTATTTATTTATTAATTTTAAGTTACAACAGCATCAATGTCCTTGGATGTAAACCAAATGCTTTGAGCACTAGACTGCATTTCTGAAAGCGTTTTAGAAAAAAACTTTAGAAATTCCCTCTCCCACAAAAGGGGCGAGTGAATCAAGGGGATGGAAAAAGACCTTCGTTTATTTTTTAAAACTAATTATAGTTTTGGGATACAAAACCAGAAGAGAGCAGAACCAAAGAACACAACCCTCATCAGTAAATCAAACGCGATATGGACTAACTAAACCATTCGTCAACTGAGCCTTATTTCCTAAACGAAGGCTGTTATTAATGAGAGGTTTATATTATAGTTCATAACAATATACCTAAATCAGTAGTTAAATATAACGTTAAATACAGTTAAATTTTATAATGATAAACTTCCTTATGTTACAAATTTAAAAAGTCAGAAAATACTTATCCAAACCAATATTTTGGACATCATTGTAATTCTATTTTTTGAAGGTACTTAATTTATATTATTTTTAAAGATTCTATAATACCCAAAGAATGATCATGATACATATGTATCAGGAACAGAAGTGAATAAATTATGTTTATATAAATCTGAGCTAAGTCTCTTTCTTGCTTGAACTAATAATTAAGTTTGAAGTCAAGTGTTCAATTTATATCAAACAAAAAGTTTAAAAGAAACAAAAGTATTCAAAGTGTATTCGTTCATGGAAAGGTTGAGAGCATGCAAATTGTGTCAATTTAGATAAAGATAAATTACCTGAAGAAAGCACACACATATTTTCTTGCAATTTCAAATATTCGGCTTTCTCCTCAGCAAGTAATTTCTTTAATTCTGCTATTCGCTCAGATTTTAGCTGTCGTAAAATAGACTCAGCTGGAGTTTCGATACCGTATTCTCCACCAGACGTTCTCTTTTTACGTTTTGGTGTTTCAACATTTCCCAACAGTGCCCCATACTGAGCAGCACAATTTTTTTGATGAAACCAGTCAGAAGGTCTATTAGGATCACCAAAGGGTTTGAGAGTACGGCTTACAGACATCCAATTCTGATCCCCACTTCTGGACACCGCAAAAGCCAAGCATAGCTGTTCCCTAGTGGACCATTTGTCAAGAGGTTCACGTTTCATTTGTAGTCGTTGTTCTATAGAAGTCATTTTATGTTTCGCTTAATAGCGTTCAATTAATACATGAAGAAACTGGATAATCCTTTTTGCAACTTCAATAACATTTATACTAATAAACTTTCAAATGTAATTATTAAAACCCAACTTACATTATTTTGTTTATACTAGGGGTGCTCGATATATATCGATATTTTGAAAATATCGATAAATATTTATGCGATATATTGCTTCAACCCGATATATCGAATCAGCTAGATTCGATATGTTAATATCAATATATTTCATCCGATACATATATAGCGTTGTTGCTATATTATTCTATACGTGGAAATATTAAACAACACTTGTAATGAGAATATATATTTGATTATCTACAAGGAACGAACTATTGAACACGTGGTTGTTGTTGTTGATACTTGATGGAGTTAGAATGACAGATGTTGAACATAGAACTGACTGTCCAGAAGAGCTCTGACAGAAGAAGGGAGATTGGTTTCAGGTTTATACGTTTATTGAATTATCTTTGGCATTTTATAAATGAACAGAGGGAAGTTATAAGGTCACTCGACCTTCTTCAACCCTAGAAAAGTAAAAGAAATTTTTTTTCTATTATATGAACAATAGATAATAAAAGTTGATTGATTGAAAAAATTTAACTTTACCATTTTTTTATTGCGGCTGTGGCCGACTTTATTATTAAGTGCCATTCGGTCAGACGTTAAAATTGCAATTCTGACGTTTGGGGAGATTGGACGTTGGTAGCCCTTTTTGCTGACAGTTGAAGGTGGGGCGCACAGAACAAACCAAATTAAGGGTATGTTCTGTGGTGGGGCGTCCCAATGTGATCACAGAAGTGTGATAATATTCTGTGATATGTTTTCTTCCATCGAATGGCAATGACAATTATCTACACATATATTGAATATCGAATATTTGTATTTGATATATCGAAAATTGTGATTTGTCATTGGTTATTTCTGTCACAGCCTAACTCTACCACGGCCACCTTCACTACAGGCCATGAAATGAATATCTGACATATGTCAGAAGGTAATCTAATATTGCCGCCATTTGTTGTAGTGGTATACTAAAGCAAACAGGACGCTTCCCAAACTTTCGCAGTTTGAAGTTAAATAATTTGAGCTTTTGGTATAAATTCTATATTTTTCAACAATGTACAGTGTATTACATATTAATTATATACAAATATTGATATATACCGAATATACAAGTGTTGATGTTAATAATTTGTTGAAATCTCAACATCAAACACTAAAAAACAAAGTGTTTAGTTTGTTTACAAATTTCAGTGAAACGAAATCAATTTTGTGTTGTTCAAGACTTTCGTAGTTTGAAGTTGAATATTTTACGATTTCAGTTCTAATCCTCTATTCATCAATTTTCTATAGTGTTATTTACGTGCTGGTGTTGATAGTTTGTAGATAACATAACTTAAAATTATAAAAACGAAGTGTTTTGTGTGTACCGATTTAATCGAATCGAATTTGTGTTGTGTTTTGAGTACGGATTACTTACAAATAATTTGTTTGTGAAATATAATGTAGAGGATAGGTATTCCGTAGATGATTCAGTAAGTTTCAAGCTTGGGATAGGTGAGTTTATTTATAGTAATAAGTATATTTTCTAACCATATATTTTTTACCGATAACCATCGAATAAACAGATCTATATTCACAAATCTAACTAACAATAACACATTCTTTCAAAATCCCAACTTTCCTCAAAACAGAATTTTTCGAAGCTATGATTTTATTTATTATTGATAATATTTTAATTATTTGCAACGGGGAGGACTGAATATACCTACAGATTTAATTAAAAATGTCTTATTTCACATGTGTTCCATATTTGAAAAAATTATTAATGGTATTTCTCTTGAACGTGCCTTTTTGTATAATATACACCAGAAAGCAATTTTGTGTAATCTCACTATTTTAAGAGTGTCATTGGATGAGTCTTCAAAGATTTTTGTTGTTGCTGTTTATGTGATGAAGACAATAAAAATATTCTGAACATGCTATGTTCCATTTTTTCGAATATCTTATTGAATGACTTCACAAAAAAAATAATTAAGTTGGACACAAGAAAACTGAATCAAAAAATAAACGAAGAAAGCTCAATACTTTCATGAAGTAGTTTGTTGGTTATGCTAATCAGAAATATAATATTTATTTATACTTAGGTAAATAATTCAATTTGAGTAATTCCTACAGCGTTTCTTTCAAGGTTCCTATTCTCTCAAATAATTCAATATATTTGGTTAGGCAGTTTTTCATGTAAATAAATCCCACAGACTAATAGAAGTATTTTTTACGCAGTGGGGCTTTATCGAAAACATCGTTGTTTTCTTGCAATAATAAATGTTTTACATTTTCCTATTACAGAAGCATGTGCTCACAATACCGAATATAATATTCTTATACTAATAATATTTCTTGTTTGTTCGCAATATACAAAAAGAGTTGAAATAATGCTTGAAAGCTTCGGAACATCCAACTAGGATAGTATACCACTGTGCACAATTTGGCAACACCGAGGGACTATGCTCTTCATGGCCTGTATTAAAGGTGGCCGTGACATTACTATTGCAATATGGTTATACAGTACTAAACTAGTACTAATATTTCGAGACTGAAAATTTAATACACTACTTGTATTTAATTTTCTATTTTTCATCATTGCTTTGAATACCATTATTAAGGTTAAAGTGTCTTTAGACCGGATTATAGCATATGAAGTCATTGATGACTGGTCGGATATCAATTCATCCAAAACTTATTGGTGGGCATGAGGAACAGTTAAATTCTGATTGTTGATCGGAGATGTGACGTCAAACGTCTAAGGGCGCTAAATTACCGTTCTGGTGTTGTTGTCATTATCGGAACTACTTGGAGAAGCTTAATATACTTTTCTACTTCGCATAACATTTTTCAACTGCAGGTTCTTTTATTGTAATGTACTTTCTTACATCACGCAGGTTTTTTATGACCAGTTGTTTTCATTATCGAAATCGGCTAATGTATTCAAGTGTAAGTCGAGTCTTTCAATGTAATTTTTCAAATCAGTTGATTTTTCGAAATTTGTTTCACCTCTGTTCACCTAGAGCGAGCACTCTTGTTCAACTGCAATGAATTTTGTGAGTCCAGTTGATGCAAACCTACCATTAATGCAATATTGCACCGTTTCACAAGCTGCAAGGAAACCTTCACAAGGCTTGGTTGTTTCCATAGTTCTTTGGTATACATCACTTTCGAGGAAAGATCATCACTTTATGAAGGTTTTTATTTTTACACAATTCCCAAAATGTAGATCACTATTGCGCCCTCCATTGCAGATACAAATCAATCCCTCATGTTTTTCCAGGTCAGCATCATTTAGATGAAGGTATTAAATGTTTTCATTGGCATTCTCTACTGGGTTCATTGTAGGGCAATAAAGACACGAAAAGAAATAAGTCTCGAATTGTAACATTGACCCAAGGAAACCTGAACATTTGTAACTTGCCACTGTTTTGTCCTCTGCAGAAAATTCTCGGAAAGCTGTAAAAGATCTTCAAAATATTCATTATTCTCATGATACTTCAAGCTGGCATTGCCCATCGAGTTGGACAGAGAGACCCTAGATAAGATTTTTATTAAAGGTGGCCGTGACATACGTAAATATGGGTATGTTCTGTGGTGTTGCACAGAAATCATTTAATTTGTCAAATAATATTACATACAATTCAAATCAAATGTTTGGTTGTGACTGTTGTGACATTGTCAAAAGGAAGTCGGTAACCAGGAAGACATATCATAAATACATGAAGACATGGAAAAAACTTTTATAAATATGAATTAATGTTATCGATATAAAACTCTCAGTTGAGACACCATGAATCTAAAACGTTAATATTTGACTTTTGATTGTTTGAAACAAATAAAGTGGTTAGATTTACTTTCATTGACAAAATACACATGAATTCCAAAATTTCTGAAGAATCACCTTCTAGTAGTCGAGAAGACAACAATGCAAACCTCGATAATGGAAAAAATCCTAGTCAGAGCAAAGGAGCTATACCTAAAACTAAAAATCATTTAAGGTGTCCCCAGAATGGAAAAAAAAAATTTAAAGTGAATAATAATGTTGAAACAATTTCCTCGTGCAATGTTGAAAGTTCAAGATATGGTATTTTGAAAGTGAATGGATTTTCAAACACTATAGAAAATAATAGTAGCGCAAATAATATTGACAGAGGACCCCTTAAAAAAATATTACATGAATATGAAAAAATGGATCCTACGTTGCCCATTGCTGCATCATTACAAGATATTCATCTAGAGGTTGCTTCTAGTTCTAGCTCAAGTGATGAGAATGATTTATCAATATCTGATGATGGATGTATTTACACATATAAGGGAGATAATGCTGCTGATTTGCCTAGTTCATTCTATAATTTTGAACTGCCTATTTTAGATAATGATTCACCACATGAACAAAGAGATGGTGAGTACAAATCATACAATATGTTGATAAGAGTTTAAAAGTTTATTAGTTAAATAGACATTATGGTAATCTTCTTTACTAGAACAATAGAATTCAATGGAATTTCATTTCTACATATTTCAAAGAGGGAAAACTTTCATAATTGTCAAGTGGCATTGTACTGTTCTATTTTGGGAGTGCCTCAAGGTTCAGTCCTTGGATCTCTTGTTTTATTTACTAACTAGCTGACCGGGCCAACGTTGTTTTGCCACATAAATTATTGAATATTGACATGAACATTGTCTGCATATCCCGCAGAATATATATATATATATATATATATATACTATCACTACATAGTATAAAACAAAATCGCTTTCTCTGTAAATCTATCTTCGACAATATTCATTTAAATCATACCCTGTAAAGGGCCATATAGATCTATATTAAATCAACAATCTATTGAAGGTATTTAATTGTATAAGGATTAATGCTGTATTGGTTAAAATCGCTTCAAAAATTAGCCATTATTTGTCGTAAAAAGTAAATGACAAAAAATTTTATTGTTGGATATCCATAAGAGATAATACGATTATATACAACTAAGAAGTATATCCATCCATATGTATATGTACATATATACATATACAAGTAGATACACTCATTGAAACTTTCACTATATCAAGCTTCATTCTGAATTATTTAGTGCAGTCATATTCTGTTCTAACATTCAAAAATGTTCTCACAAGCACCCAGAATTTTCTAGTATTTTTCATTCCAGTGAATGCCTCTGGCAGCATATTGTACAATATTAAATACAAGTAGTTGGCGCTATTCTGTCATACAGATTTTTTATAGAGGGATATTTTGTAAGAAATTCTTCTTCGACATATGTCATACTCATTCTTTACTAGGGATAGATTCTTCCTATTTTGATGAACATTTGTTAGAACTTCAAGAGCAAAATTAATAGCCTTAAATCAAGACATTTGCCTATATGTATAAGGCATTGGAGGAATGAGTCCATTCTCTTTTGTATATTATTTTTAGACATTTTTGTGTAGAATTTCGAGTTTTCTTTATATATTCCTTGCATGCTCCTCCCCGGCATATATGCCATAGGCCAGTTTTGAATCAACTAAAACAAAATCAAATACAGTGTCAAGTTGTCTAATACCTAGAATATTTAACAACTGTTTAAATCTATAAAGCAATGGTGTCAATGTGCTGTTTCCATTATGGTCACATGAATATATTTTACATTCTCTGCTTTCAGGATGGTTTTAATGGAACCAATGTTCAGTTTATTACATTGTGGCTGGATATGATAGTAGCACAACAAAGCTAAAAATTTAGATTTGTTATAGCTCAAAACCATATGCTGTTCAACCATTGTTCAATGTGAACCATATCTTTTTCAGCCTTTAACCTCATTGCATTCCAATGTTCTCTCCTTCCACTATCAGCGCAGCGAAAATGTCACTCATATATGCCAGGTCACATAATTGTAATTAAAAATTGTCTTTATTAAGATTTTTTCACTTATTGGTCTAGCAAAGTCAAAACAATGGAAGTTGTCTTTGGTTAAAAGTTGGGAACCACTGTGTTAATACGATAACAAGTTCACAGCACAGATGTTTATGTTTTTATCTTCATGTTAAAGTTGAATATAAACTTAAATTCAAACACTTGAACTTATGATTTACACTTTATTGACTACATAGCATGACGCGTTTCGTCATTACAAACGACTTCTTCAGATGCAAACAGAATATTTGCCATGCTGTGTTGTCAATAAAGTGTAAATCGAAGGTTCAAGTGTTTGAATTTTAGTTTATATTTAATTATAATGGATTTACATCAACTAAACGCCAACACTATTAAACATTCATGTTAAAGATTTTTTGATATTTTGAATTCAATACAGAAGTGCAAATTTCCACCATATCAATCTTATAATTCGCAAAGCAAATTCCGTTGAACTGAAAGCGCGTATGTATCTCTTCAAAAACAACAAACTGAATTTCAAAACTAAAAACATTATCCACAACACGAGAAGTTATGCATTCTGTATATGAACTAAATATTGATATTATATTATTAACAAACACTGAGATGCAGTATTATCAGCAGATGTATATTCATAATATATTTTTCAATTCTGATATTTCAGGTCATTCAAGCCCAGAAATGGATTTTTTAGAAATGGATTTTGATCCTGGACCTTCTGGAGATGCAGATTCTGAATCTTCCCCATCACTAGATTTGGAAGAAGCAGCCTTACCCTTAGAAACAAATGAAACAAGTGTTTCTTCTTTTGTAAATTTGAATGATATACCACTTTTAAATGATGTAGAAATATTGGATGATAGTTACACTGGTTCGCTATATACATTTTTAAATTATAAAAAAAAAATAAATAATGAAGACCATTGTGATCCAGTTCAAGAAGATGAAATAAAAATGCCATGGTCATGTACATTATCAGAAAGAACAAAAGCATCTAAGCAGCTGAGAGCTATTACAATGTACATGTATTCTTTAAGTACAGAAAAGATTCCAAGATCCGAAAATACTGAACTCATTTGTGATGATACAATATGCCACGAGGAAAATGAAAAGATAATGATATGGAATGATAGCGAAGCGTGTTCAAAACAAGTAACACAAACTGGAGCTTCATCTTGTGGAACAACAGCTGTTTTGAATGTGCTCATTGCACTTCGACTACCTCTACCTTCTATAGATACAATCCAAGAAAGTATAGCAAACAGGTCATATAAAAATTGTGATTCTTTGACTGAATACTTGCTAACAACAAGTATAGTTGGATGTAGTCATAGGGAAATTATTACTTGTCTAAAAGATGTTTCAGATGGTAAAGTGTACGCTAGATTTTTTTCAATGTACCCAGAACGTTTTGTAAATATTTACAAGTGGTTAGGATTTTGGATACAACAGGGAGCAGTACCCATAGCAACTTTAAATATTCAGAAATGTGAGGGACCAGTTCCAAATGGCTGGCATCATCAAATGATTTACGGTGTTGATAATAACAATGTGTATCTAACTAATCCTTTAAAGTGTGTTAGTTCAAGCTCTCTATGGAATGAGCTTGTATCAGAATCCGTTCTATTAGTCAATAGAGAAGATATTTTAAGTAGATGGAATCCAAAAACTGATATAGTAGAATTTGAAAAAATTAAAGACATTCGATGGAGGCATCTCAATGTATTAGGTAAGTTACAATTTATAATGAAATATATGTCTTGCAAGTTTAAGATATTTGATTATTTATGCAATGATTTATTATGCAAAATTGATAATGATATTTTGTTTTTAAGGGTATTGATACATCTTATTAATCTTATATATTATATATATTAATATTAATATTAATCTTGAGCTGTGCATCAACAAAATATACAAAAAAAAAGGAGGTTACAATATTAATGTCGCGAATGTCGCGCCTTAAATACTGTAAGACGAATCACAGAATATCTGCTATGGTCTCTACTGTAACATAATACACTAGAATACTATAATATTAGTTCATAGTTCACTAGATGCCGTTATATACATATATTTTGTTATTTTGTCGATGAACTTGGCTGTTTTGCCTCGTTAATATTTAAATGAATATTTCTGGCCCAGAATTCTTTTTGGAAGGGTTATAGTCTTCAACACCATGAGGAAACCTCTGATGAAAGCCAGATGATTCAAATGAGAAAAAACTGAAATAAAGATTTTTATATTAAAAATACCTGTTATTGCTAAAAGCTGTGGAAAAAACTAATATATATATATATATATAAGGAAATGAAATTTTTTTGTGCTTATGGCACTGAATGAAATATTTAAGAAAATGAACACTAGAACAGTCATTTGAAAAATTCAAATTAACCAAGATAATGTTATAGTAGAGCTAGATATGTGAACGTGTACGATGTGATGTCTCCATTATCCTTCAAGGGATAAATGTTAGAGAAATATTGAAATCGATGCCACACCTGATGGAAGTGCGAGACATATATGTTTCGTTCTGCAAGGAACTCGTCAGTCGTACCACGTCCATCGAACTGAGGCAACGATTTCAACCTCCAAGCATCTTCTTGTGACTCCAAGTGGAAGACCTATGTCAATAGGTTGCGTTAGTACTACGCTCGCGTTTATTCCCATATATTCACATATAACATAACATACTATAACATTCTCTTGGTTAATTTGAATTTCTCAAATGAATGTTCTAGTGTTCATTTTCTTAAATATATATATATATATATATATATATATATATATATATATATATATATATATATATATATATATATATTTAAGAAAATGAATATGAATATAAAATATATATATAAATATAATATATATATATATATATATATATATATATATATATATATATATATATATATATACTTATAAATATATATATATATATATATATATATATATATATATATATATATATATATATATATATACAATCATCATTATTGAAATTTTATACTATTCTTATTTTTCCGCTTTTAAAATACCGAATTAGATGGAAGTTTCTATATTCAATAATTGGTTGGTTGTATTAAATGAGCAAACTTCCTAATTGTTTATATGATGCGTTCATTGAATGAATTGAATCAGATTTTGCCTCCGCAATGTTTCTTTAGACAGTAAAAACTATTGATTTTTCAATCTATAAGAGAACCTTGATATATTTATAATAAATTTAATTTTTCAATTGTGCATTTGAAAGACAATGCTTCTTGATAATAAATCTTTGTTTCAGGTCAAGTAGCAAAAATTGTTAGGGAACAACCTAGGGAGTCGAGGGAAAATTTGCCAATAACATCTCACATAAGAATTCCAACTAATTTCAAGTCAGGTATAACATTAGCTATTGATATTGAGTCACCAGCATATCCGTTGCTAAGAGAGTGTCCGGAATTGCCAATTCTCAATATTAGAAACACGATATGAACTTCCTAGTATGCTTCCCTTTGTAACATTAAATGTTAACAATGTAAATTTCTCATCAGCTTTATCATAAAATATGAATTCAATTTGTAAAATATTTTCAGCTGCAAATACATTTTTTCATATTTAAATAAAGTTTATTTGTGATGAAAAACAAATGGAAGAAAATGTGTATGAATAATATTTCACCTGAGAATTGTTGAAATTTATATACAGTAATAAGTGATATTTTTACCAAATACTTCTTGGAAATTTCTATTAAATAATAATTTAATGATATACTAGTCTTACTTTACAAATGTGTCACCAATTTTTAGAATAGTTGAATATAACTTAAATTCAAACACTTGAACTTATGATTTACACTTTATTGACTACATAGCATGACGCGTTTCGTCGTTACAAACGACTTCTTCAGATGCTAATAATGATTATTCTGTAAGCATCTGAAGAATAATCATTAAGTCAATAAAGTGTAAATCATAAGTTCAAGTGTTTGAATTTAAGTTATATTCAATTATAATGGATTTACATCAAGTAATCGCCAACACTATTAAATATAAAAATTTTTAGAATACTTTTATATCTGTGGTTACATGAAATTTAATTATTTCTTGCAGGTTACAAAAGATAAATATGTCTCAGTAATACTCACAATGAACATTCATTATTGTTAATGGATGTCTTCCACCTCGAATATCATAACAATGTTATTCCCAATAAATGAATACCGTGCTGAATATAATAATGTCGGATACTGTTGCGTAAAAGTTAGATTGTTTAAACATCATGAATTGAGTTAATTATATGGTACAATGCAGTTGTTTAATATAATTTTGACAACACTCTGGTAGGATATGTTTCATGAATTTGCCAAATCGCAGATCGGGCATAGTATGTTTGTGCTAACAGACCAAGAACACAATGTACTTATTGTTATATGATAGGTACTAACAATACCTATTCATCTCCCACGGAACATTCGTTTAGGTGCCACATGGCGTAAATTTAACATTAATCAAAAAGCCCTTGTTGAGTAATACATGTATTTAAAATTTTATCTTTTACATTTTATTTTAACTCCTGCAACTGCGGCCATGTTTTTGGATAGTATAGAATATAGTTTAAAATTGAAGTTTCTTAATTCTTTAGAAATTGCTCAACATGTTTTTGGTTCATTCCAGCAATCTGCTATCAGTAATACACCGCTTTTTCTAAAATTCATTTCAATATATGTTCATTGTAGATTTTTTAATTTATCAAGATGTCTGGCTGAGATAATTTTCAGTTTCAAGAATTCGACTGGAAATTACTATCCTCTTTAATGGCACCTGAAAAAGAATTCATATCACTATTTGGTAACACTAATTTCGTAGGCTGAAGGGAAAAACCAAGTAAATTTTGAAAATGCGTATTTTGCGTTTTGTTAAATTTGTTTTCTTTGGTTTCGAAATTTTGCTATGCTTACGTTGGGGCGTGATCTGAAGTGATTAGGCATGGGACCATTCTCACACATTGCAGACAGATTTCTGTGGTGTTCGAATGAAATGTCCACAAAGCCTCACGTACTCGCATTAATGTTGTCATGAGTAGGAATCTTGAACGCTACGGGGATTTTATACGTCTTTTTTTCTATAGAGGGAGCTCACGTGAATTTCTACAAAGTGTTATTTTCCCCTCATTCGGATATAGGGCCTGTGGGCGTTTTGAAAGTGATCGATTCTTGATTGATTGATTAAATACGCACTGATGATTCATAATAATGATGAAACAATTGTATCCTATAATCATTCAACAAGATCGATGATTTTTTCGAAGCGCACTTAATATTCACTCTCGAAAGTGATAGGTTCGTTCTCGTTGACAACATTTGTGTAGACAGTAGTGATGGGCTGTAACGCATTTTTTGAAAAACGTAACGGAACGGTTCCTCAACTGAAAATAACTGTTCCAAAAAACGGTTCCTTTTGGAACGGTTTTTTCGATTTTATACACCATGAAGTCTTCGAAAAATTAAAAGCTATAAAATTAAAAATTAACACACTTGACTGAAGTTTCACTGAATATATTTAAAACTCTACATATGTTTTGGGTGGTTAACTCATTATCAAGAGTATACAATAATACTAAATATTGTATCAGTAATATTGTTTACTCTTGATAATGGGTAAACCACTGGAAGCATATGTAGAGTTTTCAATATATTCAGTGGAACTCAAGTCAAGTGTGTTAATTTTTAATTTTATAGTTTTTAACATAATGTTTCACCAAGAGATAAGCGAAATCTCCGTGTCATTCAACGAAAAATTAATTTGTCATTGCACTGTGCTATATTGTAATAACGCTGATAACAGTGTTATTCGCTGTATACAGAGTAAAATTAATACATAACTGATATTTACGACGTCGATGTTATCGAATGACAATATAGTTACAGATAAATGTGATGTAGAAATTAATTAATGAAATAGAAGTAAAAATAAAAATGTAAGACATTGCGATGTTATTGAATGAGCTGATATTCACAGGCGAATATAATGGAAACATGCATCAAATGAATGCCTAATGCGATTCGAAATGAATGCTCATATTAGAAGTGGAATGATCAAAAAATATGTTTATTTTATAGAATATTTATGAGCATGAAAGAGCTCAATTTTAGAAGATATCGAAGATGAGACATATGTCCATATAAATATAATATATTTTACTATCATCGAAGGAACTTATTCCTTTCAACGTTGTCTTTCGTTTTGAAGGAACGTTATTTTCTAGAGAATAAGGAAATAAAAACCTTATGTCCATATGAATAAGATATATTTTAGCAATATCGAAGGAACTATTCGCTTGCAACGTTATGTTTTTCGTTTCGAAGGAACGTTATTTTCTACCAAATTTGGGAATAAAAACCTTATGTCCATATACATAAGATATATTTTAGCACTATCGAAGGAACTATTCGCTTGCAACGTTAAGTTTTTTCGTTTCGAAGGAACGTTATTTTTAACAAAATTAGGGAATAAAAACCTTATGTCCATATACATAAGATATATTTTAGCAATATCGAAGGAACTATTCGCTTGCAACGTTATGTCTTTCGTTTCGAAGGAACGTTATTTTCTACCAAATTTGGGAATATAAACCTTATATCCATATACATAAGATATATTTTAGCAATATCGAAGGAACTATTCGCTTGCAACGTTATGTTTTTCGTTTCGAAGGAACGTTATTTTCTACCAAATTTGGGAATATAAACCTTATATCCATATACATAAGATATATTTTAGCAATATCGAAGGAACTATTCGCTTGCAACGTTATGTTTTTCGTTTCGAAGGAACGTTATTTTCTACCAAATTTGGGAATATAAACCTTATATCCATATACATAAGATATATTTTAGCAATATCGAAGGAACTATTCGCTTGCAACGTTATGCCTTTCGTTTCGAAGGAACGTTATTTTCTACCAAATTTGGGAATATAAACCTTATATCCATATACATAAGATATATTTTAGCAATATCGAAGGAACTATTCGCTTGCAATGTTATGTTTTTCGTTTCGAAGGAACGTTATTTTCTACCAAATTTGGGAATATAAACCTTATGTCCATATACATAAGATATATTTTAGCAATATCGAAGGAACTATTCGCTTGCAACGTTATGTCCTTCGTTTCGAAGGAACGTTATTTTCTACCAAACTTGGGAATATAAACCTTATATCCATATACATAAGATATATTTTAGCAATATCGAAGGAACTATTCGCTTGCAACGTTGTTTTTCGTTTCGAAGGAACGTTATTTTCTACCAAATTTGGGAATATAAACCTTATGTCCATATACATAAGATATATTTTAGCAATATCGAAGGAACTATTCGCTTGCAACGTTATGTTTTTCGTTTCGAAGGAACGTTATTTTCTACCAAATTTGGGAATATAAACCTTATATCCATATACATAAGATATATTTTAGCAATATCGAAGGAACTATTCGCTTGCAACGTTATGTTTTTCGTTTCGAAGGAACGTTATTTTCTACCAAATTTGGGAATATAAACCTTATATCCATATACATAAGATATATTTCAGCAATATCGAACTATTCGCGGAACTATTCGCTTGCAACGTTATGTTCTTCGTTTCGAAGGAACGTTATTTTCTACACAATTTGGGATTATAAACGTAATGTCCATTTAAATAAGGTACATTTTCACATTATTGAAGGAACCGTTTTCACAACATAAAGGCAATCGGTTGGAGATCCACTTTCTCACTCACACTCATTGTGTGAGTGCAAGTTACTTTCTTGTCGTAGAAATATTCAATTCCATAAACATTTAATCAACATTCCATTCGTTTCGTCGCACTCTCTCATTTCAGGAGAAAATTAAAATTGTGAAACTTGAATGAGAACGAATTTTTTGCACCCACTAGTTGATAATGATTTTACTGTGACTATCAAAATAATTTTTTCAAATTTTTTGAACATTTGACGTTTCACCACTATTTTCGTGGATTCTTCAAAATTTTATTATAATGCAATAACATTGATTGTTATTTCAGAATTTCATTAATATGAAATTCGGATTTGTGGCTTTTTCAAAATGTCATTAAATCTTTTAGTATATTAAAGCCTATTACTGCAACAACATTTCAACATTAATTTCTAATTTCAATCCTTGCAACGTTATGTGTTTCGTATCGAAGGAACGTTGTTTTCAATAAGAATTTTGGAATATAAAACATATGTCTAAATACATAAGATACATTTCGAAGCAAAATCAAAAGGACTTATCCCTGGCAAAGTTATGTCTTTCGTGTCAAAGGAACGTTATTTTCTACATAATTTGGGAATATAAACTTTATGTCCATATTCGTAAAGTACATTTTAGTATCTTCATAGGAATGGTTCCTCTAACCATTAAATCGTTCTTTGGTCGATCCGCATTTCGATTAATTTTCCAATTACACTCATTGCGCATGCGCACTTCAACCTCTAACGTCATCTCATCTTTTAATGGCGACGGATAATCGAAGTAACTAGTTCCTTAAAATAACTGTTTCGGCCGAACACAAAATAACGTTCGTTCGTTCCGCATTGAATAACGGTTCCGTGGAACAGTTCCTGAAAATAACGCCCATCACTAGTAGACAGCTCCCTGAGAGTTTTATTTGAAATATTTCGATTGAGAGTCTCAGTATTCACTAGTATTTATAATTTGTGAATCTTGAAATATATATATATATATATATATATATATATATATATTTATATATATATATATATATTTATATATATCTACAAAAATCGTCAACTGCATCGCGGAAGGAGGAATATGCGTCAGCTGCTCTCATGAACTTGTTAAAATACACGTAAAATAATAATCAGCTGCTTGTTGAGTGGTGGAAAGACCGTCAACTGACGCAGTAGAGATTTTAAATATTGCAGCATTGCTAGTGTGCTGCAAGCAACTGAAGCACAATTTACTTTCGTGTAAAAACACGTAAAATGAAGAAATTTAGCTACGTGGTTGTTTCAATAATCCAAAATGCAGAAACAATGATCAGCAGAGTGTGTAACGGTGGAAACACCGTCAGCTGGCACAGTAAGGATACAGATTATTATTTGAGCAATACAAAGAGTTTTTCAGTGTTTATTTTTGTCTTGTTTTATTTTGAAAAAAAGCATAACATGAAATAATATCGAGAGTATATTGAAGTTGACATAAATTAATAGAAAAGTTATATAAAAAAGTTTTGAAGCAGAACTCATTCGTTATCAATGATTACCGCATTAATAATAGTTCTCTGATAAAACTGTACTGTAGAAAATAATTCTCCTTATTTTAATCCTTATCTTATTGAGCGCGATTATCTTCATCATTATCTGTAAATGAACATATCAACTATCAGAATTAAGCTACTAGAAATATACTAATATTATATAAATATAATAAATATAAGTTCGAATAAAGTGACTAAAATTCCATACCACCAATACTTTCGCTGGTGTCCGTTATAATGTTGACTGATGGGAGTACTTGATCCCGAGTTTCATTTGAAGACGTATTCTTGTGTTTTCTCCTTTCCCCAATCAGTGGGAGATAATTGAGAAGTTTCTTGAAGGTTTTTTCGAAAGTACGTTTAGGTGCGCTATACACAAAGTGCAGTGAATGCTGGCGTAACTTGGATTTACATGGTGGGAAGATCGACCTGTTGTTAACGTTTTCCACATGAGTATATCGTTTTTGTCATTGTTTTGATAATGTGTAATAAACGCAGCAACTGGTGTTGCTTTGATACCGTTTATCGCTTTGAACCATCCAGGCCACAAATACATTCTTCAATCGTTATGAAGATCCGTTCAATGGTATGGAATTTTTGTCGGTGACAATTTCTTCGAGCTTATATATTTCTAGTAGCTTAATTTTGATAGTTAAAACGTTCATTTAGAGATGATGATGAAGACAATGTTAATAATTGGATTAAGGTAAAAGAATGATTTTCTACAGTATTATTGGGACGACGGTTCATCAGAGAACGATTATTATAGCGATACCATCTATAACGAATGAATTCTGCAAAGCTTTCAATCCCTATACTTCAACTTTTTTATATAACTTTTCTATTAATTTATATCAACTTCAATACACTCTCGATATTATTTTATATTAAGCATTTTTTTCAAAATGAATCAAGACAAAATAAACATTGAAAAACTCTATGTATTGCTCAAATAATCTGTATGTTTACTGTGCCAGCTGACGGTGTTTCCACTTCTACACCCACAGCTGATCATTATTTCTGATTAAACAAACATATAGTTAAATTTAATCCGGAATACTATTATTCTATTTTACGTTTTTACACTAAAGTAAATTGTGTATCAGCTGCTCGCAGCATACTAGCAATGCTACAATATTTAAAATCTCTATTGCGTCAGTTGACATTCTTTTCGCCAATCAACAAGCAGCTGATTATTGTTTTCCTATCACTGATTATTTAAACAAACACGTAGTTAAATTTCATCCGGTATACTATAACTCTATATTATGTGTCTTTACACGAAAGTAAACTGTGCATCAGCTGTTTGCATCATAGTGGCAGTGCTACAATATTTAAAATCTCTACTGCGTCAGCTGACGGCCTTTTCACCACTCAACAGGCAGCTGATTATTGTTTTCCTATCACTGATTATTTAAACAATCGTGTACCTAAATTTCATTTGGCGTACTATAACTCTATTTCACGTGTATTTTAACAAGTTCATTAGATCATCTGACGCATGTTCCTCCCTCCGCGATGCAGCTGACGATTTTTAAAGTTCAGTATGATGTCAAGTATATGTGAAAAAAGTTTCAAGCGGCGTACTATGACTTCAATTGATTGTTTTTACATGTTTCTCAGTCTTCCTCGCCCACACCCACCGTTACTTGGCCAGCTGACGGCGGTTTCCTTATTAGGCATATAAGATCGACCAACTGTGTTAATATCAGCAGGCTTACTATGACTTTTTAATTGCATCGCTATCTCTCGGGCTATAATATTCTTCTGAATAATTCGTAAAAAAAATTATCGAAAATAAGTTATATATTAATTGTATACTTTTTAATATATATATAGAAATTTTTACAGAAATATATTGTTTCTTGACAATTGTTTCGAAGTTTAACTGCAACTCAGTTTAACTTTTGAAAATGGGTTAACACCTCGAAACAATTGTTGAGAATCACTAAAATTCTGTGAAACTCAGCCAAATGTTTTTCATTGAATATATTAAACCGTGTTTCCCCAATCAACTTCATAATTATTAATTTTTATATATCTGTTTAGGGTCTGTAAATGAATGTCTTATTATCTCATTTATAACAAAATTTCGAAGTAGAAGAAAGACCTACAGAAATTAATTAACCTCCTCAAAAGATTAACTTACTTTGGAGAACTAATCCTGAATCGTTAGTTTTGCCAGGTTGATCTTTTGTCGGCGTACTAGCGGGAGATGGGACATCCTCGCTGATGTATTTTGTGGTGTGGTTTCTTGAGCTATCGTCATTCTGAAAATTCAGTACAATTTAAAACTTCTAATATAAACATGAACCATTATCAAATAAATTATCTCCAGATTTTGGTTTTTTTTAAAGAAGATTTACTTCAAACTTGTGAAAAAGCCCACAAATTTTTTTTATTGTCTAAAACATAACACAAATTTATAAATCGAATATCGAAATGCTATCAATTATTTCAATTTACGTATATTCAATATACAAATTATAATATAATCGTACGGCTGATTCAATAATCAGTCATATACTGAAAATATGAGCATCGAGGACGAAAAAATAAAATGCCGGCCTTTTATTCCATAAAAATTTATGAAATTTACAGCTCAGTTGCCGCTACAGGCAGGGGCGGGGCTTGCCTATCCTTAGCTCCGGTCCTGAGATTACTGTCTAGTAAAAATCATGAAATTTGTTTGTTTTTAATAAAAATGAAGTACAGTTCTTTCGATTTTGTGATTTCAATTTTTCATTCTAATTTCGTCTGCAATTTTAAAGGCAACTCTACTTCACGATGGGAAAATATCGATGAATCCATGAGACATGCGCTAAAACTTGAACTTAAACAATTTCGTCTTCTATAGAAAAATCTTCCGCAATAAATATGAATGGATATATTAATGGATTATATTTTTGAAAATATAATTACCGAATGAGATATTCTGTTGGTTGAGGCTAGAGGTATATGACTGAACCACTGATCATTTCTAATTCCAGAAATTCTAACTCGTGATTTAGCCGGTGATAGTATTTTGTTGATTAAAGACTTGCATATCGGAGAAACTTTCGGTTCCTTGGGAAACACTACTTTGTTGCTTACTTGCTGTAAGAGATCACAAATAACATTATTTTCCACTTCTCATTCATAAATAAATTCGAAAAATATCCACATACAAACTTCGTATATAAATATATAATTATATTTTTTTTTAATTGATTTATTGCCTGTTTAAGATAGTTTATTTTGAATGTTTTAATCATTAACAGGGTTCCATTAATACGAAAAACTTTATTTTTGTTGACGTTTCATTGTATATCACAACTTTGTCAAAACTAAAAAAAAATTAAACTAAAAGTTTTGACACAGTTGTGATATACAACGAAACGTCAACAAAAATAAAGTTTTTCATAAAGAAGCCTGTTGTTGCTAAAAACATTCAAAATATATAATTATATATATATATATATATATATATATATATATATATATATATATATATATATATATATATATATATATAGTTTAAAGATTCACAGGTCATTCAATACTAGTAAATACTGAGACTCTTAATCGAAATATTTCAAATAACACTCTCAAGGAGCTGGCTACACAAATGTTGTCAACGAGAACGAACCCATCACTTTCGAGAGTGAATATTAAAAGCGTTTCGAAAAATTCATCGATCTTGTTGAATGATGATAACAGGATACAATTGTTTCATCATTATTATGAATCATCAGTCCATATTTAATCTTAATTGTGTAGACAGCACCCTGAGAGTTTTGTTTGAAATATTTCGATTAGGAGTCTCATTATTTACCAGTATTGAATAACCTGTGAATCTTTGAACTAGCTATACGTTTGCCCGCTTGGACATAATCTGGAGCGAATAGGCATGGGATTATTTGTACACATTGCGGACAATTTTCTGTAGTGTTCGAATGAAATATCTACAAAGCCTTGCACTCGCGCTTACTACTGTTGTCATGAGTAGGAATCTTGAACGCTAGGGAGAGTTTATACGTCTTTTCTCCGATAGAGGGAGCCTACGTGTATATTTCACTAGGTAAAATTCCCCTCAATTTGTTATAGGACCTATGTTCGTTCTGAAAATCATCGATTCTTGATTGATAGATTAAATATGAAGTGATGATTCATAATAATGATGAAACAATTGTATCCTATTATCTTTCAACAAGATCGATGAATTTTGGAAACGCTCTTAATACACCCCTCACATACACTTAGGATTAGAACACTTTTTACGACTATTAATAAAATTGTCTTACTTTGATTAGTTCTCTATAGTTTGAATCGTCAAACGGAAGTCGTCCAAAAACCATTGCGAAGAGAACAACTCCCATAGACCAAATGTCAGCTTGTTGTGGTTGATACGGAATTCCCCGCAAGATCTCTGGTGACGCATACGCGTAACTGCCGCAAAAGGTATCGCTTAGTGGTACTTGGCCGTTTCTAGGTTTCAAGTGACCTCTTGCGAATCCAAAATCCGACAATTTTATGTTGTAACCGTTATCCATTAGCATGTTTTCGCACTTGATATCTCTGAAATATCAACATTGATCAATGATGTTCACAAACCTTCAACGATACTGCCAGAATCGACGCCGTCGGGTAACTACTCGTTTTTGGCATTATTTTTGTTAATAAATTCAAAAGCACCGCGCAGACCTGTGTACAACTCCTCTTTCGTGACAATAATCCACTGCATCTACTAGTTGCCGAAACCATTTTCTCGCTCGAAATTCGTCTATACAACTATCCCTTCGTATTACGTCAAGTAAGCTTCCGCTTTCGGCATATTCCATAATTATATACACTCTAAAATTTAGGGAAAGATGTTATTAGTATAATTTTTGAAATTTTGTCTTTATAAATACAAATTTTTTGAGATTCATAACAATATATCTCGTGAATCTTTTAGAATAACAAAGTTGATTGTTATAAGTAGGTATATAGGCATTATATTTGACTATGGGAGAGACATGTCGTAAATAAGACCAAATATTCCATTTTTGTTTTGTATGAATGGTCTAACTAAAGTCAGGTGTCTAGAAGCATGTTTATGACACCAAAGTGGAAAACCGTCAACTAGTGAATATTGGATTTAATTGATGCAAATCCATTAGAATTGCTATGAGATAATTAAAACATTTTAATTTAATGTACATTTTTATTGTCTATAACGTGTGAAATCATAGGTTAGGAAATAGCGTTTGACAGGAAATCATATTATGTTTGCGTCTGAAGAAGTCTGTAACCCGTTGAAATACGTCACGTTATAAACAATAATAGTGCAAATCAAATTCAAGTGTTCGAATTATCCGGTGTCCAGAAAGGGTAGAAAGGGGTATTTGTAAGTTCAATTAAAACCAAACCACAAGTCAACTTAGCCCAATTTTAGGAAATATCAAAATAATATATATATTATTGTAATTTTACAGCAGATATTACAGCAGATAAAATTAATTGGCAAAGATTATGTTTTCCAAATGTTGACCCTCGCTTTGCTGGCATTCCCCTAAACGAAATCGGAAATTAGCCGCCACGCGTGTACACATCTCTCCGGAAATAGCGGCCATTTCGGTGCGGATGTTGTGCTTCAGTTGCAGTAGAGTTCGTGGTTTATTTGCGTACACTTTCTGCTTAAGGTATCCCCACATGAAATAATCAAGGGGTGTCAGATCGGGGCTTCTCGGAGGCCAGTTGATGGTTCCTCGACGAGAGATCACTTTTTCTGGGAAAAGTTGATTGACAACCGCAAGCGACTGGTTTGAAGTGTGGCAAGTCGCCCCATCTTGTTGAAACCATGTCTCCGCATTAAAACCTTCAAACTCCTGTAATTGTGGAGCCAAAAAGTTCCGCAACATGTCGCAATACCGCTCACTATTTACCGTGAGTGCTCGCCCTCGCCGGTCTTCAAAAAAATACGGCCCAATGATGCCTTCCCCAGACATGGCAGCCCACACGATAACCTTTGGACTATGTAGTGGTCGTTCATGTTTCTCTCTCGGATTTTCGTTGGACCAGAAGCGGCAGTTTTGTTTGTTTACGTGCCCGTTTAAGTGAAAATTCGCTTCATCACTAAACAGGATGTTTTCAAACGTTGGGAAGCGTTGAAGCATTTCATTTGCAAAATTCAGTCGAAGAGGATAGTCGGTAGGTTTCAGTTCCTGCACGAGCTGAATTTTGTAGGCTGTAAGATGTAAATCTTTCTTCAAAATAGTGTGCAACGACGATTTTTTAATGTTAAGGCCTTGACCTCGTTTGCGAACTGATTGAGACGGATTTTGACTCACTGAAACTCTCACTTCTTCAATCGCTTGTTGGGTTCGAACAGAGCGTGGGCGACCTGGATGGTGAATTTTCACACTCGAACCGGTATTCTCAAACATTCGAATCCATTTTCTGATGGTATCGTCCTTCGGTGCATTCCGTACATTAAATTCTGCACGATATAAACGTTGAGCTGACACTATCGAATCACCATTGCGATAATAAGCGCGTATGCAAAAAGCACGATGGTTTCCCGGGTACGCTTCCATGGTTACTGAATCTCCAAATAATGGCGGAGCAAGCTATCCTATCCGACATCCCCGTTATGTCTTGAACCCCCACCAATCACGCCATTACTCGGACAGCGCCGATACAAATACCCCTTTTTGAACCCTTTCTGGACACCCGTAAAATCATGTTTAAATTTTCCGCATATATTAAAACAAATACGGTGCATGAGCTGCGTTTCGAAGTATTGCTTCTTCATATACCTACACATTAACAACTGATTGAATATACAAAGGACGAATACTTACATATTCTAGTGTTATGAGAATAAGGGACGAATTAGAAAGAAAAAGGACCAATTACCGAAATTGAAAACAAGAAAACAATATTTCGTTTCGGAACGCCAAATTATACGGGCTAGATTATTAAGAATGAAAAATAGATGAAGTTTTTCTACTATGTACCAAGGTAAGGTAATCAAAATGCAGAATGTTTTAAGTAATAAAGCTATGTACCTAGTACATATTCAGCTTCATCCTAGATTATCTTTCCCAAGTTTCTCACCAATAACAAAGGCAACTGAAAAAATAATATTTAACAAACGATTAAATATTAGTTAGATTTTACTAGTTAAGATGTTACTGCATCGTATCCGAAAAACAAATTTTGACTGTATCAGATTTTCTCAATAAATATAGACTCAATATCCATTAATGTGCAAATGGCAGTGATTGAGATTTGGTACAATTCAATTTTGAAGGTTGAGTGGTCTCGACAATAAAATTTCTCAAGCAATAGGAAAGGTAGTATGTACCAGACAAGAAATATCAAGTATCAAGACGTAAATAATAATTTAACTTTATGTATGCTCATTACAAGTTAGCTTTTGAGGTAGGCACTCCTACTCTACATAGTTATAGACTGCTCGGTCATTGCCATCTATCCTTGAATGCTTGAAAAGTATTCAAGGTATAAAATAACTTCCGAGACAAAAGTTTCCCACAGGGAACTAGATATTTTGATATATAGATTTCGACGGACGCAAACAAATCACACATCTTCATTTTTTCCACGGCGCTTTCCCTTTTAGAATATCGTTGTCATCGGCTCTTCGGACAACGCAATGGTTGTCTACATGTATGATAATGATCTAGGCAATTGGGTAGGTCGGTCTTCTTTGATGACCATAAATCAAAAATTGTATACACTCAAAGTTTGTCTGGAATCCCATTAGAATTTGCCAAATAGTTGCAGATTTCATCAAAGGTGAATGCAACACACTGGCCAGTTTATTCTAAACATCTAAAAGGTGCACTTTGTTTATTATTGCTTACTATTTCCACCAAGAATAATAACTGGAGTTTTAGGTTCATTTGAAACAATTATCGGAGCCTGAAGACATAATGAATGATGAACACGACTCATCAGAAAGAAGTAGAGAAAAATAAAAATATAGTGGAATCTTTAATCTCTTCACTAATTTTTTGTGGCACACATGACTTTGCTTTGAGGAGTAAAGACAATCATGAAGGCATTTTTGAAAACTTTTAGAATGCACTAAGAACGTGGCAAAAAATGATATGTATAAATCCCCATCAATTCAAAACGGAAGCATTGATTTTTGCGTATTAAATTATAATGGTTGCAAAAAAAGCTTATGCTTATAGTGTGATGGCAGATGTGTGACATAGAAGAAAGCAGCTTTCTGTTGGAATCTGTTTTTATGACGAAGGTGAAAATATCATCCGAGAAGAATGTCTGGATGGGTAGCAGATGTTACTAATTGTGTTCAACAATCGCTGAAATTACAATTGGTATCGTTAAAAAAACTGAGAATTAAATATGAAAGAAGTCTTATATTTGCGTTGTATAAGTTACAGTTAATTTAGTAATAAATGGTTTGAATCAAGTGCCAGAAGTACGGAACGCAATCGGCACTATAAAATATATAATTATTTTTCCAAGAATCTTCTCTAGAAAGGATATACGTTCCCAATATACAGACTTTATGTGACAAACACTGGTCGCAAAACATTGCTATTGAAGAATATTGCCATTTTGAAAACATAACTTGAAGAAAATATCAATGAACTTTCAACGATATCTAAAGAAGGGAATCCTGCTGCAAGAATAAGTGCTTATTAATTACATATTGCTACTACTAAATCAATATTCATTATACTTATGTGTTGCATTCATAGCCAAATATTCAGGTGTACTGGGACCTGTTGCCAATGAATTAAAATCGAAGAGTATCGATATATACACAGGGGTCAATAGCATGAAGAGCATTATTTCTGTTAATAAAGGTCATCATAAACTGCAACTGTCATTGGAAGTGATTTCCCAGGTAGCAAGCTGACGTAACATGACGTCTTATTAGAGTCAATTTTGGTCAGCGACGTCATTTGACCGTTGAATGACGTCTTTTTTACGTCAGATAACTGACGTTCATATGATGACAGTCGGTGACGTCAGCGCAAAGTACTCTTTTCGTCAATTTATGACCGTTAATTTTTTAAGAAATGACCAATGTTCTAATTCTAAGTGGCATGAAACGTTATTTAATTACGTCTTTTTAACAGTTTAAAATGACGTCTTGAGGCTGTGACATTTCGACGTCATTTCTCACATATTCAGACCAATATATGACGTCATATTAGCGTCAGCTTGCTACCTGGGTTGAAATTCCCGCGCATTGCAATGTGCCAGCATTATTCCGATCGCCCATACTGAGAGAGTATGTGATTTCTGGAAACGATTAGTTGGCATTTCTTATTGGGATTCCCTGATATCGGCACTCGAATAGCGTTTTTCTGATGAACATTTACTAGCTTTTAGAATAATATCTATACTTTTATTTTTTAATTGTCGATTTTCAATGCCGATTTTTCTTTAAATTGCAAGATTTCTGCTAGTACTATGATCTGGGTTTTTTGAGCATAAAGAAATGACAAATAAAGGAATAGAAAGAGGAAAGTCTGGAAAAATTTGACTTTGATGATGTATTAAAGGAAGAGGACACTTTTTTCCGGCGACCAAAAAAGCCATACCTATTTATTTCTTTGGCACGACCGTGTACAACAAGGTATATAGAAAGTTCTTTTTCTAATGTATCTGAGGTTTACAATGACCGAAAACTATTTAAACAGGCTATATATGTTAAGCGTACACCGGAAATTTGTCCTATAAAAAAATGAAATTGTACAAGTTTGGGATAGATCCGCATAGATTACTTTTCAAACAATGAGCAACTAGTTCTGGTTATTATATTTTGTTTTTAATTTTTCAACTCACAACTAATGTCAGATACCTACTTATACTTATGTTAAAAACCACGATTAAAATAATGTAGTCCAGGATTTTCTTCAGCTGCCCCCCCTATTTATAATAGTGGTTACGCACTTGCAATTCGTGCTTGTAAATAAGTCGCTAGTACGTGGTTCCTAAGTAAATGCTTATTTCGTGCATTTACTTATATCACCAATTCGATCAAATATGGAATTATTGAATAAGTATTATAAAATATTCTACTTTACCCGGACTGTTGCATAAGAGCCGGTTCCTATCGTCTTCCCAAGGAAA
Organism: Henosepilachna vigintioctopunctata; assembly: GCA_030704895.1. Taxonomy (NCBI): domain Eukaryota; kingdom Metazoa; phylum Arthropoda; class Insecta; order Coleoptera; family Coccinellidae; genus Henosepilachna; species Henosepilachna vigintioctopunctata. The sequence goes on from JARQZJ010000133.1 coordinate 342,188, forward strand.
TATCCATGGCATTCTAAAACAGTAGGTTTCTTATCTTTTGCGGGTTCTACTGTTGTATTTATTGCTGGTGGAGGTACTGGCGGTTGTTTAGGCACGTTACTGACGGAGGATGACATCTCTTAAGGTGTTCTGCATGTTTCTTCACAAGAATTTTGTACTGTCCATTTCTGCTGACAGTTTATGACAATTTCGTGATTGAACTGACATAATGTGCTGCCATGGCATTGAAAAAATAATTTTCCGGAATCATCCGTCAGTGCTGAATTCATCCTGCGATAATAACTCACTTAATATAAACGATATGTAACATTCTCCATATTGTTCATCAAAACTTTGCTTTTTCAAAACATAGTAGAAACTCCATACCATAACACAAATAACCAATTTAATTGCAAACATTTACATGGGAATAATAAATTTTCTCTTTCTTTGTGTCGCCCTTGTGTTTTTCTTCTCGTAACCATTGAAGATGAAAATCTATACAACAAAGTATCTAACCCAGCGTTTCCCAACCTTTTTGTGCCATGCCACACCTTAGCCTTTCTTAAAATCAGCTTACTCCAAACAATTTTAAAAAATCGAAATTTTTTTTTCATAAATTGCTCTTATATTTTTCATATACTCTTAGAAATAGTATAGAGTTAGTCCCGAAGGTTAGCAAGACCGAGAAGCAGGTATAAACGATTAGGGAGCGCTGCAGTAAATCCGGCCGCTCGAACGCCTTCGGTTGCGGCAGCTGCTGCATACCTTCGGGTCGTCTTATTGTTTTGTTCTTTGTTTTATTGTTATTGTCTTGTTATTTTGTTGTACTGCTTTGAGAAATGCAATAATTCTTCAGAATGATGCTTACGAAGTCCAGGAAGGAGTTGTGTATGAAGCTGGAATGGATATGTAAGTAAAATTCACTTTTTTATGATTTTTCACGAATAAAAGCTTTGAACTGATTTTTCTCCGAACCACGTTTTTTCGCATGAATTACACTCTCATTTCAAAACTATTGCGCTTATCGATATGAACCAAACGGCATTTTATTCTTTAGATATCTGGCTATGGCCTCAAGCAGAACCAGAAATATTCATTATTCTAATTGCATTTTGCAAAAAAATTTAAAAGTCCGCCATTTTGTTTTTTTTTTCATTGAAAATGTTTCATTCTACTTGAGGTCATAGCCAATACGATACAGAACATGAAACCGTTTTGTTGATTACTCAACATGTTTTGTACTATAAATAAAATATATTGAAAAAAATTACGTTTTTTGGAGTAAGCTGGCCTTAAAGTGTTATGCCCTCTGAAAAGATGGAAAAGTTAAAATTAAGAAGGGCGAAAGGGTTTAACGTCGTGATGAATCCATTTTCGATTTGCCTCCCTTGACAGTCAAATTGCCCACCTGTGGGGCGTGGGCCCCACGTTGGGAAATACTAATCTAACTGAACAACACTCTGTAGATAGAAAGTGAAGTAACAAATAAGTTCAACTGACAATATAAACTAATACCAGAAGCATAAATTATATTGAAACTAGGAAAAAACGAATAATAAGATGCTGGTATTAAACATTGATAAAACGGACACAGGTTGACGTAGAGTTATCGAGACCTCCTTTTATGGAGACTATCCTGAAACAAAGATATGCAGAGCACGAAAGATTCGAAAAGCTAACCTTCAACTCCTTTCTTCATATTATTTATGCGTGGAAAAATATTTAACTAACTAAAATTAGTTTTCAAACTCTGGAAAACAGGATTTAAGTAATTCAGTGTGGTAATGAAAGGTTAAATAATGTTTTTTTAAGTTTATATAACACCAGTCTACAGCATTTTTGCGCACTGGTCATACTACCGTATCTATTGCTTTCATACCTAGAAATAAGGATAAGAACAATAAGCAATTTTGAATTTGCTTTGTAAATTTGTAAAATATGGAGAAATTCAAATCAATTATAATACATGAAAAATGGGCATAGAGATGATTTATTGAAAGATATCGAACACCAATTTATAATTCATTTTTTACAATAGAAGATTTAAAATAGAGTCCAAATGTTTCAAAAAGAACAGTTTTACTTCTCCTGCCACGTTGAGTAGAAGTTCCTCTTATCAAGCCCCAAATATAGACCCCATCATCCTTTCAGTATACTGCTAACGTCTCTCAAATTCCATTATATTTTGATAAAAGCGTTCCCCTTGTTCTTCCGAATAAGCCCCCATATCAATTTCAAATTTTTACACTTTTATTAACTTTTACACTTGAATTTTTTTGATTGAATCATAATATTCATCTTCAAGTCTATCAACCATTGGACTTCCAAGTGTGACGTATTACTGACTCAAAAAAATTAGTTTATTAGCATAAAATCCCATGAAAATATGTTGACTTAATGTTTTCTCACTTTTTGGTAATAGAAAAACAACTTCAATTTGTGTATTTTGTTTAATAAGCCTGTGTTTTGAGCAAATCATAACCGTTTTCACCAAATTTGAGTTAATTTAATTAAATCATTCGGCTTGAAAATTTTCGGTTTAAACACAGGCCCCAAAACAAAATATATAAAGGAGAAGTCTTATTGTATTGCCAAAAATAAGAAAACACTGAATATAATATTTTTTATGGGACTTGACCGTTGATAGCTTTTTTGTTTCGAGAAAATATTTGGATCCGAGCCCTTAGGTGACATCAAGACTTAGGCAGTCGATAAGCACTACACCTTTAATATATATTTTTCCACTTGCCCAACTCAACCCTAAAGAAATGTCACTTATAAGTCATGCGCCGGAAATTGCGCTTATGCGATCTGCGCTTTTATCTTTCCTTTTCCTTGACTTTGTCTCCACTATTCGACAGACAGCTGTCACTAGTCAATTTTTAAGAAATTCTATTTATTGTTATTGCGATTTAATATATTCGAACTTTTTATCATCACAATATGTCATACGCATATTTATTCAAGTATATCATTATAGGGGATACAGGTGAGTAAAATCATTATTTTCTTCATAGAATTGTTGTGTATAATGTTATCGACAGGATAAAACGATACAGAATGTATTTCCTCTTGATAACAGGGATCCTAAAATCGATATATTCCGAAATAACATTAACATATTTAAGGATATAATCAGGGCACTATTTGCTTTTTTTACGCATGTTACATCATTTGTTAATAGTGATTTGATAAAAATTTATAGGTGTGGGTAAATCATGTCTTCTACTACAGTTCACAGACAAAAGGTTTCAGCCTGTGCATGATTTAACAATTGGTGTTGAATTTGGAGCTCGAATGATAACAATTGATAGCAAACAAATTAAATTACAAATTTGGGATACTGCAGGACAGGAGGCCTTTAGATCAATAACTAGGTCTTATTATCGAGGAGCAGCAGGTGCTCTTCTTGTTTATGATATCACAAGAAGAGAAACTTTTAATCATCTCACAACTTGGTTAGATGATGCTAGACAACATTCTAATTCAAACATGGTGATAATGTTGATTGGCAACAAAAGGTAAACATGTTCAACTTATTGTGAAAGTTTAACTATCAAGCAAATTTTAGTGATTTAGAAAGTAGACGTGAAGTTAAGAAAGAAGAAGGAGAAGCTTTTGCTAGGGAACATGGCCTAGTGTTCATGGAAACATCTGCGAAAACTGCAGCAAATGTTGAAGAGGCCTTCATTAATACAGCCAAAGAAATTTATGAAAAAATTCAGGAAGGTGTATTTGACATCAATAATGAGGTAATTTCAATTTTTAATTAACACAAAATTTAACATTCCTAAGAATCATGATATATCAGTACAAATACTATATTCTACAGTGGGAAACTTTGATTAATAATAAAACCAAATTGAATTGCATATAATCATGATATGAGTATATAAGTACAAATCCTATATTCTAGTGAGACATTTCAATTAATAATAAAACCAAATTGTATTGCATAAACTAGATGCTGATTGGTATTGTATAATTAAGAACAATTTGCACAAAGTTCTTCAATACACTTGACTCATTCTCAAAGAGTTTTATAATATAAATCAAGAGTAGACACTGTCGGCATATTGTGCTGTAAAATTTCTGCTTGCTGATAAAATTGTTGTCAAAAAGTTTTTCTTTTAGTTGAGTTGATAGGCTTAAGAACATTATACAGAAAATATTTTGTTTGTATGTTATTAGTATATGGTATCATGGTTCATGTAAAATAGAATAAGGATAGATTTAAGTATTCCCACCTACAGAAAATTGATTGCTTTGTGGGTTTCATATTTGTTTATTGTGATTGTTCATTTCAATAAACATTATTATTATTATATCCCGCAATTAGTAGCAGACGTTGACACGTGTTTAGAGCTTATTGGCTCTCCTCAGAACGGCGTAGCCAAGTTCAAGTTGTACGAACTTGGAGATGGAAAAACAAGAAAGAAACAGACTCTCTACTGAAGGAAGTCGACACATTTTAGGCTACTGCGGTCGCACCTGAAGAGGTGCCGGCTTTCAAGGATTCAATTATAGTTCTCGTTTCTGATGCCACAACTTCCGGTGGCTCTTCATCCGATATTATCTCAACATGATTACAGTTATAGCTATAGAGTTGTTTGTAGAACTCGGAGGCAACTTTTAAAATTACGTATTTCTTCGTAATTCTGTATCTGCTTGAATTTTTGAGCGCGATTATCTGATGTTTCCCAATCATGTTCTTCTGGATGGCTTTCTTATAGCTTCTTGCATGTTCTATAGCCTGCCTCAATGTTCTTGTGTTGTATTTCCGTACATCCCCTCTGACTTTTCTCTTTACAAGTGACGCATATTCGTTCCTTTGGCTTCTAGTTCCCAGTGAAGCTCTCATCTTTCTGCGTTTATCTTGGAGTGCTTTCGTTTCGTCAGTTAATTTGGAAACTTTGTGACCAGTTTGATATCCTCCCACCTTGAGAGCCGCTGATTTAATAGCGTTTAGCAGCGCATCTTCTGTCTCTGTCGGTCCGAGAGCCAGCGGGTTAGAGATTTCCTTGTGGAATTCGTCGGAATTCAATCTCAGGTTTCCGATGTTGACTCGTTTCTCTCGGCACTTGAAGAGCTTTCCCAGCTAGACAATAAAGCAGACTGCATATCTTTCCATGCGGTGATCACTTCCTGCGTCAAACAGGTTCAGCACACCAAAATCGCGAAGGCTCCGTCTTTTGTTGAGAAGTATGTAGTCAAGTTTATTTTTGATGTTGTTAGACCCATACCAAGTCCATTTCTGGGATGGCTGCTTCTGAACCATGCTATTCGCCACATGAGAACAAGACTCCGCAAACTCCATCATTCTGCTTCCTCGATCATTTCGCTTGCCATATCCGAAACCTAAAACCGACCACTCTCCGGGTTGTTTTTCTCCAATTTGAACATTGAAGTCGCCTATAACCATTATAAAGTAGGCGCTGCTGCTTTCATAAGCAGCAGAAGAATGAATGATGGTACATCTTTCTATGAAGATGTACCTCTTCGTAGAACATCTCGACCTGATCGTCAGTGAAGGAACCCATTGCGGCATAAACCTGAAGAAGCATGAGCTTGTATCGCCGTGATATGGTCATCTCGATTTTGGAGACTCTATCTGAGGTGCTCTCGTAGCTGGTGATAAGATGTTTCATTCGTCGATTCACAATGAAACCTGTACCACTGGTTCTTCCAGTATCAGTTCATCGGTAGTAGAACATGTGGCCACTCCTCAACTTGATCAGACGTTCGCCCTTTCTTCTCACCTCAGTGAGACCAACGATATCCCATTTGATGTTCCTGAGTTCGTTCTCCAACTCTAGAAGTTTTGCTTCGCTTGAAAGCGTTCGACAGTTGTACGTGCAGATGTGGAGTTGTGTGTTGCTCCTTTTTCGTTCGAGGAGCTACTGTTTACGCTGTTACAGTAGCAGAGAAAGTATCTGACCAGACTTGAATATGTATATATATATATATATATATATATATATATATATATATATATATATATATATATATATATATATATATATATATATATATATATATATATATATATATATATATGTGTGTGTGTGTGTGTAACAAAAGCAAAGTGTATAAAAGAATTTTTTGGAATTCAGTAAAATGAATTTTGTTTTTAATAATATAGGTTTTAAAATGTTCGACCAAGGTTTGTCTGTGGTTACTTAGTTCTTAAACATTTCTAATGTTTAGAATTTGCTTGAAGGAAGTAGTTTTCATCAGTTTCAAGTTTTAACAAACTGTTATATTAGAGAACCTACATATCTTGTCCATTCACTACAAAAATAATTTGGGAAGTAATATATGATATATTTCTAGGCCAATGGAATCAAGATAGGACCACAACACTCACCTACAAACCCATCTTTACCGGGTGCCACAGGATCAAGTGGGTCACAAGGTGGAGGATGCTGTTAAGCAAATGTCCTTATATGTATACATATTTCTATAGATGTTAAGCCCAAGTAAATTATAAAGTGGTAATTTTCATTATAGAAATAATTTGAAGAGCTGAATTGTTCTATTTACTGTCGTGACAAAGTGAAAATTGTTTCACATATATTTTCTGAAAACAAAAAGTATCAGTGACTTTTTATTGAAATGATTGATGTCTCCACTGTAATGAAGTGTTCTAAATACAAAATATAGATAATTTTAATTTCCATATTGAAAATTAATCATGTTTAGTATTTCAGTACAATTCAATGTAGTTGTTATGCCATTTAGCTTGACAGTTTAAATTCGTTTCTCTAAAGAAGTGTAGTTCTCGTTATCAAAAAGGGTATTTGTAATCTTAACTGTAATTTTTATATGTAAGCTTCAATATAACTAAAATAAAAAATACAATAAAACACTCTTGAAACACTTTTTTAGTATCCCCAATTGATAATATTAATTTAAGAAGTTACTATATATTCAGTAGTCAGTATTTGTATTAGCATCTGAAGAAGTCGTTTATGACGACGAAACGCAAAATACTATGTTTTCATCTTGTAATAGTTGAAAACTTCGGTTTTTCTCAATTTTTAAAGTAGTAAAAATGAATTATTTGTTTTTAAATATTTTATGTCTTCTTGTTCAGCATCTGCTTAAGTAACATATTACTTGAGTGTTTTTTAGCTTAACGTCCTATCAACTTTTTCATAGCTAAATCTCTGAAAAAAATTAGTAAAAGTACTGGAAATATTACACTGCACTAAGAATATTACATCATTGTCGGTAGAAAGTGATATGTGTTCTCCAAAAGTTCAAAAACGAAAAGAAAACAAGATATACGCTGCCTTGGTGAAAAACCAAGCAAGTCAAGTAAAACGGAGAAAGAACCAGGAGGGTCAATATCACGCAGCGCCCTCATTATCTGAAGCTGTTGAGGTTTTTAGAAACTAGCGATCTATGACCCTATCCTATGTGTTTTTTCAGTCTTGTTTACATTATATAATAATAATGTATTTTCATTTCAAATAAAAGACACAAATGAGTTCTTATAATTTTTTAAATGAAATATAGTCAATAAAAAATTTAATGACAAAGATTATGCTATTGAAAATTTACTTTATATGGTATTTTATATTTAGTTTTCACTAGAAAGTTTACTTTTTCACATAATCTTTTTTTGAAATATTGTCAGATAGCAAACTAAATGATTGAAACTCGTAAATATGAAGTTCAATTATTCAGAATCATAAGAGTTGATGTTTAAACATAACAACTATTATATTATTACGTAGTATAATATAATTATTACATTATGACTTTATGTAGCGCAGTATTTTTCAAATGATATTTATATTATAATACAACAGAACGAGATATGGAGTGGAATTAAGAGATGAAGTATTTTTCTAATTGAAATATAATAGTAAGTATATAATAGATATATTCTACTTATATAATAATAGACTTTTCATAGAAATTATATTCACTGGATATAATAATAAAACATTTCATGAACATTGAAACTATAATCACATAATTTCTGAAAATAATTTAAATTATTAAATGTGAATATTGATAAATATAGCTATAAATTGAATCATATACATTGTCAAGCCGAATTATACCTAAGCAAATAAATCATAGACCGATATCAATTTAATTTTTAATTATAAAAAATATTTCTCTACCCCTAGATCGAAGACCACCTGAGCATCAATTTAAATTAGTGCTTGAATTAATATTGTCTATCTTTCTCAATGCTGCATTTGATGAGCTAGTTTTAATTAAGTATAACATCCACTTGATCACTATAATTCACTATTTATTGTTTGCATCTGTATACAATTGCTCTCTTTAAGGTTCACATTAGTCTCAGAACAAGAAAATAAAATTTCTAAATGGTTTTAATTTAAAGTATGATCAAATTTAAGACACTGGAAAAATAAATGTGAATAAAAAGATATATTATATAGCTATTAGTACAGAAACAACAAAACATGAAGAACAACTTTTAACAAAGAATGAGTAAGTTTAACAAATTATTATTATTTATTTTATTTTCATTAAAGTATTGGATTATGGATTCTTCTAAAATTTTTAAAATTTTTTTGTCACTATGAACAATCTAAAATATTCTCAATAACCTTAACCAAAAACATTTTGAATAAACAATAATCTTACATGGATCGGACTGGTAACTCTCAGAGTAACTGTTCCATAAAATATTAAAAACAAGGTTTATTACTAGTTTTAAAATTGTTAATATTCTTGCTTAAAAACATTTTACATTGTAATATGCTACTTCAAGAACTCTAATAATTTTAATACATTAACAATGAATATAGTTTCAAACTAAAATGTTTAGGAGGTTTTTAATTAAATTGCTGCCGTTGATATCTACACATAGATATGCTATATCTAAGTGTAATAAATAAGGTTCAATAAATTATACAACAGTTTACCTTGAAGAAAAATTCATATACACTTTCAACAATTAATCACATCAATAAGATTTCTAACAACTACTCCAAATTTTTTTATACCTACATCAAAGAGGTCAATGTTGATCCAAACTAAACCAAGAGTTACCAAAAAATATTTCAATGTGAATAATACACAAACATGCAACAGGTACTTTTCTTCACTTACTTAAAGTGGAACTTATATTATTACGTAAAATTCAAATAAGTATATTAAAAAGTTTCAAATTTAACACAGCAATTGCATCCTTGGCCTACCAAGAAAAACTATATACAAATTATTCAACTAAAAAATAGCTCCTTCAATCATTTGAAAGAAATTCTCTCTCAAGAGCAGCTCCCATCATGTTCCATTCTCCATCATCAACTTCGTCTTGTGCATCTAGGCTGTTTTCTGTATCTTGGGATTCCCATTCCTCCATATCTTCCAAGGATTCCCCCCTACGAAACTTTGTCGATGGCAGTTCTTCGTCAGAGTTATTCAAATTTTCCTCAACATCTCCAAATTTAACTTTATCATGGTTTCTCTTATATCCTCGGGGTCGATCAGAAGTCAAAGATTCTTGACTACTACTACTTGCACTAGAATTGCTGCTCTCATCAGGTAGAGCCTTATCAATTTCCAATTTTTCTGTTTTGCAATCATCTTCGCTACTTTCACTTTCATCATCCAAGATATCTTCTACCTGAAACGGTATATGTAATTATACAGAGTACACTGCACTTTTTAGTTTGAACAAGAATATAATTTGGAATGCTTATAAATGATCCTAAATTACTTATTCTTAAAATAAAATATATAATCAAATTAATTAATACTACTTAATTAATTCGATTGAATTGTTTTAGCCTTTACTTGGTGTAAATTATTATTTTTAACTTTAAAAAAATGATATATTCAACAAATTTTCAAACAATATATTCAGTAGAGGCGTTTCGTTAAACAGTGACTTCCTCAATACTAACAATCTGATTTTACTTATAGCTTAATACTGTAACATGTAAGGTCAGTTCAATATAAAAACTAACAATAAAAGTAATTCATTCAGGATTACTTGTAGGATTAATTAAATTTCTTATAATTATCAAAAATTTACATGAATAATTCTTATAATACAGACTTCCGATTTTAGAAGTGTACCCTCAAAAATTGAAAATAGAACAATATTTAAAAATTCAACATACTCTGGCAATTTACAACATACTTTGGAAACATGAATTTTCTTCCAAACACAAATTCAACATTTCATATAAAACTGACAACAGAGTAGGGAAATTTATAAAGAAAAAATCCATAGAGAAGTATGTATGTATGTCTAACTAACAGACTGCAATATATTCACCTACTTTCACTAATAATTTCAAAGCTCAAATAAATGGATATCAAAGTGGTTATACTGAACACATTCAGATTATAAACAACAGAAATATATTATCTAAAATTTTTTGGATTTTTTATATTTCGTAGATATCCAAATAAAATAATTATTTATTTATTAAAGCATATAACGTGTATATATCTAGTGAACGGAAATCTATCTTTTAACAAATAAAGAATTCAAAATAAAGTAAAACAAACATATAAATTTTATATATAGAGGCAAAGTAGCCGACATACAAAATAATTTGAAACATCCATAATCCGATATCATCCTAGTCAAATTTCAAATTCCTATTCTACATACTAATAATTTAAATGTTTATAATAAATCAGAGAAAAGGTCTATGTCATGCGATTACATGGTTACTCAGCCCCAGAACGCGACTAACAAAAAAATTCAACATATAGTTCGCTTTGTATGTTCTCAAGCGAAAGAAAAAATGTGCCTTGTAATTATGTGGAGTTAGTTGAAATCTACTTTGAGTAACCCATCTGCACAATCAATGAAGTTGGAAGGTAAGATGCCTTCCAACCTCATTGGATGTAGCCAATGAGGTTGGCTAGAGGTAATATCTACTGGTGAATATCAACTGCAAACATTAAAAAATTAGCATGAAGGAAACCCTTGACATCATTAATAATTAAGTTGAATAAAATAGGACTCAATTGTGAACCCTATGACATCACCTCAATTTTTCTGGAAATCTAGTTGCTATAACAAACCATCTGGATTTGGCTACATAAGAAACCACGAAACCAGCGATGTAGAGCACCATGAACATCCAAGGACTTCAGCTTAGACATTAATAAATTCAAATTGACCCTATCGCTTTTGAGAGGTCAGTGACACAGGGTAAATTTGCATACCAGATGCAAAACATTAAATATTATTATTATTATTATAGCTTAGATAGAGGACCAAATTTGAAAGGTACAGCATCCATTTCTAAACCTCTGTTGCTCTTCGATCAAAATGGTATTACAGTTCCAAGATAAAAAAGTAAATGAGAGGTAATAATAAAAACTTGTCTAAAAATCCTGACTTTCTTTATTCGACTACCTCTTTTACAGCATTATCAAGAATGATAATGCTGTAAAAGGCGAAATGTCGAATAAAGAATTGTTCAGTCAGTGATTTTTAGACAAGTTTTTATTATTACCTCTCATTTAAATATGAACTATCACAGAGTAGATTCATCGTCCATTGAATTTATAAAAAAAGTAACTTAGGTATTGCCGACTGCATCGATATGTTCCTGTAATAGCTTATCAATGACTTATTGCCAGATTTAAAAATAGGAACCACAAAATTTTGCTTCCATAATGAGGGAAAGTAGCCCAGCTTGAGGAAAGCATTGAACAAATCAGTAATTAGAGCAAACAATGTGCAAACTCATTTTTTCAACAATAATTAGGCAACTGACAGTTTTGGCTTGATACCATCGATCAGCTCGTATATTTCTTCTTAAAGTGCTTGACATTAAGACCGCAACGATTTGAATATGGCATTATCAACAGTATTTTTTTATGCTTTCTATATGCTCTCTTTTTTACCTATCATCTTAATGAGCGCAACATTGAACAACGTTGGATAATTCCCACCACTGATAATCCTTCTCAGAATATATCAAGACATAGCCTCATACAGGTTATCATAAAACTTATGATACTTTCAAATCAGTATTTTTCTCAACACTATACCAATTGCGGCATGAAAAGATATATTGACATTTACAATTGACATACAATTGTTGCTGCATAACAAATCTAGCACTCAAATTCAAAAATCATCTTTATTTCCATATCAAATCATTATTTAATGAAAATCATAAATTTTTTATTACCTCTTTGTCCATGTCAGCTATGTCAGCACTAGAGAATGACATAAGGGGATTGATAGTATCCATAAAACGGCCACTTGGTGTTCTTTTTCGCAATGCAGGATTACTATGGATAGGATATTCTGGTGAATGCTCTGGACTATGACAATGTGGAGGGGGATGTCTGTTTTTTGAACCTTTATTATTCAAAGGAAATATATTTTCTTCAGCATGTTCCCAACGCTCAGCGCAACACCATAACCAGTCTGGAGTCACAATTTTCAAATTTTTCTTCCTTTTACCTGAAATAATAAGAAATAGAATACTTTTTCAATAATCAAATTATGGCTTTCATTATTATCAAATTATAAATATTCATATATAATATTTTTTAAGCACTATCTGATTAACTAAATACTACAAAATAAAGTGGCAAGTACAAAATACATTGTGCTGTTCTTTCAAAAGTGAAATGGTTGTTTACCTAAGGTCATCCTATGTTATTCATTGACCACTGCATTTGATACAGTTATTTATTCATCAATAAACCTCAATTTACAAGCACTTTGCAATTTTATCTTCAATTCCTCAATTACATATTAAAACATATTAATATAACTATATGAAGGAAATGGGTTTAAGAATTTCAAAAGCCCTAGCCTGTTTTTAATACTACACATTATTGTTTCTAGAAAAATCTACTTACCTACATTTACCTTGGCAGTGCCAGGTCTAACAGCAACCAAGTGAGTCGTATCATCTTCCAAATCTTGTGTTACTTCAGCTCCTAAGCTTTTTGCAATAAGAAAGGCCTTAGACTGTTCTAATTTTAAATGTGTTGGAACCAAACCACTAAAACATAATTTTGTTCCTTTTAATACTCTGCTCTTCACCTCTGGTATAACTTGTTTTAAATCAGGGACACCTCCTGATTGCATTACATCATATCTTTTATAGAAAGCTTCATGTATTTGTTTCAAAATAGATTCCAAATATAATAAATAACTATCCTCATCTTCAATTTCTATAAAGCCATTATCACTATTTTTCATGGTTTTATGTTCACCTTTGTTACTTTTATTTACTCTTGGAGAATCTTCTTTATCAACTAATGGATTCTGATTTGCCCCGATATTTTCATTTTCTTTGCTATTATTTACCCTCAAGTTATTAACTGTTTCATCCCTAGGATTTTCATTTATCTTACTATTTTCATCTTCATTTCTACTATTTACTTTTAGATTATTTGCATCTTTGTTCACTAGATTTTGATTTGTCTTCTCCTCATTTTTAGTAGTATCACCATTGGAAATATTAATTTGTTTACTATTTTCTATTTCAGCGTTTTCACAAACTTCATTGAAAGTTTCTAAAGCAACCTTTTGCGTTTCTGCATTATCTATACTTTCTTCTGGTTTCTTGTTATCATTCTTTTTTCCATTTGAGTTATTTGATTTCTCACATGAAGATATGTCTTTACCAGTAACAGTATCCATATTGTTGGAGTTAACACTTTCGTCATCAACAACTTGAGTTTGACCAATTACATCCTCATTTGTAACTTTCTGATCTTTCACTTCATTCTTTTGTTCATTGCATTCTGTTAATGAATCGCTGTTATTTTTTATTTCATTATTTAATCCATTTTTATTTTCAACCTCACTTTTCTTTACAGTTATATGTGTCAAGTCAACACCTGATCGTTCATCTTCTTCATGTTTATCTAATCCTGGAGGTGCATTAATATCTCCTGTATGTCGAAAAAAATGATATGGCTTAACATGGATTAAGTTGAGAGCATTCGACCAAACATCTTCTCTATCATCTATAATACAAACCAAATTGTCGCCACATGGAAAAAGAGCCCTAAAAATTTAGTAAATCCTCTTATATCAAATGTATCTTATATAACTAATGTAAATTTAAAATATTTAAATAATAAATTAAAGAAAAAATTATACCTTATAATAAACATATATTTCTAACTAAGTATAAAGAGAACCTTTAATTTAAATTAACACTAAACTGATAAAACACTATAATGAATAACTAAATAAAAAAATACATTTGTAACTTACTTCAAATTTGCCTTTTTACTTGTTGCATCAAAACACTCATCCCGGGATAAAATCCTATTCGAAAACAATTTTTGATCCTTATCCAAAAACATTGCTATTGTATGAGCATAATTTCTTGTTCCAAATGTACAAATATGCAATTCAAACAGTGAAAAAATATTTTCCAAAAACTGATGTGTTCCAGGTCTTAACCTTGTGTGGTACCAAGGAGATTGTGGTCCATACAATTGGAAATGGTAGACATCTTTGATATTTGCAGGGATGTTATCGTTCGTTGTATGAATTAAAGTTTGATCCAAATCTACCAAAAGAACTAGTTTTCTATCTCTTAACAACATCTCAGAATCAGCTTTTCCAATAATTTTTGCTTGCTATAACATTTGAAATAGAAATGAAAGCATTACAATATAACCAATGGTTCCAACTTACCTCTTCACTGACTTTTAGATCAGGAATTGCATGTACCATAGGAACCGAAGCCACAGCTTCTATGTTATCTTCTTTCCTAAGGTCAGCCCCACATTCTGCACACATATCATGCATAACTGTTGGATGTTTACATGGCTCCAATTCATAAAGTGAATCTCTAAAAATTGTAGATTTTTAGGAACATAAACTTTCCCGCGTTAATTTGAATTCACTTACCCATAGCGTGCGATGGCGCCTTCCGGTATAAGAATTCTCTTTATTGTTCCAGCTTTTTTACACTTTAATTTCAATTGTATGTTTTTGCTGTCCTCATTGAAATTATAAAGAAATATAATTCTACCAAAGGACACTGTAGTACCTTCTCGTACTTTCCACTTTAACACTTTTATCGGTTTATTTTGTCGGTGTGAAATACACACAACACCTTCAGCCATTTTTTCGGAAATGAGAAGTTTGACATTCCGCGTCATTTCTTCAATTCCATTGGTCGATAAATCGCGCAGGTTTTAATTTTTTTTATTTCAAATTTCTGAACATACATAATAGTTTTTTTACAGGAAAATCATTCCTAAATATGTTATTTTTAATTTACATATTTCATTCAGTGTAATCAACAATTCTTCTGTGGATATAATAATTAATCTGTGACTAAAATCACAGTGCTTTGTATCAATTCTGTGAATAAATTTCTTAATTTTTCAAAATATTATACATATTATAAATTTGTGTATATGAGTGTGTGTTGTCACATACATAATAATTATTTTACATAATTAAGTTGTTACTTCTAAACAATGGTGATAGCACTGGTATCGAAGTAATTCAGTCTACAAATGTGTATGAAACTTATCAAGCTAAACATGATTTCAACTGTAATTGTGGAAAAAATATGAAAAGATACAATAACAATAAGAGTAAATAAGCAAAAGTGAACAACCAATAAGCGAATAAATAAAAATTAAAAGTGAAGAAAATAAAATTCTGACGGAAGGGAACAGTCACATCACCAGAATTATATTGTTGGGATTTGTTGGAGATGTGTACCCAAACACTGTTCAGTATGAACAACTTTATTTATCATAACTAAATACAACTAAATACATTTAAGTGCACTAATAACGTTTGTTGATTACAGTCATGTTGACTGCTTGGCGACTAGCGCCGAAGTGGACGAGATCATGTTGACTTCTCCTGAGGTTGCGTCCCGAGCATGCGCATTCGTCTTTTCTTCTTCTTTCTTGCTGTGTCTTAGTCTATCGGTTGGTGCATCCAGTGGTAGGATGTGACTAGTCACCGCATACTCCCCCCGCAGTGTCACACATAGTTAGCATAACATGTGGGGAACGTACTAACCTCCCTGTTAATGTAGTAATGTAGTTGACAATGTAGTCCAATGTTCGATGCAATTATGGCTGATTTCAGTGGACGGTGGAATTCTTCGTTGAGGCCTTTCGATTGCGGATAGTAAGGAGTGGTCCCTATTTTTGAATCCCTTGTGGATGAGCTAATTGCTGTAAGAGATTGCTTTTGAACTGCCGTCCTTGATCCGTTGTGAATCGCGAAGGTTCTGCAATAAGTGATATCCAATTCTCGTACAATTTTGCCGCAATTGTATCTGCTGTGATATCTGTAATTAGAATAGCTTCTGGCCATTTTATGAATTCATCTGTCATTGTCAAATAATAACTTGTATCTTCTGAAGAAGGTAGAGGAACTACTATATCGAGGTGGACATGGTCAAATCTTTTCAATTGGTCAGTGAGTGAATTTACTGTATAGCGTGAATTCTGCTTTTCTACAACTTAACATTGACTCGACCATTCGTTGCAGTCTTTATTGATATAAAGTCAAGTGAGAAACAATTTAATAAATTTGTTCGTAGTCCTAATTTCTAATTAGAAACGTGCGATGTTTCGAAAACCTGGCGCCGATACCCCATTGGTATATATGGCTTTACTTACCGCTTGAGTAAACCAAAGTTTTGTATTAATTTACCAAATTGGTTGAAATTTTAATGAAACACGTGCAACTGACAGGCATCGTTTTCGTTATTCATATTTTCAATAAAAGTTAGAATAATAGAAAGTTATATGTAGAATAACTAGAATCAATGAAAGAGTTTTTTTTTATGTTTCTACTTGAAATATGTTCATATAAATGAATATTACTTATTTATGTGCGAAATAAGAAATATTCTGAACCATGTGAAATGAACTACAACAAATAAAGAATCAGAATAATAAAGCAAAGACAAAATAAGATACGATAACTTCAATACCTTATTCATGTCGATGGAAAATGCAATTTCTAAAAAAAAAATTTTTTTTGTGAATATTTCAGTATACAAATGACCAAAATAAGAAGATTTGAGTAATTGTCCTTACCTCTGTACTATAGTAGGTCGTAGCGTCGATCACGTCAGGGGTCACCAATGTTGGGATTTGTTGGAGATGTGTACCCAAACACTGTTCAGTATGAACAACTTTATTTATCATAACTAAATACAACTAAATACATTTAAGTGCACTAATAACGTTTGTTGATTACAGTCATGTTGACTGCTTGGCGACTAGCGCCGAAGTGGACGAGATCTTGTTGACTTCTCCTGAGGTTGCGTCCCGAGCATGCGCATTCGTCTTTTCTTCTTCTTTCTTGCTGTGTCTTAGTCTATCGGTTGGTGCATCCAGTGGTAGGATGTGACTAGTCACCGCAATATCATGCTCAGATAAATCTTAATATTTTTAGCAAATTTGTTCACTCGATCAATTTCCTTTAGTGAGCCAGGTAACTGATTATAAACTGAAAATGCTCTTGAGATTGGATTATTGAGTCCATATTCAGTCCCAAAATTTGTAAGATATATGTTACATAATGTTCTGGTATTATATGAATCCTTCAAGAACCTAAACTCTGTATTCGATTTCTGTCCGCTATGGATTATTTTTTAGATGAGTTTACATTGCTCCAGTTCCTTCAGCTTAGCTAGATCATATAATTTAAGATCGATATAAATTTGCTTTGTGCTAAGTCAATCGATCGATGTTGAACAGTATTTTTATGAACCTATTTTGCAGGATCTGCATTTTACCGAAATTTGATTTTTACACGTTCCCCATACTGTAATCAGGTATATTACATGTGCTTGAAAAACGTATTATATATTGTATTTGGTATTTATATTTAAATAAGTTCTCGTTTTATAAAGTACTGCGTACATAGGGGCAAACTTATTTTTTTAATGTTCAATATGCTGTCGCCAGTTCAGCGTGGAATCCAACACAATTGTGTTAGATTGGGCCTTAATTAAGGCCCAAACCAATTAAGGCCTAAGTACTTCACCTCAAGGTTAAACGAAAAAAGGTTAGAAAAGTTATTAAAATTTGTGTTTTTTAATTGAGTATGGTAAGTGTTTTGCCATCAATGTTGTAAAATTATTGTATACAAAAATTTGTTACAGTGTACAAATAAGTTCATATTTTTCAGATGAAAGTTCAAGATTAGTATCCCCTGTCAAAATAAAAAACACACCTTGTAACTCATCCTACATATTTGATCCAAAAATAGATACATGTTGCCTTAAGTTTTTTTTCAAAAATGGAAATTATTAACAATGTTTTTTTAAGATGTTCTATAACTTTCAGAGGCATAGCTTCACGTTCTATATTATTAATAATATAGAACACACAATAACAACAGTCGGTACTTCAAAAGGAAATACTCCAGTTTCATAACGAGGAGGTTTCATAATGATGAATATACAACAACAGGTAAATCATCTCACATCATAATGTGGATGTTATTTGTTTATCAAGATATAGTGTTTGGATATATCAAAACTCAAAAATAATACAATGTACAAAAAGAACAAAGGGATATTTCTGAGTAATCTAACTAATCCTGCTGTTGAACTGTTGGAACTGAAGAAAAACTCAATATTTTTTAAAGTTATTTGGCATGACAATGAAAAATTTATTTTGATGGTAAGTCATAACCTATAATTTGATTTAAAAGCTAAATTTTTATTCCATAATTTGTTTCAAGTAAAATACTTGTCGACAATTGGTGGAGCGAATTTAACCAACTGAGTGAATCAAATTTTTTGTATTTGCTCCATTTGAAGACAGCTGTAACTGATGAGTTTAAAAAAAAACTCAATATAAGTAATTACTTATAAAGAAAAAATTTTATGTAGGTTATTTTTATATAATACACAGCACAGCATGATAATTAGTTGCTTCTTTATGTATTCATAAATTTACTAGCAAAGTCCATTTCTTGTATAAATAAGCTCGTGCTTCTTCAAATTTTGAGTTTGTGCTACACTTACATTTTTTGAATCTTATTGGAAGAATTATCTTTTTTTCTAATGAAGCTTATTAAAAATTCTTTTAATTTTTTGAGTAATCTGTATCAAAAGATTTTTGAGTGAACTATTTCAACTATATTATAATATTCCAGGCAGTATTCATTTGACTTCACCAACAACTTCTGCGCGTGATATAAAAAATGCTATCAAGGTTTGCCCTAAACACACCCCAAAACGATTGAAAAAAAGGGATTAAGCAAGTTGATTTAAAATAATCTTTAAAATATAATTTTTTTTAATAAATATTTAATGATAAAAATTGTTTTATTTAAATTATGGAACCCCTACTATGGACTCTGAAGATCGTCTTCACGATGTCTATTTTTCTCTACTTATTGACGTCTTTTTAACGTAGTTCAATGACGTCTTTTGAACAGCTCAAAATCACGTCTTGAGGCTGTGGCATTACGACGTCACTGCATGGTCAGTGTCGACGTTTCTTCCGACATATTGAAATTCATAGATCATATATAACTAACTATAATTTATATATATGATCTAGGGTTGAAACCAATATATGACGTCATATTACCGTCAGTTTGCTATCGTCCTCGACTTAATCCACGTCCTCATTATTTATACGAAGATTCAGGTTCTCAATACTTTTATTTCTTTGCTTGAACAGCATATATTTTGTTTTATTTACATTAATTTTCAATCTATTACATATTAACCAATCTGAGTATTTTCTCAAATCATCATTTATTAATTCACCCTCATTTAAATCATCTTCGTTAGTTCCCGTATATAATAATAATACGGTGTTATCAGCGAAAGTGAAGTATTCCCCTTTGATTCCAGACTTTTTCAAAGTATATATGTATGTATATATTTCTTGAAATTGATTTATTGCCTGTTTAAGATATTTATTTTGAAAGTTTTTAGCAATAACAGGCTTTTTTAATATGAAAAAGTTTATTTTTGTTGACGTTTCGTTGTTATAGTATAACTTTGTCAAAACTAATTCATTAGTTTTATTGCTAAAAAGCCTGTTATTGCTAAAAACTTTCAAAATATGTATATATTATATATATTATCCACAAAAATATTGTTTCGGTATACCTTCAGCACGGAAATGAACACTTAAAATGAATGAAATTGAGGATGAGATAATGAAATTTTTAAAATTTGTTTAATCTATTATTTTTATCATTTCTAAGTGAAGAATGATTGATTGGTTATTCATTGTTACTGTAACAGTCTTACTCTACTTACGTAAGTAAGACTTACTTAGTGAGTTAAGTTAGGCTGTGTTACTGTTATATCAAAATATTTGTATACATAAATTCCTAGCTATAATGAAGAAGAAGCCACAGAAAAAAGTTTAGTTTAGTTCGAAGAGAATGTGCTAACTCTTAACCTCTTCTTATTTTATAATTTATATATATAATATATAAATATTTTGTTTTTGTGCAAACGCCTTGAATATTTATTCTCCGTGCCTTGAATAAAGACGAAATGGACCAACCAGTCCAAATAGATGGATCAGAACTAGAAGGTGTAAGTATTGAGCTCTGTTTTAGGTATATCAAAAATATAAATAATTATTTTAATAGGGTGGACAAATATTGAGAATAGCACTCACTATGAGTGTATTGAAAAACAAACCTATTCAGGTATTTAATATTAGGGCTGGGAGGTCCAGACCTGGTTTACTGGAACAGCATTTAAAAGGTTGGTACACTCCCAATTCTAAAAAATTTTGAATTGTTTTATATATATTTAGTTTTTTTTTAGTAGATGTTTCTTTATTAGAGTATAATTATATTTATTATTACATTTTGCTTTGAATAATTTACAATAATAGCTTACAATAACTTTACTTTGGATATTTTAGTTTATTTTTGTAATATTAAGATCAGTATTACTGAGAAATATATATATATATATATATATATATATATATATATATATATATATATATATATATATATACTTTATATTACTTTATATTATTTTATTTACTATATTGCCACACTTTGTAGGAGTTGAATTGATGAAAGATCTATCAAATGCTTATGTCAAAGGGGCCACTTTAAATTCGACAATTATTGATTTTCATCCAAAAATTCTACAAGGAGGGAGATATAGGGCACCTGTCAAGACAGCTGGAAGTATTACTTTGCTTTTACAGGTAAGTTGATGAGAGATGAATTAAGTAACTTATTGCTTTTTGTGCAGATAAACATAACATATAGAGGACTTCATTATAAAATTCCATAATTTAATAAGTTGAGTTAATTAAATAAATTAATCAAAGTCATTGTCACAATAGAAGATACCTACTTATCTTATTGTGAAAACAGAAGTTATATTCAATATGTTCATTACTTTGAACATTTCATACAATAATCTTGTAATATGAAAAATTTTAAAAGTTTTTAAAAGGCTGGAAATAATATTGCATATTCTCTAAAATGATTTAAGTAAAAAAGTAAGCTTATTTATAGCTTTGAAATATTTATGATAGAAATTCTTGATCTACTGAAATAAGCGGAATTTTTTTTCTTCAAAATTCTTTGGCTTCCACCTAGCAACCAAAAATTAATTTAACAAAAGTTACATAAAAATAAAAAGAACATCAATAATTCTTGTTAAATAATAATAGTTAATTCAAAAAATAAACAGAGTATTAGTTCATGAATAATGTAATTGAAATATATCCCAGTGAAACTAAGTTTTAGTTGTTCAAAATTACAAATTATTAATATAATTGATAATATTTATTGCAATGTGTCTCTTTTCAATTCAGCTCCTGTGATTCAAAATATGTTTTGAAGGAAACACTAGATATTGAGTTGATGAAGATCAACTTCACAGTATCATTTATAACTATATAAGTAATTAACACAATTACATTAATCATGTAAATGTGTAATATTGATTAACCAAAATTGAAGGAAATAAATGTATGATGATTTAATTACAAAAAAATCTTTTTACATATTTATGATTTTATGCTATATCTTATTTTACTGATATATAATTATAATCCTTATTATAAGTTGAAATATACTGTGAGTTTATTTTGTTTAATGTTTTAATTTATATTTTTTCCATTTCTTGTAGGTGGCCCTTCCATGTTGTTTATTTGCTAAAGAGGTTTCAGAACTTGAACTGCATGGTGGTACAAATACTGAAATGGCTCCACAGATCGATTATACCACGGAAATATTCAAACCAAATTTGGAGAAATTTGGTGCAACATTTGATTTTGATTTAGTGAGAAGAGGTTATTTTCCAAAAGGAGGAGGAAAAGTATTGATTAATGTTACACCAGTGAAAAACCTGAAACCAGTTACTCTGCTTAATCAAGGCCAAATTGACAAAATATATGGATGGTCCTTTGTTGCTGGTGTTTTACCGCTAAAAATGGCAAATGTTATGGCTGATGCTGCAAAAAATACTTTGCAGTGTTTAACTAATAATATAAAAATTGAATGTTATAAGGAAGATCACGATATAGCCCCTAATAATGAATCAGGAATAATGTGAGTGATTATCAAATATTTATATAATCAATAATATGTTTATCAAATGATGTAGACTCTTCACAATATTTTCGGGTATGGATGAATGGTGCTGTCTCAAAAACTGGCTTCTTGTTTCATCTTCTTTAGTTAAGATTTTAATAAGTCCTGAAATATAGTATTAATGTTGAAATCTTTTTTGGGAACATATTTTATATTGAGTTAGTTTATTATTAGTTAATTATGTTTTGAAGGAATTAACATACAATTTTTATAAATTATATATTCAAAAATAAATAAATGAATTCAAGTAGAATCCTTTTTTAAGATGGATAAATAGGCCATTCTTTTGCTAACATATATAATAATGAAATCAAAAGTCTCAACATTGAACATCAAAGTTTTTATAATGCTCAACTATTCCTGGAAATTTCCAAAATTATTGAGTAAAAATCATATTATTTCAACAAATTTTCATTTGCTTTAAGATTAGTTGCCGAAACAGATACTGGATGTATTCTTGGAAGTTCTGCTTTGGTTAAAAGAGGAGAACAATCAGAATTTACAGGCAAAAAAGCAGCAGACTCCTTATTAAAATCCATTAGACAAGGTGGTTGTGTGGACGAGTTCTGTCAGGATCAGCTCATTATTTTCATGGCACTGGCTGATGGTAATTCAAGAATAAAAGTTGGAGAGGTCACTTTGCATACAAAGACTGCGATTCATATAATTGAAAAACTTGATGAGTCGGTTAGTATAATTCTGTGATGTATTATCTGTGAAAGGAATGGATTTACTGCTATATAATCCTGTCATAAAACTGAGTAACTGATTTTTATTAGGGGAAGGATTTTCATATTGCTCTTAAGGATATGAACATAAATAAATAGCTATTTATAGATGTTGCTTATAAAAAAATTTCAGTGATACAAAGAACTTCTTTTTAGATTGGTAGTATTCATAATATAAACAATATCAGTTTAAATACATTTAACAATGGAAATTCAGTTATTTAACATCATAGATTTCAATTTATGTATACACATTGAATGACTGAGGTGATATCCTTTTTTTTTTCAGTGCAAGTTCAAAATTGTCTCGGATGGAATATCTAATATAATAGAATGCATAAAAAAGAGTTGAACAGAAGGAGATATTGTAAAAAATTAAACAGAAGTTTCTAATCACAGATATATTGGGAGTTGCATTCTTCATTCAAGATTTACAATATTGATTGAAGATTTGATAATTGTTCATCCAATTATGAAGACATTTTGCTAATATAATATAGAATGTACTAAATAGGAGGATATAAAATAATTGCTGAATGATTTTGCCATGTTTTTAACCATACTCATATATGTAATCGGTCTGGTGAACTACATTTAAAAACTCATTTATTCAAAACAACTCTACATATTCCCACTTTTTTGGGCCTTCTTCGAGAGAAAAAGAAGCTGCAAATTAATAACCACACTGATAACATCTTAATATTTAAAAATAATAAATCTTATTACAATTAGAGTTTCGATCAGTGCATACTCCCAGTTACAGTTGTGAAACTTGGATACTCAAACAAGAATTGCCAAATCCCAAGTTGCTCAAAACAAAGAGTGTTCACAAAATAAAATCCTTGAATGGGCGTGACACTTAGCAAGGACTGACGAAAGGTGGACCACAAGAATCACAGAGTGATATCCAAGAGGCGTTAAAAGACAAAGCAGACGCCCTAACCTGAGATGGGATCACGATATAAGAAAACAGGCAGGAATAAACTGCCTGGTACCAACAAGCGCTAGACTGAAATTCTTGGACTGAGATGAAAATCCAATATGTATGGGAGGCTGCACCATAATTGGAAACGGTTGAATCAAGCTGAAAATGATGATATAAGTATCTATGTATATATGCAAGGAGTATTGACATAACTTTTAAATTATTTAAAGATTTTTTCTAAATTAAAATTCTTTAAGTAAATTAGTAACTACCTGCTCCTGCGACTTCGTCCGCATGGAATAGTGATTTTGGGCTGCATTTTTTTGGATATATCTTTAGGTTTATTTTGGATTATAAACACCGTCGTTTGGGTATTTAGAAAAATCTCCTTTACAGTAATGCTGCTCTAAATGCAATATTAGACGTAAAGCCATGGGAAATCAAGCCATACAAGCTACCAGGATTACTACAAACAGCTAATACTTAGATCCACATACAAATTACTAAATTTTGTACAAGTTATTTATACATAAAAATTAAGAAATAAAAAAAATCAAGAAAAATAAAAATCTTGAAAAACTAACCTACACTAAATGCTTAAAATATGTGCTTACTAACTCTATAAACACTAAACCACTTTTATGTTGCATTATTATTATATGTATAGATTATAAAGATATAAATAATACAAAATAAGTCCTGCAAATATATGTGATTAAAAGAAAAAATACTTTTTTCTGACGTGTTTCAATTATTTCGGAAATTCACCTGATTTCTACTTATCTTCCATTTTATTATTTTTGTTAATACTTATGATCCGAAAATCGTTTTCTATCTTCTTATATAGTGTGTTCCAAAAGAATGGATTTGATATAAACTATTAATACTAAGACAAAAGCTTGTGTTTCTCAGTAGTTTGAACTGTATACTACCTAATCAATTTTCGACGTATACGCGTTTAAGAAATGATTAAAACAAAATGTAATCAAAAAATCGTGCTTATTTATAGTAGGAGGGCCTATGGTGCTAAATGGAGATTTACTCGAGCGTTATAGCCACCTATTGTTAAGTTTACATGATAAGAAAAAAATTTTCCAAAAAAAAAACAAATCTGACTCATTCGATGTGACACAAATTCGCAGCCATTATTAGAATGTGCAAAAAAAGGCTCTATAATTGACGATTATCCGGGGAGATTTGCCTAATCTGACAATTGAAAAACTTTTTTAAATCATTGGACTTAATTAGTCGAAAAGCTCAGGAAATAGCATGCAAATAAAAACGTGTATTTTTTGAGTAGAATACTTTTATTTATACGAATATATTCATAAAAAATTAGATTTTTCAAGCATTCAAAATTATCCTTGAAAGTTTAAAATTATCGTTCGAGAGTTTCATGACGATATTGTAAAATATTTATATACTTCTGTAAGGTTTCTAATGTTTAAACATTAAATTTTTATTGTGATTTAAATGTTTTCTGCAAAGTAGTTTCACCACAAAATGCACAAATTTGGTGAAAATGGGTATTGAGAAAATGAATATTATTCAATCAAAAGCCAGGCTGATTAAAGAAAATACACAAATTGAAGATCTTTTTCTATCACCAAACATGAGAAAATACTGAATTAACATATTTTTATGTTATTTTACACTATAAACTCATTTATTTGGAGTCACTATGGCGTCAGACTTAGGCAATCCATTATAAAGCTAAGAGTTGAGACCGAAAATGTAATAAAATAAGATAATTGTAGTTTGACGTAAAATATCAGTTTATTGATGTTGGTAGTATTATGATCTGATCCAAAATTGGGTTGGGTTTCCGGCTTTGTTATGAAAATAGTAAAAGTAATAAACAGTACGAAGATAATTCCGTTTATATAATTAAAACTAAATACACATACTCATTGTTGACGTAAGTGTTTGTCTCAGAATTTTTATAAGTGAGCAATTCTATTAAATTATTTCAACTTTAATATAATGGAAACGAAAACTAAACATTTAACTGTTGGATCTCCAGAACCTCCTAAAGCAGACGGCCTACGCTTATACTCTTTTGAATTCTGTCCATATGCTCATAGAGTGAGACTTGTCTTACATGCTAAAAATTTGAAATATGAAGCGGTAAATATTAATTTGACCAGTAAACCAGAATGGTATTCATCAATAAACCCCTCAGAAAAAGTACCAGCTCTGGACACTGGCAATGAAATAGTAACGGAAAGTTTAGTTATCGCAAATTATTTGAATGACAAATATCCATTGCCTGCCTTATATCCTGCAGAGCCAGCTGCTGTGAAAAAAGAACAAGAACTAATTGAAAAAACTGGATATTTAACATCACTGTTTTATAAATGTCTAGTGAACCCTAATGAAAAATCAGTAGAAGAATGGGTTAAAGATTTTCTTATTGGCATGGAACCATTTGAAAATGAACTGAAGGCAAGAGGAACACCATATTTTGGAGGTGAACAGCCAGGTATGGTCGATTACATGTTGTGGCCTTGGGCAGAACGATCAAAGACCTTAAGTATGGTACTACATGAAAAACTGCCATTTGCTGATGATGAAATATCTTCTTTGATTATGTGGCAAAAAAATATGCGAACTCAGCCAGCTGTTCAAGCCATTTATAATGGTCCAGAAAAATTCTACAAATATGTACTACTAAGAAATCAGGAAAATCCTGATTTTGATTCAATTTAAGTTCACTCAAATCCCTCAAATTGTTATCTACATAGCTTATGTTGAATGTTGAGAAATTTTATTCCAATGAACTAAAATATTTTTTTATACATATATATATATATATATATATATATATATATATATACATATATATAGATTTTTTTTTCATAGCTTTTCATTTAAATTATTTATTAAATTATATTTATACATATAATTAGACATTAGACTATTAAACTTTACGCATATACTTATGAAGAAATTTTGAAGATATAACTACATACTCAAATAAAAAGCTTTCAATATAAAATCAATATTGATTATTTAGGTGGTATACTTGAATTTTGTGCAAAAATAATCCTTCAAATTTTATTATTTATGCTAATTTGAATTCAAATATCCTTAGCCAGGAACATCTCAGGATTGATATAGTTAAGAATTTCAGTTAATTTTGAACCATAATTATCAAATAAATGTGATAACCAACTGAAATCTTATATATTTATGTTCTCTTAATGAAAATATACATCAATAAAAGTAGAGAAAATTCAAGTTTTTTCAATTGAATGAAAAGTCCTTAATTGAAATTTTAAATTACAATCTTTGCAAATTATTAGTAGATATAACGTGAAATTACAAAGAATATCAAACCACACTAACTAAAAGCAAAGTTAAAAGGAAGTCTCAACTTTAGGTATCTCAAAAATTTTTGTGAAATACTTTTTAGACTATTAAAACGCCTAATGCTTTTATACATATTCCATTAAAAAACTATTATATTTAAATAATAATATGAAATTCTTCATTCTGAACACAAGAATATGTTCAAAAAAGATCTGGATATTAGTGTACACTCTTCAATCTATCAATATGTAAAATTCAAAACACTTGGCTGAATTTACACAAATATTTGTTCATTAGACATATGTTCCAAGCTGTTAACCAGTAGGTTAGTAGCCCAAATCAATGATTGTATACAAGTAATTTAGTAAAGTCTTTTCATTTATAAGATACATACTGGACTAACTCAAAACTGAAACAAAATAAATTGTGATATGGATTTTTATGGTAATAATAATAATAATAATGTATTTATTCTCCAAAGCACTGCATTTCTTACTATCACAAAAAAAACATACCAAAGAAAATACAATGAGTAAAGAATAGGTCAAAAATTAATTGAAATTATAATCTATTTGACATATAATATGAAAAAAATTCCCTCAAATTGTATGGTTCACAATTTACAATGAAGTCATATAAATCTTTCTTAATACTAGAGGAAACATTTTTATCTCTCGGCTTTTTTGACAAACTATTATAAAGCTTGATACCCATATATAAAACACCTTTTTCTGTTTGAGCTAGATTATGCCTTCGGTAGTTGTATGGCAACCCTTTTCTAAGTATTATTTATATTTCTATATTTTTCAAAATAGTGACAATTTTGCAGGAAAAAACCAAAACTTTATAAATGTAGGCCCGTACAAAACAATTGCTCTAGTTATCTATCTGTCTAATAATAAATTATTATTAGTAAATATTAATAGGGGGAAAAATAAACAAATAAAATATAATAAGTAATCTAATGGGAATAGTCTGCTAGTTTCATTGAACTTGAGCTGAAAACAATATGTGTTCACCTCACTAAAGGCTGTCAAATACAAATCACATAATTTTAGACTTTAGAATATAAAATATATATTACATTTATACTCAAACTGATGTTCGCGAAATTCATGACAATTGTAAATTTAATTAAATATCAATACAACAATACTAAGCATTGGCTGAAGTAGAGTAAAATCTTCCTGCTTTTATCACATTCCAGTTCATTTATCCATTATAGTATCTGAGACATACCTTAATGGTACCTATAAGATATGACACCGATACCAACAACAGTATTTAGTTACAAAAGAAGAATGTAGGTCAATATGTCGATAACTTTTTTTTTCTGTCATTCACCTCTCTAGGTCTAGGTCATACTACGTTTTATTGTAGTTAGATGTCTGAAAGAACTAATATAGTAAATGTTATTCAAGAAGTCAAACTAGCTAAGTTCATGCTCATTATTCCTTGAGGTTAATTTTCAAATTCTTTTCTTTGGTTAAAGTTTCGAGTTTATTGAGAATCAATTATGAATTGCAAATGATCCGGTGTGCTCTGATAGGTTCTTCTTATTTTAGTTTCAAGTAGAAATATTCGAATGTGTTATTAGAATGAAACTAACAATTCATAAGTGAGAAGCCCAGGGGAGTACGTATTCTTTTCTCGTTGATGAAAATCTATCATTTGGTAGCGGTCGTTTGCGGAGGTTAGTTAGTATTGAAAGGATCGAAATTAAGTTGTTTAATCTCTAGAAAATATTCGTTTCTGAAATCCTGATTTCTCATATTAAGAGTAATGATATTCTCTAAAGTGTTTTATTCAGTACATAACATTTTACCAAAGTCTGGATTTATCACAAACTTTCATCGAATACATAATCTCAAATGTGTAAATATAAGGTTTGTTATTATTTTTATATTATTTCAGACTGGCCTAGTTTTATTTTGTATTACATATTTTATTCATCATTTGTAGGTGTTTATCAAATTCAATACCCAAAGAAAAACTTCATAATCAGCCAATTTTAACTAAAAATGAAATTTTAGAATTTGATAAAGTGTTTCCTAGTATCATCAAAGACTTAATAAATGAAGATAAGTTCAAACATATTACAGAAGTGGCTCTGAGATTTGAGAAATCACTGGAGTATAATGTTCCAAAAGGTAAAAAGAACAGAGGACTGGCAGTTGTTGCATGTTATAAGATCTTGGAAAAACCAGAGAATTTAACACCTGAAAATCTCAGATTGGCAGCTATCTTAGGGTGGTCCGTTGAAATGGTAAGACATTTTAATTACAATATAAAACTTGGTGTAATGTAATTATTAATAGTTATTGTTTCGAGTTTTGTTTATGAAACACTTAGCAGGAATTTTATACCTCTTTCTAGAGGTTGTTCATAAAACATATTGAAATTTTGTTCTAAAAACTATGGAAAATACATTTTTTTACATGTTTATCAAATGGGTGTATTCATAACATTACCTATAATACTAACAAAAAGTTGTGGATGTTTTTATTACTATATTACTAAGGGTAATTTTGGATTTTCAGTATCATATAGCTTGTGTAATACTTCAATGAATGAAGTTTTCCAGTTTCTTTTTCTGTGTTAAGGGGTAGTCAGGAACATTAAAAAATGATATTTTAAATATCATATCCCTTAATAATAATCAATTGATGATTAATATTTTTATGTCAAATCCTTCATTTCAATAAAAAATTGGATACTGTTTGATGTACGAAGATTTTTCTGGGAACTTTTATAAAACATTTTCTATTAATAATGTCATCAATCAAAAATTAATACCATGAATATAATTTTGAAAGAAACCTTCATCCTCATGAATATACTATTGAAAAAAGTGAAATCAAGTTAAATATGAAAAAAATTTCAGAAGTTATTTACATTTGCAAACGTGTAATAAATACTATCAATAACAAAACTAAATGATAAAACCTTTTTTCAATTTATCAATTAAACTTATCAGTTTTTTCACATGTTACATGTTTTTACAGTTACATGTATAAATATATATATATATATATATATATATATATATATATTTGATGGCTTCTTCAGGAGAAGCTACAAAGTATATTGTAAAAATAATAACATAATAACATAACCTTCAATACTTACAGAGATAATTCACTTAAACAAACTCTAAACAATAACAATAAAACATCGACTGCTACATATGACAACATAACAACGAATAACCCGACGAGACCGAACCAAGTGTTAAATCTTTTTTAAAATGTTACAATAAATGCTGCTTAGTTGATTTGTATCTGTTTTATAATTTATTGCATTTTGCGTTTTACTGATGTGATACATTTCAAGAAAAAGACGATTTCAGTAAAACGCAAAATGCAATAAATTATAAAACAGATACAAATCAACTAAGCAGCATTTATTGTAACATTTTAAAAAAGATTTAACACTTGGTTCGGTCTCGTCGGGTTATTCGTTGTTATGTTGTCATATGTAGCAGTCGATGTTTTATTGTTATTGTTTAGAGTTTGTTTAAGTGAATTATCTCTGTAAGTATTGAAGGTTATGTTATTATGTTATTATTTTTACAATATACTTTGTAGCTTCTCCTGAAGAAGCCATCAAATAAATGGCGAAATATTGAGAATAATTGAGATTTCAATTTGCACTGACCGCTTCCCGATAATACCGATTGAATGTTGAATTATTCCGGTCGAAAAAATATATATATATATATATATATATATATATATATATATATATATATATATATATATATATATATACATATACATATATATATATAAAGTAATACGACAATAAGTCAATAATCTTACTTATTTTGATAAGAATTCATAATTGTTAATATAATTATTGACCAAGTTGAAATATTATTAAATTTTAAATATCTGTATTAAAAAACACGAGTTGGTGGCAGAAGGGTGGAAATTTGAGTACTTTATAATTTAGAGTTGTAAAAATTGAAAAATGAAAATTTTGCTGGAAAACAAAAAACCCTTTTTTGAGATGGACATCCTCTTCACTTAGGGGTATGGAAAATACCCCCAACAAGATAACCCTAATAAGCCAAAACAAAATAACCCTAATAGATAACAAAGTAAAGTAAATTAATAATAAAATAAATCAAAATCGGTTAAGCCGTTTCGAAGATACATTTATACTTTTAGCAATAGTAGGCATTTTTTATAGAAAATATCTTGATTTTAGTTGAAGTTTAGTTGCGAATATCAACTTTGTCAAAACTATTATATTTCGTTACCATTCGCACCGAAACGTTAACTAGAATAAATATTTTTTCAATCAAAAAATTTTGCTTTTGGTTAAATATCTTAAAAACTAATCATACTCAAAAAACCATACAGAATATGTTCTGCACGAATGCAACATGTGATATATTGTAATGAGAATTCAATATTGATATCCAACTTAACTAATGTCCAACTATTCCTTTTTACATTAATATGTAATAAGGAATTAATATATCGATTATTAATTATATCCGACATTAATATCGGAAATAATTAATACAGAACACGTTTGCTAAGGATCACTCTCATAGTATAGGATCCCGATATAAAACGACCTTCACCGCGATGCTTATTTGATAAAACGTATTTTTTATTTAACTTAAGTTGTCAATAAACATATTACATATGTGTTGCCTAACAAATTTTGGTCCAGGGTATGTTTAATTAGTAACTAAAAAACTTTTTTTTTAAACATTCCACCGGCTTGCTTATTAGATAAATTCTATGCCAATCGAAAGTATGAAGATCATAGAGTATGCAAACGTTAGGTTGCCTATTTTTTTTTCCGTCACAACTATCGGGTAGCCAGGTATAAACAGGTAAATCGATACTAGCATTCTGCAACGGTCTGATTATTAAATGAAAATTACACACAATAAAGAATATTGTACTATAAACACGGTGGCATACGGTTGCTTGCGAAAAATCAGTCCCGAATTCCGGTTGTTAAATTTTAAAAAGCAAAAGTTGCTGCGAGTGAGAGGCTCCAACGAACCAACCTATACGATAGACGAGGACACAGCATAGCAGCTGTTTGAAGTCCGTCCATTTAAAGAAAGAGAGTGCGCATGCTATTTGTTGTTGGAAATGAAAAAGATAGCGAAAGACTCGTATATGATAACCTACAAATTCAAGTGACGCACTGGGTAGCTCAAGAAAATTGTTTTTAAAGTTTTTTTTACGATAAGCTAACTTTAATACACAGTTTTTAAAAGTTTCATCATTAAAATCAATTATGTCATCATCCGAATCACACAATTCATTTTTTCCACAATAAATATTAGCACGTTTTTTCAATTGTAACTAAAGCGACAATCTACTCCAAAATGATGCACAGCATATACGAGTCTATCGCTATCCTTTTCATTTTCCACAACAAATAGCATGTGCACTCTCTTTGAATTGACGGACTTCAAACAGCTGCTATGCTGTGTCCTCGTCTATCGCATAGGATGGTTGGTTGGGACCTCTCAGTCGCACACATTCACTCGCAGCAATATTTTGCTTCTTAAAATTCAACAACTGGAATTCGGGACTGATTTTTCGCAAGCAACCGTATACCGTGTTTATACTATAATAGTCTTTATTGTGTGTAATTTTCATTGAATAATCAGACCGTTGCAGAATGCTAGTATCGATTTTCCTGTTTATACCTGGCTACCCGATAGTTGTGACGGAAAATAAAAGGCAACCTAACGTCTTTATACTCTATGGTCTTCATACTTTCGATTGGTATAGAATTTATCTAATACGCAAGCCGGTGGAATGTTTAAAAAAAAAGTTTTTCAGTTACTAATTAAACATATCCTGGACCAAAATTTGTTAGGCACCCGATATGTAATATGTTTATTGACGAATTAAGTTAAATAAAAAATACGTTTTATCAAATAAGCATCCCGGTGAAGGTCGTTTGATATCGGGATCTTAAACTATCTTATCAAAAGGTCGTAGAACAGGTCTGAAATCCCAAGAATTTCCTAAAATATTTTGCATACATTATGAGATGTATTTAATTAGTCTTGAAGATTCCGGTAATCCCATGTAATGTTTTTCAACAGTTTCATGGGGATCATCGATTATTATATGCATATGATATGTGCTTGATGTGTTTGGAAAAACAACGAAGTTTAATTTTCTAGATGTTTGCCATAATATTCACTGATAATTTATTTCCATTATGGGTATTCAACTATATTTCCAACGAGTTAGATGTTCTACGGAAGGCACTAAGTTTTCGTTGACGTTTCGTTGTATATCACAATAATAATAATATAATTACTTTTGACAAAGTTGTTACAACGAAAATGAAATTTTTAACGTTCAAAATAACCTGTTATTGCTAAAAACATTAAAAGTATATATATATATATATATATATATATATATATATATATATATATATATATATATATATATATATATATATTGTGAATTCTTTCGGGAAGCGGTCTGTGGGAAAATGAAAACTCTTACGTTCTCGTTAAACTCAATTCCCGAAAGAATTCACAATATTTAATACGTAGTACGGTCGATAACAATACTCTTTATTATATATATATATATATATATATATATATATATATATATATATATATATATATATATATATATATATATATATATATATATATATATATATATATATATATATATATATATATATATATATATATATATATATATATATATATATATATATATATATATATATATATATATATATATATATATATATTTATTTTGAAAGTTTTTAGCATTAACAGGTTTTTTAATATGAAAAAGTTTATTTCTGTTGACGTTTCGTTGTTATATTATAATATTACAATATAACAACGAAACGTCAACAGAAATAAACTTTTTCATATTGAAAAAAAGCCTGTTAATGCTAAAAACTTTCAAAATAAATACCTCAAACAGGCAATAAAGCAATTTCAAGAAATATATATATATATATATATATATATATATATATATATATATATATATATATATATATATATATATATATATATATATATATATATATATATATATATATATATATATATATATATATATATATATATATATATATATATATATATATATGAACTAATTTATTACTACTAGAGGAACAATCTGGGTTTAGAAGAGGCAGATCATGTATAGATGATGTTTTCATCTTGAAACAACTAATTGAAAAACGAAGAGAATATAATTTAGAAACACATATAATATTTATAGATTTTGAAAAGGCCTTTGATAAAGTAAACAGAGGAAAGCTATGGCATATTATGCAAGAGAGAGGATTCCCTCGCCATTTGATACAGGCATGCCAATCATTATACCAAAACACCAAGATACTTATCGGCACCCACCAGTTGAAAGAAGTTGAAATTAACCAGGAGTCAGGCAAGGTTGTGGATTGTCCCCAACTCTTTTCAACATATACATAGATGACATTATACGAACATGGAAACTAACGGCCGCCCCTGGCATCAGACTAAATATGACCACCTACATTAATACATTACTATTCGCAGACGACCAGGCGATTATACAAGAAAACGAGGATGACCTCCAAAGGTCGACTTTTAACCTTTACAAACTCTGTCAAAATTATGGAATGAAAATCTCAATAAAAAAAACCAAGACTATGGCCTTTAAGGGTAAAGAACCTATTCGCACGAAGATTATTATTGAGAATAAGTGCATAGAACAAGTGTCGCATTTCACATATCTAGGATGCGACATTACTTATGATTATGATGATGACATGGTAAAAAAACTACATAACTTCCAACGTATTTGTGGCACTCTGAGTAGAACACTCAGAAGACGTACACGAAAAAAGACGCAAATTAAGCTATACAAAGTTATGGCAACTCCCACCTTACTTTATGGTTCGGAGACATGGACATTGAATACCCGGGATTTAGGTAGAATCCAAGCGGCAGAGATGAGATATCTGAGGTCAGTAAAGGGATGCACACTACTTGATAGGATTCGGAATGACGATATCAGGCGAGAGCTGAGGATATTCAATTTATGCGACAGAATACGAGAATACCGCAACTGCTGGAAAGACCATGTACAGCGTATGACAGATGCGAGACTACCTAAGGCCACTTTTAATTACAGACCGAAAGGTAGAAGAGACCGAGGCAGGCCCAGAAAACGATGGTTAGAACAATGAGGCCGGAACAGGCGACTACGCCTATTCCTTGAAGTTGATGATGATGATGATGATGATGATGATATATATATATATATATATATATATATATATATATATATATATATATATATATATATATATATATATATATATATATATATATATATATATATTATCTCTAGATATTACCTTAAAATGGAAATATTTCATTTCTAATTGACGTTTCGCATATTAACTTTCAAAAGTATTTTAGCTTAAAATAGTTGTACAACTACAGTTGTTTCAAAATTTTTTCCTTTCAAAGTGTTGATAAAGCTACAATTTGTAAGGATACGTCAATTAGAAAACGTTTTTTAGGTCTGTTGTTAATGCCAAGATTGAATTAGTGTTTATAATTAATATTTATAATGCAAATTTTTAATTGTGAAATTTGATAATTCATTATACAAAAACGGCGAAATTGAACGTATTGGTGTTACATATATTAACTCTTCAATATCGAAGCAAAATGTGTTTTAACGGTATTACTAAGTATCCAATGATTCAATTTTTTTTCAGTTTCAACTTTATAATTAGCGTCCATTGTACGAAACTGTAATAGCCTTATATTTCTGTAAATTTGCGAAATCAAACACTGAAACAAGTTTTTGTTTTGTTTCCAACTCGTAATATATTTTTTCCACGAAGTCGAAATCATGTGAATGTATACCTACAAAGTGGAATGAACAAATACTTCAAATATTTTAGAGCTGCGAAAGGAAGTGATTGAAATTTTCAACTCGTGTTCTGTTTATCTGATGACACCAAAATAGCTATTCGATATTTATTTTCGAATAATGAACAAATAAATATTCGTGTTCAATATGTATGAAACAGATGTATGTCTATTTTCATATTTGCCTTCGAATAGAATGTTTTCTGAGAACAGGAAATATACCTGAATGGTTTTTATGAATCATTCGTCCATTGGAATTATTTGCATGTTTATGATTACTCATAGTTCGTATATATAATAATTATAATCAAATATGACAGTAAATTGTGCCGAATGATAATAGAACTCCCGACTATGATTCGGGTTCGAGCCATGAGAAGCCATTTTTTAAATGTTTGTTTATGATTGAAGTATTTTAATAATGATAATAGTGGGGTAATGTGCATTGATTACAAGCCCATTGGCCGTTTCTAACGGGCGTTAAACTGTAGGTCACTGAATAAAAAAAAATAATTTTCGGCCAACAGATTGAAAGTATACCTTCATATACTTTTTTGTAGTATGATTTCAAAGTATATGTTATGAAAGTTATTTAAAATATCATATAATAATAAAGTGTGTAATAGAAGACGAGGCAAGCAGTACATTTTGAAAATTTCTTTAATTTCGTCCAAATATCGTAGCAATAATAATATTCTATTAATGTGTTATGTCAAGATTAATCATCGGCTACATAAGTGATAGTTGAATTGTAAAATGTTTAAAAAAGAAAGAATATTTTCGAGATGATCTTTAATGAAAAATTTTCCTTTGGTCGCATTGAAGAGGATGATTGTAGTCACTAAGAAAGGCCCCTGTTAAAAATAATAAATTATAAATTTTTTATACTTTTTCACTATTTCACCATTTCAAAATATTTTTTCATCAATTAATTTTATTTTTATAAATTATTAGGTTTTATATTTATTGGATAAAATGTTTGATAGGTTTTTATATAAGAAATAAGTTTTAATGATTCTTAATACTTGGGTTTTATTTATGGTACATCATTGTCCATTGATTTTTGACCATATGTTCTCTACACAAATATTTCATTCTTCTTCAGTGTTTAGTAGCCATTTGCTATCTACTCCTAGGCATAAGGTTATCCTATTTCCTTTCACCTGTCTCGGATTCTTGCCTTCAGATATCAATTTTGCTGCTGCCTCTGTGATGTTGTCGATCCTTTTTGTACCAGATTCACCTTATTTTATCTTGTCTGGGGATATCTGCACAAGCCCATTTTAATGTTACCCCTTTACATTTGTTTGCCGACGGATTTCCTCATTGCTAATATGACCACGTGGACTAATACTAAGCTTGAGTCTCCAAATTGAGCGTTGAGTTTATTAGCTGCTCTAATTGTCAGTGTAATACAAATATTTTATTATATATATATATATATATATATATATATATATATATATATATATATATATATATATATATATATATTTCCTTAATTAGAACAAATGCTCAGATGATTTGATTCTCTGGCTTGTAGTCCGTTATCTGAATAATAAATACACAAATCTTAATCTCAAAATTTCGCCGTTTATTAGCATTTTCGGAAAATAACAAAGTACCTACGATAAACTACATACATGTTAACATAAAATTTACAAAATACTGCAACTTTACTGTATCGTCGAAAATAAAATTTATGTTAATAGAACTATCGACTAATCA
This sequence comes from Henosepilachna vigintioctopunctata, assembly GCA_030704895.1. Classification (NCBI taxonomy): domain Eukaryota; kingdom Metazoa; phylum Arthropoda; class Insecta; order Coleoptera; family Coccinellidae; genus Henosepilachna; species Henosepilachna vigintioctopunctata. The sequence continues at coordinate 380,305 of JARQZJ010000133.1, forward strand.
ATTTAACTGAATCTCAAATGAAGGAAGACATTTTACCCGATCAAACACGAAACAGGCAAAAAACAAAATGAACAAAGATTTATTTGTATTTATAAATATTTTTTAAATTTGTTACAGATATGCAAAAATTTCATCTTTGTTGATTTCTGCCTTTTTGTTTGCTCTGAAGGTCAATAACCGGGACCGAAAAATATCTTTTCTAAGGCATCGATTGCATTCTGCTTCAAAAATTGCCTCAACTGGGTCGTTCGGTACCTTTAAATTAATAAATAAGGTTGTTAAGAAAAATACTATTAATATTAACACACTTGGCTTAAGTTTCACTAAATATATTAAAAGCTCTACATATATTTCGGATGGTTAATCCATGATAAAGAGTATACAATGTTACTGAAACATATGTAGAGTTTTTAATATATTTAGTGAAACTTAAGCCAAGTATGTTAATTTTTATTTATTGTTTTCAACATAATGTTTTACCAAGGATAAGCGAAACCTCCGTGTCATGTATTTACGAGAGTTCTCCTGCATCTTATTGGATATAAGTTTTCCAAAAACGTTATTTTATTAATCCCCGACATCAAGGAGATGAATATTTTAATGAAATATCATGTCAAAATGTCTGAAGTTTTTCTTTCGCTTTTCTTGTGTGGAAAAACAACCAGTTGATATATCATAGTAACTATGCAACATATTATCCTCTCAGATTCATTGGGACATACAACATGCAATACCATTGGCAAACGATCCCTTCAATGTGAAAAATTTGACTTACGTTTATCTTTTTTCTTTATATATGAGCCTTCTTTTGTTGATTTTTGTACTGCTTTTCCTTGGGATAGACCTAAAGATAAAATGCATATTTTTTAATTCTTTTTTCATTTTAGTTACAAGGATTTTTATTGGTCTTGGATGACATAATGGATGGATCAGAAACCAGGAGGGGTCAGCTTTGTTGGTATAAGCATAATGAAATTGGTTATAATGCAATAAATGATGGTTTGTTATTAGAACACGCTATTTATCTTTTGCTAAAAAAACATTTGTCCGATCACCCCTCCTATTTAAAATTTGTGGAACTTTTTCATGATGTTACATTAACGACCACTATAGGACAGTTGTTGGATGGCAATACTTCAAATGTTAAGACTTACACTATGGAAAGATATGATCTCATAGCTTATTATAAGACTGCCTATTACTCCTTTTACTTACCTGTTTGCCTGGCACTCTATTTTACTAATCATTTCAATCAAATTATGCATCAAAATGCCAAGAACATCTTATTAGAAATTGGAAAATTTTTTCAAATCCAGGTATGGTATTTATTTCATGTGTATCCATAGTCAATTGTTTTCAATCGTTTGTCAAAATTAATTTAATTATTTGATTTAAATTGGATATTAATAATTACTTTCCTTATCATTCACAATTATTTATGTATGAGTTGAAAGAAATAAGATTAATTTTTATTTGGTAATTTTTCACATAACTAAGCTGCAGATTTATTTTTGCACTTTATATAGGTACTAAGTTTTCAACTAATCTAAGGAATAATATTCAATTGCAATGATTGTTACTTGTTTTTTGACAAATATATGATATTTTTTCAGGATGATTTCCTGGATTGCTTTGGAGATCCCAAGGTAACAGGCAAAATTGGTTCAGACATTGAAACTGGGAAATGCACTTGGCTCGCTGTTACAGCGTTCCAACTGGCAACAGCAAGTCAGAAATCACTACTAGAAGAAAACTATGGTAAAAACGATCCACAAAGTGTGAAAAAAATTAAAGATCTATACCTGGATCTAGAGATCCCTAAATTATTCACTAATTATGAAAAGCAAAGTTACAAACGGATTGAGTCAAGTGTGGACACCTTACCTGAGGAATTACCTCGGGAATTATTTGCTAAAATCTCTTCAACTATCTATAAGAGAGTGTATTAATTGTTTGAATCGTTTTCACACATATTTATTTTTCCTTTTATAAAAATATAAATTTATATATTTTTATAATAAATATTCTCGTTTATTACTGTTACAGTGTATTTGATTTCTTAGAAACAACAGCCAGTCAGTTTAAAAAGAAATGTATTCATTTGTGTTCAACATTACTTTATTGATCAAAATTTTGTTATATTGATAATTTTCGTATTTACTACTTTCAAAGAAGTGGTAATACTTTTGATATAGAATCAAAGCGTTTGCAATAAATACATTTCAAAACTATTTTATTTTGCACTTATGACAATAACTTTTAAGTTATGTTATTGTAAGAAAAAAACATTAATGATTTCAAAAATATATATAGTGTTCACTAATTTTTTTGGTTTACAATCCCTTCATCAGGTGGATGAACACTTCAATGTTGACGATATATATTATCTGCACTGTAATATATTATTAAGAATTTTTTAAAATTCTTGAAATGTGTTTATAATCGTTTGACACGGAATTTAAACATGTATCTCTCTCCTCTATAGACTATTTAAAAACAAACAATTAAAAATTAAATATAATATGGATTACAAATGTTGTCATTATCTCCCTGGGAGTTTCATTCAAATAATTTCAAATAGCCCCTACATATATATATATATATATATATATATATATATATATATATATATATATATATATATATATATATATATATATATATATATATATATATATATATATATATATATATATATATATATATATATATATATATATTTATATATATATATATATATATATATATATATAGATTCACAAATCATTAATACTTAGTCAATACTGTGAGTCTTAATCGAAATATTTCAAATAAAACACTCTGGGAGCTGTCTACACAAATGTTGTCAACGAGAACAAACATATCACTTTCGACACTGAATATTAAATGCGCTTCGAAAAATCATCGAACTTGTTGAATGATAATAATTCACAATTGTGTGATTGTTATTAGAAATCATCAGTCTAATTCAATCAAGAATTTATGACTTTCAAAACGACCCCAGGTCCTGTATCCGAATGAGGAGAACATTAGTTCAATTTTACGTCGTACGTTGAACTCTTATATATTCACTAGTGCTGGGGATGCATGTCACAAAAGCGACAAATTTTCTTTTAGAAAATAGTGACCGGAGCAATAAAATTCTGTAATGTATAAGAATTCTAGTCGTTCAGCACCTTTCATGTAATCATTTCCACAATTTGGTATTGCGGAGATATCAACCTGAAATGATCACAAGAATGACTGAAGCAAACAAATCATTTGTATAAGATACTAGAAAATATAGAGTTTTGAGAATTAAACTTGGTGATAATAATCTTTATTCCAATCTTAAAGAAATTATATTATATATTAAATAAATAGAACTTAATTGTTTATGAAATATAAGAGTTGTTCTTTATATTTTTCGTATTAAAAAACTAATTTTAATCTCAGAGCAAAACTTTATTAGGTATAGATATTTTTCTTGCGCGAAGCCCATTATCATTTCTAAATCTACTGAACAAAATAATTAATATACATGTAATATATAGAAGATCGAATAAATAAAAATATAGCAATAGTCATAGTATAGCATTTACATAAATCTGAAAATACAAAGAAATTTTTAAATAATTGAATATTTTTATACGACACTTCTGAGAGAATCTTCAATCTTTAGCTTGCTTCTCAACTTAAGTTCACTAGATCTTCTGTTTTTGGTTCTCCAGTATAAAATACTCAGAGTTTTATTTGATATTTTTTTTCTTTTTTTTTTAAATTTTTCCCAAGCATGTCCTGTAAGTATGTTCCTGTCTTCAAGATATGAAATCTGTTGACTCAATTATTATTCAACTTCATCTCTGCTCATTCTAAATCTCGCGAAATCTTCAAAAATAATATTATCGTCATCGTCATTGGTGTAGCTATTTTCATATCTAGATCTTTCGATTGACTTCATTTTTTTCAGTGCCCGTGCCTTATCTTTTTCAATACTTCCAGGAGCTGGATTCAACAGCTTAAATGGCACATCGGTGACTAATTCTCCTCCAAGGGTTCCACAATTCAGTTTTACTCTTAAGGAGTACGAAATCACAATACCAATAGCATCTATTGGACACTTACCTTCAGGAACCAAAGTGGAACTAGCAAGATTAACATCATCATCTTTAAGTCTTCCATCCAAAGCAATACCTCGTCGATCCTTATTGCTGGAAGCTAAAGGTACCAAATAAACAACTTTAGTAAAGCTTGCTCCTGGCGTTATTGGACATCCTTCTCTGGTCTCCAAACTGGCCACATATTTTGAAAATTGAGCATTTACCATGGTGACTTCGCAATGTTGAACTACATATACTTTAATGTTTCTCACTTGCTTTCTTGAATTATTACTGATCATGATGTTAGCACCTATCTTTTCCCCGTGATAATAAAGATCTTTGTCCAACGTAACCTCTAGGTTTATTTTTCCACTTGAGAAAGTGAAACCCTTAGATACCAATGAGCTTGGAAGTCGATTACCTTCTCGAACCATTGGGGCATGTTGGAGTTTCTTAATAGCCAATGTAACGGTACTTCTTTTATGACCTTTGTCGTCATCGTTAGCAACAACATAAACTTTCACATAATATTCCACACCAAGGGGCTTTCCGCCATCATCTTCGCCTGGTTGTAAGATTACTGAGCAGGGGGACATATCAGGAAATCTGAATAGGAACGGTGTGGCATTTGGGCCCATTTTCTTCATCAATTTCTCTTGAATTGTTGTTAAAGCTTCTTTTTCTACCGTTTTCTTAGCCGGGATGAGTTGTTCAGAAGCAACGACCATTTCTTTACTGAACTTGAGACCCATGACCTCATCCTCTTCTCTGCCATATCTGTAGACCGTGATGACCTGTCCATAAAGTTTCCTTCCTTGAAGATAACCATCTTCTACTACTACCACACCATCAATTGGATCTGTGTGGTCCAGATGATCGATGAAGTCTCGTTTACCAAGATAGACGGTGACTTTACCATTAGGTGCAGTTTTTTTGAATACTTTGACGGCAACAACCATTTGATTTAAAACTGTACGGTTTGTACAAACTTCTCTGGATTTATGAAACTGGTATGATTGAAAGCTCTACCAGAAGTGATGAGCAAGCGGGCTGTCGTTTCTTTTAAATACTCGTCACAGGCTTCTTGTTTTACATCACATTTAATCCTCTAATGAAATTATAAACTGGCTAATAGGATTCATTTGTAAGGTTTCTTGATTCTTACTAGATCATCCAAAATGACGCACGTCTTTCTTATACTTTCAATAAATATTATTTCTTTGTAGCTAGAGTAAATTATGAAATTTATTTGAATAAACTAAAAAAAAAATTGAAGCATGATAAGAGATTCAGCCAAAGAGTATATAACAACAAATATTCATAAATGCCAAAGAGTTATTAAAAGTTATACATTTTCTATTACCTATTTTATAATCGCCAAGAGAATTCTTTATTTCTTTTCCTCTCACTAATTAGACGTTTTCCACCAAAACATGAATAAATTGTGTCTACAATAGCTATCAAAAACTACACAAGCTAAATTCTTCGAAAGAAAAATTAAGTAATATTTTCAATTATTACTGTATACTTTTCCACAACATAATCAACAATCAAGAAACTTCAGTTCTTAAAACCAACTATATTGTATTTAATTGAAGCGGAACAGGCCGATAATGCTCAATTAAAAGGAAAATGGTTATATGAAAAAAATTTTCGAATTTCAGTCAGAAATGTTTCTCAATAGGAAGAATTGTAGATTCGAATTTCAAAAAACAGATAACACCTTAGCTCGTGAATATGGAGTTGCCAATCAATAGCGACGCTCAATTCACGAAATAATGAAAAACTGATGTTTGGTTTCAATCAATCCTATTACGGAAAGAGGGAATATCAGCTAAATAGAATAAATTCTCTGACAAAATGAGGGCGAGCTTGTAAAAGGGTTTGGTCGATTGATATCGATTTTCGATAATAAAAGAGCAAATATATCAATTTATGAAATTATGCCAATGTCAATTGACTACTTTCACAATAATTGGTGTAACATTTTTGAATATATCGAACAATTAAAAACATATCGCTAAATTTGACACATAAATTGTTCACACACACACAACATATTATGTAGAGCTACAGTAGCTCGAAAATGGGTTATAACTCATTATCAAGAGTTTAGAATAAAACCTATTGTTATCATAAACTGTTGATAACGGGTTTGTAGCTCGAAAAGTATGTCGATCGATTTGAATAATTTCTGTGGGATTCAGCACACTGCTTTTAATTAAAAAAACTGATGCAAACTAAAGTTGATATCGGTATTTTATATATAGGTTCATAAAACTAGTTTTGAGTATAACGCTAGATAATAATACGATACAATTAGATCTTCAAGGACTAATTTTTGAAATTTTTCAAAGGAAAAGCAAGGAAAGAATTTTTGTGAATGGAAATATTTGATCAGTTAATTATTGATATTTCTTTAACTTGATTGAAAAATCGGAACTTCCAGAGACATTTTCCATATTTTCGGGAGGTCCCCATCTAATAGTGATTGCTTATAGATATCTAAGTATCACATAAGGAGAAATTAGACGTTTGAGTATCTTTTAACAAAAACTGCTCTTCGATAATACAGAAATCTGAATAAGAATTTAAATTCTTACTAAGATTTCTTTAAATTCGTTATTTTTATTTATCGAGTCCAATTTCTCGAAAACATTTTTTATGCTCATATAAACAACTCAAGTATGTTTATATCGGAAAATGTTTATTCCTGAATATTCTTGCAACATACCGACTTCTACACATCAACTACTCTATTAAAATTTCACATATTATATATAATAGAAAATACTAGGACATCCCTTCGAAAAATATTTCAATTAATTAAAAGAATGTCATGGCAGATCTGGATATTTGAACATGTACGATACAATGCCTCCATTATCCCTCTGGAGATAAATGTTAGGATATTTGTTGAATCGATGCCATACTTTATGGAACCTCAATACAGTATGTTTCGTTCGACAAGGAATTCGTCAGTTGAGGTTGAGAGTCATCCATCACCTAGTGAGGCAACGACTTCAACCTAAGACCTTCTTATGATTCCAAAAAGAAACGTCAAATAATATTGTCAACGTTTATTTGACAAGTATCATAATGTTTTTACATGTCACTAGATTGTATTCTTTCCATATTTCTGGGGACTATTCGGTGTTATTTTTAAAAGAACGAAAATATGTACAAACGTGTGTAACGACACTGAATTTGTTTATAATTCTCTAACATTTATTCCCTGAAGGAAAATGGAGACATCACAAGAGGAGAGCCAATATGCTCCAAACACTGTCAACGGCTGCAACTAATTGCGGGATATACAGCCATAATTATAATAAGCGCTAGATGTTGGTATCTATTTTATTCTCCACTTAGCTTTCGAAGGTATTCCCTTCTTCCTCAAGGTTTCTACAAAAATATAGATTGCACTATTACATTTTTCTGAAATTATATCGTAACATTTCAACTTACGAATATTAAGATCTACAGGTTCTGAGGATAGTCCCTTCAGTTGACAAAGCTTTAACAAATTGAAACAATATTTAGAATTGTCTCATAATTTAATACAAATACGCATTACGACGTTTCTTTAGCAAATGCTGAATTAATACTGAATTGAGTATTAATTCAGCATTTGATAAAGAAGTAGTACTTCGAAATGCGTATTTGTATTAAATTATGAGAAAATTCTGAATATTGTTTCATTATGGATATTAACTTTCTCAATGTATCGGCCTCATCAATCATCAACTTAAACAAATTGCTTCACGAGACGTAGTTTTATATGCAAAGGCGGAAAATGTTTTTTCTGTCGACAAATTGCTGATTTAGAATGTTTGGATCACCAGATCTCAGGTCAGATCTTGGCGTCCACTTCGACTGCACCCAATGCTCCTCACGAGCTCTACTGTCCCACATACATAGAAAACAGGGATACTTGGTATATCCGCGTTACTGGCCAAGAAGGAAACGAACCATTTTAAGGTCAACACAGATGATCCATTGGTGAAAGTTAGATTTCAAGAAGTTGTCTAGACAATACGAATCTAAACCTATTCCGCCGCGTCAATACAGCCTCCAGTCGTGATTGGAAAAAGTTCCGCCGACAGGAGTGCAGTATGGCTTTCTGTAATTCCAGTAAGTGTAAAAGTATGCGCAACAACTGTAGAAAAAAAATTGACGTGATAGAAAAAAACTGATTAAAGTTTTGGAATCAGCATGTCAATTTACCTCTAAAACAGCCTAAAAATTAAAGGCAACAGAAATATATATAAATATATAAAAAACAGAAATATATATAAATGATATTGTAATATAATTACACTGTTAATAATTCATATTATTAACTATTTAATGATATATCACAACTTTGCAAAACTTTTTAAGTTTTATAATATAATTTTATTTTATAATATTTTAAAAAAATATATTTATATTTTTTTTATATATATATAAATATATATATATATATAAAAATATATATATATATATATATATATATATATATATATATATATATATATATATATATATATATATATATATATATATATATAGGAACACAAGATTTGGCACATAGTTTATATTCATAAATAATCTTAACTGTGTTTATCAAACTTTATTATCTGATCGTTATTTATGTCAAACAAAAATAATTTATAAATTTTTTATGTTAGGTATTTCAAACTGCAATAATAACATAATGTTACATTTCTGAAAACATCAGTCATGAGCATTGTTCTTAAAATCAATTAGTCTCATTTTCTTATATATTATAGAGAAGTATATATTATAAAATTAGAAACTTATTATATTTTTAATTATGGTTTTTGTATTCAATCATTGTGTTTATTAGTACAGAAAAACATTCAGTTAAAATGGAGTTTTAGCTGATGTAATATGAATTATGATGTTATATGGTTCAGACTTGAATTAAAGAGTTCCTTTCTATAGGAAAAATACTTAAGAGAGAAAATTCACAACACCCTGATAAAAGTGGGAAAATCATTCATTCAACTATGATGTTTCAGGTTCCTTATTGTAGGTTTCCATGATTTTTTCCATTATTTCCCAATTTTTATCCTTTTGCAAATCCTTACAAAATATAGAATACCATATTTCATCATTATCTTCCATCAAGGGTAAACGAATTCCTAAGCATTGTAATGCTAAAGAAATGCAAGCAATTGCAATATGCTGAGGTTCATAATCTAAAATACTAGGATCATGATGAAAATCTTGCAAAAATGCAGCAGATGTTCTTGCTAAGGGAGATGAATTCCAGCTATCCTTTCCAACCCATCCTTCAAGAGATTTCAAATAATGTAACAAATACTTGTGAGGATGGACTATGGATACTTCAAATTTCAGCGCTCTCATTATAAGTAATTCTGCCTGTACGATAGCATCTCTCATAGTCCAATATTCTTCACCAATTTCTAAAGGATTACTTCCTCGATGAAGAGTACTGTGGGCAACGTTAATTATATCTCTTATTTTTAAAGAATCATCTTTAACTTTTCCAGCTAAGTACAGGGAAGATGCTGCAATCAACTGATAATACATATAATTAGAATTCCAATTTTAACTCAAAATATGTTACATTTTCATCAGTGAAATCCGAATAAAAGTATTCATTTCATTGATTCATAAATTGTAATTAAATCCGATAAAGAAATAGTTGAAACTTTACTGTTTTCTATTTCTCTTCCATATAAACCAAATGTGTCAAGTAAATAAATTATATTGGCCATTTTTTAATAAATAAAAAAGAAATATTTTAAAAGTTGAAAAAAAATTAATGTAATTGATGGAATTTGTCAAATGACATTCTTGTAAATATGTCACTGCAAAAACTGTCATTCAATTGTTAATAAAGATAAAATGATACTTTCACTGAATCTAAATGGTCTATTAATATATTTACATATGCTGAATTGCAGTGTTGTATTACAAGAATATTCTTGAAAACTATGAAATTGCCTGAGAATACATAAGATATAAGTCTATAGAGACATTCAACAACATGATAAAGCCATAATATACACATTTCAACATCTAATTTTCTTATCAAGAATCAATGAGAATTTTAATACATGAAATAAAGACTTAATTTTTCCTAATTTCCATTCATATTGCCTAAACTTAATTTTACAAACTAATCAAATAATTTTCTTTTAATAAATGCCTGTCTTTCCTGTATTAAGTGGGTTCTGAATCATTAAATTTTATACAAATTGTTAAGTATAGATATTTAAAGAGGGAGATACCTCTAAATCATAAGTTATAGTTAATCTAAATTAGTTTCATATTAGTTTCAATAGACAAAAGCATTAATAAGAAGATATAACTTAGGTTAATAGTGAAATCATTTTATCAATAAGTGGGCAATATTTAACCCCTAATTATGTTTTACTTACAAAATATTTCTAGATTGGGTAAATATTTGAATTCTTATCTCCTTTACTTCTATAAATAATACCAGATAGTTTCCAGATATATATATATATATATATATATATATATATATATATATATATATATATATATATATATTTGAAGAAATAATATGTAAACATTATGTATATCAAGAAATTTATGCCTTCAAATCGCATTAGTTCTATTACTACTAATTATCAACTTATAAGATCTCTAAGAAAATTTAGTTTGAATTCTTAAAATGACTTGGGTTTTCTAAATTTTTACCATTAGTTAATTATTTTTTACAACTATAATATCTTTTAAAACAACTAGTTTTATTCAACCTCTGCTAAATACTTACAAAATAATCATAGTTTGAATGATCAACAACCTCTTTGAAAAACCTATGCATTAAGACTGAAGCAGTAGCAAGTGTCAATGGTTGTGCATTCAATTTGATACCACATTCAAATATGAATCTGGAGGGAGTGAATCCTTTTTCAAATTCTCTTTGCCGATAGTCAATGATTGGAGCTTTACGTTCCTTAACTCTTTGTAATTCCATTACATCAATCACATCCTTCATTGTGGTTTATTTTCTGAAAAATGAATTATTTTTATACATGAATTCTATTTATATATGGAACACCTTACATACTATGAAATGTTGGTAGGAGAAATAACAGAAAACTTTAAAAGCACGTCAAAAGAAAAATATTAGTAATACTCACAGTTCAAGGTATAGTCAGTTCAATGAGAAAGTTATGGTATTACCAAAATTTTGTTTACTCAAGTAGCAGGAGGCAAAAACTGGAGCAAGGAACAATACAATTCCTCCTTTGACTACTACTTTCTATTCTAAGTTTCACAAGACAGCTTTAAGTTAAGTTACCGCTATGTGCGTAAAGTTCAACATAAATGTTTGTAAAATACATTCACAGAATTTACTCTTCATCTTTTCATTATTTCTTCGGCTTATGTGTCCATCACAACACAGCCCAACTCTGCTTACAAGCCATGAACATAGACTTGGCAACGCCGCATCTGCTCAATCCGGTAGACCGATGGATCTTCGAACATCGGTCTACTTCATGTTATAATTGCCTTTTTAGAAAACTTTTCAGCGAAACTGTACTTTGTATGGAAAAATAGTTTCAACAAAAATTGTAGATCATACAATTATCTATAAGAATTAATAATACAAATGAGAGGTAATAATAAAAACTTGTCTAAAAATCACTGACTGAACAATTCTTTATTCGACTAGTTTCGCCTTTTACAGCATTATCAAGAATGTTGTCAACATTCATCGTCATCATTATATCTTCATCGTCATCATTATCATTAATTGTCATCAATTATTCTTGATAATGCTGTAAAAGGCGAAACTAGTCGAATAAAGAATTGTTTCAGTCAGATTTTTAGACAAGTTTTTATTATTACCTCTCATTTAAATATGAACTATCACAGAGTAGATTCATCGTCCATCGAATTAATTAATAATACACTTTTTTTCTAAGAAGAACTATGTCCGAGTAGCTATTCAAATGTTTTTATAATATGTACACTAACAAGTTCACTTTATCAATTAGAACTGACAATATGCTATAAATTTCATTATTTTTCATTCTCAGGTGAGAGTAAGTTTAATGCGTCAGTTTCTTTAAAGAGATGTGTACAGTAATTTGGACGGTTGAATGATTCTGATATCATATTTGTAACGAGCAAGCAAAATTTCCAGTTGAGACCATCTAGTTAATTTCAGTTGTAAAATCCGTTTTAAATTATTAGGAGACAGTTTATTTTTATTGATAAAAACATTTACATGCATATCTGAATCTACTAAAATCTGATTAATAATTAGTATACTGTTTATTTGTGAACATTCAGTTACGTTGGCTGGAAAATCTAGAGTGCAAAAAAATGCTGTTATTTTCAAAAATTTTTATATTCCACGATTTACATATTAAATTTTTTTTTTTATAATTGGATGTTGAATCAACAAAATTACAAATTTAATCTGAGTTTTCAAAGGCTTCATTCAATTTATTACAACGTTCCTTCAATGCTGGTTCTTTCAGCTGGATATTCTCTTTGAGAGCGGACTGTTTTTGATAAGTAGGGGTAAATGAAGAAAAATACTTGGCACTGCATTTAAATTGAATTTAACTTGAGCAGATGTTGCCTTCTGTTGATCAATCTAGCAAACAATGAATCCCTTCTCTAAGTGCAACCTCTGGAAAATGTTTGGCACAAACTACAGAATATTTTGTGGGGGTCCATGATGCCTAGAATATTTTTTAGCCATTGATTCATTAGATTTCCATCCTATGGAAAACGAAATACAGAAACTGACGGTTAGCCGATCTCGAGGTAAGTTTTGTAGTTCGACTTGCATCCAGGCACACAGCAATTACTTGGCATGTTAATTTTTGTGCTAATATCAAGAACAAGACCTACAAGAGATTAGTTCTAAATAAATACTAAATCTAACGAAGGGTAAGTAACTCTACTAATCACAAAAAAGGAACAATTCTAGCAAATAATGCTTTTGTTAATGTCTGAACTACTCAGTCAAAACATCAGTAATCGGAAGCTATTTACATACAAATTTCAAAAGTATTCCTTAGTCTGTAGCTGAAAAAAAAACACAGTAGCACTTTCTACACACTATACATCACATAATAGCACAACAACTAAAACGCGGATTTTTGTTTTTACACAATTATGAAATGGTAAAAGTTAGGTATTATTTCTACCTCTCCAGGTATAACCAAAAAAAGCACAACTTAAAACACAACAGATATTCCTGTTTATATAAGACATTTGCGGGAAATTTCTTTTGCTTGTTCTTCACAACTTCAAACAATAGCACTTTTCACAAATTGTTTTTGGATTTGAATGTTATTTCTCTCGTTAAATAGCGATTTATTCAGCAGCTATGACCAGAAACCATTACAACGTCATTACAGCATCATTATTTGTGGGTCTTACTTGGATGTTGCCAGATTTCCTAGTTCATGGCTTGTAAGTAGAGTTAGGCTGTGATTGATGACTCACATATAAAATAATGAATTTATTATTTCTTTCAAAGAAGATGTAAAAAGACTGGATGTCTGAGTGCATATCTCGGTTAGTTCAGAGCTACCACGCCTAATATTGAGAGTTCAATTTAATATAAAGTTTTAGATCGACTAACATAGGGTTGTCCAAATTGTAAGTCCTCAAAGGCCATAAATCTTGAATGTGGTTGCGGGCCATCACAGAACAAGGGTATGTTCTGTGCGGGCCATGTAGTAATAATTTATTATTATCCAGCTGTATTCAATTATACCGAAGAAATCGATTACAGTTCACAGCAAATCGTTGCTGTTGGACGAATGAATGTTGCGTGTCAATATTGCCAAGCATTCAAGTTTTTAAAGGAAACTCCTAGATTGTGTTGCACGATTGGCCAAGTTAAATTGGTGTCATTGGTGCCGCCACTTAAGCCATTACATTCATTGGATTCCAGAAATGAACTAGATTTTAAACATGTATTAACTCATATCCAGCAATGCAATAATGCTGTCAAAAATTAATTGAGTCAGAATTGTCAGGGCGTTTAAATAAATTAATAGGGGAAAGGCAGTGCTGAAAAAGTATTTTGTGTGCCAAGTGATATAGTGCTGATGGTACTACAATCAATTTGCTATATGCCTACAACATCCCATATTACGCTTATCTATTATCGATTATACCTATTAATAAAAATACGGAATACCAACAAAATTATTAAATACGCGCCAGAAAAAAGAAACCAAAAGTCTGTTGTAATATAGCATTAGAATGATAAACACTTTGTTTTTAAATATTTCCTCAGTTAATCCGAATTCAATATTCATTGTTAATACAGGATAATGTCGCTTGGGAGGCATTTTTATATACAGGTATTACTAAATATTACTTAAATATTTCCTGTGTTAATCCGAATTCAATATTCATTGTTAATACAGGACAATGTCGCTCGGGAGGCATTTTTATATACAGGTATTACTAGTACGGTTTTAAGTGCATCAGGAAATATACCAGTCACCATGCTGTTATTTATCAGATGAACTATCGTCTTTACTATACTATAAGAAATTTATTTGAGTGGGTCAGATCTTATTTCATCTATACCAGGAATTTTATAACTTTTGAATTCTTTGATTTCATTTACTAAATAATAAATCGCTTTCAAAAGTTTAGAAAAATACAATTGTGTTTGGATTTCAGAATTTATTTACTTTGATCGCGTTCCGAGATTTTAATGTAATCCTTTAAGCGAGTTTTGCCCCGATATTAGAAGCGCAGTTCAAGTTTCAAGATTTTCGAACTTGAAAATTAAACAACTTTAATACAACACATATTTAAAATTTTCTCATAATTTACTCAAAATTTTAAATATTGTTGTATTATGGATATTAATTTTCTCCAAGTATCGGCCTCATCAATTATCAATTAAACAACTTACAAAATTTAGCGAAACGGAATCGACCTCTTTGTAGCTTGTGAAATGAATATCTCCGGTTTGAAGACTGAATCATTTTACGCCTATGGGGTGATATTTATACCTTACAGAATTTTGAACCAACAATTTAGATAGTTCCAAAAGGTTTAAGCAGGTACATTTATATAGATATAAAAAAAAAGCTCACGGTATAAACCTGCACTTGTAACAACCGTTGATATATGTTTCGAGCTATTAGCTCTCCTCAGGACATTTCAGATGTTCGAACTTGATAATTAAACAACACACAAAATTCATTGAAAATGAATCGACCTCTTTGTAGAGTCGCGTTACATAAGAGGATATTTATGTTTCACATAGCTTTAATTCTCTTTTGAATAATTCGTCGGAAACATTATCGAAAGAAAGTTATAGTATACTTTTAATACCAAATATTCACAAATGGGATGATATCAGCATGATAACTACATCATCTTTTTCTTGTAGTCGATTTATTTTATATAGAGCACAGATAAAGATATATGTGAGTTTAATGCTCACATATAGCACCGAACACCGAGTATGAGCTTACGCCGGCTTCGTAGATTCGTATCCTTTACTTTGGCTTAAATCGGAAACTCCGCTTGTCAAAATTATCTGATGATAATTGTTGGTGAGGTGTATTTTAAATACAGTAAATTCTAAATTACTTAAGTGCTGATTGTTG
Organism: Henosepilachna vigintioctopunctata; assembly: GCA_030704895.1. NCBI lineage: Eukaryota > Metazoa > Arthropoda > Insecta > Coleoptera > Coccinellidae > Henosepilachna > Henosepilachna vigintioctopunctata. Next base: position 395,999 of record JARQZJ010000133.1, read on the forward strand.
AATGAGTAATTTGTAACAATGCACTGAAATTATATTCAGAAAGTGAAAAACGATTAGATTGTTGCACGACCTACTTATACAGTAAAGTAGTTCCCTGATCGTCCATTTTATTACAGGGCTTGCCTGGGAAATTAGACGTGACAGAATTTTGTGTAAAAAATACTTGTCGTGTGATCTATAAACGATTGAAAGTCGTTAGTTTTGACAAGTTTAGCAAACATGAGTGAAAATTACAACAAATAGTAGCAATTAATGACAGTAATCTAGTGCTAAGCAGTGAATTTTTAAATATCTTTGGGCAAACTTCTTAATCTCTATTTGAAAGTATGTTATATTGTTAGAGTAATGTTGCGAAATGATAATGTTATTTTTCCGACAGATAAATTCGCCGTGTACTTTAAATCCTTGAGACATGAGTCGTCCAGGACACAGAATTCAAGTACCCGATGATCTTCGTGAAGTTTTACTTGAATTCACTATAAGTTATTTATTAGAGCAGCCAGGAGATGTTGTAGAGTATGCTGCTGAGTATTTCAGCAGATTAAGAGAATCCCGAACATCAGCTTTATTGTATGAAGGTTCAGTCATATCTCCTGATGAAGAATCAACTATGTCTCATGAAGAAGGTACAGTTTTTATTTCATATATAACTAATTATGTCCAAAATTATTGTTATTATAAAGCTTTTAATCGTTATTAAAAAAAGCTATTCTTTCTGTAATTGGACTTTCAAAATTTAAATACGAGTTTTAAATCTTATTTAAACAAGTAATTTTTATTTTAATTTGTAAGAATTGTGTTGTAGTTATGATTGTGATGTCATACACATGAACATATAATAGAAAGGGTTGGACATATGTTTTAAAAGGTTTCAGGTTTTTTCAATGAGTCTAATGCTGAAAAAAATTAAAAGTTATAGATTCTTAAATACACAAAAAAATTTATCCCTATGTATAATATACACATAGATGCCTGCTTTCCACTCGTAATAGTTTTTCTTATTAAAATCCAGCACATATTCAACAGGTTATAAAAGTACTGGACTCTTGAATGTAATTGTTAATTTTGTTGTTTGCTTTATTAGAATCTGTTGATTGGTATGGCAAATTTTTCAATTTCTAATTCTATTTTTTACTTTAGACATTTAGTGATACACTTGTTTATGTAGAGAAAAGTAATTCACGCTTATACTAAGCATAAGTGTTAATATATAGGCAAAATATTTTTCTCAATATAAATTAAAGTTTCTTCATTCATACTACATTATAAACTACTTCTGCTTTTGTCTTAATTGTTAACTTTAATGTTTGAAGGATCTGATTCACAGTCCTTTAACATGAGTTTCTTTTCAGCAAAAAGAATAATAATGAAACATTAGATGAAGAAATTTTGGGATCTTGCTTAGCACTGCCTAAATTTCATAAACGTGTATTTTTTCAACAAAAGAAAAGTAATAAAAATTTGGTTTGCTGTTTTATTATTTCAATGTGTAATAATATAGGCATAATTATTAAGTTGAAGTCGAAATATGTATGATTATTTTCAGTATTATATGTGCCAGAATCAACTCCTGAAGTATAGATTTATCACTCCAAAATATTGTTGTATCACTATTTGATTTTGATGCAACACAATACAGAGTCCACTGAAATGAATCAGAGCTCAAAAGCTTTCTAAAAATATTAAACATACAAAACTAAATACAGTAATCATTTAATTTTTTATTTCAAATATGTAAGAATTTCGATCATAAATACATTTCAAGAACTTTAAATTTAAATTTTGGTGATTATAAAATGAAAAATCATGTACATATATATGTATATAGACAAGAAACAATATAAGTCATGTTGAAGTTAATTAGGCTTCTTTTGTGGATCTTGTCATCTAGGTAGACAACAAGTAACTTAAAATGTTCAAAATATTTAGGCATAATAATTGACTGAATTTTATTTGATGAAAAAAACATACCTTTATGCTGATGACACTAGTTTCCAAATTTTACTATAAAAGAAGAGATTAGAGGGAGTCGTTTTTGTCAAAGTGGGTTAAAACTGAGGGATAGTAAAACCTGAAGATTGATCATTGGCAAGGGTAGTCTTGGTCTGGAACTACTGGGAATAGTGCAGTCGTCAGAAATGAAGAATGAAAGAGCATCACAGAGATCTGTAGGTTCACATTTTATGCCATCTTTCATTATGTTGCAACTTATGGCGTTTATTTGTGGGGACACCGCCCTGGTTTGTAGAAGATTAATGCAGAAGGTGACAGTGCGTGCGATCTGCGATGCCTAAAAAAGAACCTGTTGTAGAACCTTGTTCAGAACAGAAAGTATTCTTACTGGCTGTATTTATACTTACATGCTTTAAATACGTTCAATAAACGAAACAAAATACAACATGATACACACTTATTAAACAAGAAATAAAGGCGATTTCGCTCTGAACACCATTGCCTAAGACTACCCAGTTAGGATTGAAATTATTAGTGCTTCGGTGCTTCCACAAAAAACTACCTGTAAAGTGGAGATGAACAGACTGAAAAGATTGAAGAGCGTTTCAGTACTAAATCATCAAAATATGATGGGTTTCTCAATTTCAATTTTATATAATATTATTCCGTGAAATATTTTCTGCTAGTTTTTATGGTTGAATTGTTTATATTGTAATAGTTAAAGTGCTTGGTGATAATCATTTTTATATGATTTCATCGTCTGACAGAGGTTGATAATAGTAGAGTACTGAGTAAAACAATCGTCCTAAACAATTGCTGTAATATCCAACAGGATATTACGAAAAATGTGAAAAAAATAAGTATCATAAATGATATTAAAGATTCTGTTGATAGTCTTAATACATTGTTTTTAGTATGAAAAAAAATTAATGCTAATGGCATAAGTTTTTCCTACTGAGTTTAAGAGTAATTCATTTTTTTTATTATAATATAGACTAGAATGATTATTGAAATTATGTTATAAGATTTAAAAATACTTCTGTCACCTTGATGATGTTATATTAATAACATGTATTGTTGAAAAAATGTCAAAAATAAAAAAAAATTGTAAGATCATTTTTGCCTTCAAGCATACTACTTCTATTAGTTGAGATAAGCATAAAAATGGAAAAGGTAGAATGTCTGCCACCTTTTTCTTATATTTAAAAATACTTTATGAAGTGTTACAGTTTAGTAACTTCATTTATAAAAAATCCAACCATCCTGTCTTCTGCCAGCTTTAATTTCACTATCTATAAAATATTTGATAGATACAATTGATGGCAGAAACGATAATATAATTTTTAACATTTTTCTAAAATTTCGAAATCAGTAATAAAAATAATCAGAGCTACATAAGATCGCCATATATTTTTTCTAGTTTAGTTAACATTGCAGACTACATTACATCTTGGTATCAAAGACAAATAAATCATATACCTAAATTGACACTGGTTATAATGTGTCATTCTGACATACGTAATATTATATGTTATATCGTATGTAATATGGTAATTTTATACCTTAGTTTTATTCAACTTTTATAATTGATTTTTCATTGATATCTATTGTAGATGTAATTTAATTGTAATCTTGTGAGCAAGTTTTATTCAAGTTCTATAACTGATTTTTTATTGATATATATTTTTGTATGATGTAATTTGGATCTCATATTTAGAGAAACAATCTATACTATTTTAAATCTCTAATTTTAAATAGTGATGTATTAACAAATAGCGGTTATATTCTTCTATAAAAATTATCCAAGCTCAGATCATTATATTTTTGACTAAATATTTTCATCTTTAAATTGAATTCATTCATTCTTCAATGAAAATGATACTCAATTGTGTTAAAACCTATCATTTTCATTGAAGAGTTGTTGTTTATACAATTGTATTAACAACATGAAAAAACATTAGATATCAATTAAAATGTTTACTAACGCCTTAGATGTGTGTTATTTATATTAAGTAACAAAGATAAAACACTTTTTTTTGCTTTTTCACTTTACTTATCTATATTCTTCTGCATTAATATATGCTTGATATATTACAATTAATTTATTCAAGATTGTTTTATATGTGATAAAACTACGTGACTTTGTTGAATACTACTTGTTAATAGTAATTTATATATAAATTATTGATTTATGTAATAAATGTATATATTGATTATTTATCAACTCTGTACAGTGTTATACGTAATGCTTTTATTAAAAGTATTTCAAAAATCTCATTTTCACTATAATGTTAGAATGAAATTCACTCTATTGTTATATATACATAGATGTATTGCTATATATTGTTATATATAGAGTTATAATTGTATGTAAGTAGCAAGACAATTGACACATAATTTTAAAATGTTTTGTTGGTTTTGATGTTGCTATAATAATTAATTGGTAGCATATGTATTTAGAACGAAGCGCAATCTCCATGTAACTGTATTTACTGAGATCAAGTTTAAAATTAATTTAAATATTGTTTCATACCAATAGGTACTTTATTTGAAACAATTTCCTATGATATTTTGAATGAATATAATTTCATATTCTTTATTTTATTTTTATATTTATTTTAGATTTATATGTTTATTTGCAAAATCTTTGTAAAATTCGAGTTGTTCTCGAATTGAATCCAACAATTTGATATTTGTATATGACTAATTAAATATCGTTATTTATGAAATAAACAAGTTGAATATTGTAGTATATGTATGTGACTGACGAGTGACGTTTTTAATATTTTTTGATAAAAATCAATACGTTTTGTTACTATGTATTTTTTTATGTAAGATAATGAATGATCGGTGTAAATTCATATTGCCATAAATGGGATTATATTAATTCATACATTGTACATTTTGGTGTTCATTAATTGTTAATATTATAAATATAGGATAATTCAAACAATTGAATTTGATTTACACTTTTATTCTATATAACGCATTGCGTCGCGTCGGGTAACCGACTTCTTCATCTAACAGAATATGATTTATCGACAAATCTGACTTGTGAGTCATATTCTGTTAATGTCTGAAGAAGTCTGTACCCCAAAGAAACGCTTCATGTTATATAAAACCATTTTTTTAATTTGTACCATTTGTAAATGCCAAAATCTGCACCAAGTAAATGGCAAAATTATTATCATGTTTTATCGACAAATATTATCAAGAGCTCCGAAGAAGAATTTCAAATTATGCAAATAAAATGATTTTAATTGAAGTGTTCATTATATTGTATTATTGTATGATGATGACAGTATTTTATGGCTGCAAATATGTCAAATCATGACAAGTGTCATTATGACACTTGATGCAAATACCTGACATTCACAAATATTTTGTAACTACTGATGCAACACAAAGTTGAAAAAAGAATTGTGTTGAAAGGTATTTCAATAATTTTATGATAGATTAGAGATTGAAAATTATATGAGAGTATATTAATTTGGAAAAATATTTTTACAGATTGTGAAAGAATGATAGTAAGAAGCTAATTTGCTCAATTGAATTGGTATAAATTGCAAGTTATAGTTATTTTATAGGAAGAATGCATATTGAGATGTCATTCATGATGTTTTTAACTCATAATATTGAATGACTTTTGGATATAAATATATATGTATTTTACAAAATATTACTTCGAATCTTTGATGAAAGTTACGCTTGTTAATAGAATAAATACAATTGGAAAAAAAATTGTACCATTTTTTTCAATTGGAATTAATTTCTAAATGCATTATTGCAGAACCACCAATTTCAAAATTTTCATCACGGCGCAAATCAGTTTTTGCTGAAACTTATGATCCTGAAGACGATGAAGATGAAGGAGATAAACTCATTTATCCCAAGTCTGACGAGCAAAGAGCGAGGTTAGCTGAGGCAGTACGTAATATACTCCTTTTCCGTGCACTGGATAAAGAGCAGATGCAAGATGTGTTGGATGCAATGTTTGAAAAAAAAGTACAAGATGGAGAGACTGTTATATGCCAGGGCGATGATGGAGATAATTTCTATGTGATTGAAAGGTAATTGTAATTTTAACAAAGGTGTTGTGAATAACTTGAATAATTGTGAATAACCATTTCCGGCAAAAAATGAAAATTTACAAATATTTTATGTTTTTATTGCCAAATGCAACTTTGATAACCATATCACTTATCAAATGTTTACCATATATACATATATATATATATATATATATATATATATATATATATATATATATATATATATATATATATATATATATTTATTTTTTTCATTCTTTCACGAGCGCAGCTGCACGCGTTCTACGGGTTCCTGTAAAATCATCGATTGAAGTGGTAAAAACAATTCGAAATTAAGTGAAAATTGCACAACTTACAACATTCAATTAACAAATCGAAAAAACAATTTCTGATAAGTGAATAGTTCCGTTAAAAGTGAAAATAGCACTGCATAACTGTAGTAGGTGCAGGGATTTCCACTATGCTCAAAGGGATACGTTAAACGAAGAGAAGATGGAATTGCAACCAAAACGAGGAAACTAGCCAGCTGCGATGATTGCAAAAAGTTTTATTGCAGAGGATGTTCTGGGTTAGGTACAAAAGAATTGAAATACATGCAACAAGAAAAAAGAAACTTGAAATGCCATTGTAATGATTGCTCTGAATTTCAAACAATTCGACTTCTAAAATCCACTATTTAAGACAAAGAAAAAATAGTAAGTGTGTTTGAAGATAAGTTGAAGAAACAGAAAAATGATTCAGAAAAAGAAATGAATAGAGGAGAGACTCAAATCTCTTACTCAAGTATAGTTAAAAGCGGAATTAAGGAAAAAAATTTGGCAATAATACACCTTGTATTCTTATAATGATGACAATCGTGCCACAAAATAAAAGATTGAAAATATAATTAATCCATCTAAGATTCCAGTTGGAATTATTAATATCACAAATTCAAGAAACGGATCACTAGTAATAAAATGTGTCGCAAAACAATCAAAAGAAAAAATGAAAATAGAATTGGAAAAAAATGGGAAGAAACCAAAATGAAAAAGTCTAATGAAAGTTATGGTTATAATATCTAATATTGATATCAAAACTAAAGAAGAGGAATTGATTGAATCAATAAGAAACCAAAATCATTTCATGAAGGAGGAAGATGTTATATAATGCAAATTATATAGAAAAACCAGAAATGGTAACTCAAATTGGGCGGTTACCGAATGCAATGGTTCCGCTTTCCGAAAAATTATTGCCGCAGGAAAATTAAATATAAAATGCAATAGGTGCCCAATTTATGAAAATATTTATGTAACAAGATGCAGAAACTGCAAAGGATTCTACCATACAGCGGAGGAGTGTACAAAGGAAATCTCGTGTTAGAAAATCTCTTAGTAAGCAAAAGAACATGCACAAAATAACTGTAACAGTGCGATAATTGTGTGTTGTCAAATGAAGAATTTAAAACATCATACGATGTGAATCACCGTCGCGTAGACTTGAAGTGCTCATCTTATACCCGGCAGGTAGAAAGCACTAGAGAAAGGACGGACTATTCCTAACAGGTTTATTTATTTTACTTTAGTTAATGGACCAATTTATTAGGGATTTCAAATATAATACAATTGATACACTTGTGTGTGAAAGCACACAACACTATGCAACGCTAACTGCCAATATTCCGTATAGGGACTGTAAATTATTTCATAACAATATTAGAAGTATATCTAAAAATTTTGATGACTGATATTGAATTCTCGTTTAACTCTTGGTGAAACATAATTGAATATTAAATTAAATTAAACTCTTGGCTTAATGTTTCACGATTTATTCAACAATATGAATAGTCAACATGTTTCGAGCTTTAACTCATTTTCAGGACTTGTCTTTTCAAGACAGTTAATAAAAAAAGAATAATAAATATTGAATTATGTGAGTATACAGTCAAATATAAAGAAAAGAAAACCCTGGATAACAAATAGTTTGTTGAGGTTGATCAATACTAGAAACGAACTTTCCAAAGTGTGAGAACGAGATAAAAACGACAGTAACTGGTTAGAATTCAAAAACTTCAGAAATAGTACACATCTCTTGATAAAACGTGTTAAAAATGATTACTACATGCAACTTATAAAATCGAGCGGCGATAAACTACACAATTGTGGAAAGCATATTTGATATCTGTGTGAAACGAAAAAAATCGCAAAAATTCCATAAAATAGAAAGAGGAGGGAACACTATTCTTGACCACAAAAGGAATAGCCCAGGTTCTCAATGATCATTTTGTCAGCATCGGTAGGGAGTTAGTAGAAATATTGAATATACTTCAACCTGAAAATAAAAGAATTCAAAATATGAGTGATTTTTCTCTCACGCCCACTACTGTCGAAGAAGTAACCAACATAATTTTGAATCTCAAAGATAGGAAGAGTAGAGGAATTGACGGTATATCTTCAGAGGCTCTAAAAATTGGAGCTCTATCAAAAATTGTTGAAAAACTTATAAAAATTAGGCTACAAACTTTTCTGAACGTTAATAAGATTATTTCTGTCATGCAATTTGGATTTCAAGAAAATAAGTCCACTGTAGACGCTGTCATTGAATTAACGAAGCATATTTATAAATCTTTCAACAATAGCGACATTGCCTTGTGTATATTAATAGACTTAGCAAAAGCGTTCGACATTGCTGAACATGCAACACTTTTGAGCCTTCTAAAAGAGATTGGAATTAAAGGTGTCTATCTGAGATTATTTATAAGCTATTTATCACATAGAAACCAAACAGTGAAAGTGAACAAGACATTCAGTAATATAAGGATGGTAGAATATGGGGTACCTCAGGGAACAATATTAGGGCCAATACTATGCACAATCTATATGAATAAACTTTTGTTGTCGTAGAGTGAAGGTAAAATAATCAGTTTTGCAGACAATACTGCGATAGTTTACTTAAGAGCAAACTGGAGCGATATCCAAACCAAAGATGAATTTGATTTTGTGAATATCTATAATTGGTTAAATCATCACCTCTTAACTATTATTATAGATAAAACGAAATACATTCCTTTTTCTGTAAATAAGCGCTTACTTCCACCCAGTGAACCACTGATAATTAGAATAGCAGACAAGACATTTAACATTCCTTGCACATACGAATGCAAATACTTAGGAATTATACTGGATTCGCATCCTAAATGTGATTCCCACCCTAAATGGGATTCCGACGTCAGAAGCTTAATTGGTAAGCTTAGAGGATTGATATCCAAATTTAAAGAACTGTCAATTATTCTTGACGTAAAACATGTAACAATAATTTACAAAGCACTAGCGGAGTCTCTGATACGATATGGTACTGTTGCGTGGGGTGGTGTCTATGATACAGTAATAAAAAGCTCGAAATTCAACAAAAATGGCTGCTGAAAATCCTTCATAATAAAGATATCAGATATCCGACTGACTTTCTGTATAAAGATGCTGACATGCTGGATATACGACAGGTGTTTGTTCAATCGCTGCTAATCTTCACGAAAAAGAAAATAGACAGTTTGTTACTTTTTAGAGCATAGCGTGAATACCAGATATAGCAGGAACTCTTTATCAATTCCGCAACACAGTAAATATATATATGTCTTCGTAGCTACTCCTACTTGACACCAAGAATCTATAATGAATTGCGATTTGAATTAAAAAATATGGTTAACATTAAAAAGTTTAAGTCTGCCATGAAGAACTGGATGAAAACAAAGGACAGATATAAATGATTCATCAACTGGTGAACATTTAAAAGCTAAAATGGTTGTAAAACAATATATGATAGTGTTACACATTTTTATAATATTGATATTCGCTTTTCCCCAATATTGTTATCAAATTTTTATATCAATAAGTTATTTCTCAAATTATTAAAATAGATACCTTGATATGTATGTAGGTATTAAATATTGCACAATATAACTAGACATTATTCGTACTCACCACAGGCTGCGTTCTTTTTCACCGTTGCTTCAAGACTGAAGTTTCGAAAATGAGCTGACCCCTCGAAACATATCGACTCAATATTGTAATATTATTTTATTATTCAATATACTTGTGAAAAATTAAGCCAACAGTTTGATTCAAATTTTTATTCCATCATGCCTCATCAAGAGGAGATTCATTTCCTTCATGAATCGATAATTTTTTATTGGTGTATATAAGCATGCTTCAGTTTAATAATCTTACAAATCCCAATTTGAATTTTAGTGGTATATATCATGCTTTTGTTGGTGATCCTGGTCAAGAGCAGAAACATATACATACCTATGAAAACAATGGTAGTTTTGGAGAATTGGCACTATTGTATAATATGCCCCGAGCAGCTACTATTAAGGCAGTAACAGATGGCGCCCTATGGGCTATGGATCGTCAGACTTTCAGGCGTATACTACTGAAATCTGCTTTCAAAAAGAGAAAGATGTATGAATCGCTTATTGAAAGTGTACCTATGTTGAGCACTTTGCAGCCATATGAGAGAATGAATCTAGCAGATGCATTGGTGCCAAAGACTTGTCGACCTGGGGAAAGAATAATTCGGTGAGTATCACGTAATATTAAACATAGGTAAATCTGATAAGTTCCTTGGGTATTTCTGACTTAATCAATGATTATGTCTACTTTGCAATCCTTTTATATTATCTGCAGTTTTCATCTAATATAAAAACATAAAATAATATATATGTGCAGCTCCAGACCTGACTCGTAACACTTTCGAAATATTTTTCGCCAGAGCGCCATAAATTTTGACAAAGTGAATCAATGTATTTGAGAAATGTACTGAGTTGTCACAATCGTAAAGTATGTCTGATTTTAGATAAAATTTGAATGAATCCAAGTATTGCAAATTCAATTCATTTAGCATAAATGGCATGTTTTAGTGAAATAATGATACATAAATGTTTAATAAAACCTTGATAATGGGTTTGTTAAGAATTCAAGTGTTTCGAAGTACTGAAGGGCAAAAAAAAGCTACATGTGATAAAAATGCAAATGTAGACCAGACACCACTGCTAACTCTGTGTAAAATTTTTTAGAAAGAAGGTCTAATTCCAACTACTAAAATGTCAACATCTAAATAAATTATAAAAGGTAACTCAAAATATGTGCAACTTACTATCATTTGATTATCTTGAAACCAAATTAGTGGCGTGTATCAAGTTAACAATAGTTAAATGTAGTACACTGTCTTATATGTTGTTATTAATTTCCCGCAGAGAGTGGGAAAGGTCAGTACAAGGTACCAAGCTACCTAGACTGAAAACATTCACGGAATTTTTGGAACAAAGATGCTAAATATTACAAATGACTGAATCCAGATAAAACTTCTATTGTATTTTCAACAGGTAGATCAAAAAAAGATATCCCCAAGTCTTTTAAGCATAACAATCAACTAATCCACTGTTGCTCAACAGCTAAAGTACTTGGTATTACGAGAGATGCAGAATTAAAATGGAAAGATCATTGTGAAAAACTCGTGACCAAGTTGGGTCATGTAGTATACACTACTGTCAAAAATCAACTAGATGTAAATATATTAAAAATTATTTACTACTCTAGATTTCAATCGGTAATGGCTTATGGGATTGTCCTCTGGTGACATATGCTCAGATCTTGTTTTTAGAATGCAGAAGCTTGCGATCTTCGATGTTGAGAATGAAATTTCGTGAATCGGGTCGTGGTATCTTTAAATCCGGAAACATTCTCACTATTATATTTTTGTGTTACTACTTATGTATTCTCTCAGAAACTCCTTATTTCGTTTTATTTGAATTATAAGGTATGGTTGAAAATCTTGCGAGTATTGTGTGAAAAGTCAGTTTATATAAAGTAGTTCAAATATGTATTTCAAAATTCGTTGATAATGCGTACTGAAAAGTTACGATTTATGTGTGGATGCCAGTGAATACTCCAAAAAAAGATATGTTTCATTTTGAATATAAAATTTCACCAAGTATCTGTGAAATCATGAATTATTAAAAAAAAACGAGAACTCGTTTTTAGAATTAATTTTAGAACTAATTTTATTGACTTATTATTGTTTTTATCAATTTATTTATTAATTACCTTTTAATTTTACAGGCAAGGAGATGCTGCTGATGGAATGTATTTTGTTGAAGAAGGTACTGTTATTATTAAAGTTTATGATGACAGCGGTAAAGAAGTTGAAATTAATCGCATTCATAAAGGTGGTTACTTTGGTGAACTAGCTTTGGTCACTCATAGACCAAGAGCTGCTTCAGGTTATGCAGAGAGTGAAGTAAAATTAGCATGTGAGTACCAATGCTTAATTCTATTTTATCTAATTACTATATAAACGGAGGAAGATGAAAATTTAAAAAAAATTTTTACTCTATTATTTCATTATAATCTCCTATAATTGTTGCAGCACATTATCAAAGTATTTATTACTCTGTTATCTATTATTCAGGGTATGTTATGAGTATTTGTAATAAATATTTTGAAATCCTTTCAAAAGTTATACTGAAATCATTATTTTCATAGAATAATCTGATTTTAGAGTGATGGCCAGATTTTTTTCAATTGGTTAATAATTTTCATTTCAACAAAAATGTTTTGAACAAAACTCCTATTTTATATTCATAACCTTTGTTTCATTATGAATTTCCAAATATTTTTCTTCTTTCCATTTTATATCATTATTTTTTATTAACAAGTATAAAACAGCGAATATTGTTTTTCTTTTCAGTTTTGGATGTGGAGGCATTTGAAAGGTTACTAGGACCATGTATGCAACTAATGAAACGTAATATCAATGACTATGAGGAACAATTGCTCAAAATATTTGGCTCAAAGCAAAACATGCGGGACATACGATGAAGTGAGAAATAATCGATAAAATTTCTCTGATTTATTATTCCTCTTTGTATTATCTTTAAATGAAACGTAATGGGTGTACGTCTGCAGTTACAACAAACTCTCTGTGGGCATACACGATTATAGGTAGATACCTAAGTCAAGTAACAAAAGTACACAAAAAAGCGCCAAAAAAGGGTGGAAAATACACTAGTCATTTGTACATAAAAAATATATATATAAAGCAAATAATATATTGATGAAACTTGTGTTAAATCAATATATTATTATATTGATATTTGGATGAATCTCTTTACTGCTGGACGGTGTCTCATCCTCCCTGCCTAGTACTTGTGCCGTTGTCTTTTCTGCCAAAGTGCAAATGTGGTAAACGTTTCAAATTATTGACAAGTGTCTATTTTCCCATTAAATGTTCCAATCTGGTCCTAAAATCTCAATGTGTTTCCCTGTTTACGTGTTTGTTTCAGATAAAATGTTTTGAAATCTAAATTTGTTGTTTTTAATGGCGTGGAAATGCGTTATAAGTGAAGTTCTTTAATTGTTGAATACACGTCATAAACCTTTGCTGCATTTAAATTAATTCTTTCAAATACACATCTGATGATGAAATTCTTTTTAAACTTTCTTAATGCATTTGAACCAATATTGATATGAATGTTTGTTATAAATCCTATTAATTGTAAGGTGACAAAGAAATTTTTCAATATGCTACTTTCGTTATTCAGTTGTTTTGTTTTTTTTTTTTTTGTAAAAAGTATTTTATTTACTTAACACACCTTCAGAAATTGGTTCATATATATTGAAAAACTATAGATTACTCATCATCTCGACTTCAAAAATTAAAAATATATATATTTCATGAATAGATATAATTGAACAAAGTTACTATTTCTCTATGACTTTATAGATAAAAATCAATCCGTTTAATACACACAATTTTAACGCCTTTGATGGTTGCAATTGTTGTTTCATATCTTTTTGTAGTTAACTGAATTTTAAGTAATCCCTGGAAAGTTTATTTAGTTTGTTTTATCTTTCACAATTTTCTGTTCTGGCCTTTCCTTATTTTCAAATAAAAAAAATGACTGGATTACTTTCAGCGCCATAAATTATTCTGTTTTATAACAATCAAATTCACTTCAAGCATTTTAGCAATATTATCAAAACTCAATTTTCTTCTGCAAAATTTCTTCAATCATAACTAGATGTTTTTAATACTGTGTAGAATTTGATGTTGTTGAGAACAGTTTTGGTTAAACATGCAACTAGGTAGAATCCTTAACTAGCACACAAATACAACTAATAAAATACTTGAAACAATTACAAAAATATGTTGTCTTGTTCAGCATAAACCTGAACAAGAAACCCCCATTTTATTCTCTCTTCAATTGCAAACATGTCATATGCTGAAGTTAGTATTCCCACAAATAAACATACCTGCTCAAAAACGTAAAAGATACTTGTTTTTTGTTCCTCTCTAAACAAATATGTTGGTAAGATAAGCCATTGATAAGAGATTTTCCTATTGTCATTGATGAACTACATCTCCTTAGAGGTATTAAGTTTTTTTTTTTTGGAGAGAATTCAGTATTGCCTTGAAATGCATGTTTTAATGAAGATTGCTCTTTATGCATTTAAGTTTTGTTTCTGTACCTAGACAGGTTTCCCAAATATAGCAAATTATTAAATGGAATTATTTTGTCGATAAAATGATTGAAAGCAACTGTATTTATTCAGTGTTCTATCCAATATTTAAAACTATCCACCAATTTCAAATATTTAATCCTTTAATCCACACACACACACAGATATATATATATATATATATATATATATATATATATATATATATATATATATATATATATATATATATATTTAACCCATTGAGAGCATATTAGTTTATTTTGTACAAAATATTTATTAAAATGAATTACCCTCTTTGGAGTTAACTGATATATCAATATTTAAAAAACTAGAAAATTATGTGAATATGTTTTATATTTGAAACAAACACGTGAAAAATATAAAGTTCTGTGTGTTCCTTTATGATCACTAAAATTGGATTTCCTAACATAATGTTCTTAAGCACAAATATTTATTCTTTAAGTATTGTAATTTTGTTATGTTTGTCTGCTCAGTTGATTTTATTTTTAAGTATTGTACAATTTCCATTATGCAAATATGTATCTACAAATTGCAATATTAGGTTTTTGAATTTTATTTATTTCATTTTATGTTATCAAATAAGCATAACATTTATTTTCATATTCACATATGCGCCATTACGGTTTTTATTTATATTGAAAATCATGAGTATAGATAGAGTGGCTTGGTTAACATACGTGCCTAAAAATTCAGTTCCTTTGTTTATTTTACTCCTTTCGATTTTTAAATAAATTTTTTGTTCGATTTTGGATCATTAATTGGAATTCAATTAATGATTATCTTCTAGTCATTGAAAAATTTTTAATAGTTTATTTTGAATAATATAGAGAGCCGATTTTTTTTGCCAAAGATTCTTAAAATTCGAATGTTGATATTCCATATAATTTCTGGGTACCTACTGGTATTTATGGATAGTTTGTGTTTCAATTAAAGAAAATTAAAATGTCCATTGCCCACTGCTTTTGCCAATTATCATAGGATAACCAATGTGGACGAATTATATATATATATATATATATATATATATCCAAATTTGATTTTTCAAAAAAATGGTTAGGATGTGATGTACAAGCAGTGATATATTCGTACCTTTACTCTTTTTTGTATGAAGCTCTTCAAGAAATACATGTTCAAAAATCAAATCACTCTATTGAATCTAAGTATTTATTTAATAGTAGTATGATTTATTTGCTCAGTTTTTTGTTCCTTGATTTGTTGAGATTTTGTTTTCAGTATTGAAAAATCCTTTATTTTAATTGAGTTGATCAAGGCTGAAATATTTTATGAAGGAAATATCATTTGAAGTAATTTGAAATAATTTCTCTTTTATGTTTCACGTGATTATTATCAGAGAGTCTATTCTAGCATCATTCAAAAATTTCATGATAATGTTCTTGAAATATATATTTTAAGAGATATTTATTTTCCCGTCCTCTTCAGATGATATTTTCATTTCTGTTCCTTAGAGTAAGGTAAACTTTCAGGTATTTTAAATGGTATTGGGAAATGTGGGAATCACAGAGAGATATTTGTAGTTTTGTAACTTAAAAAGTTACTCATATCACATAAATTGAGGTGAATGGTGAGCAATCGTAATCCCTATAATTAAAAAATTGCCTGTTTCATTTTAAGAAAGTATAGAATTTGTTAGACTCTGTTAAACAAAGGCTATAATATAGTCTTATTTAGTTCCAATTGGATAGTAGAAGTGATTCCTGAAGGATATGATTTGGAGATTACAGGGTTTTCTAGTTGGAAATTAAAGAATATGTATTAAAATGTCATATTTGTTGAGAAGAGAAAAACAAGTATTGTGACTTGTAAAAATGGTATATAAAGTCAGTTGAATGGAAAGGTTTTTTTTTAACGAATTGGGTTTTGTGCTTTATAAAGTATTTGAATTATTGAGTATTAGAACTTTTATGTTTAAATTGAGTTTTTAAATATATAGTATTACATAATAGTATTCACAAGTTCCTTATTTTGCTTCTGGTCTACTGTTTCATAAATTTGCAAGGAACAATCTTTAGTTACCGTGAGGGTATATGTTGAAAATCAGTAACTACATCCAAAATCTAAATAGAATGAATGAATGAGACATATCGTTTACTGAAAAATTTAAATATGAAATAAAAATCTTTGATAAGAAATATATATATATATATATATATATATATATATATATATATATATATATATATATATATATATATATATATATATATATATATATATATATATATATATATATATATATATATATATATATATATATATATATATATATATATATATATATATATATATATATATATATATATATATATATATATATATATATATATATATATATATATATATATATATATATATATATATATATATATATATATATATATATATATATATATATATATATATAAGGAAATGAAATTTTTTTTGTGCTTATGGCACTGAATGAAATATTTAAGAAAATGAACACTAGAACATTCATTTGAAAAATTGAAATTAATCAAGAGAATGTTATAGCAGAGCTAGATATGTGAACGTGTACGATGTGATGTCTCCATTATCCTTCAAGGGATAAATGTTAGAGAAAAATTGAAATCGATGCCACACCTGATGGAAGTGCGAGACATATATGTTTCGTTCTGCAAGGAACTCGTCAGTCGCACCACGTCCATTCTCTTGATTAATTTCAATTTTTCAAATGAATGTTCTAGTGTTCATTTTCTATATATATATATATATATATATATATATATATATATATATATATATATATATATATATATATATATATATATATATGTATAAGTAAAATATATAATAAATTTCTTTGCTGTGATTTGTCTCGTTCAAAATAGAACTAGATGTTGACATCAAATCGATCATATATTCATAATTTTCATGAACTATTTAAAAACATGTATTCTCATTACTACTAAGAAGTCTATTTTATCGTAAGTGATAAATAATATCACTAGTAGATTTCCCTCACTTGATGCCATTTTATCAAGATTTCAGCGCACCTCTTGAATTGTATATGTCCAACCTCTGTCCTAACAATAATTTATCATTAAACAATGAGACATTCACTGCCAATGGTAGTCTGTTACTAATCCTAAAATGTGAATCTATGTTGAGGGTTTTCATTCTGAATATGTAGAGATTACCACATTGATACATTTTTTAGATATATATATATATATATATATATATATATATATATATATATATATATATATATATATATATATATATATAAAGTTGGCTCATTTGTTGGGATATAATGTTCGAACTCGATCCCAATTAAAATCATCAAACATTCTCATGGTTCGTCAAGTCACTCTAAGAGTCGTGATTTCAGAGCCTGAGGCTTTCTGAAAAGTAAGGCGCTGAGAAGGCTTGCGCTCTAACTACGCCTCTGAGCCTAGTTAGGGCGCAACCCGGACTACCGTTGGGCGATCTCCTCGATGTTATTATTATCAGTCACTCCGTTCCCTAATACAGAATGCAGAGACATCTAACTGGAATTGCGGAATGTGCATAACTGCATTAACAGTCTTCTCAGAGAAAGCCTCAGTCACTTTCCCACTCTTAAGCAGAGCTAGATAAACGTGTACTATGATCCCGAGACCCCCCAGTAGAAAAAGCTCTCTGTGCCTCACGAGTTATCTCTTTAAATCAGCCTTAACTTCTTCAGGAGTACGGTCATCAACGACTTCCGCGGCAAATGAGGTCCATACTTCTAAAGTGTTCCCATCATTGGTTGTCAAACTAGCCTGATGAGCTGTACTGAATATTGATAGTATATTTGGATGAGAGAATGCTCTTACGGCATCTCACGTTCATTATCTTCCTTATCTATGCTAATTTGTGGACCTAGTAGGACTTCCGCCCATGAAGTAACTCTTGCTTCGTCTCGGTCTACCTACTTTCCTGGGTGAACTACAAGATTATATCCATACCATGCTGGGTACGCCACAGTCGGAACTAAATCATCGTCAAAGTTATCACTCATTGGTGCTTTATCAACACTGGAAAGGAACAGAGACTGAAATGAGGCATCACTACGAATCCACTTTTTGTAAACGCCGGCGTTGTCGGCAGGGCCTGCTAATCTACGTACAATAGTCATTTCACACACACAAATTAAAGCGTCACAATTACACACACAAATTAAAGTCGGACGATTGTACAAGATGAATGTATTATGTCTACACTATATATCTATAACATGTGAAATGTAGATAACTTGAAATTTTTAAATTTAAAAACTGAGCATCTCAGTACTGACTGGCTCAGTTATATTGAGCTTTAAACTGAAATACAACGCTGTTACAATTATCAAACTTTTTCATGTTATACTCGTATGTATATGATGTTGGCAGTGATAATCATTTTCGAAGTATAATTTGCTTTGGTACATCAGAAGGTAATGTTCTGAATATCTATTCATATAATCTTTTCCTACATAATTGTTGTCAGCTCACTTATTGTGTGATGGTTTTCACTTTTCTAATAATTTTTGTGAAACTGTTTTTTTTTGCGCGTTGCATAGTAGCTGACTGTCTTCGACTTTTTATGTCTTGTTAAGATGTTAGTTTGGGTGTGAGAATGCTTGCTTGTTTAATAATTGAGATTTCGAGTGGAGTCAAACTACTTGTGCTTGAGCGTTTCATAATAATTTAAATTTGGAACTTGTGGAGTATGATGAGTGTATTTAATTTCAAGTGATGTTCATGAAATTGAACATGATGATGTAAATTAAACCTTTTTCCATTAATTGGTAAATTTTCAGATCGGATAAGATACCCTATGCCTAAGATAACTTTGTAGACAAGACCGATACTTATTGATTTCCAATTGTCTTTTTTTAACATTAATTTTTTTAATATGGAACATATAAAGGAGGCTCATGTAAAATTGCCAATGTCTTATTTGCAGCTTCTAATTTGGTTTGGATTTCTGTCTTATGTTTGTGAACAGAGCAGTACTTTGAAAATGATTCAGACTTTCTATTATTGCTCACGAATCTGTTACAGAAGAGTTTTACACTTCTGCTATAATGAATAGAAAATGATTGAGGTTTCAAGTTAGTGTATTATTTCTGAATAAAGCATTCAGAAGAGTCTAGCAAATTCTAAAATGTCAAAATTACTAAATGTTAGAAAGATAGATGTAATTTTTCTTAGAGGCTTGTTGGTTCACTGTTGAAAAAATGTAGTGTTCAGGTATGTTTAATGTGTTATTTGTAAAGTTAGGTGTTTATTGTTTTCTGTGTCAGTCTATATCTTTCTTTATATCCACAGCACAATTCATAGAGTACGCATAATTCAACTAATTTTAGGAAGAAGGCCACACAGTTTAATGTGATAAAACCTGCACTATTTATTATGTTTTATGGTTTTGAGAAGTATTATTTTGAATTATGGATTAACTGTTCAACTGTAATCAATATTTTATCTATTTAGTTAATAGTTCCTTTCTCATTTCTTATTATAAACAAAAGCAACTATAAAGGGACTGGAAAATCAATTTACATTACTTCTTATTAGTTGAAGCATTTATATCCCTGCTCTAACTTGTTGCAGTAATTGAATGCATTAAGAATTCAAAATCTGTATTTAGCAAACAGTTCTGGCACATCTTAGGGCACATTCGAATTAAAATTACTGCTTAAAATATATTGAATTTCTTTATATTAAATATTCCAAATATTCGAAAATTTTATAAATTAGAAACGCTAACCTTGTGATCGGATATGAAGATTCAGTAATATATAAATAATATAGTTAGAATCACATATCAAAATAACAGAGGTAAATACATACCAGACCAAACATTATCAGTGATATTAATAGGAACATTTTTTGATGAAGATGTCTAGTTTTTCAATGTTATTCTTAACGTTGAGCATAAATTCGTAAATTTTGTCGCTTCATATGAGTTTGAATTGTGCTTCTTCCATATCCAAACTTCTTCACTCAATTGCCTTTGACCGATACCAAAAATTTGAGGATTCTTGTATATGTATTCACACAAAATAATAATTATAATAAGTGTTGCCATTTCATTAAATGCCATATTCTAAACTTTACTACTGGCTGAAAGTCTATTTCTCTGTCATAATGTACTGCTTCCACAAATATGACTAAATGAGCTTACTAAAGATCACTGTTTTATTCTCCTATTCTTTCTCCCCTTCCTTATGACTTTTATCACATAGTCATTCCATGAATACAGAACAGGTTTAAATGGCGAGGGTCATTTCCCTTTTTTCTATTATTTATGTACATTCAAAAAAGTGTATTTTATAATTAAAAGAATAAAGTATATGTTGAATGAATGCTTGTATATATACCATACATATTTCATTTATTTATATATATATATATATATATTTTAATTTTCTTGTCTGTCAAATTCATTTCTCGTCATCTTTTTGGTACAAATTGTAGCTTTCTCAAAACTTTTAAAGCATTTTCACTGATTGACCACCAAGTGATAGAAACAAATTTTTTTATTTTAGATTAATACTTAGATATATAATCTGGTCCGTGCATGGTTTTATGATTAAGACAAATATCAAATATGGTTGTCTAAATGATTGTTTTCTCAACTCTATACATACAAAACATATATATATATATTCAAATATTCGGTTTTTACCTGTCTCATACATTCAATATATTAAACATTAATTTTGGTTAACAGGTATAATTAATATATTAAAATTCGAAGAATGTTATGTTTATATATATGTAAACATATATATATATATATATTCCTGTTTTGAATATTAAAAGGATATGGATTTTCAACTTGGGTATGATGAATTTTTTGAATGACTATTTTGAAACATATTTAACTTTCATGATGTAAACAAAATTCTTTGAAATATTTGTACTAAGATAGTATAATAATTTATTTACTAAAGGAATAGGAAACAAAGTGAACTTTTTTTAAGTAATCGTATCATTATTCATTAATATTTTACAATTAATTTACAAATAAAATGAAAATTGTATAGATATATATCTTGCTACTTTATCAATTTAATACTTATCCAATCCCGAAATGAAACAAATATATGTATTTGCTACATTGCGGCCAGTTTTCTTATGCCTAACAAGTATATCATTTATACATTTTTCATTTATTCATAGTCGGCAGAGTCATGGAATCAGCCATTTCACGACGCGTTATGAAGATTGGGATTTGTGGCTGGTCGACCCTCAAGTTTGTTGTACTCTAAGAGGAATTCTTTGGCCACTTTACGCCAATTCTGTGCATCAAAGAAGTAATACGTGCCCCTTTCATATGTGGAAGTCTTTTCAATCAAAACCACACCAGGAACTTGCGTTATCCAAACTTTCTCTTCTATATGGTACCTCCACTCTCTCGCATATCTGAAATTATGAAGAAATATTGAAAAGACAGAAAAAATTTTATTTTTAAAATGAGTACGTAAAGTGTATAGATAACAAAACGTTAGCTATAAAATATTATATAACTTTCATATCTTGAAAACGTTGACAAAAAGATAGCGGGGTTATACTTTGATCTCTCAAAAGTCTCTGATACTCTTGAGTTCATGGTTTGATCATTAAAATATTATTAAAGTATTGATAATTAGCTAACACTCAATGCTAAGAAGACTGGCCTTTTCAAGAAAGAAATGTGTTAGTTATTGACAATTACTCTGAACGGCAAATTGATTCCTGTGACTGATTCAGTGCAATTTCTGAACTTGAACTGGGATAATATGATTGCTACATTGAACTCAAAATTGAATAGTTCATAGAATTGTTTTCATTCGAATTTAACGCATGTACTATTTTGTTTATATACAGTCCTGTCTTAAGCTATTGTATTTATTGCTTTCTGGTGATCTTTAAGAGGTGCCTCAGGAGTATACATAACTCAAAAAAGAACTGATGGATTTTGGCCCTCCAACCTTGAACTTCTTGTAAGGATTACTCCTCAAAATTGGACATAATAACTGTACCATCTATATACTTTTCGTCCCTTGTGTTTTTAATTAAGAAAGTAACCTGTTATGTTTGTTTGAAATTTAAAGCTATACCAAGAAGAAATGAAAATGATTATTATATAGAAATTAGGTGTTAGTGCGGATAGTTCATCATTTTATGAATGTTCCTTAGTATATGGCTGTCAGCGATCATCAATCAGTACCAGAGAATATAAATAACTAGAATTGTATCAACAATTTTCGGTCAGCAGTGATAACCTTTGTAAAATTAAAGTGCTTCGTTAACTTTTAGTATGTACTTGCATATTTTTGAAACGTTGCAAAGTTACTACATAATTCAGCTGATAATGTGAAATTTTTAACATAACAACATAACAATTGATTTTCAGTAGAACAGAAATTATTGCATGGTATTATTATTTTTATGGCAATAAAGAAAAACAAACAAAAAACAAACTTATTGGATTATAACCAATTCCTGCACTATATAGTTAAAAATTTCAATTAACTGGGGGGCTCTATTATGAGACAACCCATACAAGCAGTTAATAAAAAGGTTCTATATTATATATACATGACAATTTCAATTTGATCTTGATAATTTGATATTAAAAAACGTATTTGTCTAACCTTTGATAAATCAATTGCATATGATTCTAATTTTGTATTTAATTCCTTTAGTTTAGTTTTGTATTTAACCTATTTCTAAAATGACTTTCGCAGACATCAATGGTGTATAATTTGAATAATAAAATTAATATGAATAATGAACATTTGCAACACTCATAAGATCTTGAATGAATAGATTGTTCTACTTACAGTTCACTAGCTGCTGCCATTTGAAGTACATCACCAACATTGTTGTAGAACATAAAAAAAAGGAGATCGTCCTTATATCGACTTAATTTCATTGACGCAAGTTTGTCCCTTGAAAAAAAGATTAGTCAGCATCAAAAAGTCAATGAATGAGAAAAATATTTATTAAACCTCCAACCAGAAAGTAATATTCCTATTACCTTGTGTAATATTAGGAGAAACATTTTCAAAAAATTAAATGCTTATTCTAACAAAACATTTTTTTGTTGGAACAGCTTTTTTTTGTTTTTATTTCTATTTATATATTGGGGCAAATAATAGAACTTAATTATGATATGTAATTTTAAACAAGTGAAGCAGATGAAAGATAACGGGAAGTTTTCTAAAACTTTTAAAAATATTCCAAAAAATTTTTACATTTCACAAAATTTTAAGAAAACTTTTACAAAACTTGCAGATAAAAATATCGTCATTCTACTCTACTCACAACCATAGTAACTGTTTTTTTTTAAATACACTACAATTCAATCTACTCTTAATATCGATCAATCTCGATTGACTGAAGTTGAAGTCAAATCAAGGCCTTTGTAATACCGTTATAAAGGATAAGGTTATTCGATTTGTCCAAATAGTAATACAAAATTATTGAAATATTCTGAATAGTTACAAATTCTGTTTCTTTATTTCTTTTGTATTATTTGTATATGCAAGACAAAATTGTTTAGAGCACTCAAAAATACATTTTAATTATTAATATTATTTTAATTACCCTGTATATTTTAAAATTATACAGGCCAATTAATTACAATTGGTGAGAGTACTGATCAATATTTAGAGAGGTCATTCTACATGAAAAAAAAACATTTATGATATTAAGCAAACAAGATATTGTGATGGTCAGTTCTATGCATACAGATCCCAACTGTTCATGATTCCATCGATAAACTACCTGGGCATATTTCTCAACAAATGGGAACAAAAAAAATTAAATTAAGATCCGAATTCAGAAGAGTAGAACAGCATTTAATTCAATGAGAAGTGTGCTGTGCAATTTAAATATAGATTTGGACCTCAGAGTCGGTGGTTTTAAAGAACGCAACTTTTATACTTCAGACATGTTATGCTAAACCAGAAATATAGCCTACTCCAGCTTATTATGTCAGGGCAAGCTTAACTGCAAAAAAGTAAAAGATTTCGCTTAACTGCGAAATCTAAGACAGTTGACAGGAATGACGTCTTTAGATCTATTTCGGGCTGCAGCAACTAAAATCAGATGAGCCATAGTAATCGCTAAAGTCCACTGAGGATAAGGCACACGAAGAAGAAGAATTCTACAGGATAAATAACGCTTCATATGAATTGTTTTCAAAATGTTAATTTTTATTTCAGTAAACATATTGTTTCTGTATACAATACCCACATCAGGTGGATGAACACAGAGCTTTCATCCACCTGATGAAGTTATTGTATACCAAAACAATACATTGACCAGAGACATTATAAATATATTTTTGAAATTCCTGAAATGCCTTTAATTTATTGATCATATAATTAATAAATTAACATAATTTCAATGTCAAATCCAAATCCTCAATCAACTATCAAACTTTTATATTAATTTCTTTGAATTATTTGCTTGCTTGAAATCCATTTACCACTTCGAACCTAAAATAAGTCGATTGCTCTGAATTCTTTTAATAATAATGCTGTTCGATTGTGTTCTGCTAGGGTGGTACCTTGAAAATTTTATTTCTGTCATAATTGCCTCAGCTATCAAGCTTTGATAGGTGCACCTATTTTTAAATGAATTTTGAATGTAATGTATTTTCACATTACATTACGAGACACGTAACATTAAAAAAGGTACTACTCGTTTAAATTCGTAAACATTACACTTCAGATGCTAATAACAATCAGGCTTTTGAAAATCATAATAATACTATACATGTTTTGAAATATAATTGCCCATTTTGACATCTAAGTTTAACTCTGGGGGTGTCTTCAGTTTATGAATGCTTTCCCCCTAATTTTGAAGTCATTATTAAGAAATGATGTGCCTCTCATGAATAAAATAAAAAAATGTTTGGAATGTACATGAAATGTTTGTGTGGTGGAAAAACAAATACAGTGGATGGCATTAAAATACGTCTTTAGACTTATTACCCTTTGTTGTTAATAAGCATCTGCGATCTATGATCTTGCTAAAAAACTCAATCTGAATCATTTTTATAAATTGTATTATAACTCAAATTACTCATTTGATAATAACAGGGTATATTTAACATTAAAGAAAGAATTTAATATAAAACGCATTATTTCGTTAGACTACTTCCCTTAGTTTCTTGATAGACTTTCCAATCATCCTTTATAGCAATATATGTGCAAGTTGAAATTAGAATAAGTTAAAAGATATGAAAATATTTGAAACAGCAAAATTAATTTCCAACGTTCTGTGGAAATTAATTATTAATTAATTTATTACCAACAATTATTTCTATCAAGAATGTTACATCTGAACAAGTTGGAATAGCATTGAGTCCATCACAGTTCAATCAAAATTTGATTTATATTTTCAAGTATATGAGAAAGTATGAGAAATTTACCTGATTGCATGGTTGATAAGATATTCCGGTGGAACATTGAAATCAATATCTTGAGGCCTACAGGGATTGTCAGCCCAAGGGCCGCCAAAAGTGGGATAAAGGTTGTCTGGAGAGTTGAGATTCAGTCCTAACGCAGTCAGGTCCTGCCCCAATGCAAGTGAAACGAGGTCGGGATCTGTCTCCGCTGCTCTGATGAACGTCAGTAGACCCACAATACCAAACTGATCGTTCACCATGCTGGCGGGGATATTCGTCACCCTGCCGTCGGGATAGGTTTGAATACCTGTATACAAATGGTATAAAAATAATAAAGAGAAAAATAAAATACATTTCACCCTATTAAGAAAAACGTAAAAAAAAACAAATATGTGCCACTATGTGGGTTACTTACAAAAAATTAAAAATTCGAGGAGATGGTTCACAACTTAATAATAATGTATATATATTTTTTCTTGGATATACACTATATTCACTAATTTTTTGAAGATGGCTAGGTAGACAATTGAATAGTTTCATGGCCATGTAAAGTGAATTTTGTTCATATAAACTATTGCTATGAATAGGATACATAAACTTAGATACATTTCTTAGATACATACAAACATGAGATCCGAAATCGGATCTCACCTTACCAAACGGATCTCGACTTGTACAGAATTTGTATACAAAGGATCTCACCTTGTAGCTCTTATATATATTATATATAAAAAAGCAGAATTATTGGCATAGCCCGCAATTGAAATAAGCCGTTGACACATGTTTCGATCTTATTTACTTTTAACCTCAGAACGGCGTAGCCAAGTTCCTTTGATACTTCGCCCCAATTATCCTTTGAATTATAATGGGGCATGTAGCCAGCTCTATGATATTCTTTTGATTGATAATTGCAGTATATCTGCAATAAGCTATTTTGATCGAAGAGCAACACGGATTTAGAAATGGACGCTCTACCATCTCAAACTTGGTGAACGATATTATTCGACGTTTTGAATCTGGTACCCAGATGGACGCTGTGTACACTGACTTCTCGAAAGCGTTCGATAGGGTCAATTTGAATTTATTATTGGCTAAGCTGGAGTCCTGGGGTGTGCATGGTGCGCTGCATCGTTGGTTCCGTAGTTTCTTATGTGGCCGAACCCAAATGGTTCGATATAAGAACTACATTTCCACAGAATTTGAAGTGCTGTCGGGCGTGCCCCAGGGTTCGCACTTGGGACCTATTTTATTCAACTTATTCATGAATGATGTCAAGGGTTCCATTGATGTAAATTTCTTGATGTTTGCCGATGATATGAAGATATATTTAGCAGTAGATTGTATCTCAGGCGGTGATGACTTCCAGCTTCAAATTGATTCTTTTGTTAGATGGACTGAAACGAATTGTTTGGAACTTAATATGAGCAAGTGCAGCATCATCTCTTTTCATAAATCCGGTTCTCCGATTTCTCATGACTATCATCTGGGAGATCACATGTTGACTCGAGTAGATTCGGTTCGTGACCTTGGTGTGATATTCGATGTACGTCTTAATTTCAAGGAACATTTGAGAAGTGTAGTTTCAAGATCTTACCAGATGCTGGGTTTCATTATCCGCAACTCTGCCATATTCTCACCCAACACTATCAGAATACTATATTGTTGCCTTTGTAGGTCAATACTAGAGTATGGCTCCAGCATTTGGTCTCCATACTACCGCTGCGATATCGAGAGTCTTGAGGGAGTTCAACGTAAATGCCTGCGTTTTTTGGGTTATAAATCTGGTTTCCAAGTCAGACGAAACTATGACTTCATGCGTGTCTATTTTAACTTGGATTTATTGGAAAACAGACGACGGGTGTCCGATATGTGTTTCCTATTTAAAATACTGAATGGTTACGTTGATTGTGCGGACGTGTTACTCAAAGTGGATTTTAATTTACCAAGCAGAATTACAAGACACACTCCTCTCTTTCGCTTGAGAACCAAAGCGAACTATATTTCGAATTTTTTGTTAATCGCGTTCTGTGGCTGAGCAACCAGGTATCCTATGACATTGACTTTTTCTCTGGTTCACCAAGATCATTTAAATTGATAGTACGTAGGGTAGTGAATTTGAATTTTGAATAAGATTTGTATTTTTTTTTTTTTAAGTAAGATTGTATTTCGGCTACTTTGCCTCTATATGTAAGATTTTTATATGTTTGTATGTTGGTTGTAACTTTATTATGTGTGCTATATTTGTTAAAAGGGGTTTCCCGTTCACAAGGTATATTATATATATATATATATATATATATATATATATATATATATATATATATACTTAAATAAATAAATAAAAATAAAAAATAAATAAAACATAAATATCATATTGCTAATAATTTACATGGATATTTGATTGATATTGAATTTACATTATTTGATAAACGTTGGAATCATTATTCATTACAAATATAAGATTTCATACCTCAAAATACAGGAATAAAATAAAATCATCAAAAGCTGTGATATTATTTTTTGAGGCATCAAAGAAGGCTTTTATTACATTATAAAGCAGATATAGTAGATCAATAATGATATTATCAACCAATTAACCCATTTTTCCCATTCGTGGATTCACACAGCACTAGAAATAAAGACTTTCTAATGATGAAAAATATATTTTTTTTTACTAATCAATAAATGTCTTAATTATTTGATAATCTTATTTATACTATTTTTGGAGTATGCTATTGGTCAATGAGCTGGCTATACATTTTCTATAGACTTTTTTGTTTTCTGTACTATTGAATTTTCTGCCATAACTGTTGATCATTATGAAACTAATATAGTACACATACATTCAATATATTCAATATATGGATTTCTTAAAATAGAAATATATTATTAACTTCAGATCGCTATATCCACATACAGGAATAATTATTTTTAGTAATCCTCATCACAAATGTACTCTTATGCACTGATAATCTAAAGGCACAAAATATTTTGCTTTGAAATAGTCTGCACCAGTGCACACCTCACTAGGCTCTACTATTTTATTTCCACTAGTTAATGTTGATTAATTTATTTAGTGTTAATTACAGCTTAATTATGTTGCCCAGAAGTTTTGTTGGTTATATGAACAAAAATTGAAAACAAAATTTAAAAAAAATTCTAAAGAATTTTTTTCTTATATTGACAATGGTGTTCATTCATAATATTGTATACCTGAATTGTACATTCAGGACGAAAAGTATGCAGTAATAAATTAGGTTATATCTCATGCCTGCTTTCCAATATACATTTAAATTTTTTATGATTTTTTTTCTTTTTATGTTCTTTATTCTGAGGTTAGATTAAATTATCTTGCTTTCATGATCTCGGATATAGATTTTAGCTGTATATACTATACAGATGATGTTGACCTTACTTTTGAACTATTTATAAATATTTTAAATCACTCCATTGAAATGTGTTGTCCAATAAGGCGTAATAATTCGAATAATAAATCGAAACAATGGATTACTTCAGAGGTTAGAGCTGCTAGCATAAAAGTGAGAAAAATAGAGTTCTTGTAAACAAGGACAAAAGGAAATTCAATGATAAAATACTAAGTAATTCGATTAATATGAATAGGTCAGTACAGAAGATAGTAAATGGGGAGACTGATAGGAAGAAAAATGCGATAATTAAAATAACCTTGAGTCTAGGAGAGGATGAGTGCTCTGAACCAAGTAAGGTTGGATGTCCGTTTGGTGAGTATTTCTCCAGTTGCTGGAAAAACATTTGAAGCGCATAATGGTAGGTTATTGTTTCAGTCGTATACATCCTCTAAGATGAAGAACGATAATTTATTCTTCCTACCCTATGCAATTTATCATATTCTTCCTAATCATATGTAATTCATAAAGACATTCTTGACTTTTATGATACACAGGCATAAATTTAAGAGTAAGAAGTACATAGTAAAAAGGTTAGTGTACAAGTTAAGTACATAATAAAAATTTAATGAATTATAATTTACCAGTTTTTGAACTAGTCTTATCATTTTCTCGGGTACTGGATCCATCCCCTCCACCACCATTATTCGACTTTTCTCCTGATGTACTACCTCCGGGCGAAGCCCCTTCACGGTTCTGTGTACCTGGCAATGCTGGAAAATCTTCTGATGACATGGTGAACTCGCTCGATTCCGACGTGGGCTGCTTCACCATACCAACATAGGGTTTTCCTCCAGGCATTGGGCTGGGTTGTGGTAAGTTGTCAGAACTCCTATTTGTTAACGAAGGAAATTCACTCAAGTCCAACAAGGACGGCGTGGAATCACCAGCACCAAACACTCCATTAAAGTTAGCATAACCTCCTATTGAATTGACATTGCCCATCTGATTTGCATTCCTGGAAAGATGATAATCTGTAGAACTTGAAATGTAAACCCATTCGTATCGCTTTAAGGACTTTGTAAAATTAGGAAACAATAAATGTCATGAAATGTCAGCATTTGAATTTTTTCACATTTTGTGATTTATGGTTTCAGAGTAAATTAAATTCGTTATAAGAAACACAGATCTATTATAAGGAATAATCTACATCAATCTATTGCAATTGTTCTTTTTGCATGACGAAAAACAATATTGCTGCCTCATGGAAACAGACACTGCACTTTTTATATATATATATATATATATATATATATATATATATATATATATATATATATATATATATATATATATATATATATATATATATATATATATATATATATATATATATATATATATATATATATATATATATATATATATATAAGAAATGATGAAGTTTCTTGCGGTGAAAAGTATAAATGAGAAAAAAAGAACACAATTATCGGTATAGCCCGCAACTCCATTGGAAGCAGCCGTTGACACGTGTTTCGAGCTTATTGGCTCTCCTCAGAACGGCGTAGCCAAGTTCAAGGTGTACGAACCTGGAGATGGAATCCACAACAAAAGAACACACCTGCAAAGGAAGTCCCCACTACTAGGCTTCCACGTGAACTCTCCGGGTTTGGAGATTTGGTCAAAAACGTTGACGTTTCAATATAGATATATATATATATATATATATATATATATATATATATATATATATATATATATATATATATATATATATATATATATATATATATATATATAGAAAACGATACCTTTCTCAAATAGTTTAAAAATCAGTAACACTATGTCCAGTGAATCAGAAAATGAAAATGAAGATGGAGGCACAGTGGAAAGAGTAAGGTGCATTAAATATTTGGGTGTATATAGATGAGTGTCTAACATGGAGGAAACACATACATTATGTTACAGATAAAATCAGGAAATTAATTTATAAATTTGTGGAGCTCCGTCAAATAGTATCTATGAGCACTTTAAAGGTAGTTTATTATTCACTAGTGGAATCTATTATAAGTTATGGTATAATTGTCTGGGGTAGCGCATATAAATCTGTCTTAATACCATTAAATGTTATTCAAAAACGTGTCATAAAAACTATGTTTTTTAAGAGTAGTAGATACTCAACAGCACTATTGTTCCGAGAATGTGGATTGCTCAGTATTGCCCAAATGTACATTAAGTCTGTAGCTAGATTTATAATAACAAAATCTTATTATAAGAACTATGTACAACACGAGGTACAAACTCGAAAAGTAACACGAAGTCATGTGTTAACTCCTCATGTGAATTTCACCGCTGTACAACTGCACATTAGCTTTACTGGTCCAAAGGTTTATAATGCGTTGCCTTCCAATTTAAGATCATTGCCGTATAATAAGAACAAAGCTAGGCTTCTGAATAAGTGGCTCTTAGAGAGTTGTTTTGTACTAGAGACATGATAAAGTACAAGTAGGAATGTAAATTTATGGTCATCTCAATTGTGTGAAATTATGATGTATTTGTATGTATGATTTTTTGTATGTTATCAATCAGGGATAATAATGTTAAGAAGTGTTTTCATGTATGTTTCGTAATGCACACACAGGTTCATTGAACCCATAGTGCATTAAAATGGCAATTTTTGGTTGTAAAAATTTTTTGGTTGTAAATAAATTTATTATTATTATTATATATATATATATATATATAATATATATATATATATATATATATATATATATATATATATATATATATATATATATATATATAAAAGGAAATGAAGTTTTTGTGCTTATGGCTCTGAATGAAATATTTAAGAAAATTAACACAAGAACATTCATTCGAAAAATTCAAATTAACCAAAAGAATGTTATAGTAGAGCTAGATATGTGAACGTGTACGATGTGATGTCTCCATTATCCTTCAAGGGATAAATGTTAGAGAAATATTGAAATTGATGCCACACCTGATGAAAGTGCGAGACATATGTTTGGTTCTGCAAGGAACTCGTCAGTCGCACCACCTCCATCGAAGTGGGGCAACGATTTCAATCTCCAAGCGTCTTCTTGTGACTCCAAGTGATATACCGTAGAGTAATGAATACTCCACAATTCCATCTAGAGGAATCAGTAGAAAACATCTCTGAGATTACAGACACACCAAGCATCGAACATTCACATATCTTCTATACCTTCGATGGACGTGGTGCGACTGACGAGTTCCTTGCAGAACATAATGTCTCGCACTTCCTTCAGGTGTGGCATCGATTTCAATATTTCTCTAACTTTTATCCCTTGAAGGATAATGGAGACATCACATTGTACACGTTCACATATCTAGCTTTACTATAAAATTTTTTTGGCTAATTTGAATTTTTCGAATGAATGTTCTAGTGTTAATTTTCTTGAATATTTCATTCAGTGCCATAACCACAAAACCTTCATTTCCTTAACAAATATAATTAAGTGATTATAAGAGAGATCAAAACATGGTAGTTTATTCAGTTTTTTCATTTACTGAACAAATTCTACAACTATAGTGACTGAAGATATTGTCTTCATAGGTTGGTGCATATGAGATATTATCCATTTTGATGTAATAAATGAAAAATAAATTAATTCAAATTATTATTATTATTATATAATTATTAAAAATTGAGTATTAAGAAGAAATGTATACTGAAATACCTATAATTGAAAGGTGTATTATAGAAATAATATATGTATAACTATTATTGAAAGATAATGAATTCAAATATTCAATATAATACTCTGGATATGAGTCTTACAGATGTAGTTTATGATGAATTAACAAATTTCATAATTATTATGCTAAATATATACAGTCCAACAATACAGAAAAAAAAATTATCATTAGTCATACACTCATATTTATACAGGATGATTCACCTCCATTTCTACTGCAGAATACATAACAGTAATCATAAACTAGTTGCACTGGTTTTAAAGACCTGTGAAACTGATGTAAAATTCAAAACTAAATTTCTGCATT
Source organism: Henosepilachna vigintioctopunctata (assembly GCA_030704895.1). Classification (NCBI taxonomy): domain Eukaryota; kingdom Metazoa; phylum Arthropoda; class Insecta; order Coleoptera; family Coccinellidae; genus Henosepilachna; species Henosepilachna vigintioctopunctata. Next base: position 429,329 of record JARQZJ010000133.1, read on the forward strand.
AAAACTAACTGAACTTATTTTATATTAACACCAAAATGATGAACATTTAGTGCAAGTCATTAGAAAAAGCTATAACTGCATTATTTTTATCATTCAATTAACCATATTTCTGATGTTTAGTGAATAATTCCATCATTTTTAGCATTACAGAAATTAGTGACTCAAACACTATATTAATTTAACAGTTTCACAAAACTATCACTATGTTATTAATTATTAGAATATTACTTTTATTTTATTTCTCTTAGTAATATTACTTTAAAAGTTGAAAAATTTCCACCTGATTTATGTTTTTCTGAAAAAAATTACATTAAAATTTGATAATGAAGACAATTATACATTTAATCAGTCAAAAAAACTGAACTGGCGAACCACATGTATCATAAAGATTTTTTTTTATGAATATGCAACATTTATTGATAACACTTGGAATACTTATTTATCAAATGATCATATAAAGAGTGTTCCTAATCCATTAATCCATTATTTGGTTATACATTTTATTCTACTATAAATAGCAAATATTTCAATAAAGTTGACTGAGTGTTCCTGATCTCTTGGTGAAACATTATTAAATAAAAAACACTTGGCTAGCTTTCACAAAATATATAATGAATAAATACTTGACAATTGTTTCGGGTTGTTACCCCATTTTCAAAAGTGAGACTGTCTAAGTTAGAGTAAAATTTTTGAAAATGGGGTAACACTCCGAAACAATTGTCAAGTATTTATTTATTATAAATTTTGTGAAATCTAGCCAAGTGTTTTTTATTTTAATATAGCAAATATTTATCAATAAACATTTAATTTCAATTCCAAATTTAAAAATTTGTAGCTACAGACATTTTATTAAACAAGTTCTTCAATAAAAGGATTTGTTTAATCTTATAATACATGATTTCTAGAAATCTGGCTTTGTCAAAGTTATAAAAACTCATGTCTTAAGAATAACAAGACAACGTATAATTTTCAATTTCATCATTGAAATGTGAAAGCATAAGGTTAGTATAATTAAAGGTAATATTCTGAAAGCATCCATCTAGATTCTCAGAAAATATTTGCCAAAAAAATGACGAAGTTTATATCCAATGTTAGTTTTAATATTAATTTCAGAAATTATCCCATCGGAGTATATTTGTAAAAACAAATTGATGCATCCAATGTGCTATAATCTAGGTACTTCACATTAAAGTACAAAATTCTTGCATTGATGTTGAATGTGTGTACGATTGTGTCTTACTTAACAAGTTGCCAAGCATGAGACATATCTACAATACAAAACATTGGTACTTACCCTATTGACGGAATTCCTCGTCGATCTGAGGGGGGCCTTTGACCAAATACTGGGGTTACATGTCCAGACACAGAATTATTTCCAAATCCAACACTTGCTCGACCGAGGCTATTGCCTCCAATGTTTCTAGTAAAGTTCAAATTTGCCATAGCTATCTATTCACACAAAATTGGCAATTTTTCATAACGAAACAGGGAATGAGCTGAAATATGAAACTTATTTTTCTGTATCACTATGTAGAAATTCTAAGATAAAAAAATACAAAACATTATAAACAAGTACAATCCAATGTAAATGCAATTTTCTATGAATTGGATATTTGAGACCACTGATGAAGTGCTTTTCTTAAGCTAAAAACACAATGTTTGTTCAGAAAAAACTATCTGCTGTTCGATAAAAATACGTAATTTTTGGAAAGTGAAGATGTTATTGTCCAACTTTTCTCCGCCATTACTATAATTACGGTTTCTCAAACTGTCACAACATATGTCAAAATAGTATAGTATTTGGAAAATGTATTAACTTAGGCTACCTTCCAATAGGTGGCTATAAAATTCAATGAACAATAAAATGGTAAGGAAAACAGTTTTATCTACATCGGAGATTACGGAGATCTATAAGTGGGAGAACCATGAACTTACTCATTTCGTCTCTACATTTCTTATGTACTCAGCTTCACAAACTGCCGCTAGATCTCAGACCTCCGTTACCGTCGCCGTGATATAGGTTTCATTAGTACAATGGCTTTATTGTGCTTCCGAAATATCTATATGAAAACATACCAATAAAATAAACTGAGAAGTAGTTAAAATAATAGGCAGGCAATTCTCAGATAAAAAAACCAAATATGAATAGTTTCCGAAATTGTGTCATTTGATTTTCAAAATCTTAATTGTGTCCCTTCTTAAGAAATGAAAAGAATGATTTCATTGTTGGATTCTCATCAAAAAAGGGACTGTAGTGAACAGTATCAATGACAACAGATTCGTAGTCCGTTGCTATTGACACACTGGTAACAACGAGGGCTATAACATGAAGTATAAATATAAGGAGTCCGAACGTAATGTTAAAAAATGGTATCAATTTAAGGAACTGTTCTTTTGCCGCTAGGGCGCGCCACTTTTTAAGACGTACTCGTTTAAATTTTTACGCGGGAAGTCTTGTTGCTATTGACAGCTGTGAAATAAAATATTCGAAAAACGCGAAATAAAATGTTTTAGGAAATTTTTCAAGCGCCTTCAACTCAGCAGTATTAAAAAGATAAAGAGATACTCTGTAAAAGAAAAAATTTCAGATATTAATAATTACTACAAGAATTATTAACAGGCACTTTATCAAAGGAAATAAACGCATTTTAACAAAAGGTTTTCAAAAATTAAATTCATGGATTATTTTTTGTTTTTACATGCAGAATTATTAAGCTTAAAATAAATAAACTCAAAATTGTCTCTCAAAATAGATTTAAAAATTGTTAAATGCCTATTAATTTCAATGTTACGATGAACAACTTAATTAAAAAGTGAAAATAAATGGGTTATGGTTAAAAGTATTATTTATTAATAGAATGAGTAATAATAAAACATAATTAATATAACAAATACAAACAATTGTAATATAGCACAATACAATATAACAAATACAACATATAAATGCAACAAATACAACAATAATATATAACAAATACAGTATAATTTTAGTATAATTGTAATATAACAAATACAACAATTTGTCCAGAAAGCTGATAAGATAAACAATATATATTTATACACGGAATTCCCGAAGAAAAGGTTGAAAACATCAAAGATAAAACAGCTGATATTCTGGAACCTAGACCTGGAAAATCAAGGCCTGTCATCGTCAGGTTTGTTAACCCCACAGATAGGAGGACTGTCATAAAAACCTCAGAAAATTTAAAAACGCAAAACTGTTAATTTGTGAGGATCTCACCAGACTTTGAATTGAGGTGCTGAATGAAGCGAATCCGTTATTCGGAAGAAATAATGCTTGGTCGTTTTAATTAACATTAAACATTAAGGGGAAAATATTGAAAATCAAAAGTAAATCGCAACTTCTAGAACATCAGAAGGACTATTGCGTGTAGTTGAGGCGAAGATAGCGTATTTCCGGAGGATCATATATGCAGAACTGATACATGTTATAAGGTGAAAAGAAGTTTTCGTGAGTTCATTTTCGATTCATAGAATGAATGATTATTGACAATAAACTATAAAATTATTAACTATTAACTGTAAAAGTGGAGTTCTCGTTTCACTTGATGCAATTTCCGAATATTGACTTTATTTGTTTGTTTGGTATTTTTGGTTTTCTTGTTTTATAAATCATTAGAATATCAATATTATGTTTGACTTTGTTCTTCCCTGAGGAGGAGGGGATCGAGACTAGGGAGTACGACACCAACTTGAAGCGTTGCACACGAATAATGTATTTGATGGACATTGCCTAAATGTCATACAGCTCAACATCAGAAGTATGAATCGTAATTTTGATGAATTTTTTATTTATTTGGAGGAGCTTGAGGTGAAAAATATAGATACTTTTCATATAGATAACTTGGGGTCTAAAAGTGGTGAGTGAGTTTCGTATTCCTGGTTTTAATATTATTTATAATAATTCCCGTATCAATCAAAATAATGGTGTTGTTGTATACGTACGAGATTATATGAATGAGATTGAATTCTCGCTTAACTCTTGGTGAAACATAATTGAATATTAACATAAATTAAACTCTTGGCTTAATGTTTAACTAATATTGAATTAATCTCAAATTTTAAAAAACAAACAAAAATATCATTTTATTAATTTCATACCTCATCTGAGTGAAAAAATTTGCGAAAAATTAAAGAAGAGAGAAATAAAAACCATTTGTACCAACAAAAGAAATATTAAGTCACTTTTAGTAAATAATAAAGAAAAGACAAATGTTGAAGACAAAAGCGGGATTTATAAGATTTTTTGTAATGAATGTCCAGCATTTTATATCGGCCAAACAGGTAGAAAAATAAAAACTCGGGTTGACGAACATAAAAGGTCAATTTTGTATAATGTTAATAAAACTGGATTCTCAGAACATTGCATTAACTCTAATCACTTCATAGATTCTGATAAAACTAAATGCCTACACGCAGGTAATAAAGGTAAACGTTTAGACCTTTTGGAGGCAATTGAAATTAGCAGTTCTTGGAAGAGAAAAGAAGAAATTGTAAATGAACAAGTAGATTTTCAATTAATCCTCTCTACTCACATCCATTTTGTAGATATAAATTTGTTGTACGTTCCTTATAGTAGTTTAGTCTTGAAAATGAGCTAACGCTCGAAACATGTTGACTATACAAATTGTTAAATAAATCGTGAAACATTAAGCCAAGAGTTTAATTTATTTCAATATTAGATTATATGACGTAACTGCGTCATATAGACCACCATCTATAAGTAAGAATTTATATATAACTGAATTATCGGACTATTTTTCACGTATTCATCCCCAAAGGAGGGGAGTGGAACTTTTTATTGGTGATATCAGTATTGATCTTTTGGAGAGATGTAATGTAAGCGAGGTTAGTAGTCGAAATGATTATATGGGAGTATTGAGTGAGTTTGGATTTTTGTTCTATATACCTAAATACAGCTACAAGGGTAAATGAATATTAAAAGAGGTCCATCATTGATCATGCATTTATTAGAAACGAAACCAAAGATGTAAACATTCTTCCAGTTATTATAAAAACTGCTTTGATGGATCACTATATGCTCTTCTTGAATTTTTCCAAAAAACTAAAACGGGAAGATGTCTTTTTTAAACTAGATTCAATAAATTTCGATAATTTGAACAGGACATTGGCAGGCGAGAGCTGGAGTAATGTTCTCAGTAATATGGACCCAGAATGTAGTAACGATCTATTTTTGAGTACTTTCAATGCAATCGTGAAACAGAATTCCTCGTTCAAAATAATAACTAATAAAAACCGAAAACTTAAGCCATGGATCACACAAGGTTTGATTGTCTCAATACCACGTCGCGACTAGTTAAGAAAAACAAATGATAAGTGAAAATAGTATTAAAAAAAAATAGAGTATAAAAAATATAGAAATTATCTAAATATTTTATTAAGAAACACTAAAAACAATTTTCACGCAGACAAATTTGAGAAATCACAAAACAATATCAGAAAAATGTGGCAAACAATCGAGGAGGCTTTTACAAACAGTGAAAGGCGTAGTAAAGAAAAGAAGTTATTTAGGAAACCGATCAAGGAGAAGTAATAAATGAGAAAAGAGTCGTAGCAAATCATTTTAATAAATTTTTCAGTGATGTTGGTAAAATAATGGCCGGCAGTATACCTAAACCTGGGAAGGTTTCGAAAAATGTCAATGAATATAAATATAGAGAGTGGCTCGTTCTTCCTCAACCCGATTACGGAGAATGAACTTATTGATGTTAAGAATTTGAAATCAAACTGTTCGAATGGACCTGATAATATATCCGTACGATTAATAAAAGGCTGTCATGTTCATGTTCTGAAGCCGTTTTTCAAAATGTTTAACCCCAAGAGAATTCAAGGAGTCGATTACAGTTCCTATTTTCAAATCGGGAAGTAGCAAGCTTCCAACCAACTACAGACCCATCACAATAATTAATAATTTTGCCAAAATATTCAAACACTGCCTAAAAACTCGATTGTTAACATTTCTTGCAAAGCACGAAATCTTGAACACAAATCATTTCGGTTTTCAGAGGAATAAAAGTACCGAAGATGCTATTTTTGAATTGCTTAAAATTGTTATTAACGCAAACAATCATAACAAAAAATGTCTTGCTATTTTCATAGATCTAGTAAAAGCTTTCGACACTATTAATTTTGTGAAAATGTTGGAACGATTAGAGGCTATTGGTATTCGTTGAACAGCATTAAGTATATTCCGCACATATCTGGAAAACCGAATACAGTTAATTGAAATTGGAGGGGAGAAAAGCGATCCCGTTAGTGTTACTATGGGAGTACCTCAGGGTAGGGTTGTATTCCTGATTTATATTAATCATCTTGGACGGAAAGATAATATCGTACGCTGAAGACACCGTGGCTGTTTTTGAAGGAAAATCATGGAAAGAAACATTAATGAGAGCTGAATTGGGTGTGCAGGAAATATACGGCTTCATGAGTGACAGCTTTTTAAGCTTAAATATGCTGAAATCGAAATTTGTAACTTTCTCAGCTAAGATGGCTGATCAACCTGGGTTTGATATGCTGAAGGTTCATGTTGCTGGCTGCATAAACTTGTACGATATCTTGGGGTGGAACTAGACCAACACTTGAAGTGAGATAAGCATGTAAACAGTCTTACAATGCGACTCACAGTGATAGTATGCAAATTTTATAGATTAAGGGACATTTTTACTAAAAAATATTTACTCAGGGTTTACAACGCTCTTGTCGAGTCAACTTTGATATATTGTATTATTGTCTGGGGTGGATGCTATAAAAACGCTTTAGATCCTCTAGTAAAGGCACAAAATAGTATTCTTAGGGTAACTTTGAGAAAAAACCGTCTAGACCCTACATGTTATTTATACGAAGAGGCAAATGTTTTAGCTGTTAGGAAATTGTACATATATCAAATAAGGAAACGATACAACAACAAATGGTTACGTTGATTCTGCGGATGTGTTACTCAAAGTGGATTTTAATTTACCATATAGAATTACGAGGCACACTCCTCTCTTTCGCTTGAGAACATGCAAAGTGAACTATATTTCGAATTTTTTTGTTAATCGCGTTCTGTGGCTGAGCAACCAGGTATCCCATGACATCGACTTTTTCTCTGGTTCACCAAGATCATTTAAATTGATAGTACGTAGAGTAGTGAATTTGAATTTTAAATAAGATTTGTATTATGTAGGATTTATATATATGTTTTTAAGTTGGTTGTTACTTTATTCTGTGTTCTATATTTGTTAAAAGGGGGTTTCCCGTTCACTAGATATATATATATATATATATATATATATATATATATATTACAGTAATTTTTCGTGTTAACCAACGACGTGCGGACATTAAGAATGTATTGTTCATTATTATATAAACTCGACTGGGATTTATGCGAATCCCAGTCTTCATTGCATTTTTAAAAATTTTTGAAAATGCAATTTCAATTCTCAAGTTTCACTATAATAAAAAACATGAATTTGAAGTTGAAGATTACTTATGAATAATTTACTGGGTTTTTTCATATACATTTTATACATATAAAAATAATAGTCTGTTTTTATTTACTTAAATAACATACAATCACAACAAATTCAGCAAACCAATAAGGGTGATCATAAAAACGTCAAATTCTTATCACTTATAAATCAAATAAGAAAAAAATACTGAAAATTCAGTGATCTATATTCACAATTTCCTCTCCATCACTATTAAATTGGGATGAAACAAAGGCCAGACCCCATTTCAGATTTGTTAGCATAAATTTCAATGCCTTCGTCCATTGCTCTTCAGAATTAAGTTGTATTCTGCAAAAAAATAATTATTAGAGTTGTTAGCAATGCTGTTTATTAATATTTAATAGTGTTGGCGTTTACTTGATGTAAATCCATTATAATTGAATATAACTGAAATTCAAACACTTGAACTTATGATTTACACTTTATTGACTACATTGCATGACGCGTTTCGTCGTTACAAACGACTTCTTCAGATGCTTACAGAATAATGCTGTTCGTACAGAATAATGCTGTAGTGCAGAATTATTCTGTAAGCATCTGAAGAAGTCGTTTGTAACGACGAAACGCGTCATGCAATGTAGTCAATAAAGTGTAAATCATAAGTTCAAGTGTTTGAATTTAAGTTATATTCAATGTTTATTAATAAGTATTTACACAGTCACAATCTAATGAAATTCAATAGAGATGGAAAATCGCCTACAGTGAAATGAAAAAAAATTATTTCTGTATTTTCAAGCCAATAAGTTTATGCACGCATTATTAGAATTCATACACATGCTTGTAATTCTCAGTAACCTATGATAGTAATTATGGAATTCAGCATGTGAAAATATTGCATAACTCATCATAATATTTCATTATAATACATCATAGAGGGCTATATACGATTTGTGTTCCGATGGCTCGGAGAATGTTTCGAATCAAAGTCGTCGAAAAATCTAAAACAACTGTAGCCGAAGAAAAGATTTTGAATACTACGTGCATAAATAGTGAAAAAGAATTCATGAAAGTAGGCTACGCAAACATATACGACAAAAATAAACCAATAAAAACGGGAACGGCCACTGAAAACACATGGCTGCTGAAATGACATTGTTAAGACATAAGAGATAAAAAGCGTGGCTTTTTATCTCTTATGTTAAAGATACTGTCAATGAAAGTACAGTGAAACAGTACATAATTAATAAAACTAGAATTAATGAGCTTGAAAATGTTGTTGTTAAGGAAGTTAAAGTAAACTTTGAAAGAAAAGATTTCAAGTGCTTCATGGTTGGCATAGATCTTTCCCTGAAAGAACAAATGTATGAGGAATATTCTAACCAGTCGGTGTTACATATTGCAGGTATAATTCAACTCCCACAGAATAACACAGCCTAAAAATTATGAAAATTTTTTTAGTCCTCAGAAAGAATAAACAGCTTCAACATAACTCGTCAAAGTGCTAAATTTCTTGGAAATATTAAAACAGGTTGGGTTATACTGGCGATAACTAAACATTGGCGATTGGAAGAGGAGCTAAATAAATATGTGTTGAATGGCTACAGCCTTGGATCAAGTTTCTGTAGGAAACGCGGTGTAAGTGTTGATCTTTCATATAGCTGACATAAAATGCGTTGAAAGTTCTGATCTGAAGTCCTTTAGTGTTGCTTAATTGAATGTACGTCAGTTCAGCTATCTTTAGAGATAGCTGAACTGACGTACATTCAATTTGACTTACATTTTATCAGCTATCGTATAGCTGATACAATATTGATAATTTGTACTTTGTATTTTCGAAAATTTTTGAAAGGATTCTTGCGGGCACGCTTTTTAGTTTTTTGGAAAATTTAAAGTTATTGTCAGCTGTCAGCATAGCTTTGTAACTAAACTAACGCCATTCTCGTTGCCCTTGAGAAGGGTGAATTATCCTTAGAATTATTTTTTGACCTATCGACAGCGCTTGATCTTATTTATCACAAATTGATCCTATTCTTTCTTGAGGCGTGTGGGATTAGAGATCGACAGCTGGATTCGATGTCCAGCTACCTTTCTAATCGTAAAAAAATGGTAAAAAGTAGTTTTTCGATTTTCACTATAATTAATTCAAAAACATGACAATATCGTTTCGCCAACACAGTGACTTCATCAGATCCCTTCCCTTCTAGATTATTTCACATATCTAGCTCCTCTACTATAACATTATTTTGGTAAATTTGAACTTTTCGAATGAATGTTCTAGTGTTCATTTTCTATAAGCTTAAAAACTTTAAGACAGGAAAATCAGTTACCTCTTTAGTATTTTCCAAGCTTTCTATAATATAATTCTGGATGACAAATATTTATTATACGTCTTTTGAACTCTAGTATGAAATTCTTTTTCGTTTTGAATGGATGGTAGGAAAGGTAATTTATGTAACGTCCGGAATGAGTGTTCTTTTGGTCTAGCATTATGCTGTTATTTTTTCTCATCACCAGAGTATCTAGGAATGGAATGCTATTATTATTTTCTGTTTCGACGGTGAATTTTATCGAGGGGTGATAGGCATTGAATGTTGCAACTATTTCGTCGATTTTATTTGCGGGTACAGCGCAAATTATATCGTCGACGAACTTTTTTAGGAAGGGTTTCTCCTTTGAAATACCCTTCCTGAAAAAGTTCGTCGACGATTTAATTTGCGAAACAGTAAACACGGAAAGTTTCAAACAGATAATACATTCATTAAAAGATACAGGTAAAGTATTAGATGGAGTGTCAGCAAGGGTTTTAAAAGTTGCCTGTTTGATAAGTACTAATAGATTGCTTGATATTGTAAACTGCTCTTTGAGTGACAGGGTGTTTCCGAATAGCTGGAAAACTTCTTGTATCACTCCAGTACCCAAAGTAGTAAATGCTTCCTCACCAGCTGATTTTAGGCCAATAAACATACAGTTTCTCCATATGAGAAAGTATTAGAAATATGTGTTAAGAAACAAGTTGTAAGATTTTGTAAGGAAAGAAATATACTTATTTCAAATCAATTGTGTTTCAGAGATAATCATTCATGTGAGACACTAATAGTTGAAAAATGTGATACATGGCTGAGGCTAATGGAAGACGGAAATATAATTTTGGTGGTTTTCCTTGATTTTAAGAAAGCATTTGAAACGATAGATGTTATTAATAAGGAAGATGGAAAAGATAGGCTTTGGAGGTAAAGTATTGAAATTCGTTATTTGAAAATCGATGTCAAATAACGAAAATCGATGGAGTTTTCTCTGCTGAAAAGAGTAGTGTATATGAGGTGCCACAAGGTAGTGTTTTCGGACCTCTTCTGTTCATATTGTTTATTAATGATATTAGTAAACGAGTAGAGAAGTGCTAAATCACATTGTTTGCTGATGACACAATGTCTACATTGCAGGTAAAAACTTAGAAGAAATGGTGAACACGATGAACAATGAGTTGGCTGAAATTTTTTCGTGGGTATGTGCAAATAATATGTGTCTAAATGAAAATAAGTCAAAATGTATGTTAATTGGATTAAAAAATGTAATGAGTAATTACGATGATAACAAGTATGTAATTTCAATTTATGATGTTCTATGTAAAAAGATTTAATAAGGAACAAACATATAAAAATATTTTAATTGATGGCATTAAACTATTCAATGGATTGCCCAATGAAATTGTAAACACTGAAAAGGTAAGTGGTTTTATGAGGCTGCTTAGAAAATTTATATTTGATGTAATTATATAACGGATTTTGTAAAGCTTTGGAGGCCAGTATTATAATTATTATGATAAATTGAAATTTTAAACAACAGATTTCATCAAAATCAGCATCGGTTCAATAATATTGTTAGCGATTTCATAATTTGTGTAACACAAGAGAGAATAGATGAAAAAGTGCCCCATTCTGATTAATTTAAGTACTTAACTACATAAGAGGTAAACTTACTTTATTGAGTATGACATATCTTTATCTTCAATCTTCCCTTTACATGTTTTATAAGGAAAACAAAATGTTTTGCTACCCTTTTCTACTTTCTCTTGAAATTGCTGGAGGCAGTCTAAGAAAGCAGCCATAGCGCTATCAAATTTTGTATCCCATAAAAACCTTACACCACCAGAACCATAAAGTGGTAATTCTTTCTGTTCACCAATAACCTAAAAATTAGACAAAAGTCAAGTAGGAAAAGGAACTAGTGAAGGAAACTAAACTAGAAAGGAAATTAAGTTACAAATTATATATATATATATATATATATATATATATATATATATATATATATATATATATATATATATATATATATCTGTTTAATTATATTTCAAATGCCTTCTTGTATCAATTTTATGAAAATTATTGTGTAGGATAAATAAAACAGATAAAGGTTATGTGTTGAGCATTCAAGATTAGAGTGGACTACAAAAATAGTTTAACTGATAAATTTTGATTAGACCGATTAGTCTTCGTACTCCGAGAAAAACAAGTGTAGCAAGAACTATAAGCTTCAACAAAATTCAAGTGGTCCATTTCTTTGAAAACTTGAAGGAAGTGAATAAAAAATATGAATTTACAGCGGACCGCATCTTTAACGTGGACGAGACTGGCATTCAGACAGTACCAGGAAAGCTTCCAAAAATTGTGTTAAATATTGGGCAAAAAGAAGCTGCAAAGAATGTAAGTGCGGAACAAGGGCAAACTGTAACAGTTGTGAGCTGCCTTAGTACAATCGGAACCTTACTTTATTTTTCGTAGAATCATCCTCTTGATCGAGTTTTCTTTGAACCACTCAAGTTCAACTACTATCAGGTTGCTGACAATTGGCAGTCTTGTCACCCAGGGCAGACGATTAGCGCGTATGATGTCGCCGAGCTTTTCAAAACCGCATACGAGAGAACAGCAACAGTGGAAAAAGCGACTACGTTATTTCGTGCCACTGGAATTTACCCATTGAATTCAGCAGTTTTCAGCGAAAAAGATTTTCTCCCTAGTGAAGTTACCGACTAAAATCTAGATGATATGGATGAGAAACGCATGGTTGTGGTAAATTTCACTAGTGACGGTGAGTCTACAATCAATCCTGAGCCTTCTCGCATTGATGAGCTTTGTGAGGATTCCGTAGAAGAGACCCTTGCCATTTCCAACTCTAACGTTGCACAAGAATCTACTGTTTTGCCTAAGCTGTCACAAGTTAGGGAAGAGTTCCCTTCCACTCATGGACCATCGCGCATTGAACACCCTAAGTTTCCACTACCCAACAATACAGAAGCTAATATTACAGCTGTGTCTCCAGCGGACATAATGCCATTGCCAATGTTAACCAAAAAAAGAAACGCACAAAGAAAGGATTCAAATCGACGATTCTCACATCGACGCCGAATAAATTGCTTCTAGAAGAGAGAGTTAACGAGAAAAAGAACCTTGGGAAGCAGAAGTCTGTTACCCAAGTAACAAGTGGTGAAAGGAAGATGTATTCTGAAAGTTAACCCAGTCCGATACGGAGATATCGCTTCATGACGAAAGTCTTACCGATGTCTCATTCGAGGTTGAGAATAGTGAAGAAGATGAAAACGAGGAGATATTTGAAGGGGAATATGCTCTTGTGAAAGTTCATGGAAAGAAGTTTTTTCGGTTATTTATAGCCAAAATACTTGGGGGAAACGACGAAGTCTTTAATGTCAAATTTTTTAAGAAAGCCCAAAATACTATGAAATTTTTTGAAACCATCGAGGAAAATATAATTTCGTCAAGTGATATTGCCAAAAGACTGTCTCTGCCAATTATAGCGAGCTCTGGTCGATTTCAGATGTTAACATTTTCTAATAATTTTGAAGAGTATACAAACCTTCTTGTATGAATAAAGTTGTTTACCATAATAACGCATTGTTTTTTTTTTGCCTGGAGCAAAAGTCCGCATATGCGGAACTTTACCCCAAAAATGGGGACAAACGTCCGCAGGTGTAGAGGTTTCAAAAATGGGGTTCACTGCTTTTAGTGAACTAATAAATGGCGTGATACTGCTATGTGAGTTCACCTAGTCATTCAAACCTTCTTAATTGCTATATACTAAAAACTGAAAAAAATACTTGAGTGATTTTTGAGGACTTTTGCTCCACCTTACCCTACAGGAAGTTCTCGTACTTACGGCATGTTAGGTTCTCGAAATATGTGACGTAAGTCGAGACATATTTTTTCATATGTTTACATATAAAACTCAAGAGTTAGGATCCACACGGACTCAAAATTAAAAAAAACTGCATTCATAACAAATGATATACATAGTTTATTATCAGAAGTAAGTCTTGAAGTAATTATATATGTACTTATTAAATTGCTAGTTATTTTTGGTATTTGTGTGTTATTAATTTTAATAATGGTAAAACTATAATATGTAATCAAAATATGTAATGAGAACTAATAAATTAAACTTTTGGCTTAAAGAAACTATCAATTCTAGATTGCTTCCCTTTTTTTCTTGCTATCATACAGGTCTTGGTAACACTGATAGGCTGCACAAATTTTGTTATCGACATTAAAACTTCTCTCAAAGTTAGAATCATTTTCTTCAAAATTCTCCTAATTTCCAAATGGTAAGGAAAGTTTTTTTAGTGTAAGTTCTTTTTCAGACTTACTAATAGAAGAAGCTATTTCTTGTGACTCGATTGCTTCTTCTTGTACTTTTGCCTCCAATTCAGAATAAGATCTTCATTAGTCAGTTCTTCTGACCTAGCGACAAGTGAATTCTTCTATGCCGTAAATCGAAACAATTGACGTATGCTTGAGGAATAGTATCAAAACATTGTTCGACGTAACTTGAAACGACGTAAATCGAAACGGCGTAAGTCGAGGACTGCCTGTATATGGATTTGAGAATGAATATGAGTTTGGTTTTTGTGGTTATTAGTTTGAATAACAAAAAACCGGCGAATGGTGGTAAGTGGAAAACTCATCCATCAAAGTGGAGAAATTGTTAGAATAAAACATTAAACTACAAAGTTTTCTGAAAATATTAAATCTAAAACTTCAGGTAACACACAAATTTAATTCAAAATAAATGTATAATAAAAATCAGACAAAATAGTTCCAACTTTAATATCCAATATAAAATTTTCATAGAAATGTTGGATCTAAATATTTATACATCAACAGAAACGCAATTCAAAATAAACCTTTAATTGAAATCACACTAGAAAACATACATTTTTTACTCTGATCTTAACATGAATATTCTTCTAAATCAATTTGAAGCAATGAAATAAAATTCAAAACAAATATCCATTAATTTAATGGAAACCAGAATAAAAAGTTTTTAATAAAAAAGAAAGAAAGTCAGAATAAAAATATAAAACAGTAGAAATTCAATCCAAAATTGATCTACAATTAAATTCGTAATGAAAAGTTTCTAATTTGATACATAAAAATTCTTCAAAAAATATTGAATCTAAATCTTTATCAAACAATAGAAATTTGATTACATAAGAACCTTGAATTAAGATCAGATTAAAACCCCCTAATATTTAACTCAAAAATTCTTTTAAAATATTCCAAATAAACCTGAAATAGTTTGCATATTAATTTCCACATTAAATATGATATTAGATGCATGTAAATTATTCTTTTATATCATTATTAGCGGGCGCTGTAGATGCAGTTACTCGGATGGTGTACGTGGGGCGGTGATTGAAACTTTTTAGAGACCTGTATCGCCATAATTGCATTCACACGTAAAGGGTGGATTGAACTGCGATAAATCCATTCGCATCGATATCACAGACTATACCTAAGCTCATTTACAAGTACGGTTCAAAGAGACGGATTGGAACAAACCGAGCATTTTCCGCAATCTGATGCCACACTTGATGAAAGCACAAAACAGATTGTTTCATTCCACAAGGAAATCATCAGTTGTATAACGTCCATCGACAACACGATTTCAACACCTTGTTATAACTCAAAAGTCAAGAACCGTCAAGTGATGAATTCTTCACAATTCCATCGTTAGGAATCAATCTATTCCTTATCTATTATATCTATTTGGAATCAAGTAAATTAGGAATTGTCATCATAAAATGTAAGTCAGGCAATTTTGAAGAGATTAAAGAGGATATTAGTGTATCCCCTTTTATTTGACTATTCAATAATAGGCGTTAATATTTGTATTTATGGAACTAAAGGAAAAATAAAACTGAATAATTTAGATTACTAGATTGAATTGTTCGTAACATATGGTGTATTTTGTAGGACAATACTCAATAAAAAAATTTGTCTATTACTGTATTTGATGAAGCAAAGAAGAGTGTTTTAATATAACATAAAAAGAAACAATTTAATATAGAAAATTAATACATACTTCAATACGAGAATGATTCCCAAATGGCACTAGCCTGTATCGTTCAAAGGTAAGATTGATTTTTCTAGCCAAAGCAGACAATAAAAGAGCAGTTTGGCCCCAAGCGGCATTGATTTCTGACCAGGCCACTGGAGCTGAAGGCAGTCTTCCTAAACAAAAATTATTGATTGTACCAAAGTGGCCTTTGTGCCATATGTGGAATGTAGCATTGAACACATTAGTTTTCTTCAACTTCTCAAGGTGTTTATCAATATGGTATATTTGGCAATGTAGGCTATAAAGAAGAGAAAATAAATTAGTGAAAAAAAATCAGATGAAATATATAATTTAAAGAAATTTAATTATCTCAGGCTCTAATATAAATTCAACGTTGCATTTCCACTTATCAATTGGTGAACAGTGGCAGTGTTCAAGTAGTGGATGTTCAACTTGGACGATGACAACCACATGGTAAATGGTCTTTACCCAATACAAATAGGGCATTAACAAATCAATTTGGTTAATAATGGAGAAACCAAAAAAATTTAATTACTACAAAAAAATTAAAATTTTAATTACTACACACGCTAACGTTATCCAAAGAAAAAAAGAAACCCTTTATTTGAACTAGTAACATGGGTAAGACTTATTACCATTATGGTCTTTCGATTTTAATTTACAGCAATAAAGTAACCAACAAAGACATGAAGAAAGTGCCGACAGGAGTTTTGATTCGAAATCGAAATATCTCTCTCAGTTCATCATTAAACTATTTAAATCATAGATAAACACATACACCCATGCCTTCTCCAGGGCTCGAACCCCAACTCACCGCGCCATAGTCGGGTTTCTTCCCGATTAAGGCACGTAGGCGACAGTTACACTGATACGTTAGCAAAGTGAACGAGAATTTGTTGTTACATGGATAATGTTTTTTTACGTCGAAATTGAAAAAAATTCAAATTTATTAGTATTTTATGGAAAATAAGATTTTATGGAAGATAAAATCTGATGATTGAGAATCACGTTCAGAAACGTGATTTTAAATAGTTTAGAAAAGTGACAATAAACAATCGCAGTACTATCTGGGGCTCAGACACAATCAACTCTTTCTAAACCAACTTCAATCAATTGCTTATGCATATTTGCTATTCTAGTTACGTACTACTCCGAAACTAGCAATAACAGAAATTTAACAAACTCAAACAGAAAATACACAAAGTCGTACTCAGTAATAATTTCCTTGGTAGAAATGGAAATTGACATAGGGGAAATTAGCGAGTTTCAGAACAAAAACCAAATCAACCGTAGATATTGCTAACAAATTGTATCAAAAAGGTAAATAAACCTTTTTCTTATATTCATCAGAATTATGACAGGTGATATATCCTCATATGAAAAGTTTACTCATGTTTGACATGGAGAAAGAAATAAGGACAGTAGACACTGAGCCCACGAAGGGCTGCAACTGTACAATCGTGATTGAAATGATTCATGCAAACATTAACAGAATCAACAACAAAATACGTCATACATCAATACTCGCAAAGGCAATTTTCGTGGAAACCGAATCAAAAGAAACTAGTTACACCAATTCTAGGGACTGGAATTCAATATGTAAACATGGTAACATAAGTGAAAAAACTTGAGGAGGAGGAGCACTAGTACAGGCGGAAAAAACAGTTGCTAAAACCACTCCACTTCAAAAATAGCTTGGATGAATAACTTGGATGATCTTCGCTTTACAATATTGTTCAATTCTAAAATAAATACATTTCCTCTTTGTGTACATTGATCACTCCAGTAAACCAATTGATGAAAATTTGTTCATAATAGTAGCACAATACAAATAATACCTGATTTTAGGAGATGTCAATGTAAACCCACGCAGAAGGACACAATTTAACAATTTTTTACGAACTCCCGACATTTATCATGGAGAAAAACCAAAATACTCCGCCTAATCTGTTTCTTTGCCCCAAAAATATCAGACAAAATATACAAAACATCAGTCTCATTTCAGATCTAGACTCTGACCATCTTGGAATAAAATTTAGTATAAACCTATTCAAAAGAACGCTGGAATATAGTGAAGAAACTAAGCTACTACACAGTGAGTGCAATATAGAGGAAGTAAAATGCAGCAGGTGATTGATCCAGACATATAAATCACCCGGGAATATAAAACAAACTTTTATAACTATGTTATGAAACTAGTAACAAACCAAACACCCAAATACAAAAGAAAATTCCATTGAAAGACTCTTCCGCCTTACATTCTTAATTAATAAAAGTAAGAAAGTATACATACCGAGAATTTCAAATAGCAACTATCCAACATGAGAAATTTGAACGAGTTGAATAAAGATATTCATCAATAAATCCTTAACAACCATACACATAAAAAAATAAATACAAAATAAAGGTAAAGAAATATAATGAAAAAGGGTCAATATTATTGGAATAAGAAAAAAAGCTCTGAAAGTATAGAAAGCATAATACAACAGAAACAATTCAGGTAGATGGCAGGAGATTACCCTCAGATAATACATCGCTGATGCAATCGCAACTCATTTTAAAAAGGCATTAGAACATAGCTTAAACTGTGATTTCGACTCAAAACATAAAAACTATATACAACAATGGTACCAAAATGAATTTAAGGTCACACAACTAGAAGATATGATTGAACCTATAAAGGAAGAATATTTTGTTGCATTTAATCTTGGTGAAAATAGTGCTCTAGGTTACGATAACTTGCCGAGGCAGCTCCTAGAGAAACTACACCATATAATACATCTAGAAATGATGAGAATTTATTTCATAAGAAATAAATCTTTAATAAATAGCTTGGGTTCACAAAAATTTTATTGAATTATTTAATTGAATTTAATAACATTTTTGTGAAACCAAGACAAGTGTTATTTATTCAATACAGAAATACAGAAATTTTGCTTTTATATTGAATGCCAGTACCTTCTTGCCTCTTCTTCAATATGCATTAAATCCACTCTATATTTTGTGTGTTCCTTGTGGTATTTTGTCTCATCTTGAGACAGAAGTTTTGCAATATCCTCTTGAAATGTAATGGCCTTTTTCATTTCAATTTCTTCTTTTTGCAACACTTCCAATTCCTCTAAATATCTTGACTCCTCTGCAGTCAACTCTTGCAATTCTTTCTCTAAATCACTTAGTTTTGGTTCATTGGTTTCATTCAATAATCTTAGAATTAAAATAACATATTACTAGAAAAACCAAGAATATTAAAGAATAGTTTTATGAACCAGTTAGGAATCCATATAAACTCAATAAGAAACTGGTGGTTTGGATTTAATGCAAAACTTTAAATCAGCTAAAATTAGAAAGGTTCATTCAATTTTGCTTCAAAAAAAGTGTGCTAGAAAGAGTAAGTTTATAATAACATTATCATTGTTATTTAAAAAACACTAAAAATTTTATATTTTCAAAGCAACAAACAATTCATCTCAGTGAAATTTATTTTTGATTATAATTTTACATAATCATTCATAGTCGTTTTAGAATATGTGAAAAATGAATTTTTAAAGACCTTCTTCTGTACTTACTTATTATAATACTTCTGATAATCATCATAATCATTTTGAGCAATTTGCAATTGCTGATCTAATAATTCTATCATATAATCAGTACATTCATCGCATAAAGGATGATCTATATTTGAATTTCCAGAAATTGTATCAAATAAAGCAGTATGAACCTAGAACACACAAATAAAATACTCAATATTCCGTGATTAAAACTAACATTTAAATATATAAATGCTAAATATGTATTAATCTCTGAAATACTTCATTAAATAAAAATATTTTATAGTTTTCAGTTACTTTATTCAAGTTTAACTTAGTCCTTTTCGATTTGTTTAGTTCAATTCATTTTAATTCATAGAAATGCTATGCCATAATCAGACCACTAAGAAATAAAAAATAGGTATCTCTATCACATTAATTGACAGACATTATTTAATTAATTAAGACAATCATTAATTAAATTCCAGATATACAATACTTCAAATATTGAAATATTTTCAAATATATTTTTTTTCATTTCAATTTATTGTTTTTACATAAAATAAATAAATCAATAATTAAATTAATCTCTTTCACTAACAATTAACAAGTTGCACAATGTATTACATATCAAAATTACAAATTATTTATAGTTTATTAATAAATTATTGAGATGGCATTAAATGTTTGTAGAGAAATGTCCTTTTTACGTTACTAATAGCTTTATTCTGCTTGACCTTTTCGTTTTATTTTTGCATTGTAATATAGTTGACGAGTACCAACATAAGTTTAGTTAGGTAATGCATTGATTTAGATTCTAAAACAAAAGTTGGATTTTCAACAGAACTTATAGCCTTCTTGTAAATCAGATGTTTTGAGATGTATTGTGAGTATATTTTAAAAATGAAATTTTATTTCAGTCACTGAATTTAGAAACTTTGAAATATGTGATAGGAGAGGATTTTCTTCTAAAGTAGTTCATGGCTTATGAAACATTATATTCCTGTATCTATAGGTACATTTCATATATGTACCCTTCATGTATGAAAGGAGACAATTTTTCCTTATTTTATTCTTTACTATGATGAGCTAAAATTTTTACACTTTTCATATTAGTCTACTACAAAAATGACTTGAGATAAAATGATATTAACTAATAATCATGGTATAATATCCTCTGTAATTTTACTTGAACTTTTGCAGTGAAAACCAATCTCGAGGTTTGTTTTCTAAATAAGTAATTATTTAGAGGTAATTTTTTATGGTTACCCACTGCCATCAATTTCCATAAACTTTATGTTACTCGCTATATAGGTGCAACTGTCAAAAATGAAATTATTGGTTTTTGATTTTGTTTAAGTCTTAATATTATTGACATCTCAATTCCATGAAGTGAATGTGATATAGATTGACCTCATAAGACTCTAACATTTGAGCAATAAATAAATGAAAGTATATTGAATAAAAATGACTTCGCCACTGAGTGTGTTAATAAGAAAAAATAAAAAAGGAGCATGGGATAAGTTAATCATTGATATAGATTACCATTAATTTTCTTGACCTATGGTGAATATTGTTGGTATAACTTATTGCTGGGCAAGAGCTTGCAGGACTCAGTTTATTACATTACCTTATATTTATGACTCAGAAGTTCACTCTCATTCTCATCAGATATCATCATAAATCCATTGACACCATTGCCAGAATCAGATAATCTACAAGGATGTATGTAATTGTCGAAACTGTTAGCTTGTGATTCTAAATCAACTTCAGGATTTGAATGAATTGGCACTGAAAAAAAAACCACTTAAAGGAATTCAGGAGGTTATAAAATTTATGAACAACGCACAATTTAATTCAGCAAGGACATGTTCACTCAAATAGTTCAATGTTTCATCCAAGATCAGAGGTTGAGAACATCTTTGGCAAGTAAACGATATATACACTTTATCTTCTGCCATTTTTGTACCTCCTCTAGGTACTCATCCAACACTTCTTTGACAAACCAGATAGTTGTCGAATAAAGCGAATGTTTTGTAAACAGTCTTTGGCTGGTAATCGATGGAACCATAGAAATCACTAATTTAATTCTGTGATTATACAAAATTCAAACTACATTACACAGCCTAACTCTACTTACAAGCCATGAACTAGGAAATCTGGCAACATCCAAGCAAGACCCACAACTAATGATGCTGTAATGGCGTTGTAATGGTTTCTGGTCATTGCTTCTGAATGAATCGCTATTTAACGACAGAAATAACATTCAAATCCAAAAACAAGTTCTGAAAAGTGCTATTGTTTGAAGTTGTGAAGAACAAGCAACAGAAATTTCCCGCAAATGTCTTATATAAACAGGAATATCTGTTGTGTTTTAAGTTGTGCTTTTTTTTGGTTATACCTGGAGAGGTAGGAATAATACCTAACTTTTACCATCTCATAATTGTGTAAAAACAAAAATCCGCGTTTTAGTTGTTGTGCTATTATGTGATGTGTAGTGTGTAGAAAGTGCTACTGTGTTTTTTTCAGCAACAGACTAAGGAATACCTTTGAAATTTGTATGTAAATAACTACCGATTACTGATGTTTTGACTGAGTAGTTCAGACATTAACAAAAGCATTATTTGATAGAATTGTTCCTTTTTTGTGATTAGTAGAGTTACTTACCCTTCGTTAGATTAGTAGTTATTTAGAACTAATCTCTTATAGGTTTTGTTCTTGATATTAGCACAACAATTAACATGCCAAGCCATTGCTGTGTGCCTGGATGCAAGTCGAACTACAAAACTTACCTCGAGGCCGGCGAACCACCAGTTTCTGTATTTTGTTTTCCATAGGATGGTAATCTTAACGAATCAATGGCTAAAAAATATTCCTAGGGCATCATGGACCCCCACAAAATATTCTGTAGTTTGTGCCAAACATTTTCCAGAGGGAGCACTTACTAGAGAAGGTACTCATCGTTTGCTAGATTGATCAACAGAAGGCAAGAAGGCTAGATGGATAAAGTTAAACTCAATTTAAATGCAGTGCCAAGTATTTTTCTTTATTTACCCCTACTTATAAAAATAGTACACTCTCAAAGAGAATATCCAGCTGAAAGAACAAGCATTGAAGGAACGTTGTGAGAAATTGAATGAAGCCTTTGAAAACTCAGATTCAATTTGTAATTTTCTTGATTTAACATACAATTCTAAATAAAGATTTTAATATGTAAATCGTGGAACATAAAAACTTTTGAAACTAACAGCATTTTTTTACACTCTAGTTTTTCCATCCAACGTAACTGAATGTTCACAAATAAACAGTATATAAATTATTAATCAGATTTTAGTATATACATATATGCATGTAAATGTTTTTATCAATGAAAATAAACTGTCTCCTAATGATTTAAAATGGATTTTTCAACTGAAATTAACTAGATAGTCTCAACTGGAAAATTTGCTTGCTCGTTACAAATATGATATCTGAACCATTCTATTGTCCAAATTATTGTACACATCTCAATAAAGGTTTAAAGGAATTGACGCATTAAACTTACTCTCACCTGAGAATGAAAAATAATGAAATTTATAGTATATTGTCAGTTTTAATTGATAAAGTGAACTTGTTAGTGTACATACTAAAAAAACAACATTTGAATCGCTATAACTCAGACATAGTTCTTAGAAAAAAAGTGTATTATTGATTTCTATAGATAACTGTATGATCTACAATTTTTGTTGAAACTATTTTTGTATACAAAGTACCGTTTCGCAGAAAATTTCTCTGAAAAGGCAATTATTAACATGTAGTAGACCGATGTTCGAAGATCGATCGGTCTACCGGATTGAGCAGATGCGGTGTTGCCAAGTTTATGTTCATGGCTTGTAAGTAGAGTTAGGCTGTGCTACATTACTTTACATAGCAAATAAATTGTTCTGCGTTATTTTCCTTACCCCGATAATTTGTAAAGGTCCCCGCATAGCTTAATCCTTTTTTTGATAACTAGGATATCAAATCTTGCAACAACGTTTGTCGGATAACCGGAGTTCCACTATGTGTATATAACTTTTAGAAATGTCTTATCATATGTATGCATTTATAAATACCCATAGTTTTTTTAGATGAATGTTTATTATAAATACTCGCAATTACGATAGAAAGAAATAATTTATCTCACGGAAGAAGTCAGTTGATATTGATTAAACACGTTAAACAGTCTTTCTTTTTGCCATCCTTAACTTCGCTATCAAACTGAATAGATAAATTAATTGTGACTTAACTTTCTTATAGATCGTGCACTTGACAGTGAACGAAAACACCGCAACTGTACTCCGGATGTGTAAATGGAAAACAGCTTGTGTTTGTCATAATAATACATTTAAAGGTTATGTTTTACATAATATCAATTCTCAGATAGAAAGAAAGAAGAAATGGCGTTTGTAGATGATGATACTAGCAAACAAAAATACGATTATTTTTCAAAGCCCGATGGTGAAGAAGTGCTACAGAAATTCTGGTGCGCTATTAAACCTGCAACAACCGCTGCTTTGACTTTATCAACAATTGATGTATTGCTGAAATCTAAACCTCAAGGCTATGGAAATATTATAGCTAGATATGCCTTCATAAGTTTTCCAGTTATTGGTTGCACTACTGCCTTCGTTTTAACATCTAATGCTGCAGCCGCTCTTAGGAATAAACAGGATAGATTGAATTGGGTACTAGGTGGATTTGCAGCAGGAGGAGTTATAGGTGTTTGGCGGAGAAAACCACATATTGGTTTATTATCGGGTATTGCATTAGGCTTACTTGCTTATGGGAAAAAATATGCTGTTGATGTTGGTTATGTAATGTTTCCTCCATCTAGATCTCATTATAGTCTTAGATCGGGAGGGTATGATTATACTATATGCAAAAATATTCCTGGTAATTATACCACTGGACCCTCCAAACAGTGACCATGCAACTGAAAAATAAGGACTGATTGAGTTGTATTACAGAATACATATGTTAGTGTGAATTGTCAATAAATATGTATCTCTTTTGAGGACAGTTAATTGATTCCTTTATGAAGATATCAAATGTGTAGTAGAAATTTAGAGTTAGGTGATTTAAATGAAAAGTAACATTTACAAAAATGCATATTTTATAAAATAAAAACCTATATAATGTATAAAGTTTATTAATTGGTCACAAAATAACGAGGTTTTACGCCATATATTAAAAAGGACGAAATTATGAATTATGCTGTTGTTATTTTCAACTGCTAAAAGAAATGAGAATGTAAATCTAGCTTTGTATATATTATTCTTATAATATGTAGGGAAAAAGTTTGGTGTGGCTTTAGTGATCTGGTGATAGTGGTGTGATCTTTAGTAGATCTGAAGTTGCTCTGCTGCATTAGCTGAACAGTAGTGTTTTAAAAAATAAATTAATTATCATTGTCTGATTAGTCAGTTCTCGCTATTCAATTGATGTTTCAATATATGTGTTTTTTGAACAGTGAATTTCTTAGTCGTAATTTTATTTTTTACCACTCTTGCACCTCTGTTCATTGGAGTTTATCCATCAATGTACTAGTGCCATAGCTACTCCTTCAATGCAATGGTTCATTGCAAGTGAAAAAATATTGCTATTAAAGCTTCAAGATCAATTGAAATTTCAGAATTACCTGTATTGTTAAATTGAAAGCACTTGGCTAGATTCTATAAAATCTTTAATACACGCCACATATGTTTCTGGTTGTTAACCAGTTATTATGAGTTTGATACTAGTGTTGATAACACTGGAAAAATGAAAAAAGTTAGGGTGCTGGAAAGCCGTATGGGAATGAACACAAATAATCATAATTTGAGTGTCTTTCAGACTACTGTTTTATCCAGCATTAACAAACTCAAGGTTTCCCATTTTATTTGATATGGTAACAATGTAATTCAAGTGCTGCCCTGCAATTGAATTTAATCATTACTATTGGACAAATTTAATACTCGAATTCATCATTATGCTAATATATTTAAAAATCACTTCAATCATATTATAAGAAAATAACTCAAGCAACACATTGATAAATATAATGACTAAAGGTTAATACGGGGTTAATTTATTATTTTTACATTAGTAACATATTTTTTTCAAGAAGATGTAAAAAGATTAAATAATACTGATTAAATTTTATTCATCTCCTGCGGCAGCCTTAATATCCATTGCAAGGTTCCGGCTGAAGGCCTTTGCTAGGCCCTTGGTCCTTCTTGAAAAGTATGTGATGCGAAAGTTTTTTTGATTGTTTTGTCTAGGTATTTCTCATGTTTGACTAGAAATGCTGAAGTTATACAAATAAATAAAATTTGAGTTTTAAAAAATGTTACTTTGACGGATTCACAAAATTAACAAATATCTCTGCTGGTAAGACCGCAATGTCTTGACGGATCAAGAAATTCCCCACAATAGCTTCACTTTTCTGGTTGCTAATAAGCAGCTATATAACCTACGTTCATCAAACTGGTCATTCCAAATACAAAACCTAGTTGAGAATATGAAGATAAAATCTCTAAATATCGAATTGGGTATAATACCAACAAATCTCATGTCAAACATCAGAGAATTAGGATTTGGGGAACATCCCTATAATAACAGAAATCAGTGCTATTTGCAACAGCAACGGCTGTCAGAAAGTTTTTTGGACACAATATAAATTGCCGCCACAATGGGCAATGCCATGAAGATCTCCGCTATGGGGACCTCCGAAACAGGTCTGATCATTTATAAAGCGCCCTCACAGATCCGTCTGATATATAATAACTGGAATAGGTACCTAAAATTTATCCTGTTAGGGAGTATGAAACCCATAAAGGCTTGAATCGGGACAATAATAATAGTAATGATTGTTTATTTTTCTACAGGTAGCATCCAGATACAGAAAATATGTTTCAATATTTATTTAAAGTTGCACTATTTATATTTTAGTGACATATAAAAAAAATTAAAGTAGAAAAATAAAAAAGAAAAATATAAAAACAAAAAATATTTATAATGGCTATACAAGATCAGATATTAAATAACAACAACTATAAGAAATATTTTTGTGGAAATTCGAATATCGAGTTTGATATTTGCAGAAAATATCATCAAGTCTCTGAAACTATCCAGCATATAACATCCGTATCCAATGTGTTGGCTAATACAGATTATCTGCGACGACATAACCAGGTCTGCAATACTATCCACCAAAATGTGGTGGATAATTAGTACGGACTTATTAACACCCACACGCCTTACTATAAATATGAACAAAATCGGTGCTGATAACGATAACTTTAGACTCTACTACGACCTGACTATTCTTACATATAGAATGGTATCTAACGAATAACCGACCATATATTCTGTTGGTCAACAAACATCTCAACTCGGCACAGGGAGAAAATGGCAAAATATGTAGACCCATCAATGGAAATTAAAAAGATTTGGCATATTGACAAGGTGGAGTTTGCTGCTGTAATACCCTCAATCGCAGACCTAATACCCAAAAGCTATACCTGCAGAGTCTAGTTAAAATAGAAATCAAAGAAAACATATTGTGGGAAAATTTAAGAATTTATGATCAATAAGTCTTTGTGGTTTTTTATCTGAGATAAGTGAATTTCCAGCAATCAGCTCTGTACATGTACATTTTTATTGCACCTTCATCGATACACATCAAGTGTCAGTGTTATTATTTAATTCATATATTTCATTTAGGTATTACAGGATATTAAGGTGTATTTTAATTAACCTCTACAACTATTGCTGATTCATTACCGATTTCCTTCACTGTTACTAGATATCAAGAGAGTGTAACATATCCATTTAATTTCGAGAAACGTTTAGTTTCTCTTGAAATGCAATATCCAACTCTTTTTATGTTGGTGAACAACTACAACCAAAGGACCAACAATTTAGTGGCAACATTCGATGGTTCATTTGAGAGTATGTCCTACGCTGAACTTTGTCGTTGCATTAAAATCCGAGAAGCAGTCTCCGGCATAAAAGTCGACTGACTGAACTTCGTCCTCACCATTTCCTCATATATATTTCCCATATATACTTTAAACTTTAAAGTATACACGGAAAATATATATGAGGAAATGGTGAGGACGAAGTTCAGTCAGTCGACTTTTAATGCCGGAAGCTGCACTTTAAACGGAGGAACACTTAAAAGTTTGAAGTGTTTAAAATACCTATGTGTAAAGTATTGGTTTTGAAAATTCGTTTCCAATAGACAATAGAATAAGGTGTAACTAATGATGTCTTTAAATATCTGAATAAGTATTGTTTCGCTATATTTTAATTACATATATTTAAATTCAAACGACAGTAAATGCCCCGTGCGCCGAAGACTATTGGTCTATTAAGCTGACGGCAATAATAATAAAATCCCTGTGCTTTTTAGGGTCAGGGATATTAAACTGTTATAAAGCTTAATACCCATATATAAAAGTATAAAACACCCATTTCTGTTTGAGTTAGATTATGCCTTGGGTAGTTGTATTAAGGCAAGACTTATCTAGTATTATTTACATTTCTATATTCCTTCAAAATAGTAACAATTTTGCAAAAGTAAAACCAAAACTCTAAAAATGTAGAGTCCAGTAAAAGTCAAAAGATCATTTTTCCTAAAAACTTGACAACAAGGCTCCTTAAAACCTCATCCCGATAATTTTCCTCACTGCATACTTTTGTAGAACGAAAATTTGTTTAGCTTCTGATGCATTTTCCCAAAATATCAAACCATAACTCAAAATAGATTGAACATTTCAAAAATACACTGTTCTAAGAACCTCCCGTGAAACTTGGTACCTCAGTACTTTTATTACATATATATTAGATGTTAATTTCTTAGACAGATTTGCTATGTGAGTAGTGAATTTGAAATGTTTGTGGAAAAACACTCCTAAGAACTTTGTATCTTGTATGACTTTCTCCTCTCGACCAATAAATCCTCCAACATATATTCCATAGTTCCTTGAGTTATGCAAAACCTTTGCTGCCTATTTGAGAATATTCTTTTAGAATTTGCTTCCTATGATTTAATTAGTTTGAGTTGATTGTCTCTTATTCCATAACTATTTAATTTGTGAAATAATATAAGGTGAATTACGCTATCAAAGGCCTTCGTTAGGTTCAAGAAGAATCCCACGAGTACCTCACCTTTCTCAACAGCTGACAAAACTAGCTGAGTTAGCTCAAAAATAGAATTACCTGTATTTCTACCTTTCATAATGCCATGTTGCTTCTTAGAGAAAATCTGAAATTCATTGAAAAATTCTGTTGGCCATTACTGTCGATAATGATTTTTTTAGCTAGTGAAATTTTGGTGAAGAAAGAACAAGAATTTCATTTTGCCAGAATACCAGTATACCTACTTATGGCTTTCAGTATGATCGGGACATCAGCTATTGGTGGATTACAGTGGACGGAACCTAACCTTTTTATGTTAACGCTTGTAGCCATATTGTCTTTGATAAATGCAGGTGGATGAAATTATATATTCTATACTGTATGTTTGAGCAGTAGCAAGTTTAAGAAACGTTTCGCTGAGTTCTGCAAATGTAAATAAAATACTTAATCAGTAAAATTTAATAACTTATTCACATTCAGTAGCTTTATTTTGTGAAATATGTAGCAACGAATTGAACGAATGTCATCAGTATTAAGTCAACATATTTGCAACATATAACCAATTTTGATGACTAAAAATAAAATACAACGGCCATTAGCTATTATAGCTACACTAGCATAACATAACATTTTGTATTCCGCTTAGAAAATGAGGTATATTCAATATTCATTCAACTGAAATTCAGTTCATTTACTAACGGATCCGACAGACCATTTCCTGTTTTTAGATTTAAAAAAAAAATTATAAAGAATCATTTATATTGATATATTCAATTGATACACGATTTTTCTACCGATGTAGGAAATGAAAACCATTAGAGGGAGAGCCAGTGATGGATTTTGCGTTGTCATTTCAAAGTAACCAAACCTTACCTACACAATATTCAATACCTGTTTGATGATGAATTGTTCTGGCAATCTCCAATGGCCGAAGTAGACTACCCTAACATTAAAAAAATGATAGGAAAAAAGATTAAATTTTGATATATCATAAGTCACAAACGTTTAGGAAATTATTTTAAATAGTATTTTATAACAGTACACATATATATATACTTCAAGACAATAAAGAGAATGTATCTGGAAAACGCATTGTACAATGCCAGAAATAATTTGTATCACTAACCATCTGCCAGAAAAAAAACTCACAGGAGTCCGAGCGGAATAGGCTCTTTTGTGTTGCAGTTCATCGGTTTCTTTGGCTATTTCGAAGCTCACACAGATGTGCTCTAGACGTGGGGGTATTCTGACATTTTGAGGAGTTTCAAATATCAGACCGTTGGAAAAATTTTCGAAAAAATTTTCGATATGATGTTATTGTATATAAATAATTTCCTTCTAATATAAAAAATAAACTACCTCTTTTAATTTCTATATTGACAATTACACATATTTGTCTGTCTATGTACGATCTCTTGCTGATTTGCAGAAATTAATAATAAATTCAGTGGACGATGAATCTACTTTGTGATAGTTCATATTTAAATGAGAGATAATAATAAAAACTTGTCTAAAAATCACTGACTGAACAATTCTTTATTCGACTAGTTTCGCCTTTTAAATTCTGATAATGCTGTAAAATCTTTCATTCTTGATAATGCTGTAAAAGGCGAAACTAGTCGAATAAAGAATTGTTCAGTCAGTGATTTTTAGACAAGTTTCTATTATTACCTCTCATTTAGAAATTAATAAGCCTATCTCGAGTGCACAGGTGTGGTAACGTTTTTCGTTCTGGCAGATGGTTAGTGATATAAATTATTTATTTCATTTTAAAATTCGTTTTCCAAATACATTTTCTCTACTGCCTGCAAACGTCATAACTACGAAATGGCAAAAGTATAGCTATTTGTAATAAATATTTATAGCGCTCTGGCAACAATTAAGAGAGACCAAAATTTTGGCGACGATTTTTTTTAATGGATTCAAAACATGATTTGAAATAATGTCCTTTTGAATAAAATTAATTTTTTTTCCTACTCTCTTTGAAATTTTAAGGTAGTGGATTCCAGCTTTGGAGATTGCCAGAAAAGACTTCTTCAAAAACAAGTATTGAAAATTGTGTAGGTAAGTTTTGGTGATTTTTGAAATGGCAACTCAAAATTCGTCGCTGGCTCTTGGTCTACAATAACCTAGGTAGCAAGGTGACGGTAATATGACGTCATATATTGGTTTCAATGCCAGAAGTGACGTCGAAATGTCACAGCCTCAAGACGTCATTTTGAACTGTTAAAAAGACGTCATAAAATTACGTTTATGGCATTTAGAATTAGAACACTTGTCATTTCTTAGAAAATTAACGGTCATAAAATGACGAAAAGAGTACCTTGCGCTGACGTCATCTGCTGTCATCATATGAACGTCAGTTATATGACGGTAAAAAGACGTCATTCAACGGTCAAATGACATCGCTGACCAAAATGACCGAAAATTGGCTCTAATAAACGTCATGTTACGTCAGCTTGCTACCTGGGAAACAATAGATTTCTCTGAATGTAATCGCAGCACCATCTTCCAGGTTTAGCGGCTATTGAAATGAAACATATTTTTGAAGATCTGACATGATCACAGAGATTTTCATAATATCCAAGTTAAAACCACCAAAGGTCAAAAATACACAAATAAAACGTCTGAAGAATGACTGAGCAGCATTGCCGGTTACAATTTTATTTGCAGTTTTACTTGTTGACAGTTGGATGATACCTATGGTTTTTTCCTGGTAATTAATTGGTCATTTTATTTTTGAGGTTTTACAAAAATCATATTTTACTCTGGAGTAAAATGTATAAACTTCCTTTCGTATTATTCCTCTTTGATCCTCTAGATAAATGGAAGAATTTATTCAGTAGTTTAACAGATGGCTATTCCTGCTGAGGTTTCGCCAGTCACACCTTTATCCATTATTCTATATCTTTGAAGAAGAGTAGAACATAACAAAACTTTTCTATTTTTCAGGAGTCATTTCAACAATGTCAGAAGGAGAAACAGGAAAAGTTGCAGAAAGAAGAAATTTTTTATCAACAACGAAACGTCAGTGAAAATGAACTTTTTTATATAATAAAGTCTGTTATTGCTAGAAAAAATTGAAAAAAAACTATAGATAATTAACAAGGCCAAAACCAATAAAATATATGTATATATATATATATATATATATATATATATATATATATATATATATATATATATATATATATATATATATATATATATATATATATATATATATATATATATATATCCTCATCTGCCCTTGTAGCTTATACCTATTTCGATTATATAAATAGTTCTATCAGAGAAGATTTTTTTGAGAAGAAATGTTTTCGTTAAACCTCACGACCAGCTTGCATCCATAGTCAAACACCTGACGAGGTTTTAATACATTTATCGAGAAAAAAGAGATGTTCTTTTCGATATTTTTTCCAAAAATTGTGATAATAAAAACATCAAAGCTGAAGCAGTGTTTCACTGGTAGGAAGGTACCAGATGGGTGAAGATGGATGAATGACTATTAATATTACGAGTCGATTCCAAGTAATCTTGACATAGTGCAGATATTTTTCATTTGCATTCGATGAAACTTGTGATTTGATTGTAGATTCAAAGAGTATTCAAAACTAAACTAGCCATCTGCTCATAGAAGCATGAGACAAGATCAACATTCAGGATTTATTAGAAAAAATAGATTGCGTAACATTATTGCAAAATTCCTTGAATTAGTTTGAGAAATCATTGCGTCGCCCCTAGGAAGCTTTCTCAGGTAGCATGCTGACGTAACATGACGTCTTATTGGAGTCAATTTTCGGTCGATTTTGGTCAGCGACGTCAATCGACGGTTGAAGGACGTCTTTTTAACGTCAGATAACTGACATTCATATGATGACAGCAGATGACGTCAGCGCAAAGTACTATTTTCCTCAATTTATGACCGTTAATTTTTTAAGAAACGACAAATTTTGTAATTCTAAATACCTAATAACGTAATTTAATGACGTCTTTTGAACAGTTCACAATGAGACTTGAGACTGTGACATTTCGATGCAACTTTTCACATATTTTAACCAATATATGACGTCATATTATCGACAGCTTGCTACCTCTGTTCATGCGCAAAGGTCATGAAATTACAGCGATAGTAATAAGAGGCATCATGTTGAAATATTGGATTTCAACGTGTACTGGAATTTTTGGAAGAAAACAGGGCGTTGCATTTGGAGACTGATTTATTGAAGAATGCATCCTAGTTGCATGATCTGGCATGCTTATTGACGAATTACTTCAATATTTTGAAACTCAAATTAGAAGGCAAAGACTATGTTCAGTTCGTTTTTGCGGAATGACAGCTAAATTAAATCTCTGATTTAGATAAATATTTTTCCAAAAAACTTTTCATCTCAAATAGTTAAAGAAGAAACTTAGAAGTGGTATCATTAGTCCTTAATTACTTTAATACGGAACTAATATTAGCTGCTTGTTGGGGTTGTTTGGTACCTAGTCAATTTCAGGACGTTCAGAATGAAAAACAACTAGGTATATAAATTTATGTATATACATAAACATAATCAGTTTATTATTACTTTATATTTGAATAAGGACAGAGGACATGTCCTATAATGCCCCATAGTACCATAGGAAAATTATAATTTTACTAATCAGTTTGACTAACTAATCAAATTCACTGGAAACTAACTAGTTTGACTTCAATAATTATTTAAATTGTCATGAAAAACATTTTCAGTGAATTTGAATTATGATTTGTGAAATTTCCGAAAATTTTTATCAACGACATATTTTCCTGACATAACAGACCTGAAATTCGAATTATTACGTAGGTTTGATATAATATATGATTGTCAGAGAGTTTTCTCAGATCACAAAAGCACTAAAAATAAACGTCACTGCCTGACCAACTTAGGTTAGTAAACTATCTATTTCCACTATCAATATCTGAGTTCGCGTCTATCATAAATAATCATTTATATCTCAATTTGAAATAAGAATGAAAACTGAAGTACATGACGAGACATCGATATAAATAAACAATGTGATTTCTGAAATTTTATCTCTTGTTTTATTATAATAAAAAATTGTCTCGTCATGTTCAGTTTTCATTCCTATTTTGAATTGAGATATACACATACAAATAGAATCACTCATTTGATATAAGATCCTCGTCTTTCATTTTATTACAAATATTAACAATTACTTTATATATTTTCCTTTTTAATTGGAGAAGCTTTAAAATCAACTGATATATACTTCAACTGGCACTGCAACGTCCAAAAAAAAATGAGTAACTTTGACAACTCAATTATCAATAAGAAACTAATGTTATTCGTGTTTTTAATTTATTTGTTTTGAAATAAAATACTACACTAGCATTAAAAGCAAATTAAAATTAAAAGCACAAAAAGATGTTTGTTTCATTTGAGCGTTAGAACGAACAAAACAATATGTTGCCATTTACCATTTGAAACTTGAGGAATTTTTTTGCCACATACAGTGTTATTAATGGTTACTGTAATTCCCGATACATTATCAAGTATTTTCAGTAACCATTAATACCATGGTATTTGGCAAAAAATCCCTCAAGTTCAAATGGTGAATGACAGCATATCTTTTGTTCGTTCTATAGTCATCATAGCCAACTCATATTAACTGAACCTTTAGGCTCATAGTTCAATAGTAGTAGAAAAATGTTAAATTGCCAATTATCTCGGAATTACAAATTTCGGAATAGATGAGGTTATACAAAGTTACCCTTAATTTTAATGCTTGATACGATAAAATTATAAAAGTAGGGGGTTTCTACTTGAGACAAATAACTTTTAAAATTTTATTTTTATTCTTCGTTTTTGATCACTCTTTACTCATATTTCTTCTCTGTACTCGATCTTCTTCTACAAGAAACTCAACCCATATTAGATAATAAAGGTTTCCGTATGGGAAAAATTGATAATTATGTTTTGGTCTGCAAACGTGATTTTGGACATTAAATTTGAAATACGTCAAAAACGGTTAGACTTAGGTATATCACATTATACACAAACTATATGCAGAATTTTCCAAGGAATCTAATAATGCAATAATATATAAGGTGTTCTATTTAAAATACGGAAGATGATATCCACTTCCGGTATAACCGCCATCATGAAAATATTTTAGCCTGGTGGTCCCCATCCACATTAGTTCACTACCAAATTTTCAGATTTCCCCCAAGTATACTGTTCCATATGGATCCATGGAGCTCCCGGATATATATATATATATATATATATATATATATATATATATATATATATATATATATATATATATATATATAGTAAATACTGAGACTCTTAATCGAAATATCGAAATATTTCAAATAAAACTCTCAGGGAGCTGTCTACACAAATGTTGTCAACGAGAACGAACCCATCACTTTCGAGAGTGAATATTAAGAGCGTTTCGAAAATTTCATCGATCTTGTTGAATGATAATAGGATACAATTGTTTCATCATTATTATGAATCATCAGTCCATATTTAATCTATCAATCAAGAATCGATGACTTTCAAAACGAACATAGGTCCCATACCAACTTAAGAGAAGTTCTAGAGAGTGAAATACTCACGTAGGCTCCCTCTATCGGCGAATTCTTCATCATTCTTGATCATCGATTCTTGATTGACAACATTTGTGTAGACAGCTCCCTGAGAGTTTTATTTGAAATATTTCGATATTTCGATTAAGAGTCTCAGTATTTACTAGTATTGAATTACCTGTGAATCTTTGAACTATATATATATATATATATATATATATATATATATATATATATATATATATATATATATATATATATATATATATAAGTGATACGGCCTAGCCATTTTCGCGTAGCTACCATTTTTTGACCTTCAGAATTCAATTTGACTCAGTTTTTCTACTGCGAAGGGAAACTCTTGGTTTTCATTGCAAAATGCCTTGGGTCAGAATACCTGGTCCTGGTGTTCGTTTTCTTCTTGCGCATTAAGTCTTGCACCTCTTAGTTTGTTCCTATTATATATATATATATATATATATATATATATATATATATATATATATATATATATATATATATATTTAACATATATTTGAACGTCATCAGTGAATCTCAAATAAAAAAGTAGCAATTCGTCTGAGTTTCTGGCCTATTCGTGCACATCAGAATGACGTTATCAAGTTTATATTGTACAATCTTTGAGATCGAACAAACGAACACGTGCCCAGTTTTGAAAATTTATAGGCAGCCCAAATATACTTGTGTGGAATGTTGTGAACCTAATAGTTGTTGACAATAGTATTTATATTTGTACGTAGTTCAAAATAAGTTATATGAATTCATTTCAGTAATGGTTTTTTTTCTGCTACAGTTATTTTAGTTCAAACCGCTATTTAGGTATAGATTCCGCGGAATCTTTCTTTAAAAGAGATGTTTTCGAACTCTACTTAAAAGATAGCAGAATTTCTTGCCATCTATCCATAAATTTAATATTAATTCAATACTTCTTTTGATCATGTAGTTTGCATATGAAATTTTCAATTATTCCTGAAATCATAGTGAATAAACTTATCGAAATTCTTCGAGCTTTTATTCTATTTCATTCTGGTATGACGCGATGTTGCGTTAAGTAATCTGAACTGACCTTGAGTATTAGACAAGATGAGAGAAAAACTCGTAGACAATTATACGACGTTACGATTTTATAATTTGTATTAAAAATTAGGTTATAAGATGACAAATGTCCCTATAATGATTAACTGAAACGATAATACGATTTATCGATTGAAAACGCATCGTAACGAGTGAAATTACATTGATAAGATAAAACGGAATTATTTATTAACTTACGAGGAAATAAGAAATAAGAATTATACTCAGTGTAGTTCCGTTGAACATAACCAAACATGGCGCTTCTTTCGACATTCAACAAATTAACGATATCTATGATTTTGGTAAGTAAAAATTTCGTTTTATTATGTTTTGCAAATATACAGAGTGTTTTATGTTATTTGGACCTTCAATGTTCTATAGGACTATTTGGTCATTTGCTTTTGTTTCGCTAGGAATATATTCCTACCTCCCTGTTATACTTATCGTTTGCGGTTTCCGAGAAATTATTCATTAGTAATTGTTTTACTCAATACCATAGAATTTTCATCTGCGGTATTTCGCTAAAATACAAGAATAGCGAAAGCTTAAGTTCAAATGGACACTAGGTACATGTTACGTATGAAATGAACGATTGAACTACCTCAAAGAATTTGTGTGGACTACTCGATGAATGTCAATTTAACTGAAACCCTTCATTTTAAATTTATGGGTAAATTGTTCTTGAACACGCGTTTCAATATTCATACCTAATCTGCAATAATATGTCAAAATATTGTATAGCTGAAGAATATATAGAGCTGGATTCTTTTTATGTAAAATATAAATTTCTATGGAAAAAATAGAAAAAATAACAATGGGGAAAAAGTACTCCACTTATACAAACATGGAGCATAACGTTGATAATAATCTGAGACATTTTGTGTGGAAACGATATTCAAGAATACAAAGATTACAGAAAAATGATGTGAAGTAAAAATCCAAAGATACACGATTCTTTTTAATCTCTTCCAGTGGCAACGAGATTGTATGGTTCATCCATAAAACCCCTAAAACATCCCAAAATATCATCTGGTAAAAAACTTAAGTACAGTTCAGGTCAACAACAAGTTTTTCTTTCTGTTTTATTTAGGTGCAAGTCATGGTGACACAGCCGCTTTGAATAAAAAACGTTGGAAATTTTATTTTATGCCAGTTTGCTAATGAGAATTTCACAGCAACAGAGTACTTAACAAACTCATCAACTTACGAGCGACTTTCGGCGTAACTCTACAATGACAAGAACAAGAAGAAACACCTCAAACGCTAATAGTGTGTGCATTATAATAGCCCAGATTCCGAAAGCAAATTTGATATTAGTTTTTCTCAAACAATATAATTTGTATCAAATAATATATCAGCTATATCTGAGTGGGGTGAGCGTCGGTAGCCTTCCAAGCAGAAAAAACGTTATCATTTAATTTTATAGTTTCAGTGATTATTTCCAATAAAAATTCACTTGACGATAACTTAAATTCAGCTATCGGGATTTATTAGTCATGTTTCATCAGTAAAGCTCGGAAAAAATACAACTGAAAAAGCCAAAAATATGCGCATTTAAATGCATCACCAATTGACAAAAAATGCAAAGATTTTAGAAAAAAATGCAAGAAATGATTTATATTATAATGTTGAATAACACTATTATTTCATTATTTTACTTTGGTAGGGAGTGGGGGCGAGATTTAATAATTACGTATTCAAGGAAAATTTATATTAAGTATGATATTATTAATAATAAAATAATAATAATACATAGGTACTATTAAAATTATTATGGTAACAATAAAACAATATATAAACAGACATAAGTCACGTCTTACAATTATTGTAAAAACTATTAATAATTATGTGTTTTTCAAAGTTTTCTAAGAGGAAACTTTGTCTCTTGTCAGAAAACATGTGTTTAAAAATTGAAAAACTTCGTTCAACATCAACTGATGTAATAGGAGGATATTTATATTTACAAATGATGTTTAATTCTAAATTTGGTATATTTACATCGTTTTCGCCCATAAAAGTTTTCGACATAATTTTAAAAATTTGAAAGCCTGTATTATTTTGAGCCACAGAATTGTATTTATTTAGAACGACGGTCCCAATTTTTCCACCGACTTTCTTACAGTTTGACTCAAACTGGCTAATTAGAGCTACTGATTCCGTTAATGGAATACAAGATTATTCTAAATTTTTAATAGTTGTAGATATAAACATATAATTGGTTTTTATAAATATTAAATTATTCTTTATTAATGAATTTTTAAAAAGATTTTTTGAGTTTGAAATAGACGTAGATGAAGAGTCACTCATATCGTCAATCACATGTTTAATGGCGTGGTAATTGTCAGCATAAAATATAGCTGCATCCAACCAGGTACCCCAACGAGTTATTACAGGTTGTGGAGGGAAGAATTGAACGCGTGTCGAAGCTTTTAAAAATACTTTTTGTACATTGTCAATTAGGTCATTGACCAAAGGAAACTGCTCTCTTATACATTCTACCACTCTATTAATTTCATGAGCTAGACAGGTTACATGTTGCAGATTCGAATGAAATATTTTCAAATTTTGTTCAGCTTTAATCATATAAGGTGCTGCATCAGATAGAAATAAAATAAATTTTTCTGTGGGAACAATTTGGGGCAAGAAAAAAATTGTTCAATGAATCTTGGACAAATCGTGCAATTGTTAAATTATTTGCTTTTTCAAGTTTTTTTGAAGCAAAAAGATAGGACCTGCTTGGATTTGTTTCCCCTAAAACACCTATTAACGCATGTGCGATATATCTACCGCACGAATCGGTGGTTTCGTCTACTACAATATAGAAATATTTTGAAGTGACTTGTTTTGATACAAGTTAATGTTTGTTTATAAATTGAGTCGACACTTGCTTTACGTAAGGGCGACTCGTCAGGAATATTTAGTTTACAATATTTTCCTAAAAATTCCTTCAGGTTGGGATTATTCAACTTGCTCAACGGTATGTTACTGGCAATCATTGCCTTGCACAAATCCTCATTAAACTGTTTTTGGTCGTCTTTTTTTGGCTTTTGTTGTTGGAGGCAACCTCTTAAGGTTTGTTGCGATGATAATTTGTGCATATTGGAAATATGCTTTGCAGATTTCACGTGCTGATCCAAATTGAATTTTTTCTTGGCGTGGATCTATAATGGGAACGGAAAACTACTGATTATTTTTACAAGACAAATAAAAAAAAACAAATACCTAATTGCAAAATAATTCGACACAACTGTATGTTTTTGAAAGGATAATTTTTTTATTTGGTAGGCACAAAGAACGTGTCAATCACGTCCGACCATATCATTCACCCTTTTGTTTTATAATTACATATCTCTGAAAATAGGTTTAACAGTTTTATGATTTTATGATCTTTGTGAAGTATCATTAAACGCCTTTATTATGAACGAGATATTTACAAAATCGATTAAAACCCTCAAAACTCATTATATAAACAACTCACAAAATAGTAACATCCGGTTACAATTTGTTAAAAAATAAGTTGCGAATAAGTGGAAAGAAAAAATAAAAAATATGTTACCTATATCTTGAATACATGAAGACTTATACTTTTAGATGAAACATACTTCAAAACCAAAGCCAATAGCAATATGTAACATATACTTACAATTTTTGAAGACAATGTACAAAAAGCGTGGTCTCCATCCCAAGTAAGTTCTCGGTTAGCCTTTATCCACATATCATTAAATGTCTTTTTAGGCATTTCGACACTTGTATATTGTATCCTGATTAAAAGAAAGTAAAATAGGTTCACTGTTCACTAATCATAATGCTTTCGTTGGAAGATACTGCTCAATTAAAGGTTTACCTAATATTTAGCGGGGGAGGCCGTTTCGGCTGCGATGTTTTGGAAATCCCCCGGTTACAATTATTTGTTTATGGTATTTGATATTTCCCATTTTGGAGTATATGGAGAAAAAGGCTATTCTAACACCAGAATTATCATTACCAAATAGCAATTTGGTAAACTGATGGCTCATTGGTCTCCTGAGTTACGTCTAAGTCGTTTTTTAGCTGATATCTTTTTCAGCTCAGTATAACTATTCTTTTAAGCTCTCTTGCTTAAATAGAATATATTTTATTATTCTTTTATAGGAGATAAAACCCATTTTAAGTTTTTTGAAAAATATTATTGCTTGACAAAACACCCCCAACATTCTACTCCAGCTAAACATATTGAATAGGTGCTGAATATTGAATACATACTACCTACTAATTGAATTTTGGTACACACTACGTACCACCGGATTTTCGCTATATTACGTACTACCTGAATATTGGTTAGGTACTTTTCTACTACCTGCTTCTTGCTGTCTAAACTCCCAGCCTTCCTGCGGAAACAACTGGAAACAAAATTCAGCTTCTCCACCGTGCCTCCCAGTTCAAGGACAAACATCATACCCTTGCAGTGAAGTCAACCTCAAGCAGCTGATATGGAGAAATTTAAGCTGGGCTATATGTTTAAAGTGTCAACAGAATGTTCATATTGATTTTGTTTTCATTGAGAATATCTGCAGAGCAATCCTGTTCAGTCTCAATGTGCCCAAATAACAACTTATTTTTCACATTATACAAAACCTCAATTCTAAAAACAAGTCAAGAAAGAATCATTTTATGAGCTGGCCTATATTGAAGTTAACTTTCATTAACTCTTCTAGGTAATGTGATCTCTGGAAGAGGGAACGTTACAGTTTTAGTTTCTGTTTATCCTTCTTTTTCAGGATCCAAGATCTGATCCATAAAGAATCACCTGGCACATAAAACTTTTTATAATATTATTTTGGCGTTGAGGAATAAAATATTAATGATCTTAATTGTCGGTTCGGAAATTCCTTAAGGCATAAGATTGCCGCGTTGGCGATGAGTGATTTAAAGCGTCTTCAAAGCTCAATTAATATCGAGTTTTTTACAAATAGTCCATATGCTCTTAGTGAATTTGCCATTTTTGTTGTCGTATTCAGGTTAGTATATCTGAAATTTGTTCTATGTCGTTCTGTAGAGAGCCAACAAGCTTGAAAAACGTGTGAACGGCTGATTAAAAGTGCAGGAATATTCAGTTAATATTCAGTCTCGACAATGATAGGTTGTGTTTTTGTTGACAACATTTGTGTAGAAAGTTCGTTCAGCTGTCCTTCAGGATATTTTATGCTATTGTCCATTTATTTAAACGCTATTTCTCCAAAATGTAGAAATCATTATTCGAAAGTCCTCTTTATTTTGCCGGAACTATCAAGAAAATTCTTAAAAGTCTTACGCATTTCTTACGCATGAGGAAATGCATTGAAGAAAACGAGAGGTATTTCGAGAACACTTTTCAGTTCGTTTTGTGATTTAGTTAATTGTTCTCGTTCGAACAGGGTTTGAAGTAGGGTTTTCAGAGTATTTAGAAATTAGTGCAGCTATCAGAGATCAACATTTTTGACAAACAAAATTTTCAATCTAGTTGAAGTGTCCTTATTCAAAACAATAGAGGTCAATGGATTGACTTTCTGTACTAAATAACAGTCATAACTGATATCGAGTACTTAAGCAAACAATTAAAATAATAAAATACAAGAAATTGAACTTTTACAGGCTATGCAACTCGAAAATCATAAAGATTTATAGTTTGTTAAAAAAACATCATATGGAGCAATACAATTATTTTATCATATAGATTCAAAGTTTCAAGTTTCATTATTTCCTTTTATATATATATATATATATATATATATATATATATATATTTTGAAAGTTTTTAGCATTAACAGGCTTTTTTAATATGAAAAAGTTTATTTCTGTTGACGTTTCGTTGTTATATTACAACTTTGTCAAAACTAATGAATAATTGAATTTATGAGTTACTATGGATATCAAATGTCAAACTTAATTTTTTGAAAAATCAAATTAGTTTTTTTGTATATTCACTTATTGATTTTCATTATCAGAGGAATATTTCTGGCTCAGCATTCG
This sequence comes from Henosepilachna vigintioctopunctata, assembly GCA_030704895.1. NCBI lineage: Eukaryota > Metazoa > Arthropoda > Insecta > Coleoptera > Coccinellidae > Henosepilachna > Henosepilachna vigintioctopunctata. The sequence continues at coordinate 471,517 of JARQZJ010000133.1, forward strand.
CTTCGGAAGTTTTAGTCTTCTTCACCATGAGGAAACCTCTGAAAAACTCATGGTAAGCCAGGTGATTCTTAAGTGTGATTATATTTACATATATACAATTACATATAGTTTTTTATATACTTATCCAGAATGTGTATATTATTGGTTTATGTGTGTGAAATTGAAGGTAGATCTGGAAAGAATGAGTTGTGAGATGTGATGTTTTGTGATTGTTGTGTGTTTATTTTGCGAGTGTTATTTGTGAGGTTTATTAAGTTGTTGTAGATAGAATTTAGATGTTTAATGTCCGTTCTTTCATTAATAAACTATTATTATTATTATTATAAATTATTACTTAATAAACCTCACAAATAACACTCGCAAAATAAACACACAACAATCACAAAACATCACATCTCACAACTCATTCTTTCCAGATCTACCTTCAATTTCACACACATAAACGAACAATATACACATTCTGGATAAGTATATAAAAAACTATATGTAATTGTATATATGTAAATATAATCACACTTAAGAATCACCTGGCTTACCATGAGTTTTTCAGAGGTTTCCTCATGGTGAAGAAGACTAAAACTTCCGAAGCGAATGCTGAGCCAGAAATATTCCTCTGATAATGAAAATCAATAAGTGAATATACAAAAAAACTAATTTGATTTTTCAAAAATTAAGTTTGACATTTGATATCCATAGTAACTCATAAATTCAATTATTCATTAGTTTTGACAAAGTTGTAATATAACAACGAAACGTCAACAGAAATAAACTTTTTCATATTAAAAAGCCTGTTAATGCTAAAAACTTTCAAAATAAATACCTCAAACAGGCAATAAATCAATTTCAAGAAAATATATATATATATATATATATATATATATATATATATATATATATATATATATATATATATTTATATATATATATATATATATATATATATATATATATATATATATATATATATATATATATATATATATATATATATATATATATATATATATATATATATATATATATATATATATAACGGGTGTTTTTTTAGAGGTATAGAACTTTAACTTGGCATTACTGTTGAAGATGGCGACCGATTTAACAGCTGAGAAGTGATTTATTCTCAGTTTGGTTTGGTCATTCATCATGAATAGACTCAACGATGATCAAGCAAGGCGTAGATTCGTCAAATGGGCCCAAAACGAGATTGCCGTTATTCCCGATTTTCATAAGCGAATTTTGTGCGATGAAGTGCACTTCTGGTTGAATGGCTACGCCAACAAACAAAACTGCCGCATTTGGAGTGAAGATAATCCTTAAGTGTATGTCAAAACACCGTTACATCCAGAAAAACTGACTGTTTGGTGCGCTTTATTGGCTGGTGGAATCATTGGTCCGTACTTCTTCAAAAACGATGATGGCCAGAACGTTACAGTCAATGGTGATCGGTATAGAGCCATGATTACTAACTTTGTCATTCAACAACCATGATGTCCAGGAGCTGTGGTTTCAACAAGACGGCGCAACATGTCACACAGCTCGTGCCACAATCGATTTATCGAAAGACACGTTTGGTGACCGCCTAATTTCACGTTTTGGACCTGTGAATTGGCCTCCAAGATCTTGTGATTTAACATGGCTAGACTACTTTCTGTGGGGCTATGTAAAGTCATTGGTCTATGCGGATAAGCCACAAACGCTTGACCATTTGGAAGACAATAAGACAATATTCGCCGTGTTATTGCCGATATACGGCCACAAATGTTGGAAAATTGGACGTCCAGATTGGCCTACATTCGAGCCAGCCGTGGCGATCATAAGCCAGAACTCATATTTAAAATGTAATGCCACAAGATTATCTTTCGAATAAAAAAAGAATTCTTGTCGATCGAATACAAGATTGCAATAAAACAACGATCCATCGTTGTTTTATTGCAATTTAAAGTTAAACCTTTAAAAAAACCTCTACACCTCTAAAAATACACCTTTTTATATATATATATATATATATATATATATATATATATATATATATATATATATATATATATATATATATATATATATATATATATAGATATGAAAGGTTTTTAAAAGTGAAAAGTTTCACAGTTTTCGAAAAAATAAGCACTCTCAATGTACAAATCACTTTTATACTAAAATAAATTTTTTAGGATCAAATATCCTTCTTCATTGGTACTGTAGTGTTATTTCCTCTCTTCACATCACTAGGAGCTTCCCAGTTATATATAGGATCAACAATGTCAATTATGTCTCTCATAGGATTAATATGGAACCCAATAATTGTGAGTAAATCATCATCCGCATTAAGAATGTCATAAATTACAGTTTTTTCTATTGTTCATGAAACTATAATTATTGAATTGATCATATTTCGATAAATTTCATACTCAGGTTAATATGGAATATTTCATAGTAATTACAATTTTAGAGTAAATTTATTATGTGAATATATATAAGTATATTGAAATGAGTTTTGATTTCAGGGCAGTTTAGGTGATAGTTATGGAAGAAGATTCATTCTGATGAGATTATTAATATTAAATTCCATAGCAACGCTACTGATGCTCAGTAATTCTTTGAAAATCATATTTTTGGCACGAATGCTCACAGGTAGGTTTCAATTTTTCTCTTTCGAAAATTTTAAATTTGTAGGTTTTAATATTCAAAAAACGTTAAACACGAAAAATCAATTCCTATCATACGATTGTTTTTCCTACGGGAGATTGGTTCAGTCGTTCGATGGGACTTCAAGGACGTACAGTGTGGAACGATATATCATATACCTCCGTCACTATATGTCGATGATATGAACATTAACGACATGTGATTTCAACAGGACGGCTCTACATGCCACACGTCTCATGCTTCATTCCACATTCTGCACGAGCGATTTGAGGACATCCTACATGGAGGTGATGTGAACTGGACAACGTGATCGTTGATACAAGACACAAATCACAGCGGCCTCAGAGCCATACATAACTCAAGCTATCGTTGAGGATAAAAAAGCAGTTCAGACAATTTTCGATCCCTTATAACTTCGTTCTGGATAAAACTGCTAGCTTGAATTAATTAGAATCATTGATTACTGAATAGTAATCAAGCAGGCATTGTATAAGCATGGTATATTTAAATTTTCAGTAAATTGTAACCAGTAGTTTACCAATTATAACTAGTTAAAGTTTTTTAATTTTGTCACTCACTGACTGACCGATCACCAAAACTCTAAGGCACTTCTAGCAGACATAGAATCCTCAAATCAAGAATTCTAAAGTGTTTAGTGTATAAATCAAGGAAAACCTAAAGTAAAAATATAACATAAATACAAATAAGACATAAATTTTTACGGTGGAAGAACTGAGTTGGGAGACAAGGTTTTTACAAAACTTTTGTTTTAATGTCATGAGTATATACACAGACATATATGAATACATATATTAAAGAAACTACTACTATATCCACTCGGAAAATTAAAAATAATAACATAACAGAGCTGGCCATGTCAACATGTGATTCCGTAAATATCCTTCAAGAGATAAATGTTAGAGCACATTTAAATCGATGCCACTCTTACTGGAAATAATATTTTGTTCTAGAAGAAACTACAGTTTCTTGAAAAAAAAATTAATGACGTTTTTCATTGATCACTATAGATGGAATTGTGAAGTACAGTTTTTCACTTCGGACTCATAAAGAGGTGAATGAGGATTCAAGTCGTTGCTCTATTAACAATGCTCTATTGCACGAAGAACGTGGCAAACTGATGCCAAATGATTGAACGAAATAGCTTGTCTTGTGCTTCTATCAAGTGTGGCATATATTTTAACATTCTCTAACATGTATCTCTTGAAGAATTATGGCGGCATGACACGGTACATGTTTACATAGCCATACTATGACATTCTTTTGATTGATTTTAATCTTTCCAGAAAATGTCCTAGTATTCTCTTATACAGTAATACCCCGACTTACGCTACCTCGACTTACGCGAATTCGGAGTTACGCGATTTAATTTTCTCGTCTATTCGTTTTTTGTTTGAACGCCGTGCAGTCAAGGTCAAGCGGCGGCGTTTGTTTCTGACTCCCCCCGCCCGCATTATTATTCGTTCAGTTTACAACAAGCACATACGTGTAGTGCGGAATCGGCGCGTAGGTACACATAAGTTACGATTTTGTGTTTTTTTTGTGCGTTGTGCGACGACCTGAGATATTTACTAAGTACTATGGCATCCAAACGAAGTAGAACCGACTCTTTTGCTTTAAACAAGAAGAGAAAAACATTATCTTTGGAGTGTAAACTTAACATTATTAAAGACTACGATGCAAAAATAAAAATTTGTGATTTAGCGAAGAAGTATGAACTTCCGGAATCGACAGTCAGATCAATTACGATAAGTAAAGAAAAATTCTCGAAGCTGTGAAAAATGCTCAGTCTTTGAATTCAAGCATCATTCGTAAACGGCATGGTATTATCGCTGAAATGGAAACATTGTTAAAATTATGGTGTGATAATCAAGTAAGTGTGAAAAATTGTCCTATTGATCAGAACACGGTGTGCTTTCAAGCTAAACAAATTTTTGAGAAATTAAAAGAAGAAGCTGGGGAGATGGCTAAAGATGAAACGTTTAAAGCCAGTAACGGTTGGTTCAGCCGGTTCAAAAGTCGCTGTAACTGGCACAGCATTGCAGAAAGTGGAGAGGCGGCAAGTGCAGATAAAGAGGCAGCATCTCTCTATCCAGAGAAACTCAAAGCTATGATAAATGAAGATGGCTATACCAGCCAAACCATATTCAACGTAGATGAAACTGGCCTATTTTGGAAGAAGATGCCTAAAAGAACTTTTATTGCGCGTGAAGAGAAAACTTTTCCAGGTTTTAAGGCCGCCAAAGATCGATTGACAGTGATGCTTGGCGCGAATGCAGCTGGTGACTTTAAATTAAAACCTCTCTTAGTTTATCGCTCGGAAAATCCAAGAGCATTAAAAAACAAATCTAAAGCTGGTTTGCCCGTGATTTGGAAGTCGAATCGTAAAGCTTGGGTGACGGCCTCCCTTTTGAAGACTGGTTTGGTCATCACTTCATACCTGAAGTCGAACGTTATTGCCAGTCTAAACAAATCCCGTTTAAAGTGATGCTATTAATCGACAACGCGCCAGGTCATCCTCCTGCTACTTTAATAGTTTCGACCCACGTGTGAAAGTTGAATTTTTGCCACCAAATACAACCAGCTTGCTTCAACCGATGGACCAGGGCGTTATCAAAACATTCAAAGCTTATTACACGAGACGATCGTTTGCACATCTGCATGAAGCTATGAGACAAAACAACGAGCTCTCTGTTAAAGAATTTTGGAAACAATTCAACGTTTTAGAAGCAGTGAGAATCATTGGAGAATCTTGGAATGAAATTTCACAAAAAACTTTGAATGGCGTCTGGAAAAAACTCTGTCCATTTTTTTTCTCCACCTGATGAAATTTGCACTGTGATCAAAGACGTTGTCGAACTTGGTAGACAAATAAATTTAGAAGTGGATAGTGATGATGTTCAAGAGCTGTTGGATTCACACAATGAGGAGCTTACAATTGATGAGCTCATAACAATGCGTGAACAAGAGGAAGAAATTGATAATCATGATTCTTTGGATCCAGTTCAATTAGAAGATCAAATGACAGTTGGAAACTTGACAGAAGCCCTCAGTTCGATTGAAAAAGGGTTATCAATTTTGGAAAGCATAGACTCCAATGAAGAGCGCAGTTTTGTTACAAAACATGGAATAAAAAAATTACTAGGATGCTACGAGGAGATATTACGGGAGAAGAAAAAATCATTGACTCGTCAGACGACTTTGTTACAATTTATGAAACCTTCTACATCAAAATAACTTCGGATTGTGTTTATACACTCTATTAATATAGTTTGTACATATATTGTAATGTCATATTATTTAGAATTAGATACTAATTATTTCCTAAATTATTGTTTTATTTAGTCTCCAGTCCCAATTAAACATACTTTGTATGTCTTTATATGCAAAATTGTACCCCGACTTACGCGAATTCGACTTACGCGGATAGCGCTCAGTCCCACCTATCGCGTAAGTCCGGGGTATTACTGTATATCCAAATCTTCAAACAAGATGAGACTTGTTTGATTGTTTGTTGACATCAAAAATATGTAGCCATGTTTTAGTTGAAAAATATCAAAACCGCTAAATCTATTATAGTAACTAATAATATAGTGACTAATTATTTGGTTACTGAATCTCAAACGTGGAATTCAAAAAAATAATAAATTTTTAGTATACGGAAATATCACTGTTATAATTATGAAATAATGATTATTCAAATTAACTTCAAAACAATAGGTTGAAGATTAGTTTGAAAGTGGTGTTTGCCGTTGCACAAAATCCACCTTATGCAAAACAAAATATTTTCTTTATTTGCACAAAAAACTTTTCTTGCAGGATTCTGTTGGCCATTACTTCCTATAATGAATTCCTTGGCTAGTGAAATTTTGGTGAAGGAAGAACAAGAATCTCATTTTGCCAGAATACCTGTACTTATGGCTTTCAATATGATTGGGGGATCTGCTATTGGTGGATTCATAAGTGGTCTTAACAACGGCACCTTTTTATGTTTCACTCTCATAGTTATAATATCCTTGATAAACGCAGGTGAGTGAGATCATATATTCCATAACTGTATATTCGAACAGTAGCAAGTTTACGAAACAATTAGCAAATCTTTCGCCAATCTAAATAAAATAATTGAATATACAATAATTTGTTTAAATTGAGTAACTTCATTTGGTGAAATAAATAAAACAAATTAGACTTATCTCGGCTTAGGTAATGATGCATTACTATTAAGTCAACATATTTGTAGGAGAACCAATTCAACAGAACAAAAATAGAAGACAATAGTATCTGCCTGTAAAAATATATGTATAAAATTATATGAAAATCAATTATCAGGGAAAACTAGGAAAAGAAAACATTGGAAATATTTATAAATACAAATAACTGTTCAAATATCTATCAGCAACTAATTTGAAATAAAGTTAAACCATGAATAGGAGTTTTTCAAGGTTTTTCATTTTCAAGTTCACTGAAAAATGCTCATAATTTATTTATTTCTAATATCTAACTAATAGCCTAACATTAAATACTAATATTTATTTATTAACATAAATAACAGCCTCATTTCAATATTAATTGAAGACTATAGTTACTGATATAATTATACAGAAACGTAAAGTTAAAACAGATGCGATAAAAATGAGTGCTTTCAAATTTTTCCATCGTAATCTAGAGAAATATATCAAATAAAATTCGAGTACTCCAACTGATAGCGAAAAGTAATGGCTATGGAAAGTTTATTTTTGAAAATGACATATAAAAACAGAGTGGCAAAAAACCCATGGAAAATCTATTACCTAATATTATCAATTAGTGATACAATACGAATTCTGATGTATTAACTTCATTCCCATTTCAATTCACATGATCTGAAATGGATTGACAAAATATAATATAAGTATAACGGAATGAATAGACAAATTTTATTATTTATTGCTAAATGACAAAAATTAACAAACAAAAAATATATGTATACATTTGAAATGTTCTGATCGTGATCAAATTATAAAGAAGACACCTGCAGAAATAGCATTACTTCATCGCGTAAAAAGTTAATGAATAATCCGAAGATATTAAATGCTTTGAGAAAATATGTTCTATATAAATATCCTTCTTCTTTCTATATTCTAAAAATATTTGATATATGACTGCTAATTTGTGCGAATTGCGAGCAAAATTATGCTGAATATGGAATTTTCAGAACTGCACTTTTCAGGAAAAAATTCAACCATAATTATAAATTTCCTAAATATATTCCAAATTTAACTTTCTTCTTTATATTTTAAGAAAAATTACAACCTAAACAGCATTTAGTTTTCCATAAATTTTAAATATTAGTCAATCTTTCAAATATCCTTCAGTCCTTTTTAGACCAATATCTATCCTACATTGCATATAGGGTAAAGTGAAAACACTTGATTTCATTGTTTATTTGACACTCATAGATTGCTGAAATATATTTTCTAAGTTTTCTTTGACTTTCAAAAAGGATAAAATTCTTTGGATCGGTTTCATCACGGTATACCTAGTGTTTACTACTTCGTGAACGATAATTTCTCACGTCCAGTCCTATGACTGAACGATTTGTTTAACCCATTCTATGAAAATTATTTTTTGTTGCGTAGTTTTACTGTTGAAATGGAGACTTTTCTCCATATGGAGGAAAATTATTTCATGCCCTCAAAACTAACTATAATTTCACAAATATAAATACAGGCATATATTTTATATATTATTTTTTAAGAAGTACAAGGAAAAAATCACAATTTTGGAACTTTTAATTGGGGACAAGACTTTGCTGGGGTATGTTATTCGTATTGCATTTAAAATAAATTGTTGAGACATAAATTTTCTATGGAGGTTTGAACAATGACTGTTTAGAAATGCATATCATTATTTTATTCGTAATATTGCCTTTCTGATAGTTTAATGATTTAAATATCGTTTTTTCCTGGTTAGCAATTGATGATTTCATTTCGAAGGTGTATGAAAAAAAAATATTCTACTCTGGATTCTTCCATTTGTTTACTGTCCCCAGGCCCTCTAGAAAAACGGACACTTTCCTTCCTAGTTTACCAGATAGTCCTTCAGGCTTAGGCAGACCTTCAGACGCCCCATATTCTTTTTTACTCGAAAAAGCGTGAAAATTAATGGAAAAACCTTTTTTTAGGAGTCATTTCAACGCTGCCGGAAGACAAGAAAAATGAGCAAAAAGAAAAAGAGTCGTTACCACTACTTCAGGTTGCCCAAAAAGAGCTGCGAGCTGTAGTAACAAAACTAACCAACGTGAACTGGAACGTGTACTCAGAAATATTCACCGCAAAGCTATGTATGGAACTCAGCTGTGCCATATTTTACCAAACTATTGCACCTTCTTACCTTGAGTATGGTTTTGAAGGTGGAGCCACCGGCTACGTTCTCACCTTAATGAGTGTGAATACAATTGTGACAAGTATGGTGCTCGCAGAGTTGAAGAAGTCGACTTATTCGGGAGATAAATTTGGTAGGAAGAGATTGTTTCACGCAGCTGCACTGTTATTAGCAGCTGCAGTGATTATGACTTTCTCGGGAAGCGTCATCACGTTCTCTATAGGTGTCATGTTCATGTCAATCGCTAGAACAATTGCCGACAGTACATTCACAGAAGCTTTGATGGCTAAAGCCACAGATGAAGATAGAGGTGGAGTGTCCGGCGCCTTTGAAAGTATAGCTTCTTTTAGTGGTCTAGTTACACCTGTCTGCGCTGGTATCCTCACAGATTTATATGGAATCAAGTTCATACTCACAATATCGATAATACCAGCCACAATAGGAATCCTGTTGAATTATCGTGAATATAAGAACGAGAAAAAAGACATTTAGCCATATATCTATAATACGAGTACATCTATAAAACAGTTAGTTGTTAGCAATTCAGCTATGTTATGAAATTTCATGAATATGTCAAGTATGATGAGTACCTGTGATATTGTAATTACAGTAGGAAGTTGTATGAAAAATGAAGTGAACTTTACAAGTTGAGAAAGTCTAATTACAAAAAAACATATATGAATGTGTAATAGAACTAAATAACGTCGAAATAAAAACTAGATCAATTTTTTAATATGAAATAGAACAGTTATAAGGATAAATTCGAAATTGTATATGTATGTGATACATTTTTATTCTTGAATGGCTTATAACTTCCAGACTACTTGAAGAAAAAAACTTTATGGTGTTAAAGGCACTATAGATACAAATTAGGCACACCTTTCTTTTTATATATTTATATTTTTGTATTTTGGTAATAGATTGATACTTGATGAGAGTTTGAGATATATTATTTATTCTATAATTCTTGTATTTGAAATACTTCTTTCTATTGTTAAATGTTCTAAATTTCGAAAAAATCTCATTGGTCAAGAAATTTAATCAGGAAAGGGTACTTGCTCTACAAGTATTAAGAATTATAACCCATAGTTTATTATCTAATATTAATTTTGATTGTATTCATTTAATTCATTCAGTTGTGTTAATGTATAAGTACTTTTTGAAAAGAATTTTGTATTGATTCAAAAAATATTCTGTCTAATGTATCTGATCGCCATAAATATTTAGGAATATTTATGAAGAGCTCATGAGAGAATTGTCTCACAAGCTCTTAACAAAGTTTTCTTTACGAAGGCGAATGAGATTTTGTCTAAAATGCTTATAATGTTTAAATGCTTAGTGTTCAAGAACACTAATATAGTATGAAATATATAATATACAATATATTTCTTGCGTTTTCTTAGTGCAGTGCCACGACCTACTTCAAACAGGCGATGAAATGAGTATCTGGCAACCGTGTCGCTAGTGGTCTATGGAATATTACAACCCCACCGGTAGTTGAGCTGGTATACTACTGCAAATAGGTCGCTTCTCAAAACTTTCGCAGTTTGAAGTTAAATAATTTGAGCTTTTGTTATTGTTACGTGTGTTGTTGTTGATAATTTGTTGAAATCTCAACATCAAGCTATAAAAAACAAAATGTTCAGTGTGCTTACCGATTATAGTGAAACGAAATCAATTTTTTGTTGTTTAAGACTTTTGTAGTTTTAAGTTGAATATTTTACAATTTCAGTACAAATTGTCTATTCATCAATTTTCTGTAGTGTAAGATAGGTGCTAGTGATGATAGTTTATGGATAAAATAACACCAACTTATAAAAAGTACGTTTTGTTTTAATCGAATCGAAATCGAATTTGTATTGTGTTTTGAGTACGGATTACTTACAAATAATTTTTTTGTGAAATATAGTGTAGAGGATAGATTGATTCTAAAATTCTACAATTGATTGATAGAGTGATTCATTAAGTTTCAAGCTTGGAATATGTTTCTTTCTACGAGTACATTCTCCTAAAATGACAAAAACTTGTTGCATTCCTGGTTGTAAATCAAATTATACCAGCACCCTGAAGGCGGATGGGCAACTAGTTTTGACCTTCAGTTTCCCTAAACATGAATTTTTAAAAAGTAAGTGGGTGAAATCTATACTACGCGATAATTGGCTCCAACAAAATATTCAGTTATTTGTGCCTTGCATTTTCCTGAAACTGATATAATCAGGGAAAATAAATTCGTTTCACTTCATCATACCTAAGAGAACAAGATTAGTCCCTTGCGGGATTACTTCAATTTTTCGAAATTTACCGCATTATTTATAAAAAACGTGACCTTACCTCGGAAAACCCCAGAGGATAAATTATTTAGCTCGCAATGATTATTTGAATAACATTTTTGAACAGTCAGATTGAATTGTCAATTTTTAAGATGTGTTCTTCATTACTCCAGTAAAATAAATATTCCTGATTGTTGGAATGTTAAAATGGGTTCAGTTGACAAAATGACTACACAAAAAAACTGAATAAAAAAAAACGAAGAAAGCTTTCATAAAGTAGGTTGTATACCTATATTTCGAAATTTTAAGGTTAAATTGGAGATTTTTGCCGGTAAGATCTTCTGATCAGTGATCTCTCTGATAAATGATCAGTGCATTTTGTACTTTCTATCGTCTTTTCATCGGATACTGTCGCTGTATATCATATATATATATATATATATATATATATATATATATATATATATATATATATATATATATATATATATATATATATATATATATATATATATATATATATAATATATATATATATATATATATATATATATATATATATATATATATATATGACAGACTGTCACGGGAGACGGGGATATTATACCGGAGATCATGCAAAGAAACAGAAGAGCTTGTGTTGGCCGACTGAAACACATCTTCAGATCAGATATGCCACTATCCTTAAAGAGCAAAGTGTATGACCAATGCGTATTACCAGCGATGACCGACGCCAGCGAAACTTGGACTTTGAAATCTACTCACATCCAAAAGCTTCGAACAACCCAGCATAGTATAAAAAGATACATGATGGGATTAACCATACGAGATAGAATGCGCTGCAGCTTCATTAGAGGTCAAACAAAGGTGAGGGATGTCGTGGAGTGTGTAAGAAGATCAATGTGGATAAGGGCAGGCCATCTAGCCCAAACGAGAGATGAGCGTTGGTCAGCTGTGGTTGGTGATTGGGAGCCCAGAGACAAGGAGCTTATGGAATGGCTGGGCGTTGCCTGGAAGAGAGACACTGTCAATAGGGAATCTTGGCAAAGACAGGGGAGTATATATATATATATATATATATATATATATATATATATATATATATATATATATATATATATATATATATATATATATATATATATATATATATATATATATATATATATATATATATATATATATATATATATATATATATAAAGTTAATGAATCGGTTATGAAACATCAAGCTTATACGTTAGATATTGAGAAAGTGGAAATGATGACCTCTTTTGTTATTTTTTCACGTGCCAAAAACAAAATAATTATATGAATTGAGCTACTATTTTTATGACACGTTGAAAGAAAATATTTGGCTTCAATAGCTCTAACATTGTTACGCAGTATAAGCTAAGCATTGGCTCTGAAAATGGAAAATAACTAATTCAAGTCAGTTTCTGGTATGTCGATTTCTGCTTTTCAGTTCAGTTTTCAATGTAAAATGGCTTTCAATGTGTAAGTTTCTTATTCATAGTATTGTTTCTAACTCTTGCACCTCTCAGTAGATCCAATAGCAAAAATCGTCCAGTGCAATGCTTCCTATATTCGTCCACAATTTAAAATTTTCAGCTCTACTCTGATATTTGATTACGCGCCAAAAAGGATTCATGGTAATTGAAACTTCAAGCTTAATTAGAGAATTTTCAGAATTGACTGTATCGTACAACTGAAATCACTCAGCCAATTCCACAAAATCTATGAGAATCTCGACATAGGTTTTCGGTTATTCACCCGTTATGAGTTTACTACTTTTGATAAACTGGCCATGTATGAAAAAAAATTTTGGGTGCTGGAATGCCGTTTGTGAAAGAACACAAATATTTGCTATTGTCTGTTTTTAAAACACTGTTTTATCTAGGAGAACAAAGAACCTGAAGGTTTCACATGAATTTGTTCAATAATAAATAATAAAAAATAGAAATTATATATTATAAATTATATATTAATATGTTATCAAATTAACTCAGGTGTTGTCTTGTAAATGAAAACAATCATTAGTTTTGGACAATTTAATAACTAGGTATTCATCATTATGCTAATACATTTAACAATAACTTCAATTAAATTTCAAGAAAATGAATGAAGTAAAATATTACATCAATAAATATAACAACTAAAGGCCAATACTGGGTTAATGTATTATTTTGCATGAGTAACATTATATTTTTTCAAGAGGATGTAAATTTATTCAAGTAATACAGGTAAACTTTCATTCATGCCTATTGCCGTTGCTCGATAGATGAGTCACATCATTGATGTCCTCATCATCTTCAACTTCTTCTTCTTCCTCCTCTTCGGAATACTCTTCTATTATTTCTTCCACCTCTTCATCTTCATCACTTTCTTCCTTCTAGAAATTGATGACGTAAATAAAATTAACAGAAGAACTTTTGAGAACTCAAATAGTTTTAGATAGGGAGATAATTTATCAATTCATACAATTATATCAACTCGTGAATAATGAAATTGAAGATAAATAAAATCTTAGTATACGTATAGTTAATACTTATAATAACAATGTACGCATACATTTAAGGAATTCTCATCCAGCAGTAAAAGCAGTAAATTAAAATTTTTTGTTATCATGATATTGAAAAAATTTTAAAAAAGGTAATTTTAAAAATAATTCTACCGAAACCTCTTTCAAAGTTTTTGATGAACCATACAAAATAAATATTGCTACATTGAACCATTTCTTCGAATATGAATTATAACTTATTCAATTGAAATTGACTAAAGTAGGTATATGACATTCTCTTGTGATATTATTTACTCACATTTTGAAAGTTATACATGAATACTGAGGATATAAACTGAACTGACTGAATTAACTTGATCATGAAAAATTCGGAGTAGATGATCAAAATAAAACATTACTCTATATTCAATACTAGCTTAAAATACAAAATAAGTAAAAAAAGAGACAAAAACAATTAACAGTCAATGAATGGAGCGATAACTTTTAGCTAAACTTAATTGATGATTTAAATTATCACAATGAAATAAAGACGTCCTCATAATCATAGCATTGGTATAAATAACACGCGTTTGTTCTCAATATTCAGATATAATTCGACGAAGAAAAGATTATCGCTCTCACCCTGTCACGACTGTCCATGATGCGTCATCGCTGCAATTCCATCTTCACTCAAAACAGTCATTCTTTTTAAGTTTAAGACATTCAAATACTTATTTTTTTTTACTTTACCGTTCTCTATCAGAGCTTCGTATGTATATAATTATACGAGTACATAGGTCTAGTAGTATATAGGTCTATATAATTTTATATAAATCATTATTATGAAGTTTAGTAAAGTTTCTCTCCGAACATTAATGAAATTGTCTCGGGTATTTATATTTTGAAATTATCTCGTAAACTATGCAAACAAAAAACATACTGTAAAAACTAATTTATCTAAACTATAAAAGATTAAATTTCCTTGGTGACGAAGTAAAAGAAAAATCGTCTAATAGATGTATCACTCAATAGATTATGACACAGTCGCGGGTCAATACCATGTTGATACAGTCCATACCTCTTTAACCATTCGTCCAAATTGTATACAGTAGAAGAAAACAGTCTTTTGTTTTAAACACTCAAACATCCATCCATACATTCACAGAAACTTTCACGTTATAATATTAAAAGGATTTTGTTTAGATTGACATTTTTAAACTCGCAATAACTTTTGAATGCAATGGCCCATTTTCATAATTCAAAAAGTAATCTTCAGCTTCTAAAACAGTCTTGAATTACAAATAATTTATTTGAATAAAGACCAATTCAAAGACATGAATATGTGGTCTTTTGAGACATATTGTGGTTTTTGTTAACTTTTATTTCAAAAAAGTAGTTATACTTAACTACAATAGTTAGATATATGGTACATTGAAGTTTTTTTTATAGGAATTGATATGTTCTTCAACGTTTTTTTGTTCTATCATTCATAGTTTCTGCAGGGTATGCGATGAAAGACGTTTTATGGCTTTTTCATACCTTGGTTTACATTATTGAAGTTTTAGTAGGGATTTGTACTTTTTTCTAGTGAAATTTAGAGTCCATGGAGTAGGTTTTTGAGTAAAAATTTAGTAGGTCCCTAAAACACAGATAACTCCCTACAACATCGCAAACTTTACCCCTCTATAATATTAGAGTATATGAATCAAATATTGCATATAATAATCTCTCAGATTTTTTCATTTACAGTGGTAAGAAGTACTCACTGCTTAGATATTAGCGTACTATCCGATTTAAGCAGTACTTCACATAGATCTTCGAATCAGCTACTGTGAAGTAACTGTAGACGTTGAACTATTCTGTGAACATGTACATTTTCATTACACCTTCATCGATTCACATCAAGTATCAGTCTTCAGTCTTGGTGGATCAGTCAAAGGTGGATTTTTATTCCTCTCTGAAGCTATTGCTTCACCATTCTTTTCTTACGGTAACGAGATATGAAAAGAGTGAAACATATCATATCTAACTGGCACTTAAAAAATCATATGTAACTGGATGTATGTGCGACCAGTTACATTCAGTGTGACGCTATTGTGGTATGCTTTTTCCGTTATATATATATATATATATATATATATATATATATATATATATATATATATATATATATATATATATATATATATATATATATAACCCCTCCCTCATATATTGATTTGAGGGAGGGGTTACCCCTCAGACCACTTCCTCCCATTGTTAAGTCAGTATTGAGCGGTCCCACACTGAAAATTTTGCCGCTACACCATTGTAGGTATATATTCTTTACTCGAGCTTTCGAGAATTTATTGTCCCTTCATCAGGAGAACTGAAATAATTAAAATTAATAATAACACAGAACAAAACATTAGGTACAGAACTTACGAATGTGAGATTATGAATAATTATGATATAAATTAAAACCATTAAAGAGAATCGACTGAACGCAGGTATCATTACAGTGTGACAGGTCGAAGTATCAAAACAAACTGACATTCAGCGAACACATTGCTGAATATTAAAACGAATTGAAAACAGGCATGCAACAAGCATTACAAGCGGAAGTATACACAAAAGCATACTGTACAATCAGGTACTTCCGCTTGTAATGCTTGTTGCATGCCTGTTTTCAATTCGTTTTAATATTTAGCAATGAGTTCGCTGAATGTCCGTTTTGATACTTCGACCCGTCACACTGTAATGATATCTGCGTTGAGTCGATTCTATTTAATGGTTTTAATTTATATCATAATTATTCATAATCTCACATTCGTAAGTTCTTGTACCTAATGTATTGTTCTGTGTTATTATTAATTTTAATTATTTCAGTTCTCCTGATGAAGGGACAATAAAGTCTCGAAAGCTCGAGAAAAGAAAAAAGAGTATTCTTAGTTTTTGCTTGACCGCAATCCCACAAAATCTCAATTTATATATATATATATATATATATATATATATATATATATATATATATATATATATATATATATATATATATATGTATATAGTTAGATAATCCAAACCTCATCTTCCTTTAAGCAATATTGTTCATTTTTTCATAGCATTTCAAATATGCATCAGCAGGATTCATCACGAGTCATACTTGATAAGTAAACTGCGTAAATGAACACCTGCATGCATACTCAGCATTTTCATTGTAGATAGAATGTTATAAATATAAGCTAATCCCATTATTCAAGGAGAATAGTAAAGAGAATAAAGAGAATAGTAAAGAGAATAGTAAAGAGAATAGTAGAGAGAACAGTAATGAGAATATTGTCATGAGAATCTTGTATTTCCTTAAAATAAAGTTGATTTTTTAAAAACAAAGTTTCCTCCCGAAAAAACATAATTGCCGACGAGGATGGGATTGTGCCAGCCTTTGTGAAGAAAGTGATAATTCCGAAAAAAAATCACGAAGAATCTTCAGAAGACTTCGCTCCCAAGTGTTAAGGTACAACCGAACAGGGAAGAGAAACTAGGAGTTCCGATCGACCGAGTAGCGCCCTTCGACGAAACCCAAAAGAAAAATCATCAAAAAAAAAGGTGAGCAAGAGCACATTCCTTTACTTATTTTCCCCAGTAATTAACCTGGCCCAAAGTTAAACCACTCTTTTCTTAAACTGTTTTGAGCGTAAAACTAGTTGAGTTTTTTTCCTAGGTTTTCCTTTAAAAAAAAAAACCGAATCACAAACATAGCATAATATTGAATTGAATTATATAAAATAGATAATCAAGATTGATCAATTAATTGATATTATTAATACATTAACTGAACTTAAATTAGAAGAATCAAACATGACTCAAGAAACGAGTACTATATTTGAAAAAATGAAATTAATAAGCATTTTTGCACAGTCAATTGTACCGTTTGATGGTAACTCAGCGAACCTTACACGATTTATGAATCATTGTGAAAGATTCAACCAAAGATTTGCAACAAACGATGCATTAATTTCCGAAGCGATCATAGATATAATAAAAAGTAAATTAGTAGGTAATGCTAGCGAAATAGTGAGTAGTAACGAACGAATTACAGGAAATTGGAGAGATTTGAAAAAATTTCTTAAATTAAAATTTGAAGAGAAAATTAGTCTTACTGTTTTATTTTGGGATCTTCAAAATGCCCAAAGACTCAAGAATGAAAACGATTTAGAGTTCCTAGAAAAGATAGTTGATCTGAAAAATAAATATGATTATCACGTAGAATTATCCGATTTAACCATTGTTGAAAAAGACCAAGAGAAAAATATTGCGTCTAGAGTAGCAACGCGAGTTCTGTTATATAATATAAATCCAGAATTAAGAACAGCTCTCAGAGGTCACGGAATTATGAATTATGACGACATGGTAAACTTTATTAGACAAGATTTTTATTACTATCAGCAACCATTCTTACATTACAAAAATCAAATATCACCGAAATCAAATATTTCCAATAATTACAAACGTCAGAATCATTACAATTATCCACCACGAAATGCTTTTGAACACAAAACAAATTATCCATTACACCCTCAGCAGAATAAAATTACTTTCCCTTCGCAACCAATGAACGATATCCAACAAAGATCAGAATTATATCCAATAAAGAATACGTATTTTCCAACTAATAAACAAGTTTTTGGTCCTAGTACGTCTAAACCACAAATTAATGTATTCAAACCGAATCCAAATAGAAGAATACTAACACCTCCTGAAAAAATGTCAATTCAAACGAGAAACTATCCTGAAAAAAGACAAAATTATTCAACACAATATCAGGTAAATCAACATAGAAAATTTCCTAACTATATTCAAAATTACAATTACCAAAACCCAAATTTCACATTCGAAGAACTAACCCATATAGAACCAACATATGACGATTACGTAACATATGATAATGATCAAGAAAATTATGAATTTGATCAAAATGACAAAATCAATCAACCAAATCAAGAAGAATACACCGATGAAAATTTTATACAAGTAGCCTCAGACAATTCATTGACCTGAATTCTGCATTAGATAATAAAAACCAATTACCATTTATCGAATTTCAAAATCCAAATTGTAAACTTTTATTAGACAGCGGATGTTCAGTATGTTTAATAGACCCCAAATTCGCTTATAATAATTTTCCAAAACAAATTTTTAATGAACCAACTACTTTAACTGCCTGTATGAGACAAGAAACGTCAAATGAAAAAGTTTTATTACCAGTATTCCGAGAATTTCAAATAAACGATTTTCATCCTTTCATCTTATATAAATTTCACAAAAATTACGACGGATTAATAGGAGCAGATTTTCTGAATAAGTACGGATTTAATTTAGATTTCAAAAATCAGATATTGACTAATGAGCATAGTCAAATTCCTTTTAAGTATCAAAAGGTAAGTCAAAAGCCTTCAAATATCCCTATAGATTTATCTCATTTAGAATCAAAAATTAGAAGTCAACTTACAAAAATATTACAACAAAATGAAGAAGTATTACAACTACCAGGTCAACCCTTAAATTTTTCAAGTTCAATTAAACATAAAATTCGAACAATTGATGAAACGCCTATACATTGTAAAATTTATAGATATCCGGAAATTCATAAAAAAGAAATTGAAAATCAAATTAACGAAATGTTAGAAAAACAAATCATTAGACCAAGTAATTCCCCATGGTCATTTCCAATAGTAATTGTTCCAAAAAAGCAAGATTTGTCAGGCAAAAAGAAATGGCGTATAGCGATAGACTATCGAAACTAAACGATAAAACGATAGATGACAAATATCCTTTACCACACATTGACAGTATATTAGATAAATTGGGAAATAAAAAATATTTCACAATACTTGATTTAGCGTCTGGTTTCCATCAGATCGAATTAGATGAAGAATCAATCGAAAAGACAGCGTTCACAGTAGATAACGGACACTACGAATTTTTGAGAATGCCCTTTGGTTTAAAAACAGCCCCCGCAACTTTCCAAAGACTAATGAATAACATTTTAAAAAACTATTTAGGAAAAATTTGCTACGTTTATATGGATGATGTAGTTATATTTTCTGATACTGCCGAACAACACTTAGCAGATATTCATAACGTGTTAGAAGCATTCAAAAAAGACAAATTGAAAATACAGCTAGATAAGTGTCACTTTTTTCAAACTGAGATCGAATTCTTAGGTCATATAATTACACCGGAAGGAATTAAACCCAATCCGAAGAAATTAAAAGCTATTACAAATTTTCCGATACCCAAAACTCAAAGAGAAATTAAATCATTCTTAGGCTTAGTAGGATATTATAGAAAATTTATACCCAATTTTTCAAAGATATCCAAACCTTTAACTGTATGCCTAAAAAAAGAATCAAAAATTAAAATTGATGACCCCAAATATATCGAAGCTTTTCAAATTTGTAAACGAAATTTATTAAATGACCCAATACTTAAATATCCAGATTTCGAAAAACCTTTTGTTCTTACAACAGATGCTTCAGGTTACGCAATAGGTTCAGTATTATCACAAGGTAACCCCCTAATGATTTTCCAATCGCATTTGCGAGTAGAACACTAAACGAAGCTGAAACTAGGTATAGCACTATAGAAAAAGAACTTCTAGCTATAGTCTGGTCGTGCAAATATTTTAGACCCTATTTATTTGGACGAAAATTCACAATTTACACGGATCATAAACCTTTATGTTGGTTATTTTCGCTAAAAGAACCAAATTCACGGTTAATGAGATGGCGCATTAAATTAGAAGAGTTTGACTACGAAATAAAATATAAAAAGGGATCAAATAATAACGTAGACGCCCTTTCAAGAATTAAAATCGAAGGTAATAATGGTCAAATTAACGCTATTGAAGACGATTTACTCTCAATTGTTAATCAAGTTACAACCGAGGAATTAGATGAATGTTTAAATTTATTAGATTCACAAAAACACGATGAAATTGAAAACCAAGATGAAAATATTTTAGATTTTCAAATAGAGGATATTACTGTCCACAGTGCAATAGAAAACCCTATTTTAGAACTACCAATTACTGAAAGAAGTGTGAACTCCTCACAATTGCAAATAATCATCAAAAGAGCCGTTAATTATAATGTTGCAAAAATTAAAATTTTTGGAGATAAATTAAGACTCAGAGTTTCTATAAATGATATTGAAAATGACATATTTAAATTTATCAAAGAATATGTCCAACCAAAAAAATCATATACAATATATTTTGCATCTCAAGAATTAGAAAAACCTCTAATTAGAATTTTACAAGAAAAATTTGATTATAAAGCATTTGATATACGAATTTCCAAATTATACTTAGAAGACGTAGAAGATAAAGAAGTACAACTTCTCCGCGTTCAACAATTTCATGAAACTAAAACAGCACATAGAGGATTACGAGAAAATTTATTAAGTCTAAAAAGAAAATATTATTGGCCCAACATGGATAAAGACGTACGAAATTATATTAATTCCTGCGAAATATGTCAGAAAAATAAATACGAGCGTACTCCAATTCAATTACAATTTAAACCTAATCCAACAGGTTCAAAGCCTTTTACTCATATCTATTGCGACACTATAAAATTCAATCAAACCAATTGTTTAAGTGTCATTGATTCATTTTCAAGATTAGGACAATGCTATCCCTTGTTACAAAAAACCGGAACTGAAATATTAGATAAATTATTAATTTTCTTTAGTCATTATGGCGTACCAAATAAAATGACATGTGACAACGGCGTAGAGTTTAAAAACAACGTTATTCAAGATTTCTGTAAGATACATAAAATTGAAATCCATTATATAACAAACTATAACCCAAATTCTAATGGCATAGTAGAACGTTTCCACTCAACATTAATAGAACAATTAAGAACAATTACCGAGAAAAACTTAACCTTCCAAAATAGACTTTCACAAGCTCTATTAAGTTATAATAATGCTAATCATTCGAGTTTAGATATGACGCCAATGCAAATAATTAAAGCGGACTTAAATTATTCTTTACCAGTTGAACGAACGCATAACGAAGAAATACAAAATTATGTCGAAAACTACGCAAACAACCTGAAAGACATATCGAAACACCTTGAGCAGAATAAGCAAAAAAATATTGAACGATTAGAGAAAACAAATGACAAGAAAATTAGATCCTATATTTAAAGGAATAGACGCAACAGAAATTGATAATTTACATATTCGAGATAATAAAAATAAACATATCTATCATAAGAAAATTCTAAAACAACGAAAAAATTAGTTTCAGAATTTTGTTACAGGTTCAAAATGGAATGCTGTATTATGTTTCTTGTGCTTTTTAAAATAATAACCTTCTCAAAATCCCTTGAAATTATTCAAATCCAAAATAGTATACTTCCCATTTCTTTAGGTAAAGCCTATGTGAGTTCTAAACACATACATCTTATTTACCATATAGACTTAAATAAAATTCAAGAAATTATACTTAAATATCAGAGAGAAATAGATAACTATAAGAGTTCAAAATTAAATTTTGCCCAAACAGCTAACTATCAATATTTGAGACATTCCAATAAAATAAATATCAATACGCTAGAAGAAATCCTGAATGAAAATCTCAGAATAAAAAGAGGATTAATAAACCTTGGAGGACAAATATCTAAAGCCTTATTCGGAACTTTAGACTCGGACGATGAACTATTATATAAGAACTATTTTAATACTATAAAAAATAATGAAGATAAACTCATGAAAAATCAGAAACAAATTGCCACAATAGTTAATGATCTTAAAAATAAATTCAATAACAAATTTCAGGAAATGTCAGTAAATTTGAAATTACTACAAATAGTGCCACAATTAAGAGAGGTTCAACAAATGCATCTTTTGCTGTTTCAATTGAAAGATATTAAAAACGTGTTAGATGAAATACAGACAGCTGTAAGCTTCGCAAGATTACATTTGTTACATGGATCAATTTTACCATACTCTAAATTTTTACAATTTATCAAGAACAATGATATTATTCCAGTCTATCATTTAAAAGATTATTATCAATTATGTCATACAAAAGTAATGTTCAGAAATAAAATATTATTATTTTTAATATCAATTCCACTAGTTCAAAGAAAGTATTATGATTTGTATAGGTTCTATTATTTACCTCAAAACAACTTAACCGTTCCTTATACCAATCCCTACTTGCTCTCTCAAAATGGAATTTTGATATGGTCAACCAAGCAGTGTCACCCAATTGAAGATGACTATTTATGTGATCAAGACTCGCTGATCGAAACTCCAAAATGTATGAAAGACATTCTTAAAAATCACTTGGAAAACTGCCCAAGAATAGAGACTCATATGTCTTCAAACTTACAGTTATTAGAAGACGGAAATATTCTCTCCGTTGAAAATAAAAGGATCACAGAAACATGCCATGAACAGACAAAGTACTATTTTGTGCCTCCAATGGCTATATTACGAACAAAATGTACTATTAGTAATTTAAATAAAGAGATTATTCCAACGGACATTGTGGATGAAGAGAAGTACATCATACTGCCCAAATGGCCAACACGACATGAAGATATCAAGAATGAAGAAAAGGAAGAATTCAAGAAAGCAGAAATCCCAGATATCGAGCTGAAAGAATTGGATCAATGGAATCCACATAAAAATAACTTTTCATTATTTCTATATTTTGTAATAGTAATGTTTATAATAATTTCAATGTATTTTATCCTCAAATATTATAAAGGGACAAATTGTTTAAAGAGTTATCGTAAAGCTACACCTGAAGGTGATACCTTTAATCAAAATGGGGAGGAGTTAGATAATCCAAACCTCATCTTCCTTTAAGCAATATTGTTCATTTTTTCATAGCATTTCAAATATGCATCAGCAGGATTCATCACGAGTCATACTTGATAAGTAAACTGCGTAAATGAACACCTGCATGCATACTCAGCATTTTCATTGTAGATAGAATGTTATAAATATAAGCTAATCCCATTATTCAAGGAGAATAGTAAAGAGAATAGTAAGGAGAATAGTAAAGAGAATAGTAAAGAGAATAGTAGAGAGAACAGTAATGAGAATATTGTCATGAGAATCTTGTATTTCCTTAAAATAAAGTTGATTTTTTAAAAACAAAGTTTCCTCCCGAAAAAACATAATATATATATATATATATATATATATATATATATATATATATATATATATATATATATATATAGAAGGGATCTACATTTAAGTACTAATTACGAATGGTTTATTTAAGATTGTGTACTATGCATAACAGTCTCGATGGTGTGCATTGCGTTTCGAATGACAGCCTGCGACATGAAAGTCGATTAAATTAACCTCTACATCACCAATAAAAATATTATTGAATTGGTAAATAATATGATACCAAGAACTTATATATTATATATGTTTAATTATAAATATTGTAATTAAAAAGTACCTCATCATTTTGATCATTTCCATTGATAAGCAAAGCATTCTCGACTGTATTGAATCGTTCATTCATTTCCGATGAGTCTCTATTAATTTCATTCTCCTCAATATCTTCTTCTTCCGAAATTTCAATTTCTTCTTCCGATTCAACGTCGGATTCTTCATCCTCCGAATCATCGAGTTCTTCTTCAGTGTTCTCGTCATATTTTGTACTAACATTTATTACGGAACCTGGATTCGATGCAGTATGAGCAGTACTTCCACTTTCTTCACTTGAAGATTTTGCATTCAATAGTGAAGCGTGAGATATATTAGATTCTTCACCTGCAGATTTGTCGAATATAATTTTAACCGGTCTACGAGCTTCAATTGCAGATTCATCATATATATTTTGGGAATCTTTAGTGACTTTTTCTTCCGGTTCATTCGGTTGACGATTGCTGCTAGACAGTAAATTAGAAACTATTCTGGGCTCGGTTATTTCGTTTGGTGATGCCTTTGAAGCATCCGGTTGTTTTATATCTGGGAGTTTAGAAGTCGCGTGCTCATTGCTTGACTTATGTGATAACTCTTCAGATGAGCTTGCCACATTCTCATTAGAATTTTCATCTTTGCGACAATCGTCAATCAATAAATTTGCACTAATTTGATTATCAATATCTGTTTTATTAATTATGTTAATGGCTCCAATTGGTGAAATATCATTCGATTGTTCAAGATTTAAAAATTTCCCTTGTTTTTCAATTGTTTGTGATGTTTCTTCTGCAGCTATTTCTGCAATTCTTTCGTCTTTCAACGTTTCATCTTCTACGGACTTTTCAGGTTGTACAGTATTGTGATCTTTCTCTCCAAGTAATTTAGAAATATTATCAACCATTTCAGTAATTTGTTCATTGATTTCAATTGTATCAGCGGCATTTCCAGTGTCTGCACCCTCGCCTTTGATATATTTGGCATCTATTACATCTAGTTCTGAAATTCCCAAATTTTCAACTGCTTCTTCAATCAGACAATCAATTTCGGTTTGTAACATTTGTTTCGAAGTTTCGAGGATTTCTTTGTCGTTCGTTTCATTTTGTTTTAGGTTTTCAGTTTCTTGAATTTCGAGATTTTCTGTAAATCACAATATATAATAATTTTTTCATCGGTGAATGACTTCTAGAATAAATGTAGAATATTTTTGCCTAATAATCAGAAGTTACATATGAATTTCCATTTGACATTATTTTTCATTAATTACAAAATTGATTAATTAAGATTCATTTGTTTGATCAATTGATGAATTTTACAGTGATAAATTGTTCAATTCATCTCGTATATAGGTAACTTCTAATTTTCTACTTTGTTAATATAACCTACAACAAAATTTTTGAAATAAGAAACATCTGAGAAACTGGTTAGAACTGTTTTTTTACATAGCACTATAATTCATAAGAACTGCTCAGCAATAATTGAAAATTACAAACAAAATCAACACGAATACCTACGTCAAAACACAACATTTGGGAAAAAATGTGGATTCACAAACGAATTCAATTCAAATACCCTGAAAAATTTTTTTGTCTTATACAATTTATTTCATTTAATGCTAAACAATAAAAATGTTTCTTACCCATAAGATACCGCACTTTATATATTTATTCTATATGATAAATTGAAATAAAAAACAACAGAAAAATACAGACTACCTTTATTCTTTGAAAAATATTTTAAATTTTTTATATTGTATATTTTTTATTATTTAGTTTTTCGCGTTTTTTGAAAGGCAATTATATTGCTGTATCGACAACATTCATAGAAATTTTGTTGTAATTGTTGCAGCACCGTTATATCCATTATAATTGTTTAACCAAATAATTTTAAATATTGGAATTTACTTGATGCAAAGCCCGTAATAAACTTCAAGATAAATTTAAACACCTGTACTCATGATTTACACTTTTCTTGAATAAATTACGGGACACGTTTCGTCCCGTGGAGTCATCGACTTTTTCAGACGCTTACATAATATAAGTTAACTTTGTCTATATATACATTTATAAGCAAATGGGTTTTTAAGCACAGGATGTCATACTGAAGTCTCAAAGGTATACTAAACTAAGAGTTTTTTACCTTAAAAGGTTTTAATGGTGAGTTGTGATGATTAGAAAAATTTGAAGAATTTAGTTGAAAGATGATTACAATTGTTCATAAACAAATTTTTAGAATTATCGAGTCGGATTATAAACACCAGAAGTGTTGTATTTTTTATGATAATTTTGAAATGTTGGAAAAGGTTACCGTTTGTTTTGAAAGAAATATTGAAATTCTAACTAACTGATTGTAAAGGATTTGATTTTTTGACTCGGTGTTCCAAAGTAAGATGAACTATTGTATTTCCGATTCCTTTTTGAATGGTTAGGAAAAACTTATAGTAAAGCCTTCCAATGAAGTTTCTTATAAGAGTGTAAATCAAGATTTGAAGTCTTTCCAATTTATTTTTAATATTTAGTTTTCATGT
This sequence comes from Henosepilachna vigintioctopunctata, assembly GCA_030704895.1. Classification (NCBI taxonomy): domain Eukaryota; kingdom Metazoa; phylum Arthropoda; class Insecta; order Coleoptera; family Coccinellidae; genus Henosepilachna; species Henosepilachna vigintioctopunctata. The sequence goes on from JARQZJ010000133.1 coordinate 498,287, forward strand.
ATTTGCCTATCTGATCTCCATGCAGGAAAAAAATGAAATCAAATGAAGCACAATCACACACTCCATGGGGTTCATTGTAACATTTAAAATCTCAAATTCTTATATTTTTATGAACATTTTTTCAGTATATTTTATGAATTTATTTCAATAATTGATCCAGCAGGGTCCTATTGCATCATATTTGTTAGACAATGAAACACTTAAAATAATTAGATGACATCAATTATTCTTACATAAGTTATATGAAACTATTTTAATAAAGAAAAATTTTGTTTATAAAAATCACAAAAAACATCTAAACGTAAAATATCAAAAAATAACCTATGTAAGAAGAATGCCAATAAAAAACAGGTTATTTCTTAACAGTTAGTGGAATCCATATACACATACCTTTTGGAACATAAATGATTTTAGACAATCACAATTGAAGAAACTTAAAACTTATTTACATACTTTTATTCACTAAATTAGCTTACAAATAAAAGAAAATATTGTTATTCTAGATCCTCCATTTATTCTAGAAAAATAAGAACGTTTAAAACATATGCCAATAAAATACCTATGTGATAGTCTAATAATATACATCACAAAATTATTTTCTACTTTGATACTGGTAATACAATCGGACTATATTTTAATTGAAGATTCTAAAACTTACCATTTTCGAGACTTATTACAGAAAGGGTCATTTTTCCAGCTAAAACAACAGCAGGGTCATCACCAGAATTTTTTTCGGTTTTTGTAGCTGAATCGGCAACTAAAATCTGTGATTGTGGGGGAAGTGTTCTATCCAAAAAAATTTCCTAAAATGAAATTAACAATAATATAAAATGAACAAACATTCAAATGCAATTTCAGAATGAAATGGATGAAAAGGCATCTAAATTTTAACATGATAAGAAGGTAATCATTAGATTTACACTTTTTTTTAAACTTTAGATTTAAATTTTATTAAAAGTTAAGGCTGAATGTTCGCTGATCTGTTGGTGAAACATTGTTTAATATATTGAATAAAAATTACTTGGCATGGTTCCATAAAAATTATATTAATTGCTTGAAAGTTGTTTCAGGGTGTTAACCTGTTTTCAGTTTAGATTTTGAAAATAGAGTAACACTCCGAAATAATTGTCAAGCGATTAATATAATTTTTTGATAAAAATGTTTTACTAAGAAATGTTTTACTAAGAGATACATTCAACCTACTTTATTAAGAATTTCATAAACGAACACTCCTCAAATTCAGAACGACTAGCAATCATATTTGGTTGTTAAAAGAATGGTTGAAGTAAAATGTAACTCATTATATGAAGATTAAAATAAATTAAACTCTTGGCTTAATGTTTCACGATTTATTTAACAATATGTATAGTCAACATGTTTCGAGCGTTAGCTCATTTTCAAGACTGATATTGATTATTTTAATATTCAATTATGTTTCACCAAGAGTTAAGCGAGAATTCAATCTCATTAATTATATGAAGTTCAATTGTAGATGTTCAGCTTTTGAACATGGGGTAACACTACTGAACAATTAAGCAATTAATATAATTTCTGTGAAATAAAGCCAAGTGTTATTTACTCGGTATATAAAGGTAATCAAAATTTTCATATGAAATTAAAAAAAGGAAAATAAAGATATGAAAAGTGACCACTGAAAAGTTGAAAGTGAACTTTTCAAAAAGCAGAAGATTGACACTTTCGTTTTATTTGTGAATGATTTGGCTAGATTCAAATACAATAATAATTAATTCATAAACTCAAAAGATCTGTTTATGAATATAAGTCAAGGCTTGTAAAAAACTTTCTGGAACTGTCTCTATTTAAAAAAGGATTAATTCAATGAGTTTTGACGTGAAAAACTCAATATTTAGATACTTTTCGGTAGTAAGTAACTTTATATAGGTGTTTTTTTTTCTGATTGAGGTAACTTTATATAGGTGTTTTTTGCTGATTGAGGTAACTTTATATAGGTGTTTTTTTTTTTTGAAGTAACTTTATGTTGATATATCTCGTTCTACAACTGTTGACATTGAGTTAACGCGCGAAGTATTTATGTCGAGTGTTTCGAACAGGATTTATCACAATAGTGATAAATATTTGAAGCAGGGTTACCAACTCGTGGAATCTTTTCCCCCCGTAATCAAGTTGAAAACCCCCCAAAATTCCCTAGAATTGTTTTTAAAATTAAAATTCGAAGAAAAAATATATATTAAGGTTTCATTTTGCAATTATAAGGTACTTAAGTGTTTTTTATTATCAAAATTAAAATATTTATAATCATTTAATATTATTGAAATATTATTTTATTATTATTAAATTTTTCATTTAATTCTTGAGAATGAGAATATTAGGAATAGTTTATAGGATATTATTTCACACAAAAATTGAATTATTTATTTACTAATTATAAAATTTTTCATTAACCAACCTACATTAAGAAATAGTATTGAATATTGTCATCGTGAAATGGATTTTTTTATTCAAGATAGAAATCAAATTTAATTTTAGTTATTTAAATTATGATATGAAATATTTTGGAATACTTTAAAAATACCCCTAAGATTACCCCTGAAAATTTTAAGCCCCCAAAAAAACCCCACCAAACATTTTGTCCCCCTTAATTTAGGGGGATAACCCCCAAGTTGGTATCCCTGAGTTGAAGACATACACTTACTTGAGGTGGTGAAATTTGATCGTTAACAAATGAAGAAACATTGGGCAATACTGACGAATTGACAGATTGCCACTTTTTTCCGCCTTCGCAACTTTCACTTGTTTCCATCGCCATTACCTTAACAGATGGTTTTTCGTCCTTTTTGATCGATCCGTTCGACATATTAGAAGTAGTAGATGGGTCATCCTGCATACAAAACATTGTTATTGAGTCAATAAATAAAGTCAATCTATGAAAGAGAAAAATGTGTAAAGTATTTAAATATAAATCATAAACGTGTAAAGGAATGCTAGAACTCATTCGAAAAATTAAAATTTATCAAAATAAAGCTATAGTAAGTAGAACTAGCTATGTGAACGTATACGATGTGATGCCTCCATTATCCTTCAAATACTTTACAATTCCATCTAAAGGAATGAATAGAAAACATCTCATAGATCATAGACACACCAAGCACTGAACGTTCATAGATTTCTTCTAAACCCGTAGGTATATACTAAATTGCAACGTCTATTTAAAAACGTCAGTTTCTTATTTATATATATATATATATATATATATATATATATATATATATATATATATATATATATATACTTTAAAAACTGGATCAAATTGATTGAAAACTGCCTCCAACTTTTCTGAAAACTAATTTATCATCAACGTTGAAGTTGAAAAAGAGATATCTTGAGAAGAAATAATTACAGATGCCTTTACATCGAGCTTCACAAATTTTAAATCATGCATAAAATAGGAAAAAACTAGGGCATAGCATATTTGTTTGGTTTATAAATAGGTAATAAAAACCATATTAATTATAAATAAATTATAGGGAATCTTCGTTTTAATTAGAATGAAATAGAATAGAAGGGGCTTTCAGATCTAATCTACAGTTAGAAAACTGACAATTGTTTTCAAAAGGAAAATTATCATTCACATTTACATATAATTCACCTAAATCATAACATTTCAATTTCATTCACAATTTATACATCACTTTTTTCGAATTTTTCAGATTTGTTTCTGTTCTGATGACCTTATACATTGCAAATCTCACTTTTTTGAGACATTTTATACATTGCAGATTAATTCAATACCTTCAGACTCTGTATTTTAATTAATATTTATAGTTTTTATTCGCCCATGTACCTACCTCTATTTACCACTTCATTAAATTTGTATTCGCGTCATGCACGAATGTGTAGAGAGAAATATATATATATATATATATATATATATATATATATATATATATATATATATATATATATAATCCACCAACAAAGAAAGAAAAATAAAAGTTCAATAATATTTCGAACCTATATCCATGAATGTGTATTCTCTTTGAATATTTTGAATATCTCCTTGTATTTAATAACATGCAACTTGCAATAATAAATCTTTATATGCCAAAATAAGCGATACCTTTAATTTTACTGTAAAATAATCGACACTGGGGTTTCACCTATCTCTTGGTGAAACATTATGTTAAAAACAATAAATTAAAATTAACAATTATAACATATATTGGCTTGACAATCTAGGAAAAAAATGTCCACTACAGCAAAAGCCGAATCAAAGGTAAGTAGGCACATATCATTCCAAGTTAGGGATTTTGTCAAGTAACATTGGTAACACAGAAGTTACCTGCACTGTACATTCTCTAGACTGCCGACGGTCCTCCATGTCTTGGTCAACTTCGTCCAGTAATGCAGACATGGCATTTACAACTACGAATAGAGAATCTCGATTTACCAATATAAATGAATTAATTCTATCATGAAACCAATGGTAACTTCGTTTAATGAAACAAATAATAACAAGGGCTTCATCAGATGTAGATGATAAACCAGTTTATGAACATCTGATGAAGCCACTGTGTTGGCGAAACAATATTGTTATGTTTTAACTTAATTATAGTGAAAATCAGAAAACTACTTAGTTTTATTTAAATTATGTATTTAGATTTTCATCAAGTATCGGCCCAATCGATGAATGAAAGAAGTTTATAATTCGATATTAAAGAATTATCAAAACAATGATCAAATTGAATAGAATAAGTATGATGTAACTGAACAGTATGAGAATTTTTTTATTAGGATATAATGTAATAGTTCACTACGAATACTCTTCCATGTATTAGTCTAAGAGCCAGTAAACATCTGACGACACATATTTTAAGAAAGCCTAAAATTTTGTCAGTGAGACAGTTGTACCTACTGTACATGAAATGGGACTTAGTTTAGCGAAGTCGCGGTATAACAAGTGTGATAATTTGGTGAAAAAAGACATATTTTAAGAAAGCTGCCGTTTTGATATGTTGAAATATATTATTATACGTTTTCAAAAACGAAGTGGCAGACCATTCCTGAGGTTATTTCCTTGTGACAGACCATTTGAAAGTTGGGAAAAAACATTTTTTCCCCAAAAAATTTATTTCAGGAAACTTGAAATTTCTGTATGTAATTCTTGATAGCATTGGAAACATATATTTTCATTGGCAGACCGATCTGTCGGTTGCTTTGACCCGGCAGAGCAAAAAAACACTTTTTTTTGCGCAAATATACCTGTGTATAATATATATCTAGTATCCAAATGAAGGGATTTTCGTTTTCTCTTTCTAATATATTACGGTCGTATTCCTGCTCTTTCAATTCTTTTTGACGGCAAAATTGACATACATTACGAAGAAAACCAACCTGAAAAAAATGCTTTATCTTCAAACGAATTTGAATTCAGTCGATTCGATAATTATATTATTAAAAATTTTGATTAATGCCATCACTCAATAACCTTCATAATTTCTCATTTCACACAACCTATATGAATGTTTATGTCTTTGAGATAATATTTTCTATCGAAAAACAATTTTCTCCCGCAAATATACCTGCGTGTAGTATATACGTAATATACGGAATGAAGGGATTTTCGTTTTCTCTTTCTTCTTGATAATATACTGTCGTATTCTTTCTCTTTCAATTGTTTCAGACGGCAAAATTGACACACATAAAGAGAAAAACAAACTTAAAACTATTGTTTCATCTTCAAACGATATTTAATTCAGTTGATTCGATAATTATTAACGATTTCGATTCATGTTATCACTCAATAAAGTACATAATTGTTCATTTTACATAATTTGTGTGAATTTTCATTCTTTTGAGATGATTTTTTCCTGATTTTTAATAGCATATTCAATATTATTTTATATACTTTTAGTAAGTAGGTTGTTAGATTTATATTTCAATTGTATACGAGAATGATTCTGAACTTCCTACCATTTTATGAAATTTTCATTCGTCATCATTCGTTCAATTGAATTTTTTCCTCTCATTTTACGTTCTATGTTCCCTAGTTACTTTCCCCCTTACGTTTGCTAGTTTCAAGTGGAGTGAAAAATAAAATACTAGTCGTAATTTCAAGGAATTAGTAATTGATTTTTTCACCGTGCATGTACTCGTAGCTTTGTAGACCGGTATAATATTGTTATCAGAGTTATCATAATTAATAATTATGTTTGCCAATATGTCAAACTTGAAAAATGCTTCATCCCATATTTGGATGCTTACCGGAATCAGCAATCATGAATTGTCATTACCAAAATCTATGCTGAACTGGGTAAGCTATTAGCTATCAGCTTAATTGGGTTCACGCATTGACTGCCTCAGACTTCATTCTGCTTTTTCCCGCAAAGAAAAGACATTTCAGCTTATTGAAAAAGAGAGTCGACTCTCAAAAAACATTTCCAAGCCTAGGTGATGATTTAAACGACGAACTGTTACAAGGTTTGTTTAACGTTAATCGAGAGTTCACTTGTCAAAGGTATTGAGTTAAGAGTATTGAGTAAATGTATTAATATCAAATATATTAATGAGGCAGCTGAAAAAAAAGTATTTTAAGCTAAAGACTACGGCAGTAGCGTATTATGAAAAATAAAGAGAAATCTGAAACAGGTACTGCACATACGTATATTTGGGCGAGAAAGTTTTTCGATCGTAAATCTGAAAAAAATGATCTCGAAGAAATAAAAATTCATATAAATTATGTGAGAAAAACTATGTACTTATCGAGTGATACCATGAATCAATCTTGTTAATATTATTAACGAATCAACTGAATTCAATTTCGTTTGAAAATGAAACATTAATTTCAGGTTGGTTTTTTTTGATGAATTTCAGTTTTGCCGTCGAAAAAACTTGAAAGGGAAAGAATACGATTATGAAGAAGAAAGAGAAAACAAAAATCCCTTCATTCCGTGAAGTACGTATATTACACATAGGTATATTTGCGCGAGAAAAAGTGTTTTTTTGCGGTTGAAAATCTCAAAAAATTATCTCAAAGAAATAAAAATCCATATAAGTTATATGAAATGAAAAATTTGTACTTCATTTATTGATGACATGAATGGAAATTGTTAATAATATTATTATTGAATCAACTGAATTCAAATTCTTTCAAAGATTAAACATTATTTTTGTGTTGGTTTTTTTTTAACGTATGTCAATTTTGCAGTCGAAAAGAATTGATAAAGAAGGAATACGACAGTAATATATTAAGAATAAGACAGAGAACACGAAAGTCCCTTCATTCGGTATTCTACTACACATAGGTTTTTTGCGAGGAATTTTGTGTTTTTCGGTCTGGCGGGTCAAAGGCGACCGGCAGATCATCTGCCATTGAAGATGTATGTTTCTGATACTATCAAGAATAACATTAGAGTTTCCTAAAATATGCCAAAAAAAAATTTTTTTTCTCAACCTTCAAATGGTTTGCAAGGAAATAACTGCGGGAATGACCTGCCACTTTTTTTTTAATAAGTATAATATTTTTCAACATATCAAAACGGCAGCTTACCTAAAATATGCCTTTTTTTCACCAGATTATTATACCTGTTATACCTGCGCAATGCCGAACCTACGGCGACTTCGCTAAATTAAGTCCCATTTCATGTACAGTAGGTACAACTATCTCACTGACAAAATTTTAGGCTTCACTAAAATATGTGTCGTCAGATGTTTACTGGCTCTTGGACTATGTGGGTTGATGAAACTATGGAACACATTTATATGTACATCCTTTTTTGTTACGCGGTATCCTATTCAGGAAATGATTTCGATAATGTGGAGTATTCAGTATTTAATACTTTAAAAATATTTCTATAAATTAAATCCGCTACTGAATATATCCAAGAAAATGAATGAATCATTCATTCTTTCAATTAGATATTGAAATTAAAGATTTGCAGTCCGCGAACTTCCGTGTAGTCCATGACTCTAAAAATTTATAATCAAATCTGCATTTATTGCATTTTATTATTTTCCGAAGCTTCTATATTTTTTACCAGTGTTTACGTTGGTTTACCTATTCAATTCTTAAGGATCAATCAACGATCTTTTATGACCATTCTTCATTCGTTATTAATATCAAATCGTTATACCATCAAATGTTAAGTAGGTGAGATGAATAGTACCTATACACCTTTTATGATTATACCTATCAATTGTATGTGAACAATTTCTTTTAGAGGAGTTCTCATGGTTAGAACCGTTTTCTTAGTGATAAAAGCCAAAATTTCACAAAAGTAGCTTTCACGTGATCACAATATCAGGATGAATACCGATGACCTTCACAATTCATTTCATATTCATATTTTATTCATTTCATTCTATAAAAATTGAATAGTAATCATGAGTATTGAATAGTAATCATGAGTATTCAACAAGAAACAGGGATGTGCTACTTATTCCTATGCATAGAACAGCTAAATTTGAGCACTCTCTCTATTGTCAGAGCATTAAAATTTTCAACCATTTACCATCGAATTTGAAAGTATTGAAAGCTCATTTGTTTAAGAGGAGAGTTAAATCTCTGCTCTTAACAAAGGCGTACTATAGTGTGTCAGAGTACTTCGATGATTCGGATGTAGGCAATAATGTTTGAATCAATTTTTTGTATCATATATTTGTATATTTTTTTAACACTAATGTTCTTCACCATGTGAAATTGTCTCAAATGTTTAATATCTCTGAGGAAATTTTTATTTTCTTTTCTTTTCAATCAAAATTGTATATTACTGTAAATATGAATTTAACCAAGACTTTTGTATGAACCAATATTTTTGCTCGAGGGCTGAATGGAAGATCAGACTCCAAACTGAATTCGGTCCTTTTGAGAGCATTTCTCTTAGTTGTAATTATTTATCAATTGAAATGAATGTAATTTTACTATGTAAGGAATGTTTCTCAATAAAATTATATTATTATATTATATTGAATTGTTAAGGTCATTTATGTCAGATTTATCTTTTTGTGACATTAAAAATTGCATCCTTTGTTCACTTAGTTAAAATCGTGAAATAATTGAATCACATCTCAGAAACAAGTATGTGCATTCCAAGTTATAATCCTTGGAATACTAATCTCACTTTGAATGATAAAAAACCAAAACAATACGGCTAAAAGAAAAAAGGCAGGGGAAAGGAATGATACTAAAAGCTAAGCCAAGCTGCTAGTGCGAGCAGGAGGGAAATGCCAGAGCAACCTATGGGAGGTCGCACCTGTGATTTAAGAGGAAGTTTTGCCATTTGGGTAACCACCCTTTCCATAGCCATCTCGGTTTCGCGCAGACGTCTGCGTAGCTGATCCAACTCCACATCTCCTGTGGAATAAACATAATCTGCAATGCTTAACTCAGAAAAAACTCAATTTGCCTCCCTCCTGTACTACACTAGGCAGTGACTAAGTAGAGTGAATCTTTGAAGTTTTCATCATGCATCTAATTTTCATCTAATATGAACTTATTATAGGGTCGAAATGTCCCATTTTTGTTATAGTTCCTTAAATCAATTGTGCAACATATAGAACTGAAGCAATTAAAAGTTCAAAGATCCTCTTATGATGGTATTTATTACGAAAAAAAGATGAGGGGTGAAAATAATCTACAGGATATGGTGAAGAAGTGAAAAATTGAAAAAATTATTTAAAGAAACACCTATATGGTTATAAATATGTGGTTGTTTACAATTTATTTATGGCTTCTTATTCGAAATTATGGTGGATTGATGATATTTTACATGATATAAGATTTGTATATGCATTTGAATGAGGTATGTGACATATGTTTTTACTGAGGGCAGAATAACCTGAATTTTCTTTTATAAATATATATATATATATATATATATATATATATATATATATATATATATATATATTGTAGTTGCTTAAAGAATTTTTTTTAAATGAATAACTATGATTTAATTTTTTAAAACATTTCACAAATTCTATTCTATTTGACTTTGTTGATATTATGTAATTGCATGTTTTTTCGATCCAAATTTTCGTATATATTTATTGTAATTTTTTTCATTAGAATATTCTGCCCGTATTGATAAACGACTGATTGCATGTGCAATTATGTAATATAGAAAGAGAAAGTTAGTGGCATTTTTGTCTGTTAAAAGCTTAACTTACTTGCATATTTTTCTTCCCATCCTAGGAAAGCATGAACAAAACAAAATAGTTTCATAAATGTTTTATGAAAGTAAAGCGTCTGAACTGCTATATTGACAGGTATAGAGAAATTGAGAAAACGAATTAAGACTGAAACATTGAGGAAAACACTTAAAAAGTTTCCTGAGTTCGCCTATTTAATATTTTCGATTAATGAACATCTCTAATGTAAATATATTGACGGAAATTTTTAATATGTGTTTCGCAGCCGATAATGATCGGCTATATATAAACTATGAAAGTATACTGTGACATTCTTTCGAAAGAATGTTCTAATTACTCAAAGAATATCATAGCAGAGTTATGAGCTATGCGAACATGTACGAAGTGATGCCTCCTTATCCTTCAAGGGCTAATTGTTAGAGAATATCGGAATCGATGTCTTCACTTGATGGAAGCACATGAGAGTACGATTTCGTTCTAAAGGGTGTTTTTTTTTAGAGATATAGAACTTTAAATTGCAATAAAACAACGATGGATCATTCGATTGACAAGAATTTTTTTTATTCGAAAGATAATCTTGTGGCATTACATTTTGAATATGATTTCTGGCATATGACCGCCACGGCTGGCTCGGATGTAGTCCAATCTGGACGTCCAATTTTCGATGACTTTTTCCAACATTTGTGGCCGTATATCGGCAATAACACGGCGAATATTCTTCCAAATGGTCAAGCGTTTGTGGCTTATCCGCATGACTTTACATAGCCCCACAGAAAGTAGTTTAGCGGTGTTAAATCACAAGACCTTGGAGGCCAATGCACAGGTCCAAAACGTGAAATTAGGCGGTCACCAAACGTGTCTTTCAATAAATCTATTGTGGCACGAGCTGTGTGACATGTTGCGCCGTCTTGTTGAAACCACAGCTCCTGGACATCATGGTTGTTCAATTCAGGAATGAAAAAGTTAGTAATCATGGCTCTATACTGATCACCATTGACTGTAACGTTCTGGCCATCATCGTTTTTGAAGAAGTACGGACCAATGATTCCACCAGCCCATAAAGCGCACCAAACATTCAGTTTTCTGGATGTAACGGTGTTTTGACATACACTTGAGGATTAAGTTCACTCCAAATGCGGCAGTTTTGTTTGTTGACGTAGCCATTCAAAGTGCGTTTCATCGCTAAACAAAATTCGCTTATGAAAATCGGGAACAACGGCAATCTCGTTTTGGGCCCATTCGAAGAATCTACGCCTTGCTTGATGATCGTTCGGCTTCAATTCTTGCACGAGTTGGATTTTGTAAGCACGCAAACCAAGATCCTTCCGCAAAATCTTCCATAAAGTGTATGGACACAGATCCAATTCCTGTGCTCGATGGCGGACGGACTCATTCGGGTCTTCCTCAATGCTACGCTCTACATTAGCAATAGTTTCTTCTGTACACACTGTACGGCGTCTCTGTGGATGCGAGTTATCAATAAGAGTAAACGTGGTGCGAAAACGTTCCATGGTTAATCGAATTAATTGCTCTGATGGACGATTTTGCCGACGATAAAATGGACGTTGTGCGCGATACGTATTCCGCACAGAACCATTATTTTCGAAATAAAATTGCACTATTTGCAAGCGTTGTTCAGGCGTGAGTCTATTCATGATGAATTGCCAAACCAAACTGAGAATAATTCACTTCTCGGCTGTTAAATCGATCGACACCTTCAACAGTAATGCCAACTTAAAGTTCTATACCTCTAAAAAAACACCCGTTACAAGGAACTCATCAGTTCTGTCTATCGTCAAGTGAGACTCAACGACTTCAATTCTCAAACACTATTTTAAGACCGAAGTACATAGCAATGCATTAATGATTAATGCAATGAAGTTATTACATATACCTTTCCTAAATACCTATATAGATGTTTTTTTTATTCAATAAGAATAATTATCAACTGATATAATACATTATTTCAATACCAGGCTTATTTTTTTCGAACACCAGTGTTTTCCAAAATATTCATTTCGTCCTATACTGTTCAATGAATGGTACTTCGTCATAAACTTATCTACATATATGTAATTATCTTAATATATGTAATCTAGAAATTGAAGAATTATCGGATTTTACAGCAGGGCTTTTACTGATATGTTTTAGAACGTTTCGTCATTAATATTATGATCATATTTAGCGTGTTGGCTTTGAGCACTATTTGTTCAAATTACTATATTTATTCGGCTTCAAGATATTTCACAATATAAGTTTCCTCATTCGAATTATTATACCGTTTTGCAGCTTGTATGTAGGTCTACAGTTATGGAAAATTCTTGCATATACAGGGTGTTTCGTTGATATGACATTGGATGCCTTGCTTTATAGAAAATAATTTTTATTCTTCAGTTGTTTTTCTTACAATGAGACCTTTGGGTATCAGCATATGAACTCGTTCGACTATTCATCAACATAATATCCTTTAATTGATTTTCCATGTTAATCTTCATGAATGGTTATATAAAATTAATTATAAAATCCTCCTCTAAAGTATTTCAGAATTTAACTATTTTCTAAAAATCTATCAACTTCTATCACTGTGATACTCTTCACGGGGATGCTTTATTCTCCTCAAAATATACCACAAATATATATATATATATATATATATATATATATATATATATCATTCCTAGCTCATCTATTGCAGAGTAAAACTACAATTGTTTGCCAACAACGCGCAGGGAGTTGATAAGGTAGTAATCGATTAGGAGTTTTCACATTTTTCACTTGAGAGTAGATTTTCCTGATAGAATGCTTCTCTTTCATAGAAGAGTTGGCTCATTTGTACGGATTTTGAAGAATCATTATTAATAGAATATGCGTGAACAATATGAATATGAATACATATATTCTACAATTTTTGGTAGAATATATGTGAAGCAGTATTTGTTATTTGACTTGTCTAATACCTTTGTGATATATTACCATTGTGTATTATAACATTGTTATAATACTTTCAAAATTCATAGTTATATATATTCAACTATTTTTCAGCATGAAGACTTCAAAGGAAATATAATTGAAGGAATAAACCTATTGACTTGTCTAATACCTTTGTGATATATTACCATTGTGTATTATAACATTGTTATAATACTTTCAAAATTCATAGTTATATATATTCAACTATTTTTCAGCATGAAGACTTCAAAGGAAATATAATTGAAGGAATAAGCCTATTACCTAATGTGCATGAACTCCCACTATCTTTGGAACTATTTCGATAACGGTCTTGCCCTCCATCTGTACTATATATTATATTATCAGTATCTGGATGCTTTCTGAATATGATCTGGAAATTACAAAACATGAATTAATTAATGAATTCAATAGACGATGAATCAACTCTGTAATAGTTAATTCATATTTGAATGAGAGGTAATAAGAAATGATCGTCTAAAAATCACTAGTCGATTGAAGAATTGTTCAGTCAGTAATTTTTAGACGAGTATTTCTTTACCTCTCATTTAAACATGAATTAATATTTAAAATTCATTAAAAATTTGTTAGAGAAATGTTTTTGCGATGACTGATAGAGGAGGGGTAAAGCCTGAAAGATCGCTGCCACTATACTGACCTTATGATGGATCTCTACAGATTAATAAACCTGGAGAAGTCTTTTATTACAGATAAAAATAACTCCTCAGAACCATGAATCCAAGTTGATGGAAATGCCATATATTTTTCTGAAATTGGCTGGCATTTGTGATATCAATTAATCCATTAGGTATATCAAGATTCAAACTCTAGTTGAAAATTTAACATCAGAAATAATATGAATTAAAATAAAGTATTGAATATTTTTACGGATTGTTTGGTCGGAAACAGAAAAACAATTTAAAAATTTCAAGTTATTTTGACTAACTCCACACGAAACGAATCATTACACTAATTGAACACGAATAATCAACAAACTAAGACCTAATAAAGAAGATTGAGAAAGCCATCACAATAGGCAACACCCTCACACCAGGTAACTTTGCTTGTGAAACACAGTTTGCGACCAAAGAGTCGACAACTCTGGGAGAACTTCCTTAGAACTTGAAAAAATACCCAAAATATTCATAAGGAAAAACGGGATATAATAACAGCAGATATCACGTAGTCAAAATGATTTTACCAAAAATAATACTAGAAATTTCAACAAACTTTTATGAAATAATAAACTGGGATACCTAGTGCCTAGGGTGTGCTTAAGAAAATCGAAGAATTATAGATAAGCAGATACCAAATAATTGGAAATGCGCGATTATACACCCATTGTACAAAAAGGAGGACAAGATGAACAGGGTAGAGCATCTATTTGGGGAATGCCAGGCTGGATTCAGAAAAAGTCAATCATGTGCTGAATAGATCTGAAGTTCAAAGAAGATCTTACAAATGAGGAAATTCGTACACCGCTTTATACTTTTCAAGGTGAAATTCATGAATGAAGAATCAGATCGCTTTAAAATCAAGATCGGTAGAGTGGGTACAACAGGGAGATGGAATATCATCAGTCCTTTTCAACACTGCTTCAGAAAATATCATTAGAAAATGAAAACCTCAACTAAAAAGCATAAAAGGTGGTATAAAAAGGAGAATCCAATGAACGTCAAGTGTATCGGTTTCGCAAACAATATTACTATTATCGACAACATACACACAACATGCATATAGACAAAAGAATTTGAGAATACATCGGAGAAATTATATATAAGTAGGAAGGGTTTGAAAACTAACTATACTATGTAACGGGTGTCCAAAAAGAGTATCGGGTACTTGTAAGTTCAATAAAACAAAAACTACTTGTAAATAGAAAAAAGTTTATTATTGATAATACTGACATTGAATGGAAAATTATTTGGAAAAAATCATGTTATCTAAATGGTGACCGTTACGTTGCGGCACTCTTCTAATTGAACACGAAGATTAAGTATGACACGCTGACAGATAGCTCTGGATATTGCTGCCATTTCTGACCTCATGTTTTGCTTCAGCTGTTTAAGGTTTGTTGGTTTGTTCTCGTAAACCTTACTTTTCAGGTATGCCCATATAGACAAGCTGGCTAAGGTGTGGGCTTCTGGAAGGCCAGTTTATGGTACACCTACGCGAAATCACTTTATTCGGGAATAGCTCACTGACGACTTCCATCGCTGCATTCGATGTATGGCAAGTGTCCCCATCTTGTTCAAACCATGTTCTTGGGTTGAAACCATCAAACTGATTTTTTTCGATGATTTTTTTATGTTTAACGTTTGTCTTCGCTTACGGATAGATAACGACGGATTTTGACGAACCGACGCCACCAGTTCTTCGATGATTTTCTCGTCGCGAACTGAACGTGGGAAACACGAGTTTTGGATTTTTACCGTCGCACCTGTGATTTTGAACGTATGTATCCATTTTTTAATGCTATCGTCACTTGGTGCGTGGTGTGTACGATATTTTGCACGATACATACGTTGAGCAATCACTACTGAGTTAACATTACGATAATACTCTTGTACGCAAAAAGTCGGGTACCACTCCATCGCGACTAAATCTCCACAGAATGGCGGACGTTACGAATCCCTTCCCGCTCCTTACCAGCGCTCCGTTTCAAATACCACGCGTAAACAAATACCCGATACTCTTTTTGGACACCCGTTATAAATGTACTTTAATAAGAAGTGCATTAAGACTGGCGAAAAATTAAAGCATTATAACCCAACGATTTTTCCATAAGAAACAATCTACGCAGCCGAAACAAGGGCAGGGGTCACTCAAGAATAAGGGAAATAGAAGAACAGGAACGGGAATTTCACAGCAAGATTTGAAGAGACATCAATAGAAACGGCATTTGGATGAACCGACCTCAAAACGAACCTTCTGGATAGTTAAATACAAGAACGGATGAAATCAGAAAACAACAAGCAGTTTTGTGCACAAACCTACAGGATGAAATATTCTAGAATGGTAAACAAACTACTCCATAATATAACAAAGAGTAAATGCGCACAGAATTGCTACAAAAGATTCGAAGGTATCTATAAGAGATCAATATGGGAAACCTAGAAGATAGCACTAAGTGTCGCACTAAAATAGCAAACGTGAAGTTTGAGCAAAGTAAATAGCGACAACCTAAAATAAAACGAATAATTCTTGAACAGAGAGCTTTGAGAATATATCCTTAGGAGTATTTTTGAGAGGCAAACGTACTCAATATTGACTCTCTACTCTCATACGCTGTGTTTTCATCGACACCATTTGTGTAGACAGATCACTGAGAGATTAATTTGAAATTTTTACAAATTCGGATTGAAAATCTTCTACAGTAAATGGGCCTATTTCATTTTTCATCGCATCATAGTTTGTGGCACTATATACCGAGACAGCAATACGCACGATCAAAATAAAAATTGTGATCTTAAGGGTCTGCATAACATGAAATGCACACCCTGATTTCTAATAAAAGTAAAAACTCGAATATCTGAATCAGATTATATCAGTTTGTGAATTTCTTACCTTCATTATTGTGTAGGTGAAAAATATAATAATGGCAACCGTATAAATTGGCATGACAAGGCCCATAGTTCTCGGCTCTGGATTTCTAATGCCATGTGCTCCTGCACCCATCGGTGGTCTCATGCCAGGAATTGGAGGCTGTAAAATATTCATAGTTATATAAACTCAAACTTCTCATGAATATAATATATATATATATATATATATATATATATATATATATATATATATATATATATATAAGAAAATGAACACTAGAACATTCATTCGAAAAATTCAAATTAATCAAGAGAATGTTATAGTAGAGCTAGATATGTGAACGTGTACGATGTGATGTCTCCATTATCCTTCAAGGGATAAATGTTAGAGAAATATTGAAATCGATGCCACACCTGATGGAAGTGCGAGACATATATGTTTCGTTCTGCAAGGAACTTGTCAGTCGCACCACAGACTTTAAATCTCATAAACAGATTAATGTTTGCTTCTGCGTTGAACCTGATGTGACGGTAACCGATCAAGAGAATTTTACACACTTCAGCAAGCAGAAAGTAGTTTTCACTTCAAAAATTAATTCACTTCAAGTTTAATATAAATAACCCATCCTAATAGAACCAGATTGAAAATGAAAAAAAATCTCTTAAAGTATAAACAATCACATTTTTAGAAGAATTTTTATCCTTCAATTGAAAACGTTTGAAGAGGTGAAAAAACAGAGTTTTTGTGAGGAATTATGTTTATTATGAGGAACAAATTTGTGAGGAATTATGGAATTTTGCAAGGGCAGCATGTGCCACATCAGCATACCAAAAATTTTCTTTATACTACCACTATTTTCATACAAAAATTTCATGTGTTGTAGTTAGAAATTATACTACCACTATTTTCATACAAAAATTTCATGTGTTGTAGTTAGAAATTATTGTATGTTTTCATGTTGATTTTACGAACATTTTTGTTGGATGTTTAAGAGTATCAGGCTTAGGAAAAACGCAAAGTTTTCTGGATTTTCTCATTGAAGGTATTGGAGAATAGGGCAATAGCACTAATTTTGGGGTGTAATAAATACAAAGGCGGCTATTCTGAGGAGCCAGACCCCACTCGTTTGGGATGAAAACGAGTAGAAAACCCCCAAAAATTTGTTTGGGGGCTCCCCAAATTGAGTTTTTAAAAAATGACCTAGACATTGAGAGACTGGGCTTACATTTGAATATTTTAACCGATATCGCTAACGATAAACAACTGGTCTGATTTAAGAAAGTAAAGTAAACATGCGTGATTTAAGAAAGTACATTGCAGGACTAAAGCCGGTAAAGGGAAAAACGTTATGTGAAGTAGTGAAGTGCATCAAGCTTCTCAAAGTCGACAGCAACAACGAAAAGGTCATTTTTGAGACGTCTGAAGTAATTGCTTCGATCGGAAATGGGACGGAATCGATTCCCATTTCAAGAGTTGCTCCAAGAGGAGCAACTTGGCTCCTCTTCATGCTCACCGAGACGTTTTGGTTGAATTAAATATCCAATCCAGCCATCGACGACTTGATGTTCCGTAATCCAGTAAGACGGTCAACATTTGCACTCTAATGGTCTTTAGAGCAATGTTGAAAATCTTTATAAAATAAAAAAATAAATAAATCAGAATGTTCGGAATATTAGTACTTTTTTACCACTGTATTACTATATTACAATAGTACTGTATATTATTAAATATTTTTAGGGTATATGACACAATTAGAACCCGGTATTCACATACTTTTTGACTAAAAGTATTAGACATATTGAATTAACCTCATTTACTTTATTGAAGCATTTACTTTGGGATATTGCTTTAACGAATCCTTAGCCTTATTCAGAGAAAGCTTAAATTGGTTTTTTCGCGTATCAACCAAAGTGCTATTACTGTGGATAGAAATATTCTATGTTTCAATCCTATGATAATAATAGTTCAGGTGTTCTTATAGAATATTTCAGTCTTTTCAGAGCTCTACTCGTATATTTACTTCTCTGTGATAGTCTATAAGTATATATTATACTTGCTTATCATTACACTTATTTATATAAGATACACTTAGTCATATTGACTGTAAATTAAATTAGCTTTTTATCAAAATACCCTGCGTTTCGTTTTTCAAATCCAAAAAATGTGCCATTGTTGTCACATTTTCCGGAGGGTCATTGTTGATCATATGACTGTTAAAATTAATTCACCTTAAAACTAAGTATTTTTCATGTACAATTTAGAAAATTTTCCGGAGGAAGACCAATGGTTAGGCTCCTCCAATATTTTACATAAGTATATATACACCTATGATTGTGCCACTAAACTGATAGAGATGCACCTATCAAGACTATATGAAAACTTTAGGTATCATGAATGTTAAACAAAGAATAGGACATAGAACAATTAATATTATCTGTAAGATGAAGCGTCTTAAGCTACCGTTTTACCACAGCAATATATTACGATTCGTCAGTTGAATAAAAATTATTTTTATGCTGACAGCTGTAAACGCACAAGAGCTCTAAATTTTTTTCATTCAATAGGACAAAGAATGTGCAATGGACGCCTGTGACCACTAAAAATTATAATAATTATGAGATATTCAAGATCTTATTTTATAAATTTGTGAAGAGTCCCTTATTTTTAAAGTAAATGATTAATTGTTTTATATAAGCGATGCTAAATAAACTGAATATTACTCTAACTATAAGAGATAAAATGAATGATTGTGTCATTCGATGAACTTGTGTGCCCAGAGTCGTAAAACAGTTAAAATCGAACAGAGTTAGATTTACAGAATGTTTTTTATTTGGGGACGACGCCAATTATTTCGATCAACGAGAAATACTCGTAATATCTATACACCGCTTTCCGAAAATAACTAGCATACTCCCTGACCGATTATTTTTAGCAGCAAAAGCGCGTTCCGCCGATGTTGCACTCATGCAAATATTATTTCGGCTTGCCTTTCAAATTGAAACTTATTTAATTTGCGTCATTAATGATGATTTCACATCCGGAGTAATTTTCTTATACTTAACGTGTCCATTTATTTTTTTTACCAAAGCTGGACGTCTGCGAAGTTATAGCATGACAATAATTTGTTAGTGTTCGAAAAGTTTTCATTATAGTAGACAGAATAATACTAAATAATCGAAGTTCTGCACAAAATAGGTGAATTTTAAGAGTTGGTCGAAAGATTTTGCCTACGATTTTCAACATAGTTTCATGAAAGGTCACTACTTGTGAAAATGTAACCAAAATTTTGAGCTGGGTTTTTTGCAAAACGTCTTCAAAATATTTGGGCATTTGGCGATAATCAGAAAACTCTTTTTCGAATTGGCGATACATTTTTTACTGTTTTTAACTTTTTATATTTCCCTTAAGCGAGGGTACCAACGCAAGCCACCTTCTTTCATTGCAGCCCAGCAGTTTGCGATATTCTGACTAGGTACCTAGAATCACAATTCTTTCGAAGCTTCTACTCTAACACTGTAGATGTAGAAAAATGAGTAAATTTTCACTATGATGCATTCAAAGTCAACACGAAGACAATCAGCAGCAGTTTCCATCGCGTTATGGGCTATTTTTTTTTGAAAATGAAGTCTTTATTAAATAATTCATTTTACAATAATATAAAATAAATTTACAATATAAAAACCATTCCTTCTATCTAAAATCAGTGCTTTGTTTAGCCCTGGCCTAAAGATTAATAAAACTAATTAATTTTCTCCAATATAATTAAAATTCAAAATTAACTTAAATTTAACAGGTACATATTTATCATCAAGCCTTCAGACATGCCTTACATTTTCTTATAAAGTGGGAGTAGCATTTCGTTGACCTGATGTCCTCACTCAAATTATTGTACACTTTACTTGCCATATTAGCAGGACCATTCAGTCCAACATTTGTTCTACTGTATGGAAATGTAGAACCCTGTCTGAAACCTTGTCTCATAACCATGAACCTCGCCAACCAATTTGAAAACAATATTTGATTTTTGTATATTTTTAAGTATTTTATACATAAGTTTGCACTGTTCAAGTTTCAACAAGGCTTCTAGTTTGGGGATGCTCAATTCCTGATGCAATATATTCGAAGACGTTAGATAATCATATTTGAATAAAATTTTTAAAATTTTGTTCTGTAAAATCTGCATTTTATTAAAATCTACACTTCCACAAGCTCCCCATATAGGCAGTAAATATCTCAGGTGCGATGAGAAAAAGGCAGCGTATATTTGTTTTTTTGTCTTAAGGGATATATAATTTCTACATTGGTAAATAATGGGAATCATAGGGTTTATTTTACTAATTATTTTATTTGTGTGTGCTTTCCAGTTTAAATATTCATCTATAATCAATCCTAAATATTCAAGAGATGTTACTTGTTCTAGTTCAATTTCATTAATTTTTAAGTTGATGTTATTCACCGCTTTGTTTTTTTGTTTCAGAATTATAAATTTTGTCTTGTTCACATTTATCTTCAATTTGTTTAAATAGAGCTATCCGATATACCTGTCAAGGTCCTCATTAATCAGGTTTTCTAAATCATTCTCACTTTCTCCTGTATACACAAACAATGTATCATCCGCAAATGTGAAATATTGAGCTTCAAGCCCAACCAGGCGCAAGCTATGAACATACAGCAAGTAAAGCAGTGGCCCAAGTACTGAACCTTGTGGTACTCCATAGTTAATTGGTAACATTGAACTAAAAGTTCCGACCATCCTCACATACTGTCTATTTGGGCTCCGCATCCAATTCCAATAAATTGTGTCCGAGTAATTAATTCAATTTTGAATAAACTACAATTGGGAGAAATAGTCTGGTCTATTTGCAAAAGCGGGACTAAATCGACCTCACTGGGGACACGTGGACAGATTGACTGAAAGCGGGACGTATGGTCACGTTACTCATATTATATATTTTTGAGGAATGTAATGCACAAGATAGACCAACAGAAGGAGCAAATTAACGTTTTCTATTGTTGTTAACGAAATAGTTTGAATAATACATATATAGATATTCATATATATATAAATGAATATCTCAAAATATTGCAATTTCAAAAAGTTTCTTACAGGTACGAGCATATACGTATTCGATATCTGACGCTGCTACGAGGTGTGTTCAAAAGAAAAGGTGAATTTTTAATTTTCGCGAGCTGTGCACATTCGATTATCGAAATTTTTTGTTGTGTTGTTTTGTTTGTTTGTTATGTACACATACGTTTCTCATATGTTTACATTATTAGCCATTTTGGATCAGTAGTTTGTTTTGGACGACGGAAAAGGTTAGTCACGTTTTTGTGTGTTTACTTTCAAAAAAATGTATCGAAGAATCTGTATTGAATTTTGCGTTGAAAATTTAATACAACACACTTAAAATATTGGGATTTTCAGTGTGTTGCAACTTTGGCATTTGGAGAGTCTACTTTGTCTCAAAAAATTGTTTATAAGTGGTACGACCGCTTTCCAGAAGGCCGAGAAGATGTTGATAACAACGAGCGTCCTGGAGTTCCAAACTCCAGGCAACAAACGAAGAAAACATCGAAACACTGATGAAAATGGTTTTGGGAAAATCGTCGAATTATCCTAATCATCGATTAGGATGCGATTAGGCATGGGATTATTCGTACACATTGCGGACAATTTTATGTAGTGCTCAAATGAAATATCTGCAAAGCCTTTCACTCGAAATACTGTTGTCATGAATAGGAATATTGTACCTACGCTAGGGAGAGTTTATACGTCTTTTCTCCGATAGAGGGAGCCTACGTTAATATTTCACTAGGAAAAATACCCCTCATATATATATATATATATATATATATATATATATATATATATATATATATATATATATATATATATATATATATATATATATATATATATATTTACGCCCTGTTGCTTTAACCTTAGTTAGTTGGTTAACCTTTAACTTAGTTGGTTAAAGCAACAGGGCGTAAACCTGAGAGACCTGGGTTCGTATCCCAGTCGAGGTTGAAAACTTTTGTGATGTAATTTCGATTCCAAATTTACATATAAATATTTCTTCAAATGAATAATATGAATCCGTACGTGTGTGGTTAGCGCGAATAAATATTTACTTTATATATATATATATATATATATATATATATATATATATATATATATATATATATATATATATATGCGTGTGTGTGCTATTATATATATATGGAACCCACATTTTTTCAGAATTACAATTAATATCTGTTGCAATTCAATATAGTGAATAGAATACCTCACCAACCGAATAAATCGAAAGTTCGTGGAAATAGAAAAGGAAGTTGATCTAAAAATGTATGAAAGTATTAGAGCGAGGACGCAAGTTGAACTTGTCCAATGTCGACCATGTTGATTTATTTTTAAATGAATTACTCACAAATCCTATAATGTCATTTTCATAACTTCGAACGTTTATAAATACGAAAAACATTCAAATTATTTCATCTCTGACTCTAGATAAATTCAACCCAACAACAATTATTATTTTAAAACTTTAGTTTATTTTTATCGTTTAATTTTCTTTTTAGTTTCGAAACTCATACACGGTTTCTACATTTGACTATTATTTTTTCCGTTTTTATATATGTCACAACTAAGAAAGTATACTAACTTTTCAAATAAATTTTTTTAGATTAATATTTTATGCAATACTTCCGACATATTTTCTCGGAAAGTGGTTCATATATAATTCAAATTCCTTTTCAAACTAAAACAATTTTGGGTTGGACTGTTTTTTTCTTTCGAAAAATTATAAAATTGAACACAACACAAAATTCCCAAACAACGATACTTCGACAAGTGCCAGTGTTAGTTTCATTGGAAGAGGAATATTGTATGAAATTTGACATTATACTACAAGGCCACAAATATGAACTAATTACTTATATTAATTTATTATACAAAATGCTTTGAAAACAGAACTGACACTAGTTCCATACTGAAAAAAAAATTCAAAAATCAATGATGTATACGAGACAGTAATTAATTCTAAATCTCTGAGAAATTGTAATAGACATACTACTACAAAGATATAAAAGTATCCCAAAATTAACGCAAGATTTAAATTTGCCGTCATATATGCGACATGATAACATAGTTCTTATCGGCGTAGTTGAATAATATTGAGGAGTCCCTTCAATATTATCCATACAGCCTATGAAACACTACAATTACTGCATGAGATATTTACGGTGATCCCAATTGGTCCCCTAGATCGTGCAATTTAACACCATTAGATTTTTTATGGGGTTATTTGAAATCGAAGGTCTATGCCAACAATCTCACAACCAAGTGAGCATTAAAGGACGAGATTCAATGTTACATCAACAGAATTCATTTGCCAGATGTATTATTCTAAGAATAACCTTATTCTAGGTACTTTTTGATCAATGAAAAAATTGCAATTAATAGGTTAAAAACTGGGTTTTCTATTCAATTCAAATCTTACGTTAGTTCTGGAACACCTTTAAATGAATAGCTATATATATGCAAACATGAATTCCTATTTTCCATGAAAAACATAGGAGAACTGCGCGGAAAATTAGAGAATACTTAAACATCATAATAAATTTTCTAATGATTGACTGAAGTAACCTTAGCGCTTTAGACAATATTAATTATTTTGATGTAACCTTATGGCGTTTGACATAACATTGACAGATTGCGTGCTGCAAATATCGTCAACCAGCATGTAAAAAAAAACTGAATATTGTTTAAAACAGATGCTTCGGTCGGAGTTATATTGACAAGACACATATAAAATAATTCATTATTTCTTACAAATATGATATAAAACTGAATTTCTTTGTGGCCATCACGGTTAGTTCAGAGCTATCATGCCTAATATTAAAAATTCAATTTAACATAAAGTTTTGATATTTTTGGGTAGACTAATACATATATGTTACGACACTTGGTTTAGTTGGTTATGAAACAGTTCGATTTTCGTTTTCAAAAGAGCCAGCAATTACACGTACAAACTTAAGATGAAGAACTCACAATACAGCAAGTCAAAGATTTACAAGAGCAAGTCGAACTGACAAGCAACGCGAAGCGCGGAATTAAGTTAAACGGAAGATGGAATCCAAATCAACAACAAAGAAATGTTGCGTTTAACCCTTAATGGGCAGCATTCAATTATAACATGGAAATCGAATACAGTTAGCAGCAAGTTTGCTATTGGACCAATGAAAGTAGTGTGCAAGACACTACAAGACATTTAAGTTTAAAAATGAAGACATTTCTAGAAATGGGCAAGGTTCTAAAAATTTTTGACTCATAGCCTGCAATAAATCTCATATAACTAATGATGACTAAGTGACCAGCCTATACTGTTCTCCTAGGATCCACAAGGGATAAAGAGTAAACAGATAAATAGTGTAGCACAAACAGTATAACTTTAGAAGTCTTTTAAGATTTCGGAAAATATTCACTACAAAAATATATGGACGAACAAAGATCGCCAGGTAAGCTAGTAAATACATAAATCTCCCTGTATTCCGGTATTGGAATGAACATGAGTCTGCAAGATTTACTTATGAAGGTTTTAATTATCATTTTTTTATTAACTTTCTTATTCCTATCCCGACTTTGATAAAAAATGTTGAAAATGGATTTTAGACCTTTTAACGCTAGTATCTAATGTTCCACACAGATCACACATGTATATGTTGATACTTAAATGAATACTTGTAGTAAGCATGAGTTCCCAGAATTAACAATTTTCAATATATGCAACTTACCTCTCCATCAATTATTATTTTAGGTTCACGTGGAGTTGGATGTTTCTGAGGAATTGCGCTTCCTTTTTCGAGCATTGCTGGGTGTGTAATTTCAGACCTCAGTTGAGCTGCACGTTCTTGACGAATATCCACTGCAATTAACGCTAACAGTAAATTTCTATCACTAGCTACATCACCCTTAATAACGTCAATCTCGCAAAAGTGATACATTATAAAAAAGTATGGTATAATTCGAAATCTTTGGACTTTTATCAAACTCTTATTTAAATTAAATCAATGAAATATTGCAATTATGTTACAAACGTGTATTCATTTGAATGCTTTCTCGAATTGTATTACGAGGTAAATTGAAACGTGATTTTTGGGACCATTCGAAATCTTTGGAGTTTTATCAAACTCTTGAGAATGGTTAAGTAACCCGAAACATCTACTGGACCTTTATTAAACAAATTTTTGTGGAATTCATCTCAGTGTTTTTCGAATTATCCAATACTTTCTACATTACTGTATTCAAAAAACAACCAGATCCATTTAAATTAGATGAAATATTGCAATTATGTTACACACGTATATTCATTTGAATGCTTTCTCGGATTGTATTACAAGGTAAATTGAAATGTGATTTTTGGATATTTATCAAATGTAGTGGAAATATATGCTCCCACTGTCAGGGTTCGTTAAATGCGAAAGTATCTTAGCTCTTAAGTTTTTACGAGGCATGTCCTTGACTTGATAATAGGCGCATATATTCCCAATACATGCGATGAAGACCGAAATGAGCAAAAACATAATATTTACTAGCTACACGCTGAGGATGGATGAGATGAGGATGATAGAAATAAATACGATAAGTATAGAATGGGATTTTTACATTTTTCTCATAATTGTTACCAGAGGCAGGAAACTTGCCTCCTGTAGTTTCCTCTGCACTTTCCATAAGATCTTAGCCCTACATTAATTGAAAAGTAATGATATATGGAAGTAAATTCCTATTACTACTAGTGATAGTTTCTTAATGTACTCTGTGCATATTAACACCAGCTAAGCATGACCTTCTCGAAAGCAGCAACAATTTTAAATGAGCAAAACTTTTGAAAAATCAGTACAAAAAAGTTCAATTCAGTAGGCCTCTTTGATTCAACATAAGCAGAATAATATATAACTGGCAATTGAACCACATGTACCACATGTAGTGAATCACATCTGAAAGTCTAGCAGAACTACAAATGGAGTTAGTTCACTGAGAGAGAACTGTATCATTAAGTTCCGTCTTTACTCCCCAGTAAAATAACTGTTCAATATCCATTCTTTCATGGTCATGCATGATATATACTTTCCTACTTTGATAAGTCTATAACATTTCTACATATGTAGAAAATAGAATGTCAGTCACAAAGCACATTGGTCTAAATTAAAAAAGGTTATACTATCAATTCAGAGAATATTGCAAAGTATACTGCAGTAGTATCCAAAGGCCAAGTAAGTCTAAGTTTAGAAAGACAAAGAGGAAAAAAAAAACCATTTTCACTTTTGTCCTTTCTCAGTATACCAAGAAACTACTATCACATCTATTTAGATTGTTTGATAGAGCTGAATGTTAAAGTCATTAATTTGAATGTTGTGGTAAAACATTTTTCTTGGCTAATTATTTTCCAATGTCGCATGAACTTTGAGAATTTTAACGATAACTTTCTCATTTCTTGTAACGATAGTAGCTTCAACAAGAGTTAGTAGAGACAAAAAACTAGAAATCTGTTAGTGTGAAAATCAACGCAGCTCATTGCTTACTGTCTGAGGTATTTCTGATGGTAACAATATGGGGTACCCCTAAACGCCAAGGAGCTACCCCAAAGTTATATTTCAGACACAGTGATCCATTCAAAGATCGAACTTGATCCAAAATATCTTTCGTCGTTTTTCCTAATCGAACTTGTTCCTGCAGAACTGCAGAGATATCTATTCCACATGTTTTGAGGACTTCATCTTGACATATATTGGTAATCTGTTTTGCTGTAAGAGACGCTTCTCCCATTCGTTTTTTAATAATATTTCCGCAAAGCTCAGACATTATTTTAATGGCGTCAACATCCTTTTCAGATAGCACATAGCAGCAGCCTAAGAGAAGAAA
Source organism: Henosepilachna vigintioctopunctata (assembly GCA_030704895.1). NCBI lineage: Eukaryota > Metazoa > Arthropoda > Insecta > Coleoptera > Coccinellidae > Henosepilachna > Henosepilachna vigintioctopunctata. The sequence continues at coordinate 525,858 of JARQZJ010000133.1, forward strand.
GAAAGGAAATTTTGAATAGTATGCCACAATAACGCAAATGCCGTAGAAGAGCTGATGAAAAATATTAATTACGGAATTGTTTACGACTTTTGCTATTTGTTTGAGGTTTTCTAAAGTGTTCGGCAATAGATTCTTCACTATTTTCACTAAATCCTGAAACAAGGCTATTATTAAATGAAGAAAGTAAATGCTGAATTAATCTTAGTGAACTGAAAAAACTGAGAAAAAGATTGATAATTAGTGTCCTGAGAGGTGAAACAAAAAGATAAAATGAAAATAAAATAAATATGAAACAATGTAAAACAAATAAATTTAAGTTTATTCAAATTAGAATCAGCGGTAAGAATTTATTCATTTTATTTTATCTCAATTTTATTTTATATTCATTTTATATTTTTGTTTCAGCTGTCAGCATACTAACTAATTATTATTCATCTTTTTTCAGTTTGCTCCGATTCATTTATCATTAAATTTCTTCATTTTATCATAGTTCCGTTTCGGAGTTGGAACTTTGAAGCCCGATCAAATAGTTTGGCTACTTTTGATACAAATTTTAGATGAATAATTAATCCATGTAGATTATTATATTTATAGAGTTTCGATATTACAAATTATAAGAGTATATATATATATATATATATATATATATATATATATATATATATATATATATAGAGAGAGAGAGAGAGAGAGAGAGAGTCAATACCTAGACTCTTAACCGGGATATCGAAATATTTTAAATAAAACTCTCAGGGAGCTGTCTACATAAATTTTGTAATTTATGAAAACGAAAACAGAACCTATCACTTTCGAGAGTGAATATAAAGTTCGTTCCGAAAAATAATCCAACATATTGAGTGGAAATACCATACAATTTTTTCTTCCTTATTGGAAATCCTCAGTGCCATTCGGAACATGAAGTTTCGATGGTTTTTCAAACGCAACCAGGTCCGAATGAGGAGAACATAACTTCGTGAACTAAACTCTCTCGAGCATTGTATATGGCCTTCTCGTGACAAGATCAGTGAGAGTGAGAGTATGAACTCGTGAACGTATGTCCAGGGTTACCAACTCGTCGAATCTTTTCCCCCACTAATCAAGTTGAAAAGCCCCTAAAATTCCCTAGAATTGTTTTTAAAATTAAAATTCGAAGAAAAAATATATATTAAGGTTTCATTTTGCAATTATAAGGTACTTAAGTGTTTTTTATTATTAAAATTAAAATATTATTGAATATTTATTATTATTTAATATTATTTACATATTATTATATTATTATTAAATTTTTCATTTAATTCTTGAGAATGAGAATATTAGGAATGGTTTATAGGATATTATTTCACACAAAAATTAAATTTTTCATTAACCAACCTACATTAAGAAATAGTATTGAATATTGTCATCGTGAAATGGATTTTTTTATTCAAGATAGAAATCAAAATTAATTTTAGTTATTTAAATTATGATATGAAATATTTTGGAATACTTTTAAAATGCCCCTAAGATTACCCCTGAAAATTTTAAGCCCCCAAAAAAACCCCATCAAACATTTTGTCCCCCTAAGCTTAGGGGGAAAACCCCCAAGTTGGTATCCCTGCGTATGTCACAGAAGTAAGTAACTGCTCACTTCTGTGGGAATGTTTGATTCCGGATAGTATGAAGTAGTTCTCAACCAGTGGTCCGCGAACCACCATTGATGGGAAAAATCGAAAAGTGGTCCGCTATTGATTTGTATATTCGCGGGCGATCTACTATAATTCCACCTGCGTGCGCATCGCCTTAAATATACTATGTAAAAGACCATAAAGCTGTTCAATTTATGGAAAGTAGTGCGTTAAATACACGTATTTTAATGAAATTACGTCATTAAATGGAGTCTGATCACGGGATACTTACATTTTATACAGAAGTATGGCTTTCGAAAGAAAACACGTTAGATATATTAATGTTAGTTATATTTAAGAGAAAAAAAAGTGTTCCAATTGGACATCTCAAGTGAGCATAGATTATCCTGTCATCGTTTTTATACACTTGAACTGTATAATAGAATAAAATAAATCACTTCTCTACAGTATATATCTACATATAACTTCTGCAAGGTGGCCATGAGTCAGCCTATTTCAGAACTGACATTCAGGATAATAAGACAAAATATAGAAAATGAATGGGTACGATGTGGTGCCTCCATTATCCTTCAAGGGATAAATGTTTGAGAAATATTGAAACGATGCCGCACTTGATGAAAGTGCGAGACAGCTGTTTCATTCTGTAAGGAACTCGTCAGTCGCACCACGTCCATCGAAGTTAGGCAACGATTTCAATCCCCAAGCATCTTCTTATGTCTCCAAGTGGAATACCGTCAAGTAATGAATACTTCACAATTCCATCTATATTACTATAGATCAATAGAAAACATCTTTTAGATCATGATATACATAGAAGAGCATCAAAAGTTCCCATCTCTTCTATAATCGTAGGCTATAGAAGAAAACAGAAAAAAATGTTTTAAAGAAAACAGAACGATTCGCACTTTCATCAGGTTTCAATATTTCATCCACGAAGTATAGATATAAGGAGTCCGAACGGTATAGGTTTTTCCGTAGTATTCATGGTCACAATATCAAACCCAGATCATAGTTCTCTTTTCTACCACTGTGCTGCGCAATGTTCAGGACGTACAGATGTCCTTCAGTCTTAAATACGCGCGAATTAGAAATTATAATCGAATATAAATTTATTTGTTTAAAAATAGTTTTAATAAAAAAATGGGAAGGTGTTGTGCTGTTCGTGGTTGCCTTAGTGGCAGAAAGGCAAGTGGAAATATAGGAAAAGTGGCTTTATTTAAAGTACCAAAAGTAAGTAACCTTAAAATTGTCCTGGAAATTAGTGTTGTTAATAAATATTTGTTTTATAAATGTGGCTATTGTTAAATAATATTTGAAAAATATTATAATTTTATTTGCCGTTGATTCCACAAAGTCATTATTTTTTCCACAGGATGTTGAAATGCGTAAGAAGTGGAGCTCTGCTATTGACCAAGATTTAAAAGCTACCAATTATATATGTGAATTGCATTTTAATTCTGAGGATGTGTTAAAAAGTGATCGGACAGTCTTAGCGGATGGTAGTATATACGTGTATGACTACCAAAAAGTTCATTTGCGGAAGAAAGCAGTGCCAAAACTGAATACAACCTATAATGATAACAAAAATAATAACAGCTTGTTGTCAGATGTTTCTCTAGATACTTCTGATATTGTTGACGACAGTATTAATAATGACCGTAGCTTAAATGTTGAGACAAATACTGTTAATCAATTTTTAATCGAAGCGATTGGCCCTGAGAAAATTAATGAGCCGGAGGCAAGCAATGAGCCTCAGATGACTGAGGCTGAGACAACTAATGTACCTGAGTTTTCTTTTCATTGTATAGAAAAAATTTTAGAATCTCAACCATTACGTAAAAATTGGAGTTGGACAGTATTAAAAAATTATGTTATTTCTTTATCATATATAAATTCGAAATTGGAATTAGTTTGTCACATAAAAATTGATATGAATTTGAAAGTTACGGTAAGAAGCTGAAATATAAATCATTACTTAAATAGTATTATAAAATTTTTATCATATTACAGATAATCAATGCAAAAACGAATATTCTTGTTGATATGAATGTGAATATTTCTTCGATGGCTTGTGTTTCGCAGTTATTGAACAATTTGGAAAAAACCTTTTTTTGCAGTGGAAGTGGTTACGATGAGAAGAAGTAATTATGAATGCAGACAGATAAATTAATTGATAATAAATCATGCAATTACTCTGTAGCAAATAAGATCTTAAATATCAAGTTCAAAATTTGATTAATACTTTGTTTTTTATGTTTATAGATGTTCACAGATTTGTACTGGTATATTAGAATCAAATGAAAGGTATAAGAAGAAAGTAGAGGACTATAGGTGCATTGCCTGTCGGAAACTGAGGCATCTGATACAAAAATACAAAAAGGACACTACTTATGAAGCTCGGTTGATGAATATAAAACACCGTTATTATTTGCAACGTAGAAAACTTAATCGAGTTGTTCAGCAGGTAAAGTTTTATTCTTATTGAATTAGAAAAGTTAATAAAGTAATACCTGATTAATTTTTTTGATCTCAACGTTTGACGTAGGTGTGATCATTTTTAATTATTTTTATTTATTTTCTGAACAATTTTGATAATTTTTTTTAGAATAAAAATAAAAAGCAAGAAATATTGAATTTAAAAAATCAGTGTGCTGAAATTGAAGAAGAAATTTTAACAGCGAAAATTGCCGACTTACCTCCTTTACAACAAGAAACTGTTCAAAATTGTTTATCTGCTGCTAAAGCAAAGTGCACAAAACAACGCCGGTATTACAAGTTGTTGAATGCTATCTATGAAACAACCATTAAATATTCCAGGAATTATCTTTGGATCAGTATAAATTTGACCGTTATATTGAATTTTCCTACATGTACTTTCATCAAAATTAGAAGCTATCAATTTTTTCAGAGTTTTCCACATTGATTTAGCATCACCTGTAACTAAGTCAATATTTCTTACATAAAATAGTTTTTTTCATCTCTAATCATATTAGTAATTCTATTTCTAATTACCTTATAACTCTTTCATTCAACACTATATTTGGTATATTTGAAACGTTTTGAATAAGTTATCTCATTTTTTCATCTCACTGATAATTTCATTTGTAATCCATTTTTTGTATCTAGTATTACACAGCATGGTTTGTTTTGGCGTTAGCTCATTCATCACAGACATGTAATTTTTGTAAAAAAAATATATTTTAAATCAAAATCTATATTCCTGTAATAAAACCTATTAATACACTTCCCAATTATTATGTATATGTATAGTATTGATATTTATATATTACAATTGTTTGTATTTTTTATATTAAACATGTTTTATTATTACTTATTCTATCAATAAATAATACGTTTAACCATAACTCATTTATTTTTAATTAATTTGTTCATCGCAATATTGAAATTAATAGGCATTTGACAATTTTTTAATCTATTTTGAGAGACAATTTTGAGTTTCTTTACTTTAAGCTTAATAATTCTGCATGTAAAGACGAAAAATAATCCATGAATTTAATTTTTGAAAACCTTTCAACATTTTGTTTATTTTTTTTTTATAAAATGGTGCCTGTTAATTCTTGTGGTAATTATTAATATCTGGAATTTTTTCAATTACAGAGTATCTCTTTATCTTTTTAATACTGCTGAGTTGAAGGCGCATGAAAAATTTCTCAAAATTTCCTAAAACATTTTATTCCACGTTTTTCGAATATTTTATTTCAGTTGTCAATAGCAACACGACTTCCCGCGTAAAAATTTAAACAAGCACTTCTTAAACCGTGGCGCGACCTAGCGGCAAAAGATCTGGTCCTAAAATTGATACCATACTTTTAACATTACGTTCGGACTCCTTATATCTATACTTCGTGATTTCATCATTGATTTCAATATTTCTCTAACATTTATCCCTTGAAGGATAATGGAGGCATCACATCGTACACGTTCACATATCTATCTCTACTATAAAATTCTTTTGGTTAATATGATTTTTCAGAATAAATGTTCTAGTGTTCATTGTCTTAAATATTTCATTCAGTGCCATTAGCATAAAAATTTCATAAAATGCTTCATTAATTCAGGAAATGCATTGCATAAGAGATAATGTTAGACCTTGGAACAAAGTAATGGAATATGATATATTGTGTTTTCTTTTGGAACAGTGCCACAAAATTTTACTTAAGAATAAAGTAAGTAATAATAAGAGAAAGTAATTTTTTTCCTATCTACATTACATTTTACTTATCGTATAAACTCTCACGATCGGAATATTCAAAATAGGGACATCTTCACTTTACCGCGCCAAATACTGGTTCATTTTCAGATATGGAGAACAATCAAATATTCCTTTTCGATTTGGATCATAGTTTCAGTGCCAAAGTGGAACTAAACTCGTTATTCGGCAGTCATGGTACTCGTTATAAACTCTATGGGGAAATAACTAATTTGTTTTCACCATTGAAAAATATTTCATTATATTGATAAATTAGTGTTGTCATCTTGCATATTGTCCAACTATTGAGGTAACATCTTTTTATAGGTTCCCAAGTAACATATAAAATTTAGCTTTTATACTATTATATATTTTATAATATAATAAATTTTTATTATAATTCATTTAAGTTTAGGATTAGGCTGTCAGGCAGGGGGTAGCAAATGTAGTAAATGTCCGGCAATGGATGACGCGATTTCTAAAGTTATCCCGAAGAAAATATAAAAAAGCTTGAGCTTTATACTTCAACGAATTTAAGGTACTATTTTATACATCTTTACCACCTCTACAGCCCAAACTCTATAATCGCTGGTCTTTCTTATCTGTGTTGTGGACAGGAACAAAGAAACTTTCAGCTTTATAAAATAAAGAAGGTCTGGCCGTTGTGGGATCTTGGGAACAATAAAAACAGAATCGGATAATTAATTGAAAATTGTAATTAACTGCAAAATGATTTGAACGTTTTTCTAAGGATATACTTGGTCCAATTACTTAGGTATTTATTAATAAATTTGTCACAGATTTCATCAATAATGTTAATAATTATGTCAATTTCATCAATCATTATGTCAATTACAGCAGATCGAATGTTATGTCACGTTCTCCTATCAACTTTATTTGTAATCTTCTTTATGATGGGTGTTGCGGTCGATGTGATATCTATTTTGATCAGAAGTCAGTGATTTTCACATGCCACAACGGCGCAATGGGATGTCGTGATATTGTCACGAACTTCTGTTGTCTATACCTATATGAGTTAGTATTATATATTTTAATTGCATTTGGTTACTCTAATTACTAGTGCAATTGATATTAATTTCATATTTCATTAACTTCTGTTGACTACGTCTGACTTTGTAAGAAATAATATTTTACTTCTAGTTTCTTCCATTTAGTTATTGTTTATTGCTATTTCATCAATTTAAATTTAATTTTCGTTGTATATATTCGCCTATACTCTTTTTTTTATTTCTTTCTTTAAATTTTTTCTCATTATTATTAGTGTACAATTTGTTATCTATAATTGGACAATTTGTTATCTGTTGGGAATAAATGTAATATAATTATTATTATATTATTATTGATTTTAATTTTATTTTCGTTGACTCATCAACTATATTTCCATTTGGTTATTGTATATTACTATTTCAATTCGCAATTTTTTAATTTTTCCCCATTTAAGTATTATTATTTATATTCAATTTGTTATTTTTTCCATATATTAAATATAATGTTATATCTGTTGGTACTAAATGTATTATGAAAAATAATTTATCACACTATTAAATTAATGAGAGTTTTAATAATTAATTAGTTAGGAATAGTTTTTTGATATTCAAAAATGTGTGCATAGATTTAGTTTTATAACTTTAACATCTTATGAAATATCACTGAATCAGTTTTTATTACCATACTTGACATTTGTTAAAAATCCTAATAAATGAAAGGAAAAACAACTATTTCCTACATTTGACTTACTTTTATGTAAGTTTAAACCTAAACATGGGTACTTATTCTGTTAAGCAAGGTTGAAACAGGGGTCACTTATCAGTTTAAGTGTTGGTTGAAATTATATAAAACTTGAAAACATTTTGTTCACAGTTTTTAGTTGAAATGCATATCCATTAATTCAACGACCTCTAATTTCCGAAAATAAACGATTAAAACTATGACCAACTTAATTAGAGTGGTTGAATAACTAGAAGCATTGCAAATACATATTTTATTTAAAGAACTACTACCTATAATGTTATATTTTCTGTTGATACTAATTGCTTTTCGACAGAATCATAAGGATTCTCAACATACATTTTTGTTAATAGTTGAAGAGTTTTAATTGAAGAGTTAATTATAACTATATATAAGCTCTTGTAGATACACAATATGCAATCTACTCATCCGAAAAATAAGACCAATAATCAACCTTACCAGTCATTATTATATTTATATGTTATAGTCTAATAATCATTTATGTGCCAAAAAAATTAAAAACTAGTTATTTTGTTTACTCAAAATTATATAGTATATTATCTGGACATGACCAAAAAGTTAGAAGGTGAAAAACAAAGTGTTGACCAAGATGAAAACAGAACAAACCTATACTACCAATTGAAATAAACTGCAGGGTTTATAGTGTTTTTAAACTTACACCTAGCACATTTTTTATATCCACAACTGTTGATTAATGCAGAAGTATTGTTTCAAGACATTTAAGTAGATAATTTCAAAATGAAATTCCCAGTTATCAACAGAAGATTCATATTTTGTGGTGTGCACTTTCCATTTCAAATATTAGTTCAGCTTATTATTATTAAATGAACACCTAATTGAAAAAGAGCATATTAAAGGATCCTTTTCCAAAATGCTCTTCAACATGAATCCAGCTTGTTAATCTGTAGTATAATAATAAGGTATACCAATGATTTTGTGTGATATGCAACATTAAAAAATTTCTAATATTAAGAACTACACCATGAACGAAATTTATGCTAATCTCACCTTTGGTTCTATCAATTGCACTCGGATGAATGTGCTGATTTGCAGAACCCACAAGCATTGGATAAAAAACGCTAGGCCACAACACAGCAAAACATCCAACCACAATCACCAAGATGACCATAGTTTTCTTAGGACTAAAATCATCCTCCATTCTTGCTGTACTTGTATATCTGTGCCTTACGCCGCTCGGATGTTGAAATCTTTCAGACATCATTAATTTGTAAAATTAGAGCTCTAAAGGATTTTACAACAGCCGCACCATACTAATAATATCTAAGATAAATCGCGGCAGACCTGCCACAACACTCTACTATACTAAACTAATACAAAATTTGGCAAACCTTAGCACAACTAACTGAAATAACCACTATTAGAATTGGGACAACTTGGGAAGCAATTCCCAACAAAATTAAAATTGCCTACCGAGTGTTAGTATTATTATGCCAACTATTGCCAACTCTGCTCAAATCTAATTTATTCAGTTTTAAAGGAAGAAATCAATGAAAGTAAGCGAATTCTGTTTTGTTTTAATAGCCTTTTTATGCACGATATTCTGACAGTAGAATATGACTCTATCAACCACTTATAAAATTGAAATTTTTAATGAAATCTTTCCCAATTATTAAAGGAAATAACACTGCAGCTATAAACCGACTGCTATAACCTGATTAACCAAACGAGAAACTGTCGTCCGCAGCTAAGCTAACTAAACAACCACCAACGAATTAATTTATTATTAAAATGTCTAAAGCTGGAATCACAATAAATCAATATTTTCTAGAGGTAGTGCTAGTAACACAGAACATATTTGTAGGTAGTAATCATATGTCAACACATCTGCGTTCCAATATCAAATTTATTTCTTAAAGCATGCACAAAAAACAGTCAACATTTAAGTAATCCATCAACCAATCTATAATTGGTTGTGGGATTACCACAACCAATTTACTAAACATTTTAATAAATGTTTAGTAAATTAAACATTAAAAAAATAAAATGTTAAGGATTAGTTTCAATCAATTTGCTTAATTCTCTTTTCCTCAATTCTTTTAGTGCGTGTTTGGGGCAAACCTTGATTGCATTTTCTATATCAAGTGCAAAAGTTGTTGGTGGAATCATATGAATAGTATCTGATCTGATAGTATTATCATATAGCTGAAATAGTTAAACAAAAATCTTTTGAAACGATATTACTCAAAAATGAAGAGAATGTTTGCTCAGCTTCAATAGAAAAACAGTTAATTTTTTCAATAAGATTCGAAAAATGAAAGTGTAGCACAAACTCAAAATTTGAAAAAGCAGTAGCTTATTATTTCAAGAAATGGACATTGCTAGTAAATTGTGATGAATATCTAAAGAAGTAACTAATCATCATGCTGTGCTGTGCTTACAAAAATTTCAAATAAATTGCAGATACATAAAAATAACTTATACAAATTTTTTTTCATTTGTAAAAAACTCAGTTCATTAAGGAACAGTGTGTTAAGGAACTAACACACTTGCCTATTTCTTAAAATATTGCAAGTATTTGTGTATTTGCAAAAATACAAAACATATGATCGACTTATAGTTACTACTAACTGAAAACATTACAAAAAGACATATAAAAGAAAGATTTATCACCGAATTCAAAAATCAATTGTTCGAATACATGTTTCTATAATTTTTGTTATGAGCTTACTCGTAGGTTCTCTAATATTATAATTCTACGGAATATAATTCTTCATTTCTCTCTAATGAAGTTAAAACTATACTTAATATGCAGAGATAAATGATATAGGTATAATATTGAGATGATTTTGAAATGTTATTGTTAGAATATTTCTACATTTGTTAATGTAGAAATTAGTGTTTAGTCCAGTACTGGTGCTATTTAACTGTCAGTTGATAGTCATAGAATGCGTAGATTACATCTAATGAAATAGTGAATTTTTAAGTTGGAGTTGGCATAGATGTCAAAAAACTACGAGTTGATCGTATTTGAGAATATTAGCTTTACTTAATAAATCCGCTAATTCGTTTTATTCCTCAGTAACTGATTTAAAGGTATACCGATTTAAATTATTAAGTGTCGTTTGTAGTGGAAAATAATTAAATCAGTAACATTTTATCAGATCTCAGGTTATATTTACATTTCAGATTGTTTGTATTTAAGGACTCTTCAAAAAAGTCTATGAAATTTGGCTAACCGAAATCATATAATAAATTATTGAATGCGTTAGAATTATAATAACTTAGATAAACAGTCAACATGGAACAGAGACCAAAAGAAATTGTAGATCAAGATCTCCAAGAGGAAGGACAATTTGTGGTCGATGATGTCAGCAAAATTATAAAAGATGCAATTGAAAATGTGATAGGAGGCAATGGTTATCAGCAAAACTTGGTAAATAATTGGACAACAGCAGTAGTTGAGGCATGTACCTCTGAACTAACTAAGTTAATGAAACCCTATAAATACATTGTGACATGTACAATAATGCAAAAAAATGGTGCTGGCTTACATACTGCCAGCTCATGTTACTGGGACAACAATACTGATGGTAGCTGTACTGTTCGTTGGGAAAACAAAACAATGTTTTGTATTGTATCTGTTTATGGTTTAGCAATATGATTGCATTTGATTTCATTAGGATATAAGGAATCACTATTTATTTATATTTTTCGGTTACCTTCTTTTAATATTATAGCTGTGTAATAATTAGAAGAACTTTACTGCATTCCATTTCATTTGATTTTAATAACACAAATGTTTGGCCTATTGGATGCTTTATATGTGATAAATGCTTGTAATTTAATAGAATTTCACCCCAAATATATAGACCTTATTAAGTTTTATATATTTTCACTTGATTTAAGGTGTGTAATTGTTAATACATTCTGCCCTAAATGTTATCACTTTTAGCTCAAATTCGAATCATTCAGGAATTTCTCTGCAAAAATATTTGGAATAAAATAAAGTGTTTATAATATACTGTACAATAAATTTATCATACTATGTTGTTTTAATAACCTGTGCCTCTTAATCATAGATGTTTATTTTTTTATCATATTGTAGATAATTCTTGAAGCTTTATATTGCAAAGTTGATATGATTTTCTTATAGATTTAATGAATATTGTTCAAAATTTCACATGAAATTAATATAATTTTCTTTATAACAATATAGTTTCATTTTATTGATGTTTCGCCGCGAAATTATTGTCTTGTTAAAATCATGGTTTCTTAATGCCGTTTGATAATATAAAAGCCTGCAGAGTCAAAAAGTCTCGTGTCACACGTATATATAATATGTGTGTGGGGAATATTTTATTATTTAATAATTATATTTAGAATCGTAAAAAGTGAGAGATATTTCAAAAATGATCTTTCCTTATTTTTTGTTTTTGAAGCGACAACTTGGCATAAAAATACTTTTTGTAGAGATAAGGTGATAATGTCTTGCGCAGCGGCCTTTGTACCTGTATATAAATATATAGTATATAACTGACGGTACAAAAATGAACGTTGGTTACTTTTTAGTTGACATACTGTTCATGAAGTTTTCACCAATAAATGAAACTTATAAAACTTTGATATCAAAATTAATTTTGACTAAAAAATAATCGCTACGATATAGACCAAATTCTTCACTCGTATCGGTAATTTCCATAAATGACTACGATAAAATGGCAATTGTCATTCTTGAAATGCTTAGAAAATACTATATTTAATAGTGTTGGCGTTTACTTGATGTAAATCCATTAAAATTGAATATAAACTTAAATTCAAACACTTGAACTTATGATTTACACTTTGACTACATAGCATGACGCGTTTCGTCGTTACAAACGTCAATATATATAGTCAATAAAGTGTAAATCATAAGTTCAAGTGTTTGAATTTAAGTTTATATTCACTTAGAATGAACATATATATTTTATTCCACCTAACCAAAATCAGAGCTGTGAACAATGAAAGCAAATTACTTTACGATTTTTAACATGTTTCGAAATACACAGTTAAAGTTTATGGTTTACCATTAAGTATAAATTCATATGTACTTTTCTTGAAGAGTTCCGAGAGTTTTCTGATCAGCTTCAAAATGCAATACTTTGACCGTGATCCATGAAATGGCCGTATAATGTGATACTTTTTCTGTACGTGTATATGAATGTTTTCACAAGGGACTTAGTAGCGGATGGTACAATGACCCTAAACACTTCCGGTCTAATGAATCTGGTGGGTTCAATTCCCACTGTGTTCTTGGGTCTTTCGGAATCGGCGTTAGACTGTAGGTCCAAGAAGAGAGTACTAAAGAGAGGAAACTAGCATTCATCGCAATGCTTTGAAATGAATTGAAATATTACAAGGTTAAAAAAGAAATGCTTTCTGAAAAGAATTTGGCATCATTTAGTGGTAAGCTTTAGTTAATGACCGATATGGTATTAGTATTCCTCTTGAGAAGGTTGATATCACACATATAACGACCATGTAAAACTTTGTAGGTTTCAATTAAGCATGCCATGTCTCTCCTAGCTTCCAAATTGGTTAGTCCCAAAGCCGATCGCCATAAGGCAAATATCGCAACGAAGGTGGATTTTAGTGGCTCTTCTTTTCGTTTGTTCGAAGGGGTCAATGTCTTTTCCAAAATAAGAAAACAAAATTTAAAAAGCATGAGCAATAACTGGCCTTATATATGTTTTAATAAGAACTACATTTTAATGTGCTTGAAAACAAATTATTAATAATAGTATTATAATATAATGGTATGAATATACTGATGAAAGTGTATTTTTCTCTATAATTCTAAAGATAATATTTAATACCTCCGAATGTCGAAGAAAATGAATTGATTCATCCAATTAATAACATGATATACATCAATATAATAAATACCCTAAGGGCAAAATAACTTCAAATCTAATATTCCCGTTTAGGTATTGAAAAAATCAAGGAATTATGGATAACTACAAGTAGTTACACCATATTTAAAGAGAACTTGATATATTATTTAACGCATTTTACTGAGTTGAGAAATTTTCAGATGTCATGCTAGGAATATCTGATGCAAAAAGATTTTTTTCATTTTAAATAATTTTCACTCTGATAGGAATGTTCAATTTAATTGATTCTAATTTTATTTAGTTTAATTTTTGGTTACTTAATCTAGAAGTTTTGTACATACATGTGTGTATTGTGAAATATTGAAAGTCACTCCAAAAATTTTAATTGAGAGCATTAACACATTTCTTATAATAAAATGTAATAGACAATTTTTCCGTTCGACACTCGAATATGATTTGTAAAAAGGAATTGTTCAAATAAAATAATTAAATAAAATATTTCAAACACCATACCATGCCATTTTTTGTAACATGGGTATGTGAATACAAATATAATTACTAATATTGAATGAAATATTGGATTAACTGTATACTTATTGCTCAATATTTTTGAAATTATAGAAAACAGTAACATCTGAAATATTGAAATTTAAATATATTATTAACAAATTATTGTATTAATATGTCTTTCTCAAATATAAATTTTTTTCACCTATCCTTCAATAAGTATATTTTTTTCAATAATTGATTTCTTTCTTGAATGGCGCTTATTAATTTTTCTCTCTGTTCTTCTTTGACTTTATCAGCATTTTCCTTCTGTTTAATTCTTTTATAAATAGCTTTGACAAGCAGTGATAAATCTCTACCACCATCATTAAATGAACTCTCATACTGATTATTTTTTGTGGTCCCTTTGTCATGATCTGCAGAAGAGCTGAAATAATAATTTATAATGTAATATAAAAAAATATATTATAAATTTTATATATATATATATATATATATATATATATATATATATATATATATATATATATATATGTGTGTGTGTGTGTGTGTGTGTGTCCAAGTGTGCATATATTCCATAATTTATACATATATACCTTGCAACTGAGCTGTAATGGCTATCTTCCTCAGCATTTTCATCCATATTTATTACTTCGTAAGATACTCCCTGACTGGACAATATTTCAGCAATTTCACTAAAATGAAATTTTATTATTATATTAATTGAATATAAAAAAATTTGAGTTCATTCACTTCAAAATAAATTCATATTTCGGATATAACAGAAACTAAAAGAATGAAACTTTAGAAGACCTGACCATATTGAAATCTTGAAAAATTATTAGTTCAAAATTGATTGAAATCGAATATAAACTACTATTTCAGCTATATGGTCGGATTACACATACATACATTTATATATATATATATATATATATATATATATATATATATATATATATATATATATAAATAAATATATATATATATATATATATATATATATATATATATATATATATATATATATATATATATATATATATATATATATATATATATATATATATATATATATATATATATATATATATATATATATATATATATATAAAGTAATTACAGTTCTCTATATTTTGACACTTATTTGTGTCTTCTTCAGGAGACAAAACAAGCAGTGGAGATAACCTAACTAACATTTTTTTATAAAAAGCATCTTTTATTTTGTTGCCACTAATTCACTACATGTTGCTAAACATTCAGTTTTGATTCTGAATTTTCACCATAATAAAATAATACATTTCTACATGTCCGTACGTGATTGTTTAGCACAAATAATTTTCATATACAAAATTATGAAAAATATCAATAGGAGTTAAACTGCTACTTATCTGTTCCTTCCAAATTGGGAAAAAATTGTTAGAACTTTATATATATATATATATATATATATATATATATATATATATATATATATATATATATATATATATATATATATATATATATATATATATAGAAGTTTAACTTTGTAGAATAAATTAGATTATTTACTGTTCAAATGGCCCTGCCTGGTAATGAGCTTTTCGTCTTGCCCCATGCACAAGTCCTGATCTGTATGATCTAACCAAACTCTTCCATTTACTCTCAACTTGTTGGTAGTCAAATGTATACCCATGTGAATGTAATCGGTCTGATATTCTCTCCCACATATTTCTCATAGTTTTCAACCTATGTCCATCAACTGAAGGCCTAATTTCTTTGTACATGTCGATAAGCATTCTAGTTGATTTATCTTCCCAAACTGCATGATTTTTCTCCCTTGCAAAGGAACTAAATGTATCAAAGTCATCTTTTGCATGATCCTCAGGCTCAACTTTCAATATAGTTATTTCTTCCACAGGTTCCTCTTCAAAATCATTTGTTAATTTTAAAAATGAATTTTTGCCAAATCTAATAAGGCTGCCTTTTTTCATAGGAATATTTCCACCTTCCACTTTGTATTGTTCTCCATCTGTTACAATAAATGTATTGGATATTAAATATAAATTTTCTTAATTCATTAGCAATTATAGATATATCAATATGAAAAATATATAATACATATATGAAAAATATATATTATTTTCATATTTTAAATATGAAATATATTTTATATTTCATACATTTTGAATATTTATATGACATATATTTGGTGCACCAAATTCGTTTTTATTGATGGTAAAAGTAGATAGTAGAACTAAGGTTACTAATCAGAAATAGCAGATACGCTGAATTAAATTACAGTGAAGCTAAATTATCAAAAAACTAAAAATTGATAAATTCTCTGAAAATGAAATAATTAGCAGTTATATGGACAATATTGGAAACTACCACAGGAAGGTGTTAATATACCAAAGAATCAGTTATTAACCATTGATAATAATACATTAACTTTATCCATTACCACTGATAATCATGGGATAATATGATGGATTGAAGTATGTTTAATGGGACACTTAATGAAATTTCCTGAAAGTTATAGCTCTGTTGTTTAAGTTGAATGTTTGGAATCCTTTCTACATTCACAGCTTAATAGGTATAACAAACACTAGAAGTAATACATTATAAGATATTTTTCAAAACAGTAGAATTTACTATTCAATTACCAAACCTAATTTATTTAAATAGTTACAGTGAAAATATTAGACATTGACAGTATTTGAATATTATACGTTTTATGAATTATAGAAAAATTACCAAATACTTGAGGAAACAATCTGATGATAACTATAAGCTCCACCACTTTTCAATAAGGTCATATCAGTGTATGACTGTTAGTCTCAATTAGGACTTGTTATTTTGAATTATATCACCCATCTTCATAAAATTATTTATATACCTGGTAAATTCACAATAAATGATCCATCTATGACATCAGTAACTTCGGCTGGAATTATTTTACATAGCCTGGACTTTGACATTATATTATGTATTATTTCTTGCTATATTAATTCTGAGTAGAAATAGATTTTCTAGTATACTGAAATTAAAAAAAAAGCATATTCTCAAACTATTCTGCTTGCATTGATTTAATAAATGAAAAAATAGATTCTCATTTAGAAAGAAGAGAAGAAAATTCAAATTTAAATATTTGCAATTAATACTTGTTTGACGTACTCCGATTATATAGATCTCCTCTCAGAACCTATTTAAGCAAAGTGTTTACTCCACGGGGAAACTGCTCTGAGCTAAATACCAGAAGAAGAAGCACAAACACTAAATTGTTTTAGATCAAGAAGATTTTCCTATCAGTTCACGAATCACCACAGTCACGGCCAACTTTACTACAAGCAATGAAGAGCGTCGTCCGGCGGTGTTGCCAAATTGACTTGAGTGGTATACCCTCCTAGTCGGTTGTTCCCAAACTTTCAAGCATTATTTCAACTTTTTATGTATATTGCGAACAAACAAGAAATATTATTAGCATTTATAACATCTAAAATATTATATTGGGTATTGTGAGCACATATTTCTGTAACGGAAAAATGTAAAACATTTATTATTGCAAGAAAACAACGATGTTTTTGATAAAGCCCCACTGCGTAAAAAATACTTCTATTAGTCAGTGGGATTTATTTACTTGAAAAGTTGCCTAACCAAATTTATTGAATTATTTAGGAGAAAAGGAACCTTGAAGGAAACGCTGTAGGAATTACTCAAATTGAATTATTTACCAAGTATAAATAAATATTATATTTCTGATTAGCGCAACCAACAAACTACTTTATGAAAGTATTGAGCTTTCTTCGTTTATTTTTTGATTCAGTTTTTTCTTGTCCAGCTTCATTATTTTTTTTTGTGTAGTAATTCAATAAGATATTAGAAAAAATGGAACACAGCATGTTCAGAATATTTTTATTGTCTTCGCCACATAAACAGCAACAATGAAAATCTTTCAAGGACTCATTCAATGATACGCTTAAAATAGTGAGATTACCCAAAGCTCTGGTGTATATTATTCAAAAAAGGCCCGTTCGAGAGAAATGTCATTAATAATTTTTTTCAAATATGACACACAAGTGAAATGAGACATTTTTAATTAAATCTGTAGGTATATTCAGTCCTCCCCGTTGCAAATAATTCAGAAATTATAAATAAAATCATAGCTTACAAATATTCTGTTTTGAGGAAAGTTTGGATTTTGAAAGAATGTGTTATTGTTAGTTAGATTTGTGAATAGCGATCTGTTTATTCGATGGTTATCAGTTATAAATAGGTTAGAAAATATACTTATTAGAAACTCATCGATCCCAAGCTTGAAACTTACTGAGTCATCTACGTAATACCTATCCTCTACACTATATTTCACAAAAAAATTATTTGTAAGTAATCCGTACTCAAAACACAACACAAATTCAATTTCGATTCGATTAAATCGGTTCACACAAAACACTTCGTTATGTTATCCACAAACTATGATCACTAGCACCTATATTACATTATATAAAATTGATGAATAGAAGATTAGCACTGAAATCGTAAGATATTCAACTTCAAACTACGAAAGTCTTGAACAACACAAAATTGATTTCGTTTCACTGAAATTTGTAAACAAACTAAATACATTGTTTTTATAGTTTGATGTTGAGATTTCAACAAATTATCAACATTAACAGATGTATTAAACTGTACACAATTGAAAAATATAGAATTTATACCAAAAGCTCAAATTATTTAACTTCAAACTGCGAAAGTTTTGGGAAGAGTCCTATTTGCATTAGTATACCAGCTCAACCAATGGCGGGATTGTTAGACCACTTCGATTCTATGGCAGATATTCATTTCATGGTCTGTACCACGGCCAACGTTAGTACAGGACATGAAATGAATATTTGCCACAGAATCGTAGTGGTCTATTAATTGGATTTATTGAAAAAACGGGAGCTAAAGGTAAGAACAATAAAGAAACCATTCTGCATTTTTTGAATTAACAGTTCGCATCACCAGCTTATTAAAATCGTATTTTAAATCGATAGAAGAGGAGAAAATGGGCGGCAACACATAAAATGGGATGAGACAAAATCCAGTCTTGCTAAAATATCTAAATATCGAGAACTTGAAGGGTGAGAGCGGAGATAGTGGCAGAGGAACGTCGTCAAGACTGTTTTAATCATCTTAATAATTAATAATTCCTTAATATAATCCCAAAAAATCTCCTGTTAAACGTCTCTGCCTAATTAAAGATCTCTGCCTGGACACCAAACACCATTCTGGTGAATGGTGTTTTCAGAAAAAATTCTCAGAAAAAATTTCTGGTGAGCTCAATTCTTGTATATGCCTTTATAACAACGTTGTTTTGAAGATATGAAAAATCGACATTGATATCGTGTCAGCAAAACAAGTTATGAAAGTCAGAAAGTCAAGAAAATCAGTTTTTCGCGAATATCTGGCGACTTATTGCTCGAAGATCAAAAGAGATCGTTATTAAAATTAGTCACTGTGAAATTATCTGCGAAAAATGCGTCTTGTATTTTTCTGTAAAATCAAGCGTTTTCGCAAGAGAGTTTTCACTTACATACGTGATTGTATACTGTACACCAAGAAGTAAACTCTACAGCTATTTATTCATGTTTTTAACTGTCTCGAAAAATGCTATCTGATACTTGGACGTTTTATGAAAATAAACTTATATTAAAGAGGTGTAGGAAGTCTACTCGACGTTTTGTCAGCAACTGTTAATGATACAGAAAATGAAGATATCGACAACGAAAGACAAAAAAAATTATATACTAAATTTTATTTTTCAGTATTCAAATAAAATATTCACTCTTGAATTAAAGACAACCTCTTATTACATATCATGGATTATTCCTACGGAAGAAAGTATGTGGGAAAAGGCGCCTTGCATTCTATCTCGAAGATGGTGAGGAGAGGAGTGCATCGCCACAATGTAGCCGCTTTCTCAGCGCTCTGCTCCAAAATCATTTGATCTCACAGGAAAATGTACGAGGAATTATGTGGATAATTTAGCGGCTAAAAATTTTTATAATGATCTCTATGGACTTCTGAGCAATAAGTTTCGAGGTATTTGCGAAAAACTGATTTTCGTGACGACTCGACTTTTAGTCTTCGGTCTTTAGTCTTTTAACTTCTTTAGTCGGAACTATATCAAGTGGATTTTTCACATCTTCATTACAACACCTTAATGAAGGTGTATACAAAAATTCAGCTCACTAAATTTTTTGGAGATAAAACCTAAAATTACTGGCGTAATATATAGTATAGTATGTATTATATAAATAACAAAGAAAATTTAAGAAAAGTTAAATTGTTAGTCTGTGATATTTCAATAGTCATTCTCATTCTGTGACTGCAGTTCTCTCTTGTGTTTACGTGATTTAGAGAAGGTAAGGTTGATGTTATCCGAACATTTCTTTACATGTAGAAATAATCAGAATTTAATTTGAGCGTACATACGTTTAAAATCCTCTAACATAGTATTAATTTGTAATATTTTTCATTTTAGGTAATCAAAATGTCTGATGCCGAAGTGTGAGTATTATAACCTATTTTATATATTATGTTTTATGAAATTTCATGATGATTTGTGGCGGCTCCCTCTTCTGAGGTTACCCAATTTTATATTCTGCTGATAATCGCCTACTGATTATTCCAACTATCAACCTATCATGTCAATATAATCATTTCGTTGTGTTAAAGGGTTTTTTTTTCAGAGATGATACTCCTGCACTTCCAGTGTCTGGTGGATCTATGGATGTCAATCAAGCTCTCCAGGAAGTTTTAAAAAAAGCTTTAGTAGCAGATGGAGTTGTTCACGGTTTACATCAAGCTGCCAAAGCACTAGATAAGAGGCAAGCAGAATTGTGCGTTCTTGCAGAAAATTGTGATGAACCTATGTACAAAAAACTGGTTTCAGCTCTTTGTGCGGAGCATCAAATTCCTCTCATTAAAGTAGATAACAATAAGAAATTAGGGGAATGGTCAGGACTTTGTAAAATTGATAGCACAGGGAAGCCTCGTAAAATTGTAGGCTGCTCTTGTGTTGTAATTAGGGTGAGTATTAGTTTTGGTATACCTCATTTTCATTTATGAAATTGTGATTTAAAAGCACAAGGTGTTCATTGAAGTCAATATCTTACATTCAATTATTAGTTTGGCTATGTTATGCACTAGGTTTTGATGAGAGAATGAAGGATCCGATAAAATGATATCTAGTTTTAGTCACTTCATACAAGTGTAGTATCTCAGGCCCTGTAGTTTCTCTCTTTTATAGTTTTGTTTTTATTATGTTAAAAGTTATTCATTTGTGCGTAGCAGATTTAGGTTAGGTTATTGAAGATATTTTAATCTGTAAATATAAACCATCAAAGCATGTAGAGGAATTCTATAGGTGTGAAGTTTTAAAAATTTATGGAAGTTCATTATATCTATTCAATAAAAATAAATCTATTAAAAATAAATTATTAACAAACTAGTGAATTTGGAGATTAACTATAAGAGAGTTGAATGCATTATGAGATTGAGTAGTTTAAGTATAGGTATGTCAAGCAGCTCAATCCTTATAAATTTTTTGGGTTTCTAAAGTTTTACTTCTTAATACTACTCAGGAATTTCATAAACACAACTTCCATTTATAATCTGAAATTGAAATATCAACTCATATTACTATTTCTCAATTATAAGTGTGTGTACAAATGTAGTTTCTACTTTTTTAATGCAATGGCACTGAATTCCGATCACTGTTCAATGTGATTGATTAGAAGAATCCTTCAAAATATGAATTTACTCTAAAATTAATTTGAGAAAAGGCTTTTCCGATAGATTGCATATTTTTATTTCAAGAAATGTATATAATTTATCTTGATATTGACTGTATCTTTCATATATTTGACATTAAATGATAACGATTGGAAATTGATCAAAAGCACAGTTTACTGACAAGAACTATCCCTATATCCAACAAGTCTGGACTCTGACCAGCCTGTCTAATCGGGATTCTGGCCAGCCACATTTGCCTACTAAAATTAACTTGATAGCTTACAAAGTAAATGCGTAAAAAAACTACAATTAGAAATAACTGTCAATATTTATAATAATCGGTCAAAACTAATGCTATTCCGTTATGGAATTAATTCAAATAGTTTGATAGAACTTAGTGTAAAACACCTGTGTCTTAATGGAATTATTGACTCATTTCATTTACTTCAAGATATTTCTGTTTAATGATTAATAATGCAATGTCAATTTTCTAAGTACACCTGGTGAAACCAAAATTATCAATTATGGAAAATATATAAATACAGTTATACTTTTGCTGGTATTTTCACTTCACAATGAATATATATTTTTAAAAATAACTGCTTCTATCATTTAATATATATTGTTTCATCGCATTAATTGAAATTTGACTATTATTTTACTTTCTGTTTTATCCTATTCACATTAAAACATACTGTAACTTATGCCACTATTAGTTATTAAATTATATAGAATTTGTCATTTCTAATCTTTAGGTCATTACTAATTTGTGTCTAGTAACAAATTCTCTTGAGATTTATTGCAATTGATATCTTGTTCATTTTGTTTTTGAAAGAAATAAAGTGTAGAGTCACTTGGTATACTTTTTGTTAGGTTAATAACATTCAAGATGATGAATTATAGGTAGGCTCCCTCTTCTGAGAAATCTCTACAATGAAGAGAAATTACCTTCTGAAAATATTTTCTAAATTCTATATTAATCTTCATTTTTTTACCAATGTTACTGATATAATTTTTTTTTTCAGGACTATGGGGAGGAGTCTCCAGCACTTGATGTATTAAGAGAATACCTTAAAAACGCTAAATAATGTTAAACATTTTTATTATATAATTGAAAACATATTTTGTTTTTCTTAAGACATATTTACGCTTGTATGCATATCTCCTTATGTTGCTGCCAATGCATAACTTGGCATTTCCTCGAACAATACCATGCTTTCTTACATCTTGAACATCTCTGAATCGAGTCTTTTCCACATCTAGCACAGGATACAGAACCTTTCACATCAAATTTCTCCAGCAAATCTGTGTTGTATGCCTCATTTAATCTGTAAACAATTCCATTTAAAGATATTTTTTTGCATTTCTTTTTTGGACGTTAGTGACAAGGTATACTAATGAACAGCTTTGAAATTACTTTTTGTTAATAGGTGGAGGCAATCCAGTCTTAAGCAGTTGTCCAATAATTTTGAGTATATTGTTGCAGTGAACTCATTTAAAGGAAACAAACCAAGAGTATAGTACTAAGTCTAGCTCTTATGAGTAGTTTATATCAAATTATTCATGATCATCTTGAGGTATACCCTACATCACTTTCAAAATTGGTGAAAATTTTTAATATTTTCAAATGGATGTAGGTTTTGTTGCATGAATGAGAATTTAATATTTTTTAAATTAAAACTTAACCAATTTATAATTAATGATCGCTGATCAGTTTTATAGATTGTCTACATGTTTGACTTTCGCAGATTTCAATGCTTCGTCGTCTACCTGGGAAATTATGTGTATTGCAAGAATGAGTCGCCAACATTTTGATAAAACATAACTCTGCCCAGTTGAACAAAAAATGGCAGTACCTTTGCATAAATTGCCAACAAGGTGAAAATTTACAGAGACGTTGAAGTATCACTCTTAAAGTCCCCATGAAAAATCTATTAATAGGTTAGGGGTCGTAAAATTGTATTTGTCGAATTTTTAGGCATGATTTACGAATACTTCTGACCAAAATTGATCAGGTAATTACCTACAAAAAAAGTAATACTTTTTTACATGATTTTCCATTTTGAGAAAAAGCTAATCCAATATTAGCTGGAGCTTCATTCAGAGGAACTTCACTCGCATAATATGCGAGACTACGCTGACTCTGAACGTTAGAGTGAAATTTTATGTCCGCGTGACAAATACATTTTCATTGAATAATTTTGTGTATTTCATCTTGACAAAAATATTAGGCTTGCAACGAATATTCGGTATTCGGCTGCTTTTATTATATTGTTCCGAGTTTCTACCTATTATTCGGCCGAATACTATATAATATATTTTGTTATAGCGAGATAATACGTAAAATGAAAAAATAAATATAAGAAATAGATTCATTACGTTTATATTCATATTTTCATTTCTCTTATAATCATTTAAGTAGTCATTGGTACATAAAACAGTAATTTACTCCTTTTTTTTTCTCGTAGACCATCTCAGCTTCAGAAAAAATGGCGCTCTGAATAAACACTACTTCCTGGCGCCGACAAATATTTTGCTGCAATCTTGATGAAAGGCGGAAATTAAATTTCCTTGAATGCCACCATGCAATACTTAAGAAAAGTTCCATTTCTCAGTTGAAACTGCATTTTTTTTATGAGCGGTGCTTTTTTCTGCTATCACCTCTCTTCCAAGCAATCTATGAAAGTTTATGAATAGTCTGCGTTAGACTTTGCTCTTCAGTTCCCATCCTTTTGGTCAAAGTAGGGGTCGAACTCACGCTATCGTCGCTTGTTTCATCACAGCACATTTTTTGCTATCGATTAATATATACTGCTTCTTTTTGCACTTGATTGGTGAAAATATTCATTTTAAATTGTGGACCGAGAAAGGTAGCCACCAAATGATTTTTACTCGTTGTAATGTCGTTCTTGTAACCCTAGTTGTATGACAACTATTGCCTGGCTTAATTTGGGTGTTAGCTTTTTTGATGTGCTCATTTTATAGTAATATCGCATTAAGATAGCAACATACGGAATTAGCTAATTGCTTTTTTTGACGTCGAAGGTTTATTGCTTATATTCGTATCTTAATTTGTAGTTTCTTGTCCCTTAGGCAGCGTGGGTACCAACTTATGATATTCTTCACTGTGTTTATTTTTTAAATGATTTAACATTCCCAATATAGTCACCTTTCTTCCAACGCCACCACGATACATTTTTATTTCGCACAGTTTACACACGGCACTTTTTGGTTCACTTACATCATCTTCCTCGAAGTATAGGCGATTTCTTTTTAGCCTTTTTTGATCGATTTATTATTATGAAAGTTCGTTCGAAATTATTTATTTGTTAAATTTTACACTTACAAACAAATGAAAACTAAGAGAGCACGAGAAACTGCACTTAACGTAATACGCTATCCACGAAATAAACTTGTATAAACATGCAGTGCGTTAGCAATATATCGCACAGAGCAACTACAGGCTCGCTGGCAGTGAGTACATTAGAACAAACGAGCGCGAAACAATTACGTCTCTACAAGTTTTGGCGCTAAAATGGGGCCGAATACTTCTGTCTAATATTCGGTCAGGGGACTCGCCGAATATTCGGTAGACTGCCGCATATACTATTCGTTGAATGCTTAAAAAATATTTATCATGGTATATAGTATAGTACATCATCATTCAGGAAGGGAAAAATATCAAACTAAAACTATTTGAAAATACGACATAGTGAGATAAGCGCACAGCGTTCCAACAATTACCATTACAATTGAATATAAACTTGATGATTTACACTTTATTGACTACATAGCATGACGCGTTTCGTCGTTACAAACGACTTCTTCAGATGCTAACATTCTAGTCATTTGTAACGACGAAACGCGTCATGCTTTGTAGTCGATAAAGTGTAAATCATAAGTTCAAGTGTTTGAATTTAAGTTTATATTCAATTGTAATGGATTTACATCAAGTACACGCCAACACTACTAATACCATTACCATAGGAGTTTAAATTTCCGATGAGAGTCGCTTTAATAATAATTCGAGAATTTAGGGATAAGTCGAGACATTGAATAGTGAGAGATATTTGTATTTTTTAATTCAAGAAATTTAGACAATTTACAATGAATAGAAAGAATGTACATGTATTTTTTTAGTAATCGATTAAAAATATTTTTTGAAAACTATTTGTAACATTACAATAATGCGAAAAATATAGAAATGGTTAATACAATCAAATTCGGCTTGACATTATTCATTCGTCATCACTATTAGGAAACGTTCCCTAAACCATGCAATCTAGATTTCAAACAGCAAAATTCACTAGGAACAAAATTTTCTTCACTTCTCTGCATTCAAACGGTTAATTCGAGTAGCCGAAACGACAATCGGTGTCTCCACTGTTGCTGTTCTCTAGACCTAGTCTCGACCCAATTGTATGAATGCGGGGGTAAACTTGAAAACACATTGTTTAATTTGGCATAAGTTACAGTTAATATATTGCACTTAGAAACGGTTTATGATATATATATATATATATATATATATATATATATATATATATATATATATATATATATATATATATATATATATATATATTATAAAAGAAGAAACTTACGGTATTGACCTGGAATTTTTGAGACAGCCGTTTACATATGTTTCAAGCTAATTGGATATCGTCAGAACGTCGTAGTCAAGTTTTAGATGTTCAAACTTGCATGTTAATTAAAAAACACAAAACAATAGAAAACACAAATTTTTTTCTATTTTCAAATTATTTCAATGAGACAGCTAAAATTTGTTACGTATGTTAGACATTTTTTATCCAATATTCGATACAATTTTGGGAAGATTTCCAGTTATCTCCATGAATATCATAGCTTTTAGTATATAATATCTTTCTCTTATCAGGCCTAGAACTTGACTGAATAGTTCAAGAGTCAAGCACTTAACTTCGGTTTCCATTTTATAAGTTCTAAAGAGAAAAAAACACTATGTGCACGAGGGCAAAGATCCGCATGCGAACATTTGCTCCATTGCCAATGTGGACATTTGCCACTTTTCTTATGACAAAATGGATTTAAAGCATGCAGTAATATTAATGAACCTCTTTTATTAGGGAAATAAATATGGAGATTCGAAGGAAGTGTAAAACGTAATAACTTTGCGTGACATCTATGAGATTATATTAAATGTGATAAAAACAGTACTTACCTCATGATATCCTTATTATTCACGCGAAATAACCACATGATTTTTTGCGGGTAAGTTAGCAGCATCTATATTAATTAGTTTATATCCTTTGAGAGAGCCTTATAGGTATTATATAGCACTATGTTTCTTAACTACACGATAACTTTGCGGGATTTTTGAAACGCGTCTGTGGAGTTTATACTCGTGCGAATCTTTGCCTACTTTACCCTGTATATTTATATAATCTAACAATTCAGCATATATGAACGACTTAGGTCGTTCTATACTATACTAGAGGTTGTTTTATACTATTTAATTTCAATAGACTGTGTTAGTGGATATCCATCGAATATAAATTCCATAATTAACAAAACGCATTATGTTCTTAATTTTTTGTATCTGTTCCTATGCGTTGAGATTTGTTCTTTCGATAACTTTTGCAGTACATAATTTTTAACTTACATTTTCGCAGTCTCTACTAAATAATCCTTCCGACCGTTGAATATAACTGCAATTTGTTCCTTAGCTATTTCTTTCCACTTCCCTCCTGCTTGACTTAATATATTTTCTTTAATTACTAAACAATTTTCAAGTAAAATTGGTCTTGGTGGAGCTGAAGGTTGTTGCATGACTGTCATCTGACTTAGCCACTGCTTCAGTTCAATGAGTGGTGATAGCTGGTCTAAAATAATTGGAGTCAGGAAGGACAATAAGCTCAAAAGTTGAATTCTTTTGTTATCAGTTATTGGGTAATACTGAGGGCATGCTTGATCCAAAAGAATAAATCGTAGAGTGAGCCAAATCTAAAAATTGAATTAAAGCAGTTACGTAACCTCTGGTTTTGTTTGAAGACTTAGACTCTTAATGTTTAACTCTCTGATTGATAATCGACATCGTTTGAGTCCATTTCAATTCCAATTTAAAACAATGCACCATACAGATATTTTCTCACAGAAACAAACTTTGAATTTTTCGATAAAGTTAAAATATTCTTATCTTAATGTTTAAATCTTACCTGAGCTTCAGGATGGCAAACAACTTCTCCATCCCAGTCCTTCCATTTTCCAAATGCATATTGTTGGTCGTTTTTAACCCAAGGTTTGCTCCGTAAGAGTTCGATTAGAAGAATTGGAATGTCATACTGTCCGTAGATATTCGAACAAATGCTCAAAGGCAATCTAAGATACAATAATAATTATGAAAGCTTAGAGAAATCTGCTACCCATTACAATATCTATGTTTATGAAGTTTCGTAAAAAAATAATATTTTATTCAATCATGTCAATAAGAGACAGATTCTCAGTACGCAGATTGTTATCTCATTTGATAGAAACACTCTTTCATCTTATTATAAAACACATGTTGTAAAAAAGGGGTCAAGAGTTTGAAAATATATATCTTAGTATTCATTAATTTACGCAAAATTCATGAATTTACGAAAAAATTTGAATGTTTAATATTTTTCAAAAGTTTACTGGAAAAAGCTAAAGAAGCTGGAAAGAGAAACTTACTGAATTAGCCGACCTTTATAAAAAAAAACATGATAGTCGCGAGACTGGCCAACTGAAACTGTGCCTTCAGTAAATTTTATCGAAATTATTTATCATGCCTTACATTCATTTTTTTTATCATCATTTACTTGGTGAAAATAATGAAACCTAATGAAATGCCAGTAGATATTGACTTCATCGATATCTACTTCATCGATATTCTTCTGTATGGTTTTTTGGTTTTTGCCTATTGGATATGTTTAGTTTTTAATATATTATTAGCAATAACAGGCCCCGTTTATTGAAAGAAATCTTTATTTTAGTTTACGATTCGTTGTGAATTGTAACTTTGTCAAATCTTGAATATTTAAAATTTTTTTATTCAATAATTTAGTTTGTTTTATTAGTTTCTTAATTCAAAATATAATTTCGGGTATAAGAAAGTGGAATACATTTTTCTCTGACAAATCAAAAATTCTAAACATTGATAAACACGTATCAAGAGAAATTCTGTATGTGTGCGTTTGAATGTGACATAGCTCACCTTTCCATACTTTCAGCGATATATCTAATAATACTTAAAGACTTGATGCCTATATCAAATATTAAATTATCTTTTTGCCTAACCAGTTCTTGAGTAGCGGACTCTTTAGAGGTCATTTCTTGATATTTCACTGACAGAAGTTGTGAAACCATTCCTGTACTATAATCGAGCAGATCCAAAGCAGCATCTTCCATTGCTTCGCAGCTGCTTGGATGGAAAGAAACAAGCTCTAAAAGTGATACGCATACAGCTTCGTGAAAAAGTACAGAGTATGCAATCATTGTACTTTCAGGATATGGCTCTAGTTTCATTAATTGTGGCAAGACTTTGTGTTTCCAAATGTTTATCAAAATTGCTTCGTGTATCAAAATATTCACCTAAAAAAATCAATTTGAATGCGATGAACAGTGAAATAGTCTTTTTCACTTTAGTTTAAAAAATATATTAGAATAGCAGACATTAGGTACTTATTTGGAATATACCGTCCAGCATGAATTGAGGGTTACCACGTAATTTGAGATTATTTAAAAATTTTATTAATTTTCCGAGTTAATGCAGATTTTTAATTTTATGCGATGATGAGCTGATTGCTTGAATGAAAACAATTTTTGTTATTTTGTTCAGAGATTATTATCGGTAGTATGAAAATAACATATTTTAATTTGATATGTTATTCGTTGGAACAAAAGAAATTTTTAGTAGCAAGTATTCTATCATCTGTCAGTAACATCAGCTTAGAAATGACGAGGCTTGCTTTCTATTAGATTTTGGATCACGATTTGTGGAAGACATTCCTTCTGCAGTGTGTCACTAAGCACATGATGTTAAATATGGGGACAACAATCATCATCCCAATCAACAAAATTTCTTTGAATATATGTAGATAGAAATTTGAGATGGACATCACACATTGATGTTTTATGTAAAAAATTGAGTAACTCATTTTTTGTAATCTCTTTAATTAAGAACATCGTACCTAGAAACTATGTTATGAATATGTATTACAGTTTTGTATATAGTCATCTAAATTATAATATTCTGCTGTGGAGCTGCTCTACAGAAATAAATAGGGTGTTTATTACACAGAAGTGAATTCTTCGATTAATATTCAATATTCATTAACGAACATCTTGTAAACATGTCTTCATTAATAATTACATACTCACCTTACCGTGTATATATATTTATAGATGTTTGTTATATGTTAAAGAAAATGAAGATGGGTTTATTAAATTGAATTGTAATCATGAGTATTCAACAAGGAACAGTGATGTGCTACTTATTCCTATGCATAAAACAGCTAAATTTGAACACTCTCTCTATTATCAGAGTAGAAAATCTTCAACCATTTACCATAGAATTTGAAAGTACTGAAAACTCATTTGTTTAAGAGGAGAGTTAAATCTCTGCTCTTAACAAAGGCATACTATAGTGTGGCAGATTTGTCGAATGTAGGCAATAATGTATGAACCAATTTTTTGTATCATATGTTTGTATACTTTTTTAACACAAAATGTTCTTCATGTGAAATTGTCTCAAATGTTTAATATTTCAGAGGTAATTTATTTCCAAAGCTTTCCTAAATCTAACTTATTCAGGGATATGGACATCTGTAAGATTAGTTATCCAGTTCGTATGAACCCTGTTATTACTTATGAAAATGTTGTTTTTTAATTCATAAATGCAATAAAACAATCATGGAGCTGTTCAATATGAAAGCAAATTAGAAAGCTACAAAACAGTAAGAAAGAATCGAGAATCTATATATATATATATATATATATATATATATATATATATATATATATATATATATATATATATATATATATATATATATATATATATATATATATATATATATATATATATATATATATATATATAGAAATATATAGTCTCTTCTGAAATTTTTATTATAAATATCGAAATAATTAGAATGAAATTCTCAGAGAGCCGTCACCACAAATGTATATTAAAATTACATAACAGCTTTTTCATACCTTCCCAAATGAAATCAGTATTTCTTTAACATATTCTTCCTTCATTGCAGATGCTTCAATTAAAGCTTCTTGGTTCAACTTTTGTAACCGCTGGTGCCATTCCAACCATCTTGATTGAAACAATAAATGTATTATACTGATTAAATTGACAATTGTTATACTTACTGACGACTCCCAAGGTTTCGCATTTCCTGTGGTTTCATCGTGTCAATATAAAATTCAATTTCAGTTGGTAATAAAATTGAATCCATTCCTCTAGTTAGTTTTCAGCAGGCCTCTCTTTAGAAAACTGTTAATATTAGATGTAACGTCAAACCATTGATCAAATAAAGTAGTTGCTTGGTGATGAATTGTGTCTAACCAAAATTTTAATCAAATTTCATATGTCAGCTCGTGACGAAAATTCCAAACAGTAGGTACACTTGAAGCAAACAATTGCTTCAAGTGTTGATGTGTATATTGTTTCAAATGATTTAAGTTGAGAAAATAACGGAATAAACGTATCAAAAACTTGATATTTAATGAAAATTTTTTAGTGTTTTTTTGAAAGTAATATTATTATAATATTTGAAGGTAACAATTATGTATATTGCATCATTATGTATATAGATGTATATTCTTCATTAGCCTGTTGGACATGCCATTGTCTAACGTGAAAAAAAATTCAACTGATGCTAAAAAGTAAAACAAATTATTGAAATGTTGAGCCTAAAACAAAAAAATGATTGAATGAATATAAATAAATTAAATAAATATTGAAAGATTAATTCCAACCGATAATCAATCAGGAATTGAACTCGCACGACGTTTCATTTAGTAATGTGCATCACTAAACGTTATAAAGTGAATTCTTTGTCAGACTTTGATGATTGTGAATTGAACTAACGTGCCCATACGTCTCGTTTTGTAAAGGATTCGCATTTTCAGGTTCTCCACTAGGCGTCTCGAAAAGATAGTCTTGACGCAACATTGTCACGTTTTCTGAATATTGTTGCACACAGACAATGATTAATTTCAACAAGAGTTTCTTCTAATAATAATTTGTAATTTGATGGTGAAACTGAATAATGGTACTGATACTAGTGGTACTGAGATTGATGTAGAGATTGTAAAAAGAATGGTTACAGAATTTTAAAAGACAAATATTGAATATTTTGAACGGTAGGCTTATATATTTGCTAAATAACTGGAAATATTTCATTGGATTCATTGTATTAAATAAAAACTCTTGGCTTGGTTTCACAAAATTGTTAAACTGCCAGTTTAACTTTTGAAATTGGGGTAACACCCCGAAACAAATGTCAAGTAATTATTATAAATTTTTTGAAATTAAGCCAAGGGTTTTTATTTAATATAAACAACATTCAACAAAGAGATCACAGCGAACATTCAATCAACTTTATTGAATTCATTGATTGAGAAGGATCTGCAATGAAAACCCAAACAATATTTGACGAGTTTTTACCAAGAATGTTATCCCTACTTAAAATCATCACCAACTGTACTGAAACAAATTTGTTTCTCTGATAAATATAAAAATCTTTGAGCTTTAATATAAGAAAACCTTCATGATCTATAATACATAAAGACTTGTCATTTTAATGCTACACGACAAACCGTCAGCGTGTTGTAAGACTCGCTAACCGTTTGCTCTGCAAGGTTGCTAACCGTTTGCTCTGCAAGGTTGCTAACCATTTGCTCTGCAAGGTTGCTTACCGTTTGCTCTGCAAGGTTAAGTTAAACATTGCTATTACATCGGTTATGCAGTATAGAGAAGCCACTACGACTTCGTAGACTTTAATTCGAAAGCGGTAGTGCTGTTTTTTTGTATTTATATTTCTATTAAGTCACAGCACATATAGGTCAAATGTGACTTGAGTAAAGATGTTCAGATTTGTATAAATATATATATATATATATATATATATATATATATATATATATATATAATTTATTTCAGTGGAAGATAGAATGGATAAATAAAATACGGAGTTGCATATTCCATTATTTGATCAAATATTCTGGTAGGAAATGAAATATGAAACACAAGCATAATCTGATGTTTTCTCAGTTTATTAACCAGTTTCAATTGATAATAAATTAAACCTAAAATATAAATAAACATATACTAAATGAGTATTGAGCACATTACTTATACATAAATATCAAAATAACCATATGAGCTGCCTTTTTATATTAAAACATAAACACATTTGGCACAATCATTTTACATGAAGCAAAATATTGTTAGTTTCACTTTTCTTAAGCAAGTTTTGGCACAATTGACACATACAAAATAATATTAGATTCGAATAATATATATCAATTTATCAGTCATTTCTTATTGTTATGGTATGGACGTATTCATGAACATTACAATTACATACCTCAAAAATGTTATCAGAATATTAAAATATTATTGGACAAATTTCAAACAGAAAATGTTCAAATTTTGATATTTTACGTATAACACAAAATGTATGCTTCATAGTGTCAAAATTTCATTATATTTCTTCAATAATGACGACCAAATTATAATAATTCATTAGATTAACTTTAATAGTGAGCAAATAATAAATATTCATTAGTTTAAGTTGAAGATATGAATTTATTAGAAAAATTTGTTCATTCAATAACAAATACTTGATGTCAAATTTGCATATATGTTAAATAGCATCTAAATTTTTAGATTATCTTTAGTTGAGTATATCTTTTATGAATACATATACTCTCTACATACCGAACAATGAAATATCCATTTAAAAATCAGTACTTAATTTGATTTGAGAGTTGCTATAAATCATGCTATCATTCAGTCAATTGAATTCAAAATTCATATTAACGACCACTACTCACTACAATTGATAATTGAAACATACACTTATCTCTTAATAAGTAATTGCTTAATTTAAGTGTCATGTAATTTATAGGTCATATAAGACTTGTTTCATAGAAAATCTTTGGCATGTATGATGTCCATTATTCAATGTTTGATGAAAAATAGAAATTTGATATGACGAGGAAGAACTGAAAAACTTTGGAATTAAGGTGATAAAGAATACCTTCTAAATAGAAATGAAAAAAAATTAATTTTTGTACATAATTTTTTTTTCAACAGAACTTATCAAATGATGGTAATACACAATCCTCAGTGCAACTTTTATGAGGTATGTACAATATGTGAAAATTTTGATTCATTACACATATCTGAAAACAATTTAACGAAAAAAATTTTTTTTTTCTATAATTATCATGTAAAATGATTATTTTGATTGTCTTATACTACCTGTACATAGAAACAATTATATGTTTGAGCATAAAATTATTTTTGAGTATTTTCGTTTTTTTATACACTTCATAGAAAAATCTATGAATATAATTACAATACATAAATTTACAACAAAAATATAGGAAATTGCAATTTGAACATTTCCTGTTGCAGTATTTGAATTTACTGTTATTTTCTTGATATTAACAGATATCTATCAATGGACAAATTACATAAAAATATTGGCAGTTAGAGAGCTGCCGACACAATTAAATGGCACATTTCACAGCAATTTATATTGAATGTCTTTTTATTTTTAGTTTTGATATGTTTCCTTTTCTTCTATAGATGTTAAAGGTATTTCATCCGCACTATGTTGCAGTAACACTGCCTTTTCTTCTCCACTACTTGTACTGCCATTATATACAGATTCATATACTGGATTAGCGAAATTTCCAGACTGAAAAGAAGGGGTATGCTATTAATTTAATTCAAATATATATATATATATATATATATATATATATATATATATATATATATATATATATATATATATATATATATATATATATATATATATATATGGAAATATTACATTCCCATCAATCGCCGAATTAGGAATATCGAATATCGCCGAATAGGATCCTGAAATACGGGACAATCGTGAGTGTTCTACTAACGCAACCTATTGACATTTGAAAACATTATATTATGACATTTGTCAAATAGATAATGCAATTTAGTAGATACCTACGGGTATAGAAGAGATGTGAACGTTTGTTGGTGTGTCTATGATCTGAGAGACTGAGATGTTTTCTACTGATTCCTATAGATGATATTGTGAAGTATTCACAAGTATATAAAGTATTGTATAAAAAGTATAGTCATAAGTATATAAAGTATTGTGAATAACTTTACGGTATTCCACTTGGGAGACATGAAAGGTGCTTGGGGGTTGAAATCGTTGTCTCACTTCGATGGACGTGGTGCGACTGACGAGTTCCTTGCCGAACGAAACATGTCTCGCACTTCCATCAGGTGTGGCTTCGATTTCAATATTTCTCTAACGAGAATCAGATTTTGTTTGGAGATATGAATATAAATTTGTTTGATAAAAGAACCGAACATATAGAAAATTATATCAACACCTTGAGTGAATAGGTATTCACTCATATTCGATTCATATATCAATGAGTACACGAGAATTCATAAAAACTCTAGGTCATGTATTGATCATATTTTTGTCGGATCTAGGATTGAAAATCATAATATTGTGGCCGCGGTTTTGCGTTAGTCAAGTCACTACTCTCTTACGGAATACTGGTTTGGGATGGTGATCTGGATGTTCATTTGAGGAGTTCCGAAATAGTCCAGAAATGGATTTAAAAATAATGCTGAAGAAGAATAGAGAGTTCTCGAGCGCTGAAGTGTTTAGAGTGTCTGGTGTACTAACCCTGAGGAGATTGTATTTTCAGTCGTTATTTCAATCATAAAAACTCAGTTGAGGTAAATTACTTAGTGCATTGTTACAAGACAAGGTAATTGGACAAGGACATTTTATATACAATACATGACACAATGGACTATTACAAAAAATTCCGATCAGTATTGTTCAGACAAAAATATTCACGAAGTTTAAGAAGAATCTTGTGCTTTGGCTTCTGAGCCTTGAGTCATCCGTCGTTGATTTGATGATGCATACTGGTTCGTATTTACCGGCCTAATTATGCAAAAACTAATGTGACATGTGCATATTATCTGATACATTTCTTTTATTCGATGAATAATTCAAGTCTTTCGCACAAGCATAGTGTGCTTCTGAAAGACAATTTTTTGTTTTCATTTTGTTTACCCGGATCGTATCATGATGTTTATGTTCAAGAAATATATACTATATAATATAGCCCATATTCTTACCAATTAACTTATATTCTCATATAGATTATGGGTTCTGGAGATAGAGAACTAATAAGACCAAATGGAAAATTAATAATGTGTCTTAAGGAAAAACGGAACGGGCCCGTTCAACACTGGGTACACATAGCGTCTGTCACGTTATGTATTCCCAACACCTGAAAATATACACGATTATCGGGCAAAAGATTTTATAAAAGAAATTACCTAAAACAAGATATTGAATGAAACGAAGCTTTTATACTAAACGAAGATACTTGTATAGTTATGGGTATGAGAAAGCATGGCAAGATAATGTCTGGCACCAGATGACGTGATTTTTAATATTATATCAAGGAAAATAAAAGAAAAATTCCTTGAAGACATGATCAAAAATTCATATTAAACCAATCTAACCTGTGTTGTAGGCTTTCGCCAAAAAAAGGACAATGGTCGAAATAATTGCTTTGAAAGAATCTATACTGTGTTTTTGAAATATGTCTTGGAAACCACAGTAAGAAAAAACAAATATTACAAGCGAGTTATAAATTTTCATTACTATGTCCACGACAATAATTAAATGAAAAATTATCCCAATCGTCATATTGAATACACATTGATACACCCTAGCTATGGTCAGCTTCATCATAGATTTTGAATTCCATTTAATTTTGAAGCTTACTTCATATGGAGATTATAGCTGCAAATTAAAATCAAAAGACCTGATTTTATGACTTCAGCAGATAAAGTATACTTTAGACATAGAACATAGCTTGCAGATATAATCTGAAATATTCTTCAAAAGTAGTCTTTAGCCTACAGAGCACTTCAAATATATCAAATTATACAAAACATGTCAAAGGTACCTATTTGTATTTTAGCATTACAAATACTGAAATTCTCATATAACTTATTCCTTCATTCCACGGTGACACTATAGTTGACGAGAGGAAATTATTTCATAGTTAAATAATTTTAAGACATTTTATAAAATAGAAATATGATACATAACATAAATGCGTTACTGAAGTTAATTTACATATGCAAATGAAGTGCATTATTTACATAATATGTATTTTCATATTATTATAAAACCAGGTGATTTGTTTGAATATCATCTCAATTTAACAATTCACAATAACAATAAATTATGAATATATCTAATAATTAGTGTGAATTGTACTTTTTTTTAATCCATATATGAAATAATTCAATACTAGTCAGATGGAATTATTAACACTCACTTTGTCTGCTGCTAGAGAGAATGGCTCTGTATCCCTTTCTTGATAGATTGGATTGCTAAAATCATTTTCCTGTAGACGTTCATGAGTGAAATTTTGTCTTCTCTTTATGAAATAAGTGAAAGTAACATATCCAATCAAGAATATAGCTGCAGCTGTAACTAAAATGATCACTACCATCAATATCGCTGACGACATAGGAACATAAGTTTTAGAACTGTATATTTGTTTTTGCGAAATTTCTTCACATCGTCTTCCTGAATATCCACTAGGACAGTCACATAACGGCTCTCTGTTGAAATTCAATCTGCAAACACCACCATGTAGACAGAACATTGAACACTGTGTTGGTTGCTCGCAAGTAGGCCCACTCCATTTTTCTGGACATATGCATTTTGGTACTTCGTTTTTGTCTTCCATTAAGCAAATTCCTCCATTTTGACAGAGATCTTTGCAGTCATTACTAGCTCCAACAAAAATCTAGAATATGAGTTATAAGATTATATATCACTGGAAAGTCTTAGTAAATATAAAAGAACACTTTGTTAATTACAGTAAACTATATAATTTTAAATAAGTTTAAAGAACGCTAATTTATAGCTTTATTAGGAGAATTGTTTTTTTTTGTAATTATGTTAGTATATTTTAAGACAATTTCATTCATTTCATTCCATTCCACATGCGTTACGTGGATGAATATTACTTCTATGAAATGAATCCCATTTTTATTATAACTCCGCATCAAAGCGATTGCAAAAATATAGATGAAAATAATAATTGTGATGAAATAACTAGATTAAAAACAATATACATGTGTATATTGTTTTGCATTTATCTATATAAATTAACATACATCACAACTTTTACCAATCCACTGTTCGTCACATTTGCAGACCCGTCTTCCTTGAAGTGTAGCGCAAACGCCATTTGATCCACACTGACAACTGACTGAACACTGCGGCAAGGAATTCGAATTAGCGCACAGGTCTATTTCACACCTCCTTCCTCCAAAAGTAGTTGGACAAATGCATTCTGGCTGCTTCAGGCCCATCCTGCAAGTTCCGCCATTTTGACAATGTTCATGACAGTTATCTTGTTCGCAGTTTTCCCCACTGTAACCATTGTAACAACTACAACGGACACCGCTTGTGGTGGCGATTGGAGTACCAAATCTTCCACATATTCTATTTTCGCAATGAATCCCATTAAAACCCATCGGACATTTGCAATACTTCTTACTACCTTCAATTGTGCAATTTCCACCGTTTTGACATGTTAAACCTACGCAGTTTTCGCAGCGGTATCCGTTAAATCCGGACGGACAACTGCATTGCACTAGACCTGGTTTTGGCGAATAACATGTTCCGCCATTCGAGCATCTACCAACACACAAATCGACTGGAATTTCACATCTATCTCCTGTCCACTGTGGAAGACAGTTACAACGGAGAGGTGCTAATGCTTCTGGCGATTTAGGAGAAATGAGATCTACATAGCACATTCCTTTATTTTTACAGAACTGTGAGCATCTGTAATGCTCGCAACGTGCACCAGTGTATTGTGGATCACAAAAACATTTAGGTCCCTGGCCTGCCACAATTTTACATCTACCGCTATTACAATTCAATGGACAGGACGGAATTCTATTTGGCACAGGTTTGCAGGTCTGGAACAAGAAATTGAGGGTTTCATTTTTATCAGTTAATATTGAAATTGAATGTCTGGTTCTGATCTGATACTTTGTACCCTTAGATACAAAACCATTAGCAATATCTTCAATAAATGAAATAAATAGAACGTAGTAGATAATATTAGTCCTTTTGTACTATAACGAAGTATATTAAAGTTTTAAAGACGATTTTCTTCAAATAAAATATTCTCTGCAACAACACTGAAAAATTTTGGTGAAATATATATAGTAAGTCATATATCACATAATATATATATATATATATATATATATATATATATATATATATATATATATATATATATATATATATATATATATATATATATATATATATATATATATATATATTGGATTTTAAACAAAATGTAGAAAATTATCCGAGAAATATTTGCAGAATTCTTCCACTGGGTAAACCACAAAGGTAAAGTTAATTAGTTGAAAAGTAAAATGGAAGCTTTTAGTAAGATAGAAATCATTTAACTAGCTAACTTTAGTAGGGAACTACATCTTAGCGATATGATTGAAACACCAACAAAAACTGAAATATATAATTTTGATACTAATTATGAACGTCTCACACAAATAAAATATTCAAATATTAAATATCAAATATTAAAATATCACATTATAAATGAACTAAGTTAGTTTTGTGGTTTTCACTATAAACATATAGATAAAGTTGCGAATTCTTTCACATACACATTGGCTTTGTATGATGTATAACAAACACATAGGCATATATATCCATATGTTTTACTTAAAATAATTTTATTTTAAAAAGAGTTTTTTCAGCGAAATTGAACTTACCAGGTTACTTTTAACATAGTTATCGGCACACGTACAAGTTGCCCCGTGTGGACTAAGTAAACAGAATTCAGAGGGATGGCAGAAATCTTGACACACGTTATTCAATGTTTTATCTTGTTTGCTTTCCTGAATGATCAGTAGGTCCGATATTCTTGTAAGACCTTGTCCTAAATGAGTTATTGGTCCTTTTCCAAATTTGTGCATTTTAAGAATATTGTGTGTACGATAGGTAGACACAAATAAGTTTGCTTCGAAGATTTCTATTTTGAATGGATTTGTTTCTAAAAAAAAATTCGTTTACATGACTCTATATATATAATCATTACTATGAATAATTTATATATTTAAAAGAAATGCTTCAATGAAAGCTATTATTTCACAGTTTGTTAGAAATATTTTTCCGATGTAAATGAGCAATTATTTTTAGAATTATATATATATATATATATATATATATATATATATATATATATTCAGAAAGAAATTATTGGGTTTTTTGGTTCTCAAAATTATTCTATAATACATAATTCTCCATTAAAAGTGTAATAATTATTGGAAACCTTTCTTCATTTGAATATTGTTTCATAGTAATCAGTATTGTTTTTGTTTGCGTGTTGATGACAATATATTGATAAAACCTAATTTGAAAAAGGCCCAAAAAATGGACCGAAACGTATTGAGCTGAAGATATTTAATTAATAATTTTGAGAACCAAAAAACCTAATAATTTCTTTCTGAAAATATAAATAAAATGATTATATATATATATATATATATATATATATATATATATATATATATATATATATATATATATATATATATATATATATATATATATATATATATATATATATATATACAATTTTTTTTTGCGGAATCAATAGTTATCACAGAAATTTCACAATTTTATCAAGGTATAAATCGATGAATGGCAAATATAATGTGGTTTTTTGTATATGAAATGTATTAATGATGTATTAAATATTTAATAGTGTTGTAAATCCATTATAATTGAATAGAACATTGAACACTTGAACATTGATGAGAATTTATAGATTAATTTATTGGATTATCAACCACAATAAGCAAACAGTTAATAAAAATATTTCAAAAATATTTACCATTATTGAAATTTCGTACAATCTGTCGATCAGTACCATCGAATTTAATGCTCTCAACTACAAAGCTTTTAGGATCAGCCCAGTATAACCGTTCAGCAGGATAATCAACTGCTATACTGGTGGGCCACAACAAACTAGTGTTTACTAATACTCTCCTTTTATTACCATCCATATAAGCAGTCTCAATTTTTGGCATAGAACCCCAGTCTGTCCAAAACAAAACTCCCTGAGCTGGTGCTACCACTATATCTCTTGGCTCTTGCATATTTCCTTTTATCAAAGTATAGGAACTTTCACCATTCATAGTAGACACTATAATTCTTGTTCCATCAGTTATATATAACCGTTTAGTAACCCAATCTATACTGATACCTCTAGGATCTTCAAGATTTGAAAGTACAGTTCTTGGTTGATCAACATCTCTCAAACTTCTATTATGATAATTTACATCAAGCATAATACTTTGTACTCTCTTGTTATAATTATCTGTCCAAAAAGCTTGTACTTGTTTGTTATTATATAAAAGATCAACAGCATAAACTTTATAACCAGGTGCAGTAGCTAAAGTTTTGCTTCGTATTTTATTGTTTGTCGTATCACCCAATTTATATGGAGATAGTAGTCTCAATTCAGCTTCTGTTGCCAGAACTAAATCAGCTAACCCACCTTTGGCTTCACAATGATGTCCCCATGACAAATAGTACCCAGACACACATTTACAAATGAAAGAATTTTTTTTTTCAATACAAATTTGGGAGCATGAATTCCATTGACAAGCAGATGTTTGACAATTCTCTTCATCACTGTTATCTTCACAATCATTTTGCCCATCACATCTCAGTTTCTTCTCGATGCAATGTCCGCTTTTGCAAGTGAACTGGTTGGGTGGACATCGTTTAAACTTTTTACAAACTTTAATATCTTCGTCACTGTTGTCTCCACACTGATCATGACCATCGCAAACTGAACTAACGTGAATGCATTTACTATTCTTACATCTAAATCGTTCAAAACCACATGCCAACGCAGAACATCCAATTTCGTCTGAACCATCTTCACAGTCAGACTGACCGTCGCAACGCCAATCTGAGTTCACACATTGACCATTATTGCACTTGAATCCATCATCAGGGCAGACATCATCATGGCAGTTTTCTTCGTCTGAACCATCTGTACAGTCTCTCTGTCCATCACATTTCCATTCTCTGCAAATATCATATTGTCATTTTTCAATCAATTGGAGGACTGAAATAATCTGAATTTCTCTGTAGACTACTTACAAAAATATACAAATTTGAGGAACACTACATTGGAATTCATTCTTTTTGCATTGAACATGACAATTAACTTCATCTGATTTATCTTCACAATGGAATTCTCCATCGCATTTTAATGTTCCCTTGATACATTTACCATCCCCACATCTAAATTCAGATTCTGAACAATTTCTAGGAGCACAGTTGATTTCATCCGAGTTATCCCCACAATCGTTGTCATAATCACAGTGCCATCTACCAGGAATACACTTATTGTTATTACATTTGAAGTACGAAGTTTCGCAAGTATGAAATTCTGGGAGGCTACAAGAGGCTGGTTCATCTTCGCCAGTAGAACAATCTGAATCTCCATCACATTTCCAAGAAATGGGAATACAACGACCTACAAGAATTTTATATTACTATTAGTCTACATATCCAATACATTTGAATTGAAAATTCAAAAAAAAAATTTGTAAACTTGGGAGGCGATGTCCCACACAATTATTTAATACACTCGACATATGTTTTGGACTTCCCCCAATTTATCAATAGTTTAGTATGTATTGAACTATTATATAAAAAATTGTATCAAACTGTTGATAAGTTGTTATTAGCCAAAAATATAAATAAGTGTACCAAATACTTATTGCGGAATTTATTCTCTTATTACTTAAAGTGTTACATGGTGTGTTAGGTGACGAATCTAATGCCATTAAAAAAAAACAATGCAATTAAAACAGAAATAAAGAGCTAATTTAAAATGAATAATCAAATCTCTTCTTCTTCTTTGATATAGTGTT
The DNA here is from genome assembly GCA_030704895.1 of Henosepilachna vigintioctopunctata. Taxonomy (NCBI): domain Eukaryota; kingdom Metazoa; phylum Arthropoda; class Insecta; order Coleoptera; family Coccinellidae; genus Henosepilachna; species Henosepilachna vigintioctopunctata. The sequence goes on from JARQZJ010000133.1 coordinate 568,869, forward strand.
ACTCATAAAAATTATATTGTAAATTTGTTTATCTATAATTAATTCAATTATTGATATTCTTTTCCAGTTAGAAAAAAAAAATTATCCAGTAATTGTAAAGAATATATGAAAATTGAGTAAACACATGAGAGACAATCTTGAAACTGGACTAAAAAGCAATTTAATTCATTGAATGAATTTGTATTACCAATTATCCACATTAAATGGACAAATAAAAAGATCAATGAGATACATATTTTTCCAAAACAATTTTCAAGACAAATTTAACATTTAGTAAAATATATGTTGGTAATTAGAACTACCAAAATATTAGAAATAAATTAATTTTGAATATAGAAAATACGATAAGTTGATGAACTTATCATTTTGAAATACACAAGATGATGAATAGGTAAAATTGTTTTATCAATCTAATTTTGAATGTAAAATGTTTATTAGCAAAATGCAGATGAAAGTATAATCTTTAAAATAATTTGTTTTACCAGAACTACATTTGAAGTGGTCAGCTTTACAAGTCCTATTCTTACAAAACTGAAGCTCATCGGAATTATCACCACAATCATTATCATTATCGCAAACCCACACTGCAGGAATGCAGTTGTCATTTTGGCATTTAAACTGATTTGCAGAGCAAGTTACAGGAGGACAATTCAGTTCATCTTCTCCCAAAGGACAATCCAACAATTTATTGCAGCGACTTTTGGCCGGTATACATCTAGATGGAATTGAATCATTTCCGGGACATCTGAACTGGGAACTTAAACAAGTGTAATCTTGACATTTTGCTTCATCTGAATTGTCACCACAATTATCTACTCCGTTACACAACTCAAATGCATGCATACAGTTGCCGTTTTTGCATTGGTATTGACCTGGTAAACAATTGAATGGTGGACATGATTCGGGTTCGTCGCTTCCATCTCCGCAATCGTCTTGAGTATCACATTTCCACCAGAACGGTATACATTTATACGTAGTTTTACATTCAAAGTGGGTATTTGTACAATTCGCATTACAGGATTTACCGTCTTCTCCAAGTAAGTAGTTCTCTGGACAAGCGCAAGTGTAATATGGCGCCTGAGGTTTAAGTAAACATAAGGCTGAACAGTTCGCGTCTTTACATGGGTTATGAACTTCGGGTTGCCTAAATGGATGGACGACCCGTATATCCATTGGACGATGCACCATACTTAATAATGACGAACAGTTATCTCCGCGATATTTATGGCATCTCTCAACAGTTTTTGTTTCCCAATCAGTCCAATACACGAAATCTTCCCAAACATCAATTGCAAAAACATGATGTAAGTTCAGAGTAGGCGTTCTATCTCTGCTTGCAACAATCCTAATATTTTTGCCTTCATAATCAGCAACGGCTATGTAATCTTCACGAGCGTCTGCCCAGAAAAATTCTTGTGTTTCGGATGATATTGTTAATGCATTAGGCCAACCCAAGCTTGAGTTTACAATGATTCTGGCGTTCGAACCATCCATCGATGATTTTCCAATATGTACTTGTGAACCCCAATCTGACCAAAATAATATTTTTTCAATTGGATCTAAAGCAATAGCACGCGGTTCTTCTAATCCAGATGATAAAAGAACACGTCTGTATTTTCCTTCTAGGGTAGACACTTCCACAGTATCAACACCCTAAAACAAATTTTCACTTTATTGAATTAATACAATTACAAATAAACCGGTAATAATTAAATTATTATGAAACATATTGATAATACGTACTTCAGATTTCGTCACAAAAATCTGAGATAAATTTCTATAATAAAGTGTAAATCGCTCAAATTTTACATTTAAAGGTAAAGTGCATGTATTTGCACCCAAATATGGTTGCGAAACAAACATGGAAATTTGCATGTATATTTTTGATTCTATTTCATCCAGTTAAAATTCGATATAATATATCAACCTGCATAGGGGCGGCAAATGAGCAATTTATAATTTTTAACTAGTACACAAATAGAAACAGTGTGTATATGTATATATATATATATATATATATATATATATATATATATATATATATATATATATATATATATATATATATATATATATATATATATATGTATATAGGTTTTTTCAAATATTATTGGCAATTACATGCTATTTTAAATGTATTAAACTTTATTTTTGTTGACGTTTCGTTGTATATCACAGCTTTGTCAAAATTAATGAATAATTGAATTTTATATATATTAAATTCATTTAAAAAAAATCAACTTGACTTTTTTTGGCTCTTTAGTATTCAGAGGAATATTTCTGCTTCAGCATGAAATATTCCTCTGAATACTAAAGAGACAAAAAAAGCCAAGTTGATTTTTTTTAATAAGATTGACGTTTTGATATCTATGGTTATTCATAAAATTCAACTACGTATTCATTAGTTTTGAGAAAGTTGTGATATACAACGAAACGTCAACAAAAATAAATATTTTTACTTTGAAAATAGCCTGTTATTTCTAAAAATATTATAAATATAACTATCTCAAACAGGCAATAAAACCAATTCTGAAAATATAGTAGCAGTATTTTGAGTTCTTGTTTGCGGTATAAGAACAACTCGTTGTGATGTGTACTTGATACGAGGATTGATACCCGTTAAAAGAATTTATCTTATCGTTTGTGATTCTCAAAGTGCTACTTGGATTTTCGTTACACTACTACTACCGGATTTTATCGGTAGTACCGCAACAAAGAACATTGAGCTCATCCATAAGGTCAGCAAATTCAAGGACAACGCTAAACCTTTGCAGTGGAATCCACCTCACGTCTACCAATATCAGAGACATAAGCTAAGATATAAGTTTATAGAGTCAATACAATTTTGCATATTAATTTTGTTTCTTTGAGATTATCTGTAGAGTATTCCTGTTTAGTCTCATGGCGCCCAACTAACAACTCATATTTTACATTATTAAACAAACCTCAATTCTGAAACATTTCTAAGAACCATTTTAAGAGCTAGCAGATATATAAGTAAACTTCATTAACTCTTCGGAGTAATTTGAAAGATTACTCTGTAATTATTACATTGTAAGAGGGAACGTTACAATATATAATTTATTATTATTATGTACTTCCATGCTCTTTATAAATAACCATATGTTATATATTGTACCTGTCAATCGATGAAGAAGGAACAACTGTTCTAACAAACATGGTTCTTAGGTATAATAATATAATTGTTAGTATTCCAAAAGCCATTTAAAATAATGACGGTTTTTCTCATCAATTCTGAAAATCGAGGGCGCCATAAACGATAAAATGTTGTAGGAATGCATTTCACTTAATCAAGATGCTCTATTACAAATAAGTCAACGCCTTTAAATCTTGAAATGTACTTTCGACAAGTTTTTGTAGACAACTACTCGTCTTAAAATTGATATGACTCGCAACAATATTTGAGATTACCTTTGAAACATTCTGTATACAGAGGAATAATTTTTTTACCTTATCACACCAGTATAGATTTCTACCAATCCAATCTACCGCCAATCCATCCGGGTTCTGCAACGTTGGGGAATGTAACGTTTGTATGGCTGTTGAATTGTTCTTATAGTCGCACAACCTTTTTATGGAACTACCATGTTCAGTAACATCGGACCAATATAAACACTGCTCTTTCCAATCGTAATCCAACGCAACTGCATTACTTAGATTGTGTACTAATAAAGTCGAGCGTCCATTCAAATCTAACTCTCTGATATAATATTTATTGGCCAGAATAAGAGTAGCTTGGATTGTAGAATTTGCTCCACAAGAACTCTTGTCTGATCTTAGAATATATTGGGGCTCGACACAATTGCATCGATATGACCCAACAGTATTTCGGCATATTTGGCCACAAGGTCTGTGTAAACACTCATTTACATCTTCGCACAGTTTTGGATCTTTTGAACTCTTTTGATAGCCGGGTACACATTGACATTCGTAGCCCACAGGTTTGTCAATACACTTTTGGGAACATGGAGAAGGAGTTGCGGTACATTCATCTATATCTGAAATTAAGACCGTACAAATATCATATTACTGTTGAAAAATATCGAGTCGTACTCCGTTTGTTTTCTCAGTGCAGAATATATACTGGAGGAGATTATATATAATATTACTCGTTAATAACTCGTGTATAAATATATATATATATATATATATATATATATATATATATATATATATATATATATATATATATATATATATATATATATATATATATATATATATACTTTCATTTTAATAGTGAATAAAGTCAAGGTTATTTTCAGTCAAATAGTCTAATTTTTGTAAATAACAGGCTTGGAAAATTGAATAAAAATTTAAATTTGTATTTAAAATTGACGATTTAAAGAAATTGTCGCTTTATCAAAACTATGAAAAAATGATTTTCACTCGATATGAACTTTCATCTTATATATCTTTCATCTTGATATGAACTGTAAGAAACAAAATAATAAAGAACTTGAAGCTTTGTAGTCTTTAAGGTCTATTCACAGGAAATTGCTCACACAGCACGGTTAGCCATATAATTTAGTTTTTTGATTTGACAAAAAAATGAAATTGATCAAAGTATTTTATGCAATATTTCATTCAGTGTCAATTTAGCACAAGAGTTATATGTAAGTAGGTATATGTGTATAAACGTATATTCATTCATATATTTGTTTTTATATGCCTGCACACATTTCGTTTGCATAATTTTTTTGTTTATTTGGCCATGAAACACCGAAAGATCTATAGTTTACTACTAAAGAAACCTATTGATACAAAAAAACATAATATGATGATACTTAACGAAATAGTTGCAATTTGTATATACCAAGGGGTATGGACGTATGAGTATTTGGAGCTTTTAAAACTTCGAAGCATAAAATACCTCGGGACAAAGGTCTACAACTACCGACGTCCAGTTACCCACCGAAACAAAAACTATCAAATAAAAAAATTACTGCGAAGTGTAGAGAGTTTATTCATAGAAACAAACAGGTTGGTGCAAGGTATTTTTAATAAGAGTTAGTGATTAGGTATATGTATATTACTAGTTAGGATTAGGTGTATTATATAAAAAAATTAGGTATTCCATTAAATACTTGTTAAATTTATGACTATAAATGTTATGACTATTTTAGAATATTCAGATGACGCAACGGTAATGTGTTTTCTCGCAAGAGTGTCGTGAAAGACAATAAAAAATGTATACGATTGAAAATGATATACACATATGAATGATCTGCCAAAAACGTTTTTTAAAACATATAATATTTTTATATTTTTAATTTTCAAAGCAAAATAACTTCTTAATTGTAGAAAATAAGGAAAATGAAATAAATATTACAAACCTGCGTGAAGTGATACGAAAAGAATAATTATACAATAAAGGAACATTAATCTTTTAAAATGGCCGGCCATGATGTGAACTAGAAATAAACTTTCACTAAACTGAAAACGTTAAGTACAGGTTCTAATTAATTCAGTTGATTCTGGAAATTCTATAACAAGATGGCGTTCTCATCACGACCTTTGAAAAACGATTACGTTAACAGAGGCGATTACTAATTGCACTTTGCAAGTAATTAGATATCACTGAAACTCTGTAATCATCACTATATCGAATATTTTAAATATAATAGATTGTAATAACTTAGGAAGTAACATGCCAATTAAATAATAAATAATATATATATATATATATATATATATATATATATATATATATATATATATATATATATATATATATATAGATTAAGATTTAAGTTTATTTTTAATGTTTTTAGCAATGACAGGCTATTTTTCAAAGTTTATTTTCGTTGTATATCACAACAAACGTCAACGACAATAAAGTTTTTAACATTGAAAATATCCTGTTATTGCTAAAACATATATATATATATATATATATATATATATATATATATATATATATATATATATATATATATAAGACGAATAATAAAATGAATTTGTCGCCTGTCATAAAATGAGTTTCCGCAACAGGCAAATGTAACCTGTAATTTGTAGTAAATTTCAAACCAAAATACGAGTATAAGATGTATTCATTAATGCGTGGAGCTTTATGTAAATAATTCATAATTAAAAAGAAGAATAAATTGAAATTCAACAACATTAGGACGTCAACACCGGAATGGCCTAGCTTATTTGAGATTCGAGATTGCCCATGCTTTTCTTAGTTTGAAGGGTGTCCGGGAGCCTCCTGACAGGAGTTTTTGAAAATAACTCGGACACTTTTGTTTTCAGGGGAAATCCATTTTTTTTTTTCATAGATACGTCATAAATTTTCCCGTAATCAAGAGGATCTTCAGAATGTACGAGGCATTGAAAAGTTATTTTAAAAGCTTGGATAGCTCACTCGTTCTGATAAAATTTTTTTTTTGAAGACCCAGATGGCAGCTGAAAATATTGAAGATGAAGTTCTTCCAAGAATTTTTTAAAATATCGTAGTAAATAAAAAACAAATAAGATTTTATCTCGGGTTTGGCCCATTTTAATTGTTGTGAATTAAATGAAATTGTGATATTCTACATAAGGCAATAATTTTATAGATGTTTCATTTTCAAACAAGTTTTTTTATATTTGGATTTCGAAATGTTACATTCAAATTTTCTGCCATATAACACGAGGAATTTCATTCGGGAACTTCCAAGGGGGATCCGATCGCCCCCTTCGACCAGTTACCTCAGTGAATGTGGAGCGAACCTTTTCCTCTTGCAAAAATATTCTAAAGGGTCAAAGATACAATCGTAACACTGAACATTTGGAACGATAATTGATTGTTTACGTTAACGAAAATATTAAATAATTTTAATGTCATGTTATGTTACTGCAATGTGTAATATTACCTATGCATAACCAATGATAATTTACTAATTGTATGCTAATTCTGTAATGAAAAAATAAAAATTTCCTGTTCTTTTTTTTTGAGTTCTCAAAATTTATCACTTGAATTTGCATATCCTGCCAAATTTCGTGCATATTTCAACTATTTATATTAGGTTTATGGAACCTGTCCAGAATACAATAACCAAGGCGAACGCCTTTTATGCTCTTCAATTATATAAAATATTCCGAAAATGTCAATTTTGATATTGAAAAGAATCATCTGTTACAAAAGAAGAATCCACTATTGCAAAGAATTGGAATTGCCCTTTAGAAAGAAATTGATAATAAATTACAAGCAACAGCATGTCTTTTATAATGGATTATTCCATAATTTAATTTTTATTTTATCTGTGATTGGTTTTTCTTCAATATTTCAGTACGTGCGAATATATATTTTATTCTTATTCAGAAAATGATATATTCAGATAATTTATGTTTACTTGGGAATTGATTTTCCTTTTATGTTGTTATTTTATCTGTGATAATCTGAATCTATTTAGACAAAATTAGATGGTTACAATCAATTAAAGATTGTAGAAATACATATGTGCGCATGTTTTCTCATTTAAAAGTTTATTATTATTATTAAATTGATGGTTGAATTTCAACTAACTATGCAATTTTTTCCTTTACAATACGGAAATGTTCTAAGTACTGCATATAGTCACATTTTTTAAGTTTCTTCGAAATACCTTTAATTTTTAGGTAAGTGAATTTTATCAAAAATTTATTATACATTTTCTCAGTTTTAATAGAAATGACTATTCATGTAAGGATGAATGAGACTCCTGTAAGGATGAATGATGTAATGACACTCGTGTACATCAGCATTTGAAATCAATTCAAACTTTTCTTGTTTGATATATCAGAACTGTTCTATCAACAGGCTCCAAGACGAACTTAATAATGAAATCATTATTTTTCACGAGAAACAGAAAAATTAAATAACAAAATATTGAAAACTTAAGCAAACGCAAATACAAAAATCGCAGTTACAATAAACAATGAGGGTTTTCGCGTAGGAGAAATCCACTAGATGGTAAGACGTAGATATGAGGTCTAACTGCTACATGATTGGTGAATTTTGACAAATCTATCAATGTTATGTCGAAAATAACCAATCATGCAGCAGTCGGACCTCACGCCTACGTATTGTCATCTAGCGGATTTTTCATACGCAAAAACCCTCATTGTATAACACGATTGAATTTTATGAATCATAGAAAACAAAAAAAACAATGAAAATGGGTCGTTTTTGATAATATATCGACATTAATAACCCAGAATTTCATTGAAATGTAGCCAAGAACCCAGTATCTATAAACACGTGGAAGAAATGCCAGAAACTGTATATAGCAAATAAAAATTATGTTCAAGCATTTGACATTATTCAATAATTGGGCTTTTAGTTAAATATCTAAATGAAACTTGTATTCCAGTTTGAAATTATCAACAAAGAGATTGAAAATCTAGAAAAATAATACGATAAAAGTTTATCATAATACATATTTGACTAAAATACTCACTGCACTTATTCTCATCGCTGAAATCTCCGCAATTATTTTCACCATTACACAAGAGTGTATCATTAATACAAACACCATTGCCACAGTGAAACCATCCGTTTCCTCTGCAATAATCTTCTTCGTTTTGACAATGCTTGCCCTCATCGCTATTATCGCCGCACTGATCTGTGCCATCACATTTGAATAAGTCCATAATGCATTTACCATTGTTACATTTGAATTCCCCCGCTGCGCAATTGTGATGACATTTATCTGGTTCGTCAGATCCATCATCACAATCTCTGTCACCATCGCAGAAGTATATTTTATTGATGCAAATCCCGTTTGCGCACTGAAATTGATCGATCAAGCATACTGCAGAGCTACATCCTGTAATTAATAGATTAACAATTACAATTTTAAATATGGAACCTATAACTTTTTTCTAAAATGAATTTACAGTACTTTGATATAATAAAAATATAATCCAAAATTGCTAGGGAGTATACAAAACTTTGCTGTGGTTGAGAATTAACGCTTTATAAATTTTGCATTCTGCAGTATATATATATATATATATCTATATATATAAAAATGAATTGCTGTGCGTTAGTCTCGCTAAAACTCGAAAACGGCTGAACGGATTTATCTTATCTTAGTCTTGAAATGTTCGTGGAGTTCCAGGGAAGGTTTAAAAGGTGAGAAAAAATCGAATAATTGCCGGGAAAACTCTGAAAACAGCTCTTTTCTATTTCCCATACAAACGTTTCTAAATAAAATGTGGAGTTAATATGAACTTTATCGGACTGAACGGATTTATCTTATCTTAGTCTTGAAATGTTCGTGGAGTTCCAGGGAAGGTTTAAAAGGCGAGAAAAAATCGAATAATTGCCGGGAACACTCTAAAAACAGCACTTTTCTATTTCCCATACAAACGTTTCTAAATAAAATGTGGAGTCAATTTGAACTTTACTACTATCCGCTAAAGTTCATATTAAATTATTCGCGTGCGCTTTGGAGGATTTGATGTCGCGTTCCGAAACTAAACAGCGAACGTGACAGAATCGGATAGTCACAAAATGTAATAAATCATCAGTAGTACTGATTTTTAATCAATTTTCAAATTTGCGTAACTTTATTTTAGCTAACTTCAGTTGTTACCGTATCAGACAATTTTTTTAAGTTTGATAAATCCTTAAGTTTGGTCACAACTTGAATTTCAGAACGCAACCATAATATTTGACAACCACGGAGCTAACCTCAAAACACGGAAAAAAGTTTTCCTATTAACAAAATTGTGTTACTATCATGGTTGCGATATTTTATGAGTACATCTATGTTTGTAAGTGACGATTACCGCTACGTGCGCGAGAATTTTTTTGCTTTTGTGATGCTTTCTGGTAGTGACATTCCAAGTAGTGTGCTCTTTTTTGTTGATATTTTGGTGATAGTGACACTTTACTGTTAAGTGAGCGCGAATTTTCTTCACTTCAATTTACTATATTACGTTACGATGCCAAGGAGAAGACGACCTGACTTAGTTCGTCGCAGTCAGTCAAATGTACGAAGAGCTACCTCACGTGTTAACCGCACTGATGACCAGAGAGAGACAGATCAAGAAAATAGTCGTATTGCTATGTCAGAATTGCGTTCTTTAGTGAGTGGTAATGAAGTAAATAGGCTCAGATGCACATCAATCACAACAACAGCAAGCACGACTAATGAAATTGAGCGAATCTGCAGACGCAGTGCTTCTGTGATTCTTGAACGAGCTGCATTCCACTATGATCCGGCAATTGATTATTGTGCCGACAAATCGGTAACAATTCACCTCGGATAACCAGTTAGAATTTTTATATCTTTGTTCCTACATATTTATTCTAAGGGGGTAAAAAATTAACTAAATTTTAGCTAACTACAGTTGTTTAATATCTATCAGATTATTTTCATATATATTGATAAATCCTAAGGTTGTTCACAAATTTAAATTCTGAAAGCTACCATAATATTTGACATTTGACAACCAACTAATGTATCGATCTATCCTCTATGACATAGAGTCTATGTCGATCGATACCTCATACAAAGAGTGCATCCTTCTATATTCGTGAGTGGCGATTACCGCTACGTGCGCGAGAACTTTCTTTACTTTGGTGATCTTTTGTGATAGTGACATTTCAAATTATGTGCTCTTTTTTTTTGACCTTTTATGATAGTGACAATTTACCTCAAGTGCGCGAGATCTTTTCTCACTTATATTGTTTACAATTTACAATGCCGGGGAGAAGACGACCTGACAGGTCGTGGCAGTCAATCAAATGTGCAAAGAGCTACCTAAGGATATAATATATTATATAACATTCAGATTGAGTTTCACTGAGTGAAACTTAACATATTAACTAAACGAGTATGTTCTCGGCGGTTATCCCATTATTAAGAGTGATAACTTAAATCAATTTTGAAATGGACGAAATATCAAAATGCATCATTTCTATTTGGAAATTTCTGACTTCAAGTAGAAATTATGCCTTCTGACATTTCAAAATTATTTCAGAAATTGAGGAAGTTCTGATTTAATTTTGAAATAAATTGAAATCAGGAATTTACAATTAGAAATAATTCATATTGATTTTACGTTAATTCAAAAATTAAATCAGAAATTTAGGTATTATTCATCATAAGGGACTAGCCACCTGAAACTTACGTAGAGTTAATAGTATTTCAATTTCAATTTATTATTAATATACTGCAACTCAACGGCTGGATCGACTTGAGTGAATTTTTTTGTATATGCATTAATTCGTTTATCCTGATAGCTTGGAATGAAATGGCAGGACAACGTCTAAGAAAATCCGCTAGTGTTATATAGATATGAACGTGTACGATGTGATGTCTCCATTATCCTTCAAGGGATAAATGTTAGAGAAATATTGAAAGGTTGAAATCGTTGCCTCACTTCGATGGACGTGGTGCGACTGACGAGTTCCTTGCAGAACGAAACATATATGTCTCGCACTTCCATCAGGTGTGGCATCGATTTCAATATTTCTCTAACATTTATCCCTTGAAGGATAATGGAGACATCACATCGTACACGTTCACATATCTAGCTCTGCTATAACATTCTCTTGATTAATTTCAATTTTTCAAATGAATGTTCTAGTGTTCATTTTCTTATATATATATATATATATATATATTTGTGTTTTTAGCAATGACAGGCTATTTTCAATGTTAAAAACTTTATTTTCGTTGACGTTTCTTTATCTATCACAACTTTGTCAAAACTTTTAAAAGTTTTTTTTCAAGTTTTGACAAAGTAGTGATATACAACGAAAATAAAGTTTTTAACATTGAAAAGAGCCTGTTATTGCTAAAAACATTAAAAATAAACTATCTTAAACAGGCAATAAATCAATTATATATATATATATATATATATATATATATATATATATATATATATATATATATATATATATATATATATATATATATATATATATATATATAGAGAGAGAGAGAGAGAGAGAGAAGAACTAATGCGTATTTTAAATTCAATATGTAATAAAAATGTTATGTTAGTCAGCAATAAAATCATCTTTTATACCCTTGATGTAATTTGTATTTGATAAAAAGTATAAACTTCATTTATCTTAATTGTCATTTATAGATAAAATTTTTATACCTTGATCTCTGTGTTCATCGTTATGATCGTCACAATCTGCTTCTCCGTCACAAAGCCAATCCAACGGAATGCAGCGCCCACTACTATTACATCTGAACTCAAATGAATTACACAAACGGGTTTTGCAATGCTCCAATTCATCCGACTGATCCCTACAATCTGGTCGCCCATCGCATTGCCAAGACCTAGGAATACATTCGCCGCTTTCACACCGAAATTGATTCGATCTGCACTGCAATTCTGAAAAAAATACATTCTATTTAAGAATGAATATCAGGTATCAAATAACCCTAATAACGCGACGTTTACAATTCACTGTTTTATGCAGCTAACTATGAACACAGACATAACAGTACGTATACTCGCTGCTTTGAATAATGGTCTCAATAAAATTTAATAAAAAGAACACTTGGCTTAGTTTCACAGTACATATTTTTTTACATATTTACTTGCTAAAGCTATATCAGCATTGCTATTCATTACAGAATTACAGTCAACACTTCTCAATAAAATATTCGAGTATTAAAACATTTTGATCATCGATTTTGTGTTCCATCAATAATGAGTTTATTACAAAGTTGTAAGTTTTTCCTTAAATATGCACGAGTCAAAATTTCCAGAAAGAGGTCTATGTATAGCGATCACTATGAGGCTAAAATCTTAAATTCTTAAAAATATTCAACTGATCAGATACTTAATAGCATTGCCAAAATTCTCATTAAGAGATCTACAGAAGGAATCAGCTATGTAATCTATTTCTGATCATATGATATTGGATATAGTATTACTGATTTCAGTATTGGCCACGATGTTATCGATATCGAAGAAAACCCGAGTGAATAACGCAAATTGAGATAATTTAGCCAAATTAAGATGTCTGGTATGTCTATTGATAAAAATTGATAAGCACTTGACTGCTAATCACAGGATGACTCACTGAAAAAAATGTAAAAAATAAATAAAAGAGAGGAACTATATGTTCAGATAGAGAAATATCACAGCACTAGCTTCAAAGATGAATATGAGACAATGAAAAAGGAAATTGGAAGAATGATTCAATTCAACAACAAAATAGCCAGTAAGAATAACAATTTGAGGCATATATTTTATGTATTAATTGTTAATGTGTTTGGATGTGTTATTGATAATTCAAAGCAATATAAGGGCAATCTGAAGATCCTAATATACAAATTAAATGGCGACTATGATCATTTGTTTATCCTTCTGTCAGTTGGAGAAAATGCAGTGAGACTCATTTGGAGTATATGGGGATAGCGTAAAATAAGTGAAAGAAAATTTTTTTCGCAATACCCCTTATAACAAGCACAAATTGTTTATAAAAAATAATTTCAGTTAGAAAAAAAAATTCTTGAGGAATTTTCAAATTCTGTTTTGATATGTTCGTTTGAAAATAAAAAATATAGGAGGTACATCATTTTAGTAGGTTTAATACCCAGGCATACGTATGTGAATTATTTTTTTCGAAAAATCAAAAAAATATAATTGGGGATTTTCAAGATTTATTCTTTGTCATAAAAAAATTTTTTATTTGGCAGGTGACCGAAAATGTTGCACATAAATGCGAATGACCAGGGCTATAGCCTAAGTATAAGTGCGAGAGTGAGTGTATATCCGCAAAACTCTCGCTCGTAAGACACTGTGCTGTCATTGTCTCTAGCAAGATCTATAACTCAAGAAGTTTAAAAGTTTAAAGCAAGTATACTATCGTATTTTTCATTTTTAAATATCTAGTTAACATGTATTTTAAAAACAAAAAATGTCCATATAAGTCGTAAAAAACCTAAGTAGATTCTAGATGACAAATAATGTTATGTATAAATTTTGATGGGCCACAAATATATTCTTTTGGTTTTGTGAGAAGACGTTTTTTGCAAACGTCTGGCTGGATATTTTTTTTTCATATTGGGCAAAGAGCCCAAATGGCCTTGACTTGGGTCATTAGCCAACTTAGCTGACTTTGATTTCTTCTTTTATATGTTGGAAAGAAATTGTAAAATTCGAAGTGTATATTCCCCTTGTTGTGTACACCACAAGGGGAATATACAATAGGACACATTACGCCGAAGGGCTTGTCACGGCGATTCTTCAGACATTCTGAACTTCAGACATATACATCTTTAGGTCACGGAAAGAAAGGTTTTTATACACGTGGATATATTAAACACAGGAAACAACGTTGCTCATATATCTTGACACCAGCAGAAATGAAAAAATCGAATATCACTTCATGAATAGTCAGGTTATTAATAGACAGGAGAAGGCATAAATTGTAATTCGCTGATTACACTGTACGACGTTATTAAATTTCGAAAACAGAACGTTTCTCTGATGTAAATTGCTACAGACTAAAAATAGATGATCAAGTGTACCTATTTCACCACACTCTTATATAGGCGAATCCTTCATTTCAAATTTATTGAAGTAAAAGGGGCATAGAGCGTGACCGGTCCTCATCCGAGAAATGACGCTAATTAATTTTTTTGATTTACAAGTCTTTGGAACCAAGGAGTAGTAGCTGGAATTGGTTGATGAGATTTGTAATGTGCCCGTTTTGTACTTTTCTGGTATTCAGACGTCCATGGCCTACGCACTTCCTCTTTGAACATCAAGTAGAAATTGGAATAATGGCATTTATTTATTTGTTCATTCAATAATGCCTTTTTTGCTGCTAGGTCAACCTTTTTATTGGCCGATACACCAACATGAGGTTTAAACCCACATAAAGAAAACTTCTACTTGACTTTGTTTTAAATAATTTAGAATGTTAGATTATTTTTATGTATTTTAGTGATATATTTCTAAGAAAAGAAAGCAGTTCTACATTAGCTATCAGATTGTTATATGGGGGAGTTATAACCTTTATATCTGTTTGTAAGATACTATAATCCATACTGAATATTGGGAGTTTAGTATCTATATAAATTTCTTCTTTATGATCTACTGGATCTTTTTTCACTATCCAAAATTTGTGAGTGAGTGATAGCATGAATAAATTATGAAGATCCTCAACCAAACTACTTGAAACAGCCATTCTTTTAATGAGCAATTTGCCCCTTAATAACATTTGGCGTAGATGTAAGGGAAGTTCACCATATTCTGAATAGACAGAATCTGAAGGGGTACTATGGTACTATTGACAAGTCCGACGCATAATTTGATGGCTTTTCTATGAGAAATATCCAATCCTGTTAAAATAGAGTTACAAGCACTGACATAAAAGAATCCATAATCCAAGACAGATCTAAGATAGCTTTTATAGAATAATAAAGCTGTATTTTGGTCAGCTCCCCAATTTCTATGGCAAACGAATCTAAGTATTTGAAGTCTACTTTCCGTCCTATGTTTCAGCAGTGAAATGTGCTGAAACATGTCTTAATGGAATATTTCCGATTGTCAAATTGGGAAATGTCATTCTTTTATTAGTAAAAGTGCATAAGACCGATTTCGATTCAGATAAACAATGACCGTGAGAGAGAAGGAAGGTGGTGAAATGTCCCCACTGACTGGTCGAGATTATTTTGACATTCAGACAGACATTATCCGCTGGTATATATAGTGATGTCATCAGCATATTGAATATGAGGACTATTTAATATTTTGTCCAAACAATGATTTATATATAAATTGTAGATAATAGTTGCAAATCTAGGGCTGAGGCCAATTTCAAAAAGTTCCTGTTCCAAGATATTTAAACTTTTATAATCATAAGCACATATCTGCGAATAAAGGCATCAGAAGATTTATTTGTGAAAATATCGTTAACTATTTTGCCGATGCGAAATTTTCTGAAATCAAATTGCGACCTAGGAAATTTTCCCGAGGATTCCAAAGACATACCGAAGACATACTTTGCTATTAGTGGAGGAACGATTCCCTTCACTCTCCGTAGCTTAGTCGGTAGAACACCCGACTATGATGCGGTAGAACTCGGGTTCGAGCCCCGCTGAAGGCATGGGTGTTTGTGTTTGTCTATGATTTGAGAAACTTAAATAATGGTATATGCTGGGTAATGTACATTGTTTACAAGCCCATTGGCCGTTCGAAAAAAAATTCCCTTCACAATGTATACAAAAAATGTTTTCGGACTTACATTAATTTACGATTTAAATCTAAGGCAATTACGACATTGGACTACTCTTTGTATGAACGGAAAAACTTCTATTACACAATTGAAAATAGCGACTTTATCTGGTAATAATTGTCCATTAAATGAACTCAGAATACTAGGTGTAAGAATGAATTTCAAAGATCCATCATCGTTTAAAATTCTGATTATCGTTTGACATCTAGGATCTTGAAAGCCACCTCCCCCCTTGAATACAATTCATTAGTTCGCTGTTGGATATGTCTAAATTTACAGATCTAAAAACTCCCAGCCTTCTGATGAGATATTGTGGAATATATGCTTCTAGTTTATTTATTATCAAAAGATCTGATGAGAGAAACTTGTTTGCGCTTAAAAATGTACGGAAATTAATTTTGATTCTATTTTTAAAATTTTTTTCAATAGATAGAATATTATTCGAAATGGAAATATCGCTTCTAAATATAAGATTGCCACTGACATTGGATGAAGATATCCAGTTTTTTTATCGGTACTCTCAACATAAACAATAAAATGTCCGATATCTGATAAATCGAACCTGTTCGATACTTTTTTGGAGGTGCATTGTTTTCTTCGTTTACATTACCTTGATGTGGTAAATTCGAATTCTCAGAGTGAATAACTTGAACTGACGACGATGTATTATTATTATTTTGGAACAAACTCACCCGATGCACGACTTTCTGTAACATTATTAGGTTGAGGATTTTGAGACTCAGGAATGTCCATTATTTCTCCACCCTCTTTGTAGGTGGGTCTGTGATTGGATTAATTGATAATAAATAATCACTTTTATAGTACGCTGAAATTTACGTAAATTTCTTTGACATCTAACAAAATTTAATTAACCGCACGTGTGCACTGTTTGCAATCTGTACAACTGTGGCTGGATATTAAACCCACTAAAATTAGCTCTGGATTATTTTCTATTATCTAATATATTCAATTCGAACATAAAAAAATTTCAAAATGCGACAAGAATATTTGTTTCATCTTCTAATAAAAATTTCGAAAATATATAGCTTGGAAAGTATGCACACTTTGTGCATATTTTCGCGTCGATACGACGCGACGCGTTTATTTAGCTTGCATTTAGATACAACAGGAAAGGTATTTAGATAATTCTCGAGGTGCCTCAAATACCTACTCAAAAATTTCACTTAGCTTTTAGACTTGACTAAAGTGCAATATATAGAAGAAATGTATTATTTTATAGTGAAAATTGAGAATTGAAGTCACCTCTAAAAGTTTTTGAACTCGACTGGGATTCGAACCGAGGTCTTCAGGCTTACGAATTCTCACTATCAAATAATACATTTCTTCATATACCCACGTAGTAGGTTAACACGAAAAAATTTCTGTACTATATATATATATATATATATATATATATATATATATATATATATATATATATATATATATATATATATATATATATATATATATATATATATATATATATATATATATATATATATATATATATAAATTTACAGACTATTAAGTAAACACGTGGGAAAGAGTATTCTCACATCCTACCATTGGCAACAAATATATAGATAATAAGAGTATTTGAAGAGTCAAAGGCTTAAATGAACTATTATAAATTTGAAGGTATCAAGAAATATACAAACATTTAACAGGAAGACAAAAGAATATCCCATGTCTCATTCAAGCAAATTGTCTATTTGCTTGTAATGATCCCATGGGTTTCTGGATTAGGTGTAAATAAATTTTGAAGTAAAATCAACTTTTAATTTACCTACTTGTAATCTATAGAGTGTAAGTAGATACTCACTGCAATTATATTCATCACTGTGATCTTCACATTCAAATTCGCCATTACATTCCCAAGATTTGGGAATACATGAAGAATCCCCACAAGTGAATTGATCTGAGGTACAAACACCACCTGGAATACAATGGCAAAAATTGTTTACAATTATAGAAGTTAATCTACAAAACATTTACAATTTTCCTCGTCCGAACTTGCACCATTATGTCTAAAGGCATCATCACAGTCATTTTTACGATCGCACCTTCTTTCGCTAGGAATGCAAGTGCCATTACGACATCTAAACTGATTACTTTTGCAGTTCCCTTTAGTGCAATTTTGTTCATCCCAATTGTCCCAACAATCATTTTCATTATCACATAGCCAATCTTTAGGAATACATGCAGTTGTATTTGGGCACTTGATCATATTTTTATCGTGACAACCAATATTATCTGAAAATTAATGAGACAATGTCAAAGATTATTCGATAATACAAATATGCTCATCAATTGATATATTTAACACACATATATATATATATATATATATATAAAAAAAAATTTTGATGTTTATATATATATATATATATATAAACATCAAAATTGTATTGTCTTAATTAATATTGAAGAAAATATACAGTCCAAAGAGTCTCTTATATTTGAATTAACTCCTGATAAAAAACAAACTACGTCATTATGTTAATTTACATAGCTTCAATAGTTTTGTCATACCACATCATAGATCATCCAAATTTAAAAGAAGTTTCACTAATAAGGCTGTTAAGATTCTTAATGATAATCTGGATATTTTCAATAACTAATATTTATTAATACATTTATAAAATACTTAAAAGAAAAATTTCTGAATTGTCAGATGAATTATATATGATTGTATTTTTTTATGATAGTGGTAGCATAGGTTTAGCTGAACTTGCATTATTTGTACTATTACTGATTATTATTTTGTAAGATTTATCAGAAACAATGAAGATTATTATTATTAATTCTGTTTCAATAATTTGATATTTACCACAACCCATTTCATCACTTGCATCACGACAATCCACATCTCGGTCACACCTGAATTTAATGCTTATACATTCACCATTTTTGCACTTAAAATGAGTGTCAGAAAGACAGCTACAATTGTACTCATCACTGGAATCCCCACAATCATCAATGCCATTACATACAGAGTTTTGCAATACACATCTTTTATTGTTGCAACTATACCATCCTGCAGGACAAGTTCTTATGCTACAGTAACCTGGTTCTTCATCTGAACTATCCGAGCAATGAGGGATACCATCGCATGTTAGGTTTAACGGAATTTTGAAGCCGTTGGAACAATAAAACAGGTCACTCAATGGTTCATCAGGTAATTTCTTGTAACACCTTTTACCATCCTCGGCAAGAATGTAACCATCTTTACATGCACATTGCAATTCACCAACAGGTGATAATTTACACGTTTCTTCACAACCACCATTCATAACTGAACAAGGGTTCATAAAACACCGTTCCACATCATCGGCTATGGCAACAATTCCCATTGGTCTCGCTACTTCTCTCCTTAAAGAAACAACATTTTGCCCAGTTAATTTGTCAGCTCTCAATACAGCATGAAGAATCCAATCAGTCCAATAAATGTAATTACCGTAGACGGCTAAAGCGAAAGGATGTTGGGGGCTCACTTGGGCTATTACAACTCGATCAGATCCATCATATTCGCATCTCTCTATTTTATCTATTCTGGCATCACCCCAATACAATTTTTGAGCTGCGTGATCCAAAGTGATGGCATTAGGCATTCTAATATCAGTGGTAATAATAGACGTTTTTCCAAACCCTGATAAGTAAGCTCTTTCAATACTAGGTGTTTGATAATTCCAGTTTGTCCAGAAAATCCTACCTCCACAACTATCAATACTTATCCCCCGAGGCTTGTCATGACTGCGTAAACGAAATATCGTTTCAACAGAGCTTGTTGTGTTGGTCATCTGATTTGTAAGGTTAACACGCCTTATTGTAGCGTCATTATTGCAAGTCCAATAAAGAGCTTCGTGAACTTTTTCATAAGCTAACCCCTCAACTGATCCTTGTCCTGTGAAATAGTAAGTATGAAATAATTATTTAATAGTGTTGGCGTTTACTTGATGTAAATTCATTATAATTGAATATAAACTTAAATTCAAACACTTGAACTTATGATTTGCACTTTATTGACTACAAAACATAACGCCTTTCGTCGTTACAAACGACTTCTTCAGATGCTTACAGAAAAATGATTCTGTAAGCATATGAAGCATTATTGTGTAAGCATCTCAAGAAGTCGTTGTAACGACGAAACGCGTCATGCTATGTAGTCTATAAAGTGTAAATCAGAAGTTCAAGTGTTTGAATTTAACTTTATATTCAATTATGAAATAATTGTCAGATGTACAGAACTATAAAAACTAAGTATTCTATTTTATGATTAATAATGAATAATAACATTTATTCATGATATACCAACATTTTCGAATTTCAACATGCCCATATTTTGAATATCAAGATATCAACAAATAAACATTGGTTTCCCACAAAATTATACTACTTGAGTTTATGACAGTACATAGTCATTCCATAGTACTTAGGCGAAATTCCACTAAAATAAACATTTAAGAGGATTTTAACCAAGTGTTCTTAGTTATATGAAGCAAGTAATATTAAGATAGAGAAAGGCCAAATACTTCTTTTAAAGTTATTATCTAGAATTCATCGTAATCCGTTAGTTGCCTTCTGCAAGTAACTAAAATAACTTTCAAATTCTCAGTTTCTCAAACTATTTTTAAGCAAGAAAAGTTTAGAAGCTGAGCACATGTACATGTTGAGGTACATGTATGAAAAAATACCCATACTTTCCGAAATATTATTTCACCAAACCGGATATTCTTCAAAATAGTCTTATAATATATTGAGTATATCGAACATGTCTAATAAAATCGAAAATGTTAACATTTTTGCTAGAGCTACAAGAAAATTCCTGATGAAACTTAATAGTGAGGTGTTACAAAAAACTTAATAGTGACGTACTTCGATGCAGAGTTTGAGTTTTGTATTTTCCTTATTCATGCCACTGAGAATTCCCAATAAGTTCAAATAAGAAATTGAAAAAAAATTATTAATTTAATGAAATACGTACTTTCAACTAATATTTTATGGTCACTTCCATTGAAGAAGACTGTATTGATTGAACCCTTTTGTATATCAGAGTAAAAAAGTCTGTGATATTTATAAGCGAAAGCTAATCCTATAGCATTTCTTAAGTGTGTGTTGTTTTTAATAGTCTGATGTGGAGAGTTGTGTATGTTTTCATCATCTGTAACATGCACTGAATCTATGCTCATAACTCTTGAATACATGATGAAACTATCAAAATCTGAAAAAAAGTTTTTCCGTGAAATTTTTAATTAATAGTAAACATGATAAGCTAATTTTACCTTTGCATGTTTTACCGTCACTGTTCAATTTTCCGTGAGAGCAAACACAAACAGGGAAGCTACCATTAAATAGACAAAGTTGCTGACAGCCACCGTTATTTACAGCACATAAGTTTGTTCCTTTCTGCGTTCTTTTTGAGAAAATTTTTATATCTTTCAAGGAATCGCCCAAGTCTTTGAAGAGTACTTTATAATTTGTCAGATTATGAGTAGGGGCTTGTTTTATACTTCCTCTCTGATGTGTGCTGAAATGAAAAAATTTTTTCTTTGATAATAAATTATCAATATTTTTAGCTAAACTTTGCTCTGAATGTTGCTATATATTAGAAGGTATATATAATCATGATATGGTATATGGTATGGTATATTGATAATCACAACATAAAATGGAAAGAATAGAATTTACGGAACTATAAGACATATATTTGTAATCGAAAGAATGTCCCAGAACTGGGATAAGGCAGTAATAGAACCGATGTATGAAAAATGAGATATCACAATCAATTGTAACAACTAGTGAACGGACAGGTTGCATATTTCGCCCAGATCTATATTGAATACCGATTTGTATGTATAGGGGTTTTTGGTCTTTTATGACGTATTAGTTGCAAGGGCATTTAGGTTACAGTATCCGCAAGTAAGCGTGAACCTCCAAGCTTCCAACCAACGCTAGCATTGTTCCCAAAAACAGATTATGTAACTCAAGTAGCCTTACGCATTTAGTAGCATGTATATATTTTAGGAGAGTATCATTGTGGTTTCAGGTAATCCGGGCTGATCAGATTTTCATGCTTCAAACACACTGCTATGAATATGAAATACCGGCATATTCATTGATTTCAGGTTCGCTTATAATGAAATAAAAAACAGGAAATTAATAAGAATTTTAAGAAATCTTGCAATCTCAATGAAGCTCTGTAACCTAACTGAAATGATATTTGAGCAGATAAGAAAAGCTATTAAAGTAGACGGAGAGGATGCAGAGGAATACAATATATCGAACAAAAACACTTGGCTTGGTTTTACAGAAATTATATTAATAGCTGGACAATTGTTTCGGGGTGTTACAACAATTTCAAAAGCTAAACTGAGTAAACGGGGTTTTTTGTTTTTATTAGGAGATTTAAATCATTAAATTTTTAGTGCAACCAAATCGGACAAAAATAATCTAGGCTCTCTCCGATATAGATTACGGTGCGAACACGTATCCAATGCCACGGAAACTAAAACACACAAAGCATTTCGCTTTTCGACCGCAAGATTCTATAAACATTGTCCAAATTAAGATTGTCATGAATCGTTATGGACTAGTAACGAAACAAAAAGTGAAGGCTTAGACTAGTAACGAAACAAAAAGTGATGCAGCCTTACATTTCAACAAGAAACCTATGAAGAGACTGGTATTAATTTAATAAGTAGCATTATTGATCTAAATGCAAAAGTCAAGCCATCCACAGAAGTATTAGTCGATAAACAAGTTATGAAGAAAAGTGTTCCGACTGATTAAAGTGTAGAAATACGTAATATGAATAAATGTTATAACCGAAGAATTGGCTATAATCAAGCAACTTTTAAAAGCTATTGCTTTTTGATATTAATAAATTATATCAAAATATGTTGTGTTCATTTTAATGAATAATTAAACTGACTATTGAACTATTAAAAAGGACAAGAAAGTAAACAAATCTGATTTAAATCAAATAAATCCGATTCAAATAAAATTAATCTGATTATGATTTTTATAAAAACATAAATTTTATCAACTCTGTTATTTTACTTCAAGTTGAAATTTTATAATGTAAGGCATAAATATAACATGAACAATTATTAAATATTTCAATTTCCACCTTTAGCGGCTACTTACGTGTCAATCCAATAGATTTTAGAGTCAAATACAACAAGTCCTACAGGATTTTCAATCGAAGAATTCAGGATAATTTCATGTTGACTTCCGTTATATCTTATTCTTTCAATAGTGTCAGTAACAGTATCACAGAAATAGATAAATTCATTTTCGGTATCCAATGAAATATCGGAAATTGCTGAAGTATTAGGTAGCAGCAATTTACGACTGTGACCAGTAAGATCTGTGATTTCTAATTTTGTTCCATTAGACCAAACTAATATACCTTTTACAGGATCAACTGCAATAGAAGAGGGTTTTCCAACATCTTTGGACAACAAAACGTGTTGATTATTTCCGTCTAATCTGGAAACAACAATAACTCCTCTTTTTGAATCACCCCAATATATATTTTCAGCTATCCAATCAACGGTAACACATGTCAGCCAGTCAATAGCAACGTTATCCATTATTTCCGGTTGTTCTATAACGTAAGCTCTATTTGTTCCGTCGCGCATGATTTTAGTGACAGAGCCGTGATCACTATCGGCCCAGATGATAAGATCTTTACTAGCTATAAAATCAATTGTATTTGCCATAGAAACTTTTGATATTGGACCAAGAACATGAGTTTCATTACTGTCATCTAAAGGAACACCTTTCAACTCCCAACCAATGGAATAAAACAAAAATTCTTCTACACCAATACAGTTTCTAGGATTATTTGGATCAGTTTTAAATCCAGTGGCGCATTTGCAACTGTAAGTTGAAAAACTACTAGGCAAACATAAATGCTGGCAGTATCCTTTATTTTTTCCACATGGATGAGTACCTTTTTGCTGTGTTGGATCATATATACGCAAGGAGAAGACGTCTCCAGTACCATTACGTAAAATAATGTCGTCAGCACCAGTTATTTTATTAGCTCTGTGAATTGATTGTTCATCATCATCAGCATAGTATATGTAATCTTCGTAAACTGTGGCGGCTGATATGGACAGGTTTGGAAGCATATTTAACTTTCTGTGAGTTCCATTTGTAACACTATAGTTAGCGTAATGTATTTGAAAATCATCTATCCAATATATTGTTTTTGTTGATTCATCAATAGTAAGAGATTTAACCAAACCGTTAGCAATATACGTGACAATTTTTCTATCGGTACCATCCATAGCACTACTCTCAATTTTCTTTTGATTATGTTCCTGCGATACCCAATACAATCTACCTTCTGATGGATGAACAGCAACAGATAGAGCATTAGTTTGAATAAGATTCGTTGAATATTCTCCTTCTAAATTACACACCAATATACCAGTAGAAGATGATACAAACATGATATTTGATAACCAATCCACTGCAAGGCCAGTTGGATGTTGCAGACCTGTATCTATCAATGTAATACTAGGTCCTAATGTTAAACCAGAACGTTTTATTTCGCTCATTTGACTATCGGCCCAATATAATGTACTGGTGTTTGCTAGATATTCTATCTGAATTGGACTATGAACTAATGGAGTGCTAATTGTTGGTATCGTGTGGTAATATGGTTGTGTTATATCTACTCCTCGGATTTCTCCTGATCTACCAATCAACAATACTTTTTCATTAACTGAAAAAATGATTTCATTAACAATGCAAAGATTTATGAATTTTTTGAAACATATTAATATGTTTATATGGAATAAACAGTTTCAACTGAAGACTGCATACAAAACTGTTATGCTATTTTATCATTTTATTCATGTATGCACGTAAAAAAATTAATGCCAATTGACTTGCCTTTTAATGTAAAAGATTTTTTTATTTCGGAAGTACAGGTTTCGAAATAATTTTTAGGTCACCTCATTGGCTATACATAGATGACTGACAATAATAAATAATGTTTAATGATTTTTGATAAAAACATTTGTACTTCCTCTGCTAGCCTAAAGAGAGGAAAACTAAGGTTCAAACAAATCTCAAACAAGTTTGTGAAACAATATAAATACGAATAAAAAATTATTTTGCACCGATTTGAATTTTTTGCAATCCTGAAATTCACATGTTGGCTCAGCTATTGTGTTGAAACATTCGAAATTTAAAATGATTTACTCAATATGAGGCGTGATGGTTAAGAACTATGCCAGTGATAATATCTAAGTGTGGCTGAAAACAAAATGGTGTTCATAAATGACACCAACTAGTTTGATTAACAAAATAGGATCAAGAAGAATATTATTTACCAGGAAAACTAAATCAAAATTAGCTTTATTTCTAAACATCATCACATGCTTACACTTGGAAAATATCAGACTAAGTTCATTCATATTTCAAGATTACTACTCAATTAGTGAATATGTAACTCTTAGAATTACATTAAAAAATAAAGAAAAATAGAGTAAATTCTTACCTATACAAGTTCTGTTGTCTGTATTCAGTTTCATCACATGAGGGCAATCACATCTGTATGTATAATTAGTATGTAAAAGGCATAGATGTGAACAACCTCCATTGTCTTTTCCACAAGGATTGGGTGCATCCACGGGTTGCCTACTTGGATGCATTATTTGAATATCAAATGGTTGAGTTAAGGTCCTCTGTATTACCGAAACATTTCCACCATTCCATTTATTTGCTCTTACAATGCTGTTAGTTCTCCAATCTGTCCAGTAAACATAATTTTCGAATAATGATATGGCAAAAGGGTGAGCTAGCATTTCGTGATTTTTCAATACTTCGTGATGATTTCTGCCATCATAATCCGTAGTGTGAATTGAATCTGATTTAGCATCCACCCAATATATTCGTCTAAGATCATAGTCTAAAGTAAGTCCATTAGGCCATCCACCATTATTTATTTGATTAACATTTATAACGAGCTTGCGATCTAGACCAGCCAAAGAGCATCGTTCTATTCTTGGAGAAGAATTATCCCAATCAGTCCAAAATAAATAGCCATCTCTAGAATCGACAGCAATTGCTCTAGGACTTTCCATATCACCAGCAATTAAAGTTCTGCGGTAACTGCCGTTTATTTTTGCTACTTCGATTTGATCTAAATTGCTTTCTACCCAATAGAGGTTTTGACCAATCCAATCTACTGCTAATCCCTCCGCTGTTGAAAGTCCATTTTGAACTACAATTTCGATATTGCTAAGGGATCCTCCAACAACCGTTCCCCTATATATTTTATCATCAATGACATCTGTCCAAAATATCTATAAAATATCAATTAAGTTAATCAACAAAATATCTATAAAATAACAATTAAGTTCATCAAAACATATGTAAGAGTTAGACGAAAGTCCAGCAATATATTTTTCTTATTACTAGATTTTATTATCAGTATTTTATCATTATATTATTTAATAGTGTTGGCGTTTACTTGATGTAAATCCATTATAATTGAATATAACTTAAATTCAAGTTCAAGTGTTTGAATTTAAGTTATATTCTATTATTATATTAATTGACTAATTAATGTTATAGAACATTAATTAGTCAATTAATATAATTATATAATACTGATAACAAAATCTAAGAAAAATATATAGCTAATAAAAAATAAGCTATAGAATTTAGATAATTATAATGAATCTACACTTGATTCAAAATATTTATTGCTTCTAATATTTATGGAGGATACAAATAATTTAGGATATTCTATTGCTTTCAGTACATATATTATCATTTTGAATAGATAAACGACTTATTCTTGCAAATTTTCTAATATTTTTTAAAACATATTAAATACGTTTATTATATATATAAAATAAACTTTATACAACAATGGAGTTACGAAAGATTAATAACAATACACTCGCCTATAGTGAGAGGCCCGCTTAAATTGTCCAAACAAGATGTGAATAAGGCAAGCCTTTCAAACGAACTTGAATATCAAAAATTAACAGTATTTCTTAAACAAAACCATATTATTAACAATATGGAAACATTAAAATGTATAAAAATCAATTGAACCGTAATTTTCTAAAAATAATTCATGCACCTGAGATCTACCAATGAACTGTAAATAATATTTTATTTTGCTTTTAGTTTTTTTTGCTTATTGAGTTTTTATTTCTAAAGTAAAGCTTATACATTTCTAGTAACGAGTAATAAAATATGGCGCTCAAATAATTGATATGTCGTTGTGTTATGGCCTTTTTGAAAATTGTAATTCAAGACGCTGCTTTGATTGATTATATATCGTGAGGAATACTTGCGTTTGAGAATTATGAGTATTTTCTTATGTTAGTAGGTATATAGTATATACCGTAGTATATACCCGTTATATACTACGAGAGAGTACATATAAAGTTGTCTAACATCCAGAATTCCAAATTCTTGAAACAATAAATTTTAAGGGTACTGCGAACTTTTATTATGTATATATAATCCTAAGCATTCTCTACCGGACAATTTTTAATTTTTCAAGTGATTTTTCGTTGCTGCACCCCATCCGAGAATGCAGCATTGTTATCTACTTTGGACAAGAGCAACGATATGGACGAATTTATTTAAAATATGCGAATTTATGCAGGAATAATCTTAATCGGTGACTAATCAGTCACAGTAATAATGATTTGCTCATCCCGCCGCAAATGAAAATCAATCATGAAAAACAGGATTCATAAAATCTATAATACTTTACAATCAACAAAAAATAGATCCAATGAAAATAATTACATTCCGCTACCTTATATTCCAAGACTAAGTACAAACATTGTGAAAATATTAAAACTAATATACCTTGCAATAATTGCAGTAAACGTTATATAGGTCAAAGATCGCCAAATCTTGAAGAACGAATTGAAGCATTCAAATATGCGATACCCGAATAACAGCCCTACATAAACATAAAATAACTGAAAAACATGATTTAAATTACTCGTACAACACAAAGATTTCTATTTTTTTATTTGAATCACCTAGCTTAACATGAGTTTTTCAGAGATTTCCTCAGGGTGAAGGAGACTAATAAATTTCCGATGCGAATACTGAGCCAGAAAGATTCATTTGAATAGCAAGGGAAAAAGCAAAGTTGATTTTAGAAAAAAAAATGAGTATCACGTTTTTATATCCAATAATAACTTATAAAATTCAATTATTCATTGCTTTGACAAAGTTGTGATATTCAACAACAATAAAAACGTTTGCATTACAAATAGCCTGTTTGTTGAAAACATACATATATATATATATATATATATATATATATATATATATATATATATATATATATATATATATATATATATATATATATATATATATATATATATATATATATATATATATATATATATATATATATATATATATATATATATATATATATATATATATATATATATATATATATATATATATATATATATATATATATATATATATATATATATATATATATATATATATATATATATATATATATATATATATATATATATATATATATATATATATATATATATATATATATATATATATATATATATATATATATATATATATATATATATATATATATATATATATATATATATATATATAATGAAAATTCAGGAAAGCGTACTGTCAAGAAATTAAAAACTCTTATGTTATCGTTAACTCAATATTTCGTTACGTAATTGTACTCGCTAAAATATAATAAATCACATCACTTACAATTTCTGGAGAGTTAACAAAATAAAACAGAGGTCTATAATCTCTAAAAATTAAAACACAAACACACCATTCAATGGATGCCATGCGACTGAGCTGGGATAGCTATGAATGGTAAGTCGTGAGTCTTAATCTTTGGTTTGTTACAAGCAGTTTATCGGCATGGGTGTATGCGTTTGTCTATGGTTTAAGTAGTTTAATAATGATAATTGTTTAATAATGTACATTGATTACAAGCCCATTGGCCGTGCAGAACCGCTTTTAAACTGTGGGTCTATTGAATTAAAAAAAAATACACTATTCATCTTTGAATATCACACATTTCCGAGAATGGTCTTGTTTTATAATTGTGTATTTATTTAATCAAACGGACATGCTATTTCACAGTCTGTGAAACTATGATACCACAAAGTATTGTTGTGGTGGTTAATAATTTTCACCTTTGAAAAGTCCATTATATGATCTGTACTTTTTTGATGTTGTACAACCACACATGAATTTTTACCCAAGCGGCACTCACTTTTATACTGGGTTATACGTTTTTTAAGCCATTGTTTTATCTATTTTGAAAAATCATTGGGAGATTGTCTATATATTGAGTCACTGAGAAGATAAGCGTTTTCAATTTTCCGACAGACCGCTTTCCTGGAATTTCCATTTTATTTAAATTATAGGATAGTCGTTTACAACATTCCTCATAAAATAATAATAAATATAATAATAATAAAATAGAATAGTTAACTTACCATATCCAAATCTTTGGTGTGTAAAAAATCCAATGCAATAGTATTTTTCAAACTAGCTATCAATGATTTCAATGCAAAATTATGTAAGTCCACACCTCGTAATTCATGTCTGTTACTAAAAATAACATAAGGAACACTGTCTTCCAAACTTTTACATGTAAAACCATCATCTTTCAGACTATAACCATGAGAACATGCACATTTATATTTCGATCCTTTAGGTATACATTTCTGGGAGCACACACCCCACGCATCACACGGATGAGTATCCAAGCATGTTTTTTTATCAGCTTGTAAATGTAAATGAGGAGGGCATGTACATATTAATCCCTCAGGTGCGTTATGGCACTCATGAGAACATTCGTAACTGTGAAAACATAATTTTTCAACACATCTAAAACCCTCATCTGAGAGATCAATGCAATGGATAATATCATCACACAACTGGTCAACAGAAAGACATCTGGTATTGTTATCACACATTCTGGACGGATATTCACACTTTGACGTATTTGTCAATGGTTTAATAACAGTGACATTTTTAACTTTATCTGGCAAACAATCTTTTTCATCTGACTCATCTTGACAATCGACATCACTATCACAAACATATTCCTTTGGAATACATTCACCACTGGTTCTACAACTGAATTCTTCTTCCTCGCAAATTTCTTCATATCCACAACTCGATTCATCAGAACCATCTGGACAGTCTGTGACATTATCACAAACTTTAATCAAGGACAAGCATGAATTAAGAGGACTACAATATGTTTGAATTTGAGGGTTACATGTGGCACATTCTATTTCGTCAGAACCATCTGTACAATCCGGTATACCATTGCAATATGAATCTATAGGAATGCACTTGTTGTTTTTGCAAGTGAATTCTGTTTTTTCACACTCCCTTGTTTTGCATTCTTCTTCGTCACTCTTATCATCTATGCCACAATCGTACTGAGAGTCACATTTCCATATTTGTGGAATGCATCTATTAGACAGTTTACATTTAAACTGTACAGCAGAACATTGTTTTGCGCACATATCTGGATGCTCATCCATTCCATTACTACAGTCCTTTTCTCCATCACACACCCATTCTTTCATTATACAAATATTATCGCATTTTAATTGGTTTGGGTTGCATGTTACATTCATGCATGGACCTAACGGAATTATGGCTTCATCAGTTCCATCAGGACAATTAACTTTTCCATCACACTGATAACTAGCAGGTATACATGTTAAATCAATGATGCACTGAAAATGGTCAGAGGAACACATATGAGTTTGTAATCGAGTAAAATTCTCAATTTTATTGCACATATTATGAGAATATTCATAACCATCTCTGCAACTACACAATGCTCCTAATGGAGTTGAAAGACATAATTCAGGACATATATTATTTATACCTGAACAACCATTTTCACCTTTCTGTAATCTAGAATCATATACTTTGAGATCTCTTATCAGCGAATTTCCTTTATTTAATTCTTTCAGTGTACCATTACTATACGACATCACCGTCCCTTTATTCAAATTGGCAAAAAATAAAACACCACCAATTCCTGCAGACAAACCTAATGGATGTTCCATTCCAGATTCAAGTATAATTCTTCTATTCTTTCCATCCAACTCAATGCTTTCAATTCTATTGTAATTTTGATCACACCAGTACAGCAACTGATCTTGAAGATCTAAAGTCAAACCACTTGGCTTGTCAATAAGATCTTTAACGAATATTTTATTATTTGTACCATCCATATGCGTATGATATATTTTTCCATCATCTGGATTAATCAAAGACCAATCAACCCAATACATGATACCTCTTTTTGGATCAACAACAATAGATGTAGGATAATAGACAGTATTATGTATCAGCGTTTTTGAAATGGAAACATTATTTGTATTTACAACTCCTATAACTCCTAATTCACTTTGTGAATAGTATAAATTCTGCGACATCCAATCAAATGCTAAACCATCACACCTTCGTTCTAGTTTTTTGATCACTGATTTTTTGTTAACAGTGTTAATTTTTACCTGCTCAATTGCCAATCCTTGGACGTCAGCATAAAATACACTATTAGTTTTTGCATCAAATTCAATCACTTCTGGCATTCCTTCGTGATAAAAAGGTAGAATTGTTTCATTTCCATTCTCTAAATCGATACCTTTAATAAGTGAGGGTCGGCTTTTAGCAATCAGTAAAAACGTAGATGGTGTTTTAAGCATACATTCGCCTTTAGAATTTAATTTATAGCCTGGTGCACAAATACATTTCTTCAATGGCAAATCTTCATTCCACATAGTAATGCACATGTGATCACATAATCCCAGATCTTGACAAGGATGCTTAACTGAAAGGACAATCATTATTATAACTGCTATCAATGATGTAATAAATAAATAAATAAATAAATGTTTTAGAATATGCTACAGATTGGTTACAAAATCTCAAGATACTGCTGTAACATATTACTTATATAAAGATTTTGTAATATATTATTTATATTTTAAAAACAAATATAATTTAATCGCTCAACACTGTAAAAATTTCAGAAAATTAAATTTTTATGTCCAAGGTAACAATTAGTCATTCTAAATGTCCCGCTATTGCTACAATTTCTTCTAGACAAATATCTTCAACTTACCTCTAGGATCTGGTTGCTTTTGTCTATGAAATACAACAATGTTATCAGGTTGCCTGATGCCCTCTAAAATAAGTCGTTGTTTTTTTGATAAAGTATCTAACTCTAATACAGTATTGTTTGTTTCTGAAGCCAGAAACAATTTATTCTCAAAAAAGCTCATGTCACTGATTTTATTGTAACTTGTCAGTGTATTGTTCATTTTTATAACAGTTCTTCTATGTTTTCCATTAAAATCTACCTTCTCTACCAAATCCAAATAATTGTCCACCCAATAAAGAGCTTTATTAGGAAAATCTAAAGCTATAGTGTGGGGATATAATATTTTATGTTCAACTATAACTTTCCGCTCAGTCCCATCTAACCTGCACCTTTCCAATGCAGGGGTAGATGAACCCCATCTTGTGAAAAATAAAAATCCTCTAGTTGGGTCTAGGGCCATACTTCTAGGACCACTTAAATTTCCTTCTACTATAATAGAACACCAAGTTAGATCACTATTGCAGGCATATATAATTTCTCTATCATAATCCAAGAAATACCAATTCCCTGATATCCAATCTAATGAAATTTGTTTTATAGTTTGTGGCTCTACTAATCGAGATTTGGGTTCTAGAATCCATCTTTGATTCAAATCATTCACGTTGGCACAGACTATATTAGATTTGCTCATATTATTGTGGATGTAACAGATGGTGTGATTTCTGTGAATTACTTCCAGAGCTCTACTGCTAAGTAAATTATAAGTTGAATTTCCAGGCCATTTACTACCATCAATTCCAACATGCCTGATGCTGAACAATGTAGAGAAAATTAAAGATGGTGGTTCAGTTTTTGGAACTAGAAAAAATATCATATTGTAAGCTAAAGATTGTAAAAAAAACATTGTATGAATTAATTAGTTTAATGAAAAATACTTAATCAGTTTTTTTATACCCAAATTGAATTATTGAAAACAGATTTTCGTTTGTCTACTTTTTGTAAATAATACTATTGTGACTAATAGAACTAAATCGAATAATAGCAAAAATTGACAAACGAATTTCAATGCCGAAATTAATAATAATAATAATATATATGTGTGCAATCATTGTTACATATACAACACAAACATAATAAAGTAAATTATTGCCCACTTCGGCGATGCCAGTCTTTGGGCTACAAGAATTTATATAAAACAAAACAAAATCTCCTTAACCGTAATTGAATTATAGTGTGTTAAATCAGCTTCCGTATTAATTTTCTATAAAAAAAAATTCCATACCATAAGATATAAAATAAAGAACTTTATAAATCAAGGATCTCAGCACTCAGCAACTCAAACCTAAACAAAATCCAAGAGAATCCTAAAAGAACTCCGACATATTCTCTTTTGGTTTTTAGTAGATAATTCCTTATTTTTCTTTTAAAAACCATCAATGATGAGATTTCTCTCATTTCTGTTGAAAGAGAATTATAGATTCTGTTTGAGAGATGCAAAAATGTTCCCTGCGTATTCGTCCTAAGAGAAAGGCAAGTTTTGATCTTTTTGTTAGCTTTGGATCTTGTTGTATTTATGATGATCAATAATCTCTAAGTCTTCTCTGTTCTTGAATGTCTCCAAGACACTTCGATAGAAGTATAACTGCCTCAAATCCAATATTTTTCGTCTCTATACAGCTGGTCAGATGGAAACAACTGAGGCTTGCGATAAATTATTTTCAAGTACTTTCTTCGCAACACCTCTAGTTTCTTTGTGTAGCAACTGGTTGCTGTACCCTAAGATGAAATCCCATAGATCAGTCTGCATTCAATAAGAGCGTAGTAAGTTACTTTCAGTTGATCCGAATCCAATATATTTCGTAAATACCTAAACGTGTACAGTAAGCTTCTCAAAGTGGCGTGTACCCTTTCAACATGAGTATTCCATCGTAAATGTCTATCGATGACAACTCCGAGATATTTGATGTTTTCTCTCAATTAAATCCCGACTATATCACCATCAATGTTCATAATTAATTTATCCTATGTAGGTTTGTTGTCAGAATAGCAACTAAAATGTGAAAAATAGGTTTTATGAAAATTGATAGTCAGTAATTTTTCATCCAAAGCATTAATTAAGTTTTTGAAATCATACTGAATTTTTATTTTAAGATTATCCCAATTTTCATCTTCGTAAATAATGACGGTGTCGTCGTCAAAACGAGAGATTGTACCCATTGTATCTATTAGGAGTATATTATTCAAATGAATTATAAAAAATTGGGACCAATTACTGTGCTCTGTCGTACCCCAAAATTAATGGTTCTTCTTTCGCTTATTGATTCGTTTATTCTTAATGACTGTTCCCGATCTTTTAGATAACTTTCCATCAATTCTCCAGCTTTTCCTCTGATCCTTACATTCCACAGTGTTTCTAGCAACTTCTCATGGTGAACAGTATCGAATGCTTTCGCTAAATCTAGAAAGACTCCAAGGTACTTTAAACTATTTTCAATATTTAGATGTATTCTCGAAAAAAGGAATTTAATAGCATCCTGAGTAGATATGTTACTTTTAAAACCGAATTGTCTTGTTTATTTAATTTTATATTTCTCTTAAAAAGCTACAAGTCGATTTTTTAGAGCCTTTTCAAATATTTTGGCAATATTATTTATAATTGTTACTGGACGGTAGTTTGAAAGTAACTCTGAATCAACTGAATTATTTTGATCACTAGAGTTGATACAGAAACATATTTGAGAATTTTCTGGAGTATAGCGGTTCACGCACCATAATTAGCTATAAGATGTTATTTCTGTTGTCTAATCTAGATCTGTAATGGGCTTTAAACATTTTTTTACGCATCAGAATTTCTTAATCAGTTGTAATTTGTAATTGAGTTTTAATTTGTTAATTGAAATACTCTGATGCTCCATGCATTTATGTTTCATATAATATAATGGGAAATATGTGTATTTGAATGTAATTTAGTGAATTTGAATTTCAATTCACTATTGAAGAAAAACATACTTATTCTTTTGAAGTTAGCATAATAATAACAACTAGAAAGAACAAATAAGCACATACAAATGCATGTGCCACTGAACTACACCTTTTCTGCTGTTCATTATTAGAAATTACTTCATTTATATTATATGCATTTTGATTCTGTTACTAATGGGAGAATAAAATATTTATTATGTATATTATTTAAATATCCATAATATAATTATATTCATGTACTCGTAAATATTTTTATGTATATTTAAAATGAGTTTAAAAAGTCATATTTCAAGTTAACTGATACGATTTTAGTAACCTAAAATATATAATAATATAAAGCACTACCTTTTAAATTTGAATATTTATTCATATTCCCATTTGATTCCATTCCCTCTATTTGATAAATGTAATTTTCAGCTTTTAGAACTTGTGTACTTTTTTGTAGTATTTGCTAAAGTAGAACAATCTGATCTACCTTCCTAATTCTACAAGGTCTGTTCAAAAGAAAAGAAAAATCGAAGAATTTTTAATTCTTCGATTACAACGGCGTGGTGCACCATGAGTTCTTGCCAACAGGTCGTACTACGGTTAATAAGGAATACTACAAGGAAGTTATGCAACGTTTGAGTGAAGAAATACGGCTCAAACGATCGGAATTGATGAGATAAAATCGAAGATTGAACTGATGGCCAAACCGAAAAGCGCATTTCAGAAGATCTTCAAGGATTGGAAGAAGCGCTGGCATAATAGCATTATCTAAGGGAGATTACTTTGACAAAATGAATATTTATGAATAAATACATACTTTTCGAAAAAAATTCAAAATTCACCTCTTCTTTTAAACAAACTTTGTATACTCTTTCTTTTATAATAACACACTATCATCATTATTACTCATGTTTTTTTAGCAAACCAAAGAAATGTAGGAAATAATTTCATTCACCTATATAAATTCATGAAAAAACACTGATACTTCATTAAATATTAAAATTTTAATTATTTTTATTTCGTGAAACAAATTGGAAGAACCAAAATACAGATGATTAAAATATCATGCCATGTATTAAATCATTTCTATTTATAATGAAAAATTCTGTAATACATTATTGACAAAATTTTTCGGAATAGTTTCTATATAAATAACTTTTTTGATGAGAAATTTTCTAATTTTTCATTGAAAGTAGTAAACTCACCATTGATAGCAATACATCTAGTTCCATTTTTTTCATACCCCGCCACACAATTACAATCAAATGATCCTATTTTATCTTTACATATTTGTGCGCAAGTGCCTTCCAACTCGCACTCATTGACATCCACGCATTTAGACCCCTCCGGTCGTTGTCCTTCTGGACAGTAACATTTAGGTCCATCAAAAGTCGGTCTACAGTTTTTACAGACTATCAGATCGCATGAAAAACTTTTATTCCTACAAAAATCCCACTCATCGCTATTTCCTGGGCAATCATTTCTCCCGTCACAAAATTTCGTTAGGTGGATGCACTTTGAACTGTCTGGACAAACAGCCTCATTCCACGAGCAATGGGCCTTCGGACCACAAAGGTGTGGATCTTCGTCCGATAAATCTTCTCCGAATTGCGGCGATACTCCGCAGTCGTGTTCTCCATCGCAGAAGAATCCTGAAGGAATACATTTTCCAGTCAAAATACAACGAAATTTTTCAGGTCCGCAATCTTCCTGAATGGGACAGTCATAAGTTTCATCGCTTCCATCGGGGCAGTCGGGACGAGAATTGCACTTCCATTGAATGGGAATGCAGCTTCCATCCACTTTGCACCTAAATTCATTGCCGGTACACTTAGCTGAAATGAATATTTAAGAGAGAATTAAAATGAGTGCTTGAGGAATATAAATCAATAAAGTGAAATATTTTGGTCGATTTCACTTACAAATTCAGATATAGATATTATGTATCGAGTTGAGAAATTTTTATCCTTGGTATAAATTGAGGGTGAGATATATACGATGTCAAAGTGAGGAAATCATTTTCAGGGTCAAAACTTTGAAAAACGATCAGTCATGATGATTTTTTATTAAAGACGGATACTCTTTTCCAGAATTTTATAATGTCAGTGAATATAGGAAAGGCACTGGAGAGCATCAAAACGTTTTTTTGATTGTATTGGCATTTACTTGGTTTAAATTCATATTCATATAATTTCTAAACTCAAACTACTATTCATTCAATTATTGTAAGTATTAAATTACTATTATTGAATAATGGAAATTAAATATTTAATTATAATAACTTCTAAACAAGTAATAAAACAAACATCTCACATATTGAAAAAAATATTATATATTGAGTAGACACATTTTGTCAAACACATAGACTTCACACCATATCAAGGGTTTTTTCACTTTTCTATGTCTTTTGTAGCAGTGGTAGTTGAAGAAAATCTCAATTTTCAATTTCTTTTATGAATCCCATAATTTTAATTTTTGTAATTAATGATAGTAGTTGTTCTGTTAGTTTATTATTGGTGTATAAATTAATTAGTCAAATTAATTACAATGTACTAATTACAAACGCACATTAAAAAAAAACAAAATAGATTGATAATAAATATATTATTCACAAAAGAGATTTTAAAAAATTTCAACTTGTGAGTGAGTTGCTACTGGGTTTGTATGTATAAATTATAAACAAAACAATAATCTCGAACACAAGACAAAACAGTAGCCTTCATGTGACAGTAAAGTACAAAAAAGGAAAAAAATTAAATTAGGAAAGAATAACAAAGACCGAACATAATGTATATAGACAATGTATGTGTTAGATGAAATTGTTCCTATTGAGAAGGTTATGAATATATAGTTTAGGTATTTCTCTCAGCCAGAGCTTCACTTTTTTATATCATTTTGAAATTGTTTTTATTGCTTTAATTGGGTTCGGGAGCACATTATAAAGTGTAGGTCCCAGATATTAACTTCCTAGAACCAAATTTTTCCTTACTCTTGGTAATTTATGCCTCCATATTTTCTGGTTCACCATTTATTTCAAAATTAAAAAAGTAGCTAGCCACATTTAAGAGGTTGCCGACCACTGGTATGAAGAAAATATATTCATATTTGAGAAAAAAGTTCACAAATAGATTTTTTTAAATAATAATTGATTTGAATACTATTGAAATATATTTGGGTCTCCAATCTTAGATTTGGATTTAGAGTTGAGAAGGTTAAAATTAAAATTGATAAAACTAAAAATCGATAGTTATGAGCATATTTCCAAAATTTTGACACTGATCATCTCAATCGATGAATTGTTCTTAGTTGATTATATTGTATATGTAATCCGCGTTTTGTTATTTTTAATAATAATTAATATATATATATATATATATATATATATATATATATATATATATATATATATATATATATATATTATATATATATATATATATATATATATATATATATATATATATATATATATATATATATATATATATATATATATATATATATATATATATATATATATATAACTCTCCGGGATTCGAGATTTGGCCAATGTATCGCCTTTGTGGCGATTATTTATCCTTTTACGGATATTTATCCTTTTTTTATTTGGCGCCTTCAACCAAAAAAGTAATTAACTAAAGAACAATTTGTTCGCGGTAATAAGTACAAACAAAGTAAAAATAAAATTCTTGGTATCTATATCCCGCTACCCAATTGTAGCGAGATATACCAAGAATTCTACTTTTGATTTGTTTGTACTTATTACTACAAAAAAATTTTCATTAGTTATATAAATTTATATAGGTATATATATATATATATATATATATATATATATATATATATATATATATATATATATATATATATATATATATATATATATATATATATACAGTTTCGAAGTTCAGACATATAATGCATAATTCGTAGTTATTCGAAATATCGAAATAATTCGACTCAATCAATAATTAATTAATAAGACTTTCGGGGAGCTATCTGTTGCACTCGTTTGCAATTGCACTCGATTTTTTTCGATGCGCTAAATATACACTCTCTAAAGTTAGTGTTAGTGTTTTCGTTGACAAAATTTGAAAAAAGAGCATGCAGAGTTTTATTTGAAATAATTCAAATAAAAATTCCGCAATCTCGAAAACTTTTCGAGAAAAGCATTTATTATATCAGTAATAAGGTGTATTATAATTTGAATTTGTTGGACTCTTCGTTTTTTTTTTAATTGGCACACAACGTTTTTCAGACGATATCGACCTCTGGTATTCTGTCGAACCACCTTGGGAACCAGCGCATTAGAGGAATAAAGACTAGATATTTCTGAATTATATTAACGCGGTTTAATCTCCCGAACATGGCTTTGAGGCTGTCGGCGTGACATTGAACATCAACTCTGGCACGGTCGAATTCATCAATGCGTCAGCAGATTCATTACACTTAATGTGTTTATTAGAGGAAGTAAACGCCTAATTTAACTGAGATGTTTACTTCCTTCAGGAACAGTAAACGTCATTTCTACAATGAAATTTAATCATCTCCCTAATAAAGGATACTTTGATTCAATTCAATTAAATCGTTTAAATATGTAAGAATTTAGTTTAAAAATACCTACTAATTACCGTTGTATTATTATCAAAGAAAATTAAATGTTAAATCATTAACATTTTTGCTGTAACCGGATGTTTGTGTTATATTGCCTAGATAATTTAAGTACTTTTTACTTAGATCACTTTAATCACAATTCATATCAATATGAGACAGCTTTCAGGGATTTTTTGTACTGAATCACCAGATTCACGAATATTTCATACTTTGTGAATACTAAAATTTTTAATGGAAATATCGAAACATTTCAAATAAAAATCTTAGGGAGCTGTCCACACAAATGTTGTGAACGAAAACACAACCTATAATTTCGGGAGTGAATATTATGCGCGTTAAAAACAC
The DNA here is from genome assembly GCA_030704895.1 of Henosepilachna vigintioctopunctata. Lineage (NCBI taxonomy): Eukaryota > Metazoa > Arthropoda > Insecta > Coleoptera > Coccinellidae > Henosepilachna > Henosepilachna vigintioctopunctata. Next base: position 609,170 of record JARQZJ010000133.1, read on the forward strand.
TTGTTGGATGGAAATACCATATAGCGCTGTTTCATCCTATCATGGGAATCTTCAGTGCCATGCATCCACACAATCAAGTTTCGATGGTTTTCCTAACGCACCTAGACTTTTTCTCTTCAAAACATCGATTAGTGAACAGTTCACATGAGCTCCCTCTATCGGAGAAACAAGATAAACTCTCGCGAGCATGGTAGAGCGCATTCTCGTGACATGGCAGTGCTTACTCACAGGCTTTATAGGCGTTTCATTCAAACTCCTCAGAGCTTTATCTATAGATGTGTAAGAATGATCCCATGCCTTATTGTTCCGATTCACACCCTAGCGAGCAATTCGATAGCTAGTATCCAAATTCACAAATTCTACATAATAAGTCAATACTGAGATTTTTAATCGAAATATTTCAAATAAACTCTCAGGGAGATGTCTACACAAATGTTGTCAAGTAAAACACAACCTATCAATTTCGAGAGTGAATATTGAGTGATCAATATTTGGAAATTGGTTTCTAAAACTTTGTAACGCCTAGTTAAAACAAAAAGAATATTTGTGAGTATGTGTGTGTGCGTAAAAGTATATATGTATAAAAAGAGAAAATTACTTATAAATATCAAAATTGACAGGATTAAATAAATAAACATTAAAAAAGAAAAAATGAAAATATAAAAAAGAGAATAATATTAAAATTAGAAAAAACGAAATGAATAGATAAGTACTTAAACAGAAAACAAAATTTTAAAAAAAGTACAAGTAACAATCAATACAAAAACTAATAACAAGAAAAATTAAACAACTACAATTTCTATAAAAAATTAACGAAAGGCTTAAGAGATTTCAGATAAAATAGAAATATCAAATATAACGATGCGAATAAAAATGTTAAATATAGATGTATGAACCCAAAATAACACATAGAATGGAGCGAGAAAATAGAAATAAAATAATAAATAACAATTCATAAAAATTCAAGAAATATATATATGGAAGAATTGGATATATTGCCATCTTATATAAAGAAGAAAAATACAACTTTCTACATGAAATAATCAAAGAACTATTTCGTCCTATTAGAAGCGACACTTACTGAGACGAAACAAGAACTAGTGGAATTATTCAACTAGTTTCTAAAAGAATCAAGTATCCGTACAGATTGGAACAATGACGCATAATCGACAAAAAATATTATACTATGTACAAACAATCAATTAACATATCCGAAACATATAATTTATTCTTTAGACTAATAACTTATACTGCTGCGAAAATTTTAAGTTCTAAATGAATAATAAAACAGAAAAGTATGTTGAATATTAATGGGAATAAATGAAATTTCAACCTTTCAGTCAATTCAACAAGCTATTTTTCTCAAATTCATGGATACACCTACTTAAATAATAAAAGTTTATGTAACAGAAGGGAGCTACACATTCAACTATATTCTCTTCTAAATAAGGTGTAGAAATTCAACAATAAATATTAATTCAATTTCTAAATGAACCAGATTTGGTCATTTGACATTTGATAAAAGTTTGAGGTTATGTTCAGAATTTGTCGTTGACGAGATAACTGGGTCGTGATCTTCCTGTCAAGTTGTCGGCGGTTAAGAAAGAGATTATCTACCAGTCTACTCTAAGTGGAAGTGAATACACGTAAAAATTTGGTAACTGGCAGATAAAGCTTATCTGCCGCTCTAACTGAAGAAGCGAAAAAACATATAAGCGATCATCTATTGATCCCGTGAGATTTGAAAGGAAAGGAGAGTAAAAAAATACAAAATATCACAAGAAAACGGCGATATCTATAAAATATAAAGGAAGATGTCATGTGTACAAATTTAATTTTCGTTGAACGTTTGATGAAAACGAAATGGTCTTCAACAAAGCATAATGTCCATAACAATGTAGCATAAACGTTTATGCTACAAAACGTTTCTATAAACATTTAACGTTTATAGAAACGTTAAAATCACGTTGACGGTAGTGATACTACCAACTGCTTATTTCACATAGAGTTTGGAATTTTATAGTTTTAGTTCAATCAAATATTCAACTCAGGTATTTGAATATTTATAAGTATTCAAATAACTAAATATCAAACTTATTGATAATTTTTAACATATAATTATCTATTCGCCGTTTATTTTTAGGTTCTTGTATTATACTTACGCAATATTGCAAAATTTGTGAAAAAAATGCTCAAGCCTCATACTAAATAAAAACTAAATAATACTAAACAGTTACCAAAATATCTACAATTTAACAAGCATGAGGATAAAACTTTTTGATTCTACAAATTGAAAAAATCGAAAAGGGTCTAACAAGTAAATGAAATAATGTTCAATTTGAGAAATTTTCAAATAATTAAAATATGACTAGAAAGGAAAGTATTTCCAGAGTAAATAATAAATACACAATGAAATATGTGCTGATGATATTTGCTGTTCCCAAAAAATAAAATGGAATTGATAGTTGAGTGAAACAAAAAACAAATGAATATAAACTTAAATTCAAACACTTGAATTTGTGATTTACACTTTATTGACTACATAGCATGACGTCTGAGGAGAGCCAATAAGCTCGAAACACGTGTCAACGGCTGCTTCCAATGGAGTTGCGGGCTATACCGATAATTGTGTTTTTTCTCATTTATACTTTTCACCGCAAGAAACTTCTACATTCCTTATTTACTTAGTCGGTTGAAGACTCCGTAAAGGATAAATAGTCGCCACATTGGCGATACGTTGACCAAATCTCCAAACCCGGAGAGTTCACGTGGAGGCCTGGTAGTGGGGACTTCCTTTGCAGGTGTGTTCTTTTGTTGTGGATTCCATCTCCAGGTTCGTACACCTTGAACTTGGCTACGCCGTTCTGAGGAGAGCCAATAAGCTCGAAACACGTGTCAACGGCTGCTTCCAATGGAGTTGCGGGCTATACCGATAATTGTGTTTTTTCTCATTTATACTTTTCACCGCAAGAAACTTCTACATTCTTATATATATATATATATATATATATATATATATATATATATATATATATATATATATATATATATATATATATATATATATATATATATATATATATATATATATATATATATATATATATATATATATATATATATATATATATATATATATATATATATATAGTCTATAGTATGTAATTTTTCAGTGAAAACTAAAACTAACCATTATATATAACAGTTAGGAATGCATTATATACATTTGGTCATTTATTTGTTAGGGGCTACTTGAGATAAGCACTTATCTCAAGTAGCTCATATACTTATTCATATACTCACTCGTGTTCAATTTGTTATAGTTATTCTATTCTAGAAAATGTATACTTACAAACTCTAAAAGTTAGTAAAACAAAGCAAACTATGTATAACTATTAAACTTCAAATAATTTTAGGCCCAAGTTAAACCAACTTTGAGTGGTTTTGTTCGAGAATGTTTGACACATATTGAACCCAGCACCCAAAAATTGATATATTCTGTTAATATATCAATTATAATATATATATATATATATATATATATATATATATATATATATATATATATATATATATATATATATATATATATATATAATGTAAGAAGATGATAAATACTCCACTCTTTTCAATATTTAAAGCAGCTTTATCTTTTTCTTGAAAGCTTTACATTTGATAGAAAAGCTTTTGCTTATGTATAATTTCTGAATTTAATACTGAGTAAATTCTGAGTAAATCACTCTTTCCAATATTTAAAAGTGCTTTATCTTTTTCTTGAAACCTTTACATTTGATAGAAAAGCTTTTGCTTATGTATAATTTCTGAATTTAATACTGAGTAAATTCTGAGTAAATCACTCTTTCCAATATTTAAAACTGCTTTATCTTTTTCTTGAAACCTTTACATTTGATAGAAAAGCTTTTGCTTATGTATAATTTCTGAATTTAATACTGAGTAAATTCTGAGTAAATCACTCTTTCCAATATTTAAAACTGCTTTATCTTTTTCTTGAAACCTTTACATTTGATAGAAAAGCTTTTGCTTATGTATAATTTCTGAATTTAATACTGAGTAAATTATCAGTAAATCACTCTTTCCAATATTTAAAACTGCTTTATCTTTTTCTTGAAACCTTTACATTTGATAGAAAAGCTTTTGCTTATGTATAATTTCTGAATTTAATACTGAGTAAATTCTGAGTAAATCACTCTTTCCAATATTTAAAACTGCTTTATCTTTTTCTTGAAACCTTTACATTTGATAGAAAAGCTTTTGCTTATGTATAATTTCTGAATTTAATACTGAGTAAATTATCAGTAAATCACTCTTTCCAATATTTAAAACTGCTTTATCTTTTTCTTGAAACCTTTACATTTGATAGAAAAGCTTTTGCTTATGTATAATTTCTGAATTTAATACTGAGTCAATTCTGAGTAAATCACTCTTTCCAATATTTAAAACTGCTTTATCTTTTTCTTGAAATCCTTATATTTGATAAAAAAGCTTTTGCTAATGTATAAATTTTCAATTTAATACAATATCTTTTTATATTGAATTAAAAGATAGTCATAAAAACAATACTCAAATGGTGTTTGTAGAAATTTCAGAATACTTTGTGTCTTTATACTCACTAAGTAATAGGTACCTATCTGTTTTATAAATAGGAAAATTAAACTATTTTGCTGAGTACCAGAATATAAATAAGTAGAGCAATAATTATCTCAATATATCACAATAAACATGCCCCACTTGCAACTGAATAGTTAGTGCCTTTACAGTTTCAATTTTAGAAAATATGAATACATAAAAATAAAATAAATTTTTTAAATTAGAGTTAATTCAAGAAAGTTTCACTTCAATGACATGAAGTGAAGACTATTTTAAATTTTCCAACAGCTCAAAAAACTGGAATCAGAAATATTATACATAAGTAGTTCTTAGATTATAGAAAACTTAATATTCTTGAATGTAATTAATTGAAGTAATCACTACGAATTAAAGTTTTTAGCAATACTTCATCAATGGAGTACTTACTTACTTCAAGATTTAGTTATAATTTAAATTGATCTTTAATTATTTCTGAAACATTTCCCAATAAGTAGTTATTTTCAATAATAGGTATACCCAATAATGTTCTATCTTCTATGAAACTATTGAAAATATTTCAAGAGAAAACTCAACCATTTAATGATGATGAATTAAGACAACCTAATTATTTTATTTTCGAAACTATTCTACTTAGTGTCAATAATTTGTACCCAATCTATTAGTTGACCTTTAAATTGTTAATTAATTTGAAAATTTTTTATATACAAATAGCTCTATCACATTCATGTATATAACATTCATTAATAAATACATACACACGCCATATATAAAACACATTCTTATAATTTTTTATATGTTATCTTCATTTCGAAAATATATCAAATATGGAACAAAACCTAAACATTTTTTTATTAACAATAATACCTATTGTTAGAAAGAAATTAAGGATAACCTGTCAAGTAATGGAAATCTGTATAGATTAAAATTCAAATATGTAATACATTTTAATGAATTACTTCTTCATTGGAAACATTTACAATGTTTACTACAAGAACTTACAAGAACGAATAATGCAAAATTCAGTATACCCAAAATTTATACACTGTTAGGTGATCATACTAATGTTTATTTAATTGTATGGTATTGTTTCATTCATATTGTAATTTTTAGTTCGTTCTCATCGTGAACAAAAAATGATATGACATTATTACTCAAGATTTTGTGAAAAAATATAGCTTTATTCAATTACCTGCTCCTGGGAAACCACTTTCGTTCAAAGGAACACTGTTTTTTATGTTACAGAACACTAGTATCACAATAGTAACAACGAAAACTTTACTCTTCCCCATGTCGCCGGCACTTTATTGTTTATCGCTCATTTGTTATTACCATATTTTCACGTACACTGACACCGAGTTGTGGAAATAATGAATGAGGGAACTACACAACACAGAAGCTTTGTTTCTGTAATCTAGTTTATCACAATCTCAAGCAAATAGTAGTGAGTGAGTGAGTGAGTAAATAAAAAGGAGAGAGATAATTTCAACAATGGAAAATTGGGATGCCCAGTTCGATATATCGTTTTGTATCGATATTTTCAATTTCGATACTGCATTTGTTGTCAAACAAGTTATTGTTTTTTGTAATGGTAGGTACTTGATTCGTTTCCATTTGGAATAAAATAATGATAGGAATAAATCCCTGCTATTAACATAATGCATAAGATTACAATGATTATTAAAATAAATTAAACTCTTGGCTTAATGTTTCATGATTTATTTAACAATATGAATAGTCAACATGTTTCGAGCGTTAGCTCATTTTCAAGACTGAATAATTCTTGAAAATCTGAGTCTTGAAAATGAGTTAACGCTCGATACATGTTGACTATTCATATCGTTAAATAAATCGTGAAATATTAAGCCAAGAGTTTTTATTTTAATATTCAATTATGTTTCACCAATAGTTAATCGAGAATTCAATCTCAGTCATTACAATGATTTTTCGAAAATAGAATTTTATCATATTTCATTGAAATATATTATTATTTCGGTTTGTTTAACTTGGCTGAATAAATTATTGAAACGTAAAAATGTCATACAATTTTTCGATTTACTGTATTAATTTAAATTTTTTTTTTATGAAAAATTTTTAATCATTATTAATTTTCTAAAGTTAAAATTATATCAAGAAAATAATCATATTTTCTTACTTTCTGGATTTCGTTCAATTTATCATGAAAATGTTGATTATTGTATTGCTGAAAAATTAGAAACTCTTCTAATTTGATTCTAATATATAAAATTGTCTATCATTACGATTGACTTTACCGAATTAGTTCAATTTCAAATAATTTTTATATTAAGTTATGTTTAAACCGACTTTGTCATACTCAATTCATATAATCTTAACAAATACACAAATATGTTGAAATATTTTTAATTGAGATACGAAACACTCACAGATAAGTGAATGACAGTTATGTCAATATTTTCAGCTCTTATTCTTCAAGTTTTGTTCTAATTTAACAAAATTCAAATAATATATATTTCCTAATTGCAAAAAAGAAAGACAACAGATACTAAAAACAAAATTGGAAATACAAAAGTTGATCAGAAGGAGTTTGTTATAAGAAATTACAACTAATAAAATAAAATACAATTATATGAAAAATTCTAAATGCTTAACTAACTTATAACTATATTCACACATATGCATAAATATACACGTATATACACACATAGTATATATACTATACACATGTAGACACACCTAAACTCCCACACGGAAGCACAATACAATGTTTTCATAGTTGACAATACGAATAATGACATCATATACTCTATAGACAGGGGTTAGTGCAGCATTGAAATGTGGTACTATATGATCTGGTAATTTTAGATGAAGTGTTTCAAATGATGCCATTATGTTTTTTGGTTATATTTTTCAATATCCACATATATAAATAACACGTTACATTTCTAATATATCAATATAAATATTTCTATGTCAATTTGTCAGTCGGTGCCTTACCACTCACAATATACAAAATTTATTTCATTATCCAGGTATTAATCACCCGTTTTATCGATGGTAAAACATAAAAGAAAATGGAATAAACACACCACAATCTACATAAATAAAATAATTGAGTAGCTTTTGGTAATTCAAGGTTGAAAGCCCCAAAACTCTTTAATTAAATCGAAAAGTTTCATCTCTCTTATATCTTAACAGTTATGCAATATAACTTTTTATATCACATTTGATTATTACATAAAACATATATATAGTAAATGTATCTGATATGATACAACTTTCTGCTTCGCGAAAGGAACAGTTGGAATATTATTAAAGAAATAATGCCATGTTAAAAAGTGGTGAAAAGAAACTATAGGTACTTGTACAGAACTGAACATATTGCTTATAATATAGAGATGATATTCCCATTTGAAAAAAAAACAACAAATTTGCTTGATTAAATTTTGACATAGTGGACGAAATAATCGACAATGAAAATTATTCAGCAGTTATGTTTTCTAATAATGCATGTTAAAAAAAGAGCTAACGATTTGTACTAAGTATTAAATCATTACATATCAATCTTTTGTCTGAAGGTTTTCGTATTTTCATCTACAATAAGAGAAATAACCTACAAATTACATATCAATAACGGGTCAATAAATCAGAATTATTTGAGGCTCAATCTCTTAATCAGGGAGAACCAATTAGGTCATACCCTCAATTAGTAATTTGTTGAATTTTCTATCTAATAATAAATTGATTGTTGCAGAACTATATTACTTTGACACCAAGCAAATGGTTTTTATGCAGAAGAAATGATAATTGTTTTCGGATACTCAATATACATTCTTATTCAGAAGTTTTAATGAATTATAGTTGTTACTTTTTCTAACAAAAAGTTAAGAAAACTGGTTCCTGCCCTACCATTCAATATAGTGTAAAGGACACTGATTGCTTTTCAGGCGAACCCTTGAATTTTCATACAAAAAAAGCATTCCATTAAAACTTGTAAAACAGAAATTTGAAAGAGGAACGCACAGCTCGCTCTCAGAAAGCTTTAACGACTCCAGGCTGTATTTGTGAACGTTTACTTGTTTGATAACCAAACAAAACCATAACCTAATTTATTTGAAAAAATTTTGATGAAGTAATTTATGATAAGTTTATATTTGAAAACTGACACACGGCTGGTTGCCTTTTTTAATAACTGTAATTTTTTCATGATATGTATTCAAGAATTACTAAAAATGTTTAGATTCAAAAATGTTGCTGTGGCTGTATCTGGTGGTGTCGATAGTGCAGTAGCAGCATTTCTTTTGAAAAAAAAAGGTATTGTGAAAAATGTTAGACCATATTGTCATATAAATTGTTGGGTAACTAAAAATTGTTACCAAAATTCATGTTATTACTTGAGCTAAATTGCACTAAAAAATGTAGTGGCGGAGAAATTATTTTTCTTTGCTATTTGATGAAAGTAAATCAATTTGAAAATTAACTTAACTTGAAATAATTTATGAGAGTGATTCAATGTGATACACTGAAATACTGGATAAAATTTAATTACTTTTATCTTGAAGTATCATTATAATTTCTTCCAATGGAGTTCTGAGTGATTTGTTTCCTATATTATTGTTATAATTGAACATTTAGATATTGACATTTTAGTTTTAGATCATCATATTTGATATTGTTTTTTTAGTATTATAATTATTTCATAATGTTGTATATCTATGTGGTTATTGATATTTTCAGTGACCAAATTTAATCATTATGTATTTTCCTGTAATTGGGTAGTTACCTGTTGGAAATAAACGCTTATTATTATTAAACGCTTATTATAATTTAAATACTTGATGAATATTTTACTAGGTTCCGATAATTTGACAATATCTTTAGTGTAGCATCTTTCTCTGTCAAAGTATTATTATCTAACAAATTATTAGCCTTTATACCAGCTTCCAAGCTCAAATACTTCTTCAAATCATTTCTTCTATATTTCAAAGTTGAAAGATAGTTATTGTACTTTTTAGTCATAGTGATGATACATATTATATAAGTAATTGATTATATATATAAATTTCAGTTCAATTTTTCACTCACTAAAGCTATAGATATGAATGAATAATTTGAAAATTTTGTAGATTGATTTCTCAATATCTTTGATGCATGTGCTATATATCAGTTAATCAATACGAAATAAATATCATTTGCAAAACAACTTCACTATGTTTATGGTAGTAACATAGTCATGCATTAGTGGTAACTAAACAAATTTTCTATTAACCACTATAGTTTATTGGTGAAATATTGATTATATGCATGCATAAAAACTTGTCTATGCAACCAGTATGCAATGTTTTATGAGTAAATTATTAAATCTCAATAATAGATAGATATTAGACAACATATTGATGATATAATCAACAAAGGACTAAAACAATACACTTTATCCACATGTTAAATTTGTGGGAAATTTTCAGTCAGAAACAAAAAATAGTACAGAAGAGGTATGGTGAATTTACGAAGAAAAACTTTAAACATTCAGTTATATTAATAAAACCTAAAAATTATAGAGAAAGAAAAGAAATAAGAGAACTAGGGACGTTATTCATGAACACATTGATTCAGGAAAAATAGTAGCGAATATTGTTAGTGTCAGTTGTTGTTAATGAGGATTTAAAAGCGATTTGTTGTCAGGACCAAGTTTCTGCTCATAAATATAATAACTCTTATATTTCTATAATTTCTGCTATGAATATAATTTATAGCATTTAAAATATTTATATAATTTCTGCTATAATATAATAACAAATGTGTTGCGAAATGCGAAATTGAATGATAAATACGAGGTTGCTGTCATTAAAAAAAAGATTTCGCAGGTAAAAATAGCCAACATACAGAAAAAAGATGTAGAGAACGATGAATCCCCTTGTTGAGAAAATAATCTTCCAAAACAAGACAAACAAAGGGAAGATACTTGTTGAGTTGATTCACAAATACAAAACTAAATGTAAGAATTGCTTCAATATTGTGTTAGAGAGGAACCCTGAAAGTTATGGACTCAACAAAGAATATGAAGGAATAGCAATTGGCTGGAGGTATTGTAGGTATGAAGAATATGTTAATGTTATTCAATGCTTCAAATGCTGTAAATTTGGTCAATTATAAAGCCATTGCAAATCTTCTAAGGAGATATGTGCAAAATGTTCCCAAAACCATGAATATAACACATGCAATGCCTATGTAAAAATGTGTGCTAACTACAAATATTGTGCGGCAGTTCTTAAAATTCCAAATATTGACTTTAATCAAGAGGCTAATAAACAAAGTTGTTCGTATTTCAAAAGAATAAAAAAAAATTAATAGAATGGACTTTCCAGTGGAACCTAAAAATAATCAATAGCAATAAATTAGACTAATGCATCGTTTATACAAATATTCAAAGTTTAACAGCCAATAAGGATGAGTTGGAGTTGATACAAAATTGGCCGCCATATATCCTGTCTTTAGGAGACTCACGTTCTAAATGAAATGAATATCAGGAAATAGATATCAAATGATACAAAGGAAAGAATTGACCAAAGGGATAATAAATTCAAAATAGCTAAAATGACAGGAAGTACAATGACTGGGTTTCGTATAAAATTTTGAGAAATGAAGTGTTTACATTAACATGAAAAGATAAGAGGAAGTATTATGATATGAAAATTGATAGAGCAAAAACTCACCCAGAACAAATATGGAAAACAGTGAAAACATTGATCAAAGATAAACCAAGGAAACATGTAGAGAAATATAGAGTGCTATTTCCATTGTCACAGATCTATGAATTTTATTGAAAGTATAAATATTATTAATGCCAATCTACAGATTTCTGGAAATCGGTATGAAAGGGTTCGTTGCTGACAAGGCCTCAATTTGCCTACGCCTTATCAGGTGAATGAGTTAGCGACTGGTGGACAACTGATTTATTATTAAGAAAATGTTAACGAATTTATTGAGAAATTAAAACTGTTTAATCGCTAAAAAGAAGTTCATCAAACTCATGCGAGTGTGGTGAATGGTTGAATTTCTCAATAGTTGCGTTAACCTACTTATTTCCTAATACATTATTATAATAAATATTCTATTATTCTATGTGAAGAAAATCTGTTCAAAGTCTTTAAGATTCTGAACATGCCGGTGGCTCCGAGGATCTAACATCAAGGGCTTCCTCCCAACGGTTGTACTAAATTCTCTTCTAAAGATTGGCTCTATGAAGTAACTGTGATCTTCGTCTCTTATTGACTGTCACTATGTGGCTTTGATCAACATCTTCTACCAATTTTTCTGTTATTTTTTTCCTTCTTTCGAAGTATTCTTGTGTTTTCTTACCGACAGCGTCTTTTTTCCAGTTTGTGAGATTGCATTTATTCTCATTTCCTAATTCTTGATTTACCTTTATGTTTGAGGAACTGGACCGTGGATCGCTCCGTTTATGACTTCTTCCGGCAGTCATGTAAATTAGAGATCATAAAGAGAGGTGCATGATGAAAGAGAAATTACAGAAAAGTTCAATAACTACTTTTTGCAAAGTATAGAAGATATTGCTAAAAATATTGATAAAAATGCTAATATAGATTATCTGTACAACAATATTGAAACATGTAGAGATTCTTATGTATCATTCAGGAAAGTAGAAATGCAGGACTTTAAAAATTTTTGAAATCTATGAAGAATAAGAAAAGTAGTGTCGATAGTTTGAATACAAGAATTTCAATATATTGAGGATAATGGTGTTTTAATAAGAGAGTAGTCAGAATTTAGAGCCAGAAATTCGTGCAAGTCAGCCGTGCAATCAGTATTAGTGGATTAGAAAAGTGCAATATCTGAAGGAAAATATATTGTGTTGGTCTTTCTTTAATTAAAAGCAGCATTTGAGACTGAAAGAATTTTGTTAAATAAGAAATAGAAAATTGTTAAGAAAAATTGGTATTAAAGGCAAAGTGCTTGAATGATTTCAATTATACCTTGAAGATAGAAAACAGGAAACAAGGTATAATGGATTCAGATTTTCAAGGACCACAACCAGATATGGGGCCCTCAGGGGTCTGTGTTGGCACCGTTGCTGTTTATTATTATGATCAATGATATTTCTAAATATGTAAAAAAAATGGAAAATACAGCTTTTTTCTGATGATACTTTCATATATTTGGAAAGAGTGATACTGGAGGATATGGTTCCAGTGGTCAATGATAATCTTATTCTTATCAGTGGTTTTCTAAAGGATAACAACCTATATCTGAATTTGAAGAAAAGTAAATATATGATTGTGCAAAACAAAAATATTGATGTTTATTATAAACCGGCAGTTGTCCTTTATAACATTGTATTGGAGAAAGTTGAGGAATTTAAATACTTAAGTGTAGTGATCGATGAGGGTCTGATTTTTTCTAATCACTTGTAGTAGTATAGGAGAACAATATACTACACACTAGTGTTTCCTCATTTCAGCTATTGCACGACAATATTGTTTTTATTAAATAAAATACAAATTTATGAATTACAAAAGCGTCAAAATTGGGCTATGCGAATTATATTAGGATATTCTAGAAGAATTAGTGTTGTTTCTATGTTGGATGTTGCAGGTTTTCTGAGTGTCAGACAAAGTATTGTGCTCAATACGGTAACATTTTTATATAGAATTATTCACAATATGTTGCCAAAACACTTGTTAGTGAAGTTTAAACTTGTGAAATGAATAATTATGGGACAATACAATCCAATGATTTTTACATACATAGAGTGAGAACAAATTATGAGAGCAATGATTTGTTTCATGGGGGTGTTATCTTATTCAATAAAACCTGGAGAAATAAGAGATGTTGATGGACTGAAGATTTAAAAAAAGAAGTGTATTGGCTTTGTTAAAAGAAATTATTTTTAGCTGATGCATTGGGATTTATGTAAGAGAGCTAGGAAAATGTGAGAATTTGTAATTATTTTGTAGCAAGTATGTTAATAAACGTCTCTAATTATTATTAATTTCAACTATTTTTATTCGTAGGATTTAATGTCCAAGCTGTTTTCATGGAAAACTGGGATGTAAATGATGAAAAAGGCTACTGTTCATTAGATGCTGATTATGCAGATGCTATTGATTTATGCAAATTCCTGAACATTAAACTACATAAAGTTAGTTTTGTAAAACAATATTGGAATGAGGTGTTTTGGTATACAATAGTTACAAAACAAATGAATATATCAAGACTAAATTTCTCAATTTCAGTAATCTAATTAAAGATTATGAAAGTGGTCTAACTCCAAATCCAGATGTCTTATGCAATCGTCATATTAAATTCAACTATCTTTATAATTATATAATCAATACATTAGGGGCAGATGCTATAGCAACAGGTCACTATGCATGTTCTAGCTTTGGGCCATTTTTAGAAAATTATGAACCCAATAAAGGTAATTATAATATAAATACATTACATGCATCACTTTGTGACAAATTGTTTGTATAGTTGTGAAATTATTGAAAGCAAAGGATCCTAAAAAGGAACAATTGCTTTTTCTTAGCCAAGTTGAGCAAGAGGCATTAAGGAAAACAATGTTTCCACTTGGCCCTTTCTTAAAATCTGAGGTAAAGTCAATAGCATACCAATATGGACTAGAGAAGTTTGCCAAAAAGAAAGAAAGTATGGGCATTTGTTTCATTGGTACTCGTGATTTTCAAAATTTTATAAGAGAAGTAAGGATACCATTTGATTTATTTTTAATTTTTAATTATTAATTGAATTTTGATTTTAAGTATATAGAGGATAAACCAGGACATTTTATAGATATAGATACTGGAAAAGTTGTAGGTGAACATAGAGGACTCCATCAATGGACATTTGGGCAACGGTCTAAAATTTCTGGTTTACCAAAGGCTTATTTCATTGCTAGAAAGAATATTGAAAAAAATGAGATATTGCTGGTGAGTAGTATTATGCTATAGTTTTCAGATAAAAAGATTGTTTATTTCAGTTGAATTCATCCATTTGTATTGCTCTCAGCAAGAATTTTTCAAATTGAAAATTAAATGAAAATTTTTTTACAAAAAAGGAATTTATATTCATGTTAAGAGGTACTGAATTATTTCAGTCAATTTATATGAAATCCCATTAGGAATGACAACTTAAAAATTATGAATTCAAGTTATTCCATCATGAATATCAATATTATATATATATCATATATATATATATATATATATATATATATATATATATATATATATATATATATATATATATATATATATATATATATATATATATATATATATATATATATATATATATATATATGTCAGATTTCTCGAATATATGTTCTGAAAATCATTTTTACTCAGAGAATAAGTTGAGAGCCTGCAAAAAGTAGTGTGGAAGTGATTTTTTTTCCAGTGAAATCTAACCAAGTGTTTTAAATCGTAAATATTATTATACATTTTCTCAGGTTTCAACTTTCTAATCAAAAGATGGGAATTGGACAAATTTTATGGATGGTTATTTAAGTCTTTTTGCAGAAAAACAAATGAAATGCGTCAATATTTCATTTTTTTTCAGGCTGGTGGGACAGAACATAATATTCTTTATAGTAAATTATTCTTCACATCCACACCTCACTGGATTGCTGGAAAGCCAGAAGAGCTACAGAATGAAGATATACTTGAATGTGAATTTCAATTTCAAAACACACAAGATTGGGTTCCATGTGTAATTTTTGAGTGCAATAAAGGTTTGATTGTTCAGCTGAAAACAACCAAGAGGGCCGTGACACCTGGACAGTACGCAGCGTTTTGCAAAGGAAACGAATGCTTAGGAAGCGCAAGAATAGTATATACACCTGTTTCAGAATTTAGTGTCAACTACATGAATAATTTTTCAAATGAAGAAAAGAATATAGAAAATGAAGATAAAATAGAAGATGTAGATTATATTAGTAGAGTATGCAACTAAGAATTGAATTTTTATTCATCAAGTTAGAAAATTTGAAATTATAGAGGCATATATATATATATATATATATATATATATATATATATATATATATATATATATATATATATATATAAATTGATTCATTGCCTGTTTATTTTGAATGTTTTTAGCAATAACAGGCTTCTTTTAATACGAAAAACTTTATTCTCGTTGACGTTTCGTCGTATATCACAGAAGTTATGTAATATATAAGGTCTATTATATTAAGTTTTGACAAAGTTGTGTTATACAACGAAATGTCAACGTTCGTTGCAATCTCCGGTGTAATATCCACGTCGCCCGTGACAATCTGTCCCAGATATGTGTAAGACGCTGTTATTTCTAATGAGGATCCGTCCACCTCCATTTGCTCTCTGGTGCAGAGAGGGTTCAGCATCATATTTGTTTTTTGCGGTGTTTATTTCCAGACCTATTTCCTTGCTCGCGATGCTCAGTTGCTTCATTGATGCGCTCTTGAAGATCTGTAGCATCGTTGGAGAACAGGACTATATTGTCAGCGAACTTTAAGTGGCTAAGGTAGCGGCCTTTATCTTGATTCCTTTCTCGCTCCAGTCCAGCTTCTGGAACATACATTCCAAAGCAGCTGAGAACAGTTTTGGGGAAAACGGGTCTCCCTGTCTAACGCCTCTCATTATTGGCAATTTTTCGAGTATTCGTCTATTTTTATGGTTGCTCTGGCTTGTTCGTATATATTCTGGATTAGCTCGGTATAGCAAGATGTTATTCCTATCCTCAGTAATGAGGTGGTTGCAGCTAGAGTTCTGAGCAGGTTAAATGCCTTCCTATAGTCAATAAATGCCATATATAGAGGAATTGCATATTCGTTATATCTAGATATCACTTCGCGGATGGTGAAAATGTGTTCCATCGTACTGTTTGATTTCCTGAAGCCTGCCTGTTCTATTAGCTGATATGAGTCCAGTTGTCCCGATAAGCGGCTAAGATCTTATATGCTGTGGCGAGTAAACTTATCGGTCTGTTGTTCCTCAGGTCCTCCGCATCTTCTTTCTTATAGAGCAAAATCATGGACGCGTTCACGTTTCTGATGTCAGAACTTCCGGTGGCTCTTCATCCCATATTATCTCAACATGATTACGGTTATCGATATAAGTAGAGTTGTTTGTAGAACTCACTGGCGACTTTTAGAATTTCGGATTTCTTCGTAATTCTGTTTTCGCTTGAATTTTTGAGCGCGATTATCTGATGTTTCCCAATCATGTTCTTCTGGATAGCTTTCTTGCATCTTCTATAGCTTGCCTCACTGTTCTTGTGTTGCATTTTCGCACATCCCCCCTGACTTTTCTCTTTAATGGGTAGGTGTCACTCACTTTCGCCTGCAAGTATCGAAGACGACAATCCGAGCGTCGAATAACTAGCTTGACGAATAAACGAGTTGTTAGCTAGCAGGTCCAAAGCAGTGGGGCGTGAACCTAAAGACATGGGTTCGAATCCCACTCGATTTGAAATGTAATTTCAATTCTCAAATTTCATTATAAAAATATTAATACATTATTCGTGTCCGCACGTGGTTGGTTAACACGAAAAATTACTGTACTATATTTATCATTGTTCCTTACGGAAAAATTAATACATCTGGGAGGATGGGTAGGTGTCACTCACTTTCGCCTGCAAGTATAGGAGACGACAATCCTATCGTCTAATAACCAGCTTGACAAATAAACGAGTTGTTAGATATGAATTGAAGTTGCATCTCAAAGTGTAGACCTCGGTAGCTTAGCGGTCTAAAGCAGTGGGGCGTAAACCTGAAGACCTGGGTTCGAATCCCAGTCGAATTCAAAACTTTTGAAATGTAATTTCAATTCTCTATTTTCACTATAAAAATAAAAAATATATATATATATATATATATATATATATATATATATATATATATATATATATATATATATATTATTTCGTTGTATATCACAACTAATGAATAATTGAATTTTATGAACATATATAAATACCTAGTGAACGGGAAACCCCCTTTCAACAAATATAGCACACATAATAAAGTTACAACCAACTTAAAAACATATATAAATCTTACATATAGAGGCAAAGTAGCCGAAAGAGAGGAGTGTGTCTTGTAATTCTGTTTGGCAAATTAAAATGCACTTTGAGTAACACTTCCGCACAATCAACGTAACCATTCAGTATTTTAAATAGGAAACACATATGGGACACCTGTCGTCTGTTTTCCAATGAATCCAAGTTAAAATACACACGCATGAAGTCATAGTTTCGTCCGACTTGAAAACCAGATTTATAACCCAAAAAACGCAGGCATTTACGTTGAACTCCCTCAGGACTCTCGATATCGCAGCGGTAGTATGGAGACCAAATGCTGGAGCCATACTCTGATAGTGTTGGGTGATAATTTGGCAGAGTTGCGGATAATGAAACCTAGCATCTGGTAAGATCTGGAAACTACACTTCTCAAATGTTCCTTGAAATTAAGACGTACATCGAATATCACACCAAGGTCACGAACCGAATCTACTCGAGTCAACATGTGATCTCCCAGATGATAGTCATGAGAAATCGGAGAATCGGATTTATGAAAAGAGATGATGCTGCACTTGCTCATATTAAGTTCCAAACAATTCGTTTCAGTCCATCTAACAAAAGAATCAATTTGAAGCTGGAAGTCATCACCGCCTGAAATACAATCTACTGCTGAATATATCTTCATGTCATCGGCAAACAATTAAAAAACAACTAAAAAATTAGCATCTATGGAACCCTTGACATCATTCATAAATAAGTTGAATAAAATAGGTCCCAAGTGCGAACCCTGGGGCACACCCGACAGCACTTCAAATTCTGTGGAAATGTAGTTCTTATATCGAACCATTTGGGTTCGGCCACATAAGAAACTACGAAACCAGCGATGCAGAGCACCATGCACACCCCAGGACTGCAGCTTAGCCAATAATAAATTCAAATTGACCCTATCGAACGCTTTCGAGAAATCAGTGTACACAGCGTCCATCTGGGTACCAGATTCAAAACATCGAATAATATCGCTCAGGTAGAGCACCAAGTTTGAGATGGTAGAGCGTCCATTTCTAAATCCGTGTTGCTCTTCGATCAAAATTGCTTCACAGTTCCAAGATAAAAAGCTGCTCATAAGGCAATCAAGTAATTACTAAAGATGACATGAATTACTATAGATATCAAAACGTCAAACTTATTTTTTTGAAAAAATTGAATAGGCGTTTTTGTTTTTTTAGTATTCAGAGGAATATTTCTATGTGAGACATCACATTGTGTCTTCATATTTATTAAACTTCGAAAAATGATCCGCGAGCGTTTCTATAACAGCAACCTATATGGTACATTACTTCATTGAATTAGATGAAATTCTTCAAAAGCTGAGTTGTAAAATGTAGTATCTTAACTGATAAGGACGCGTGAAATCTTGAGTGATAGATATAATCATGTGCTTTCTATGCATTATATATATTTACGACTTAATAGTATATTATCAGTCTCATGATTCATAAGAGGATGTTTAGTTGGTTAAAGCAACAGGGCAAAACCTGAGAGACCTGTGTTCGTATCCCAGTCAAGGTTGAAAACTTTTGTGATGTAATTTCGTAAATTTACATATAAATATTTCTTCATACACAATATGATCCGTACGTGCGTGGTTAGTACGAATAATTTATATATATATATATATATATATATATATATATATATATATATATATATATATATATATGAGTGTGTGAATAGACTATATGAATACAGGAAAATGAATTAATATAGTCATCGCGCTCATATATTTCCACCTACAATGATTTTCAAAATCACGATAATTTTTTAACAATGGGTCAACCGATCCCAACCACCCCTACTTGTAAAATGTAACTTTCCAATTTTAGCTTGAGTTTTACATCTGTATAAAATGTATATTCGCTATTTATGTAGTTTTATCTAACGCTCTATTTATAGATTCGATATATCACTTTATATTTATATCGGTAGCGTATTGTGTATATTCTTATTTGTGTAATTTTTTTTTATTTAAAAGCGAGTATTACATGTGCAAGCGTTCAAAATTCGGTAGAATTAGAATGAATGCGTTTATTGGTGTGTACGTTTATCGTGAACGAATAACACCTAAGTGTTGTTCATTTATCCCAAAGGCTATTACTGATCTACGGATTATACAAAAGATTCAAGATGCCATACATATGCTGTGTTGCAGGTTGTAGAGATAATGATTTAACTGGAAATAAGGTGAATGTTTCCAGTTTCCCGATTATTCTACATAAAAGATAGCAAATTTCACTCCAAATAATAGTACTATAGTGTGCCATTTACATTTTTCAGACAAAGCAATAGAACGAACTTCCAGTGAATTCAATCATCTCTGCAACTGATAATTTTTATATCGTTAAGTAAAAATCATAGTATGTGTGTAAGTTGTGTTAGCCATTAAACAATAGTGAAATATGAGAACTTAAGTTAAATGCGAATGGGATTTCATTTGGTATGACACCCACCCCAAAAAATCATTGATTTTTGTCTATAAAACAATAATGTTGATATCAATCAAAATTATATATATATATAATGATTGTTTTTCAGATAAAATTTATGTTCTTAAAATTGATTTAATTGAAGTAGTCTATAAAACAAAATGGTTGACAAGACAAATTATATATACATAATGATCGCTTTCCAGATAAAATTAATTTCATTGAAAATTCAAAAAAATTTATTTGGCATTTCTTCAATTTTTTATTTTTGTTTATTTTGTAGTGAATTTAAGAATTATCCTACATTATATAAATTATTTTGAATAAAAATCGATAATTTGTTAAATTATTTACAGTATAATAATTATTACATCAAAATGCATACAATGAACTTGAAATTCATTCCACTGGATGAACTAGTTCATCATTAAACCACTTCATTCTCCACCTAAAACGTGTCCTTGTCCCCAGTTTCGCCCCCGAAGAAGCTACCTCCAGCATTCCTATTAACCCTAAGATTACCAGTTTCTGGTCTTCTTGGGGCAGTTCCAAATGTACGTACACCTCCCAGTTGATCTGGAAACCATTGTTTAAAAAATAGAGGGGTGTTCAATAGCACTGGTCCCCCAAGTTCTTGAGGATATTTGAATTTTAGAAAGAAATATGCATGACCGATTATAATGCCCATTAGCTCACTGAGACCCATGCCATTCAAGATCATATTGAAGCCAAAAAGAATCCAAGGTAAGTACATAGCTTTGAATCGGGTACCAAACCAGAAGGTAACTATTGTGTCTTTGTTTAACTGGCACCAAACATACAGCACAGATAAGATCATTGCGTCCATCAATAACTGTAATTTAAAAAGTGTGTATGTTAATAAAATTTGGGTAAATTAAAACATCTACATATAAGCATATACATACACAAATATATATGAATACATGTATGTGCACACACATACATTTAGTTTTTAGGCTGAAGGCACTGAATGAAATATTTGAGAAAATATATTGTTATATAATATATAAAAATATAAATTTTCTATATATAGAAAAAAAGTCGTGTTAGTTACACTATTTATAACTCAAGAACAGAGGTAGCTTACAACCACCAGGAGAAGGACATAGGATACTTTTTATTACGTTCCCGTGGGAAGTGACATAAAACGTGGTATAACAAAACGCAACTGATATGGAATGACAAAACGCAACTGAAAGCAATTTATCAGTAAAAAAAAAAAGTCTAGCCTTTCATTTGTTAAAAATGGCATAACAAAACAAAACGCAATTGACAACTCAACCTAATGTAATCTATGGTTAATTATAGTAGAATTTTGAAGTGTTTCGAGATTCTATTAGCTTATTGTACCCGGATAATTATTAAGGATGCCATGCCGCGACCAACAACAAATCTTTCCCGACGAAACCGTAATGCAACTAGGATTCGAAACATTGCGAGTGAAAGGACTGAAGAAGAACACGAAATTTCGCGTGAAGAGCTCCGCGTTAGTATGGCTCGACCTCGTGCTTTCCAATCACACTAGCAAAGCGAGGCAGCCAAAAACTGCTAGGTTGGCAATGCGAAATCGTCGAGCAAACTTCAGACATCAAGAAGTAGACGCACAAGAAGAAATATATCAAGTACTGATTTGAATCGAGCAGTGTTCCGATATGATTGCAGAACTTATTACGGCGTGCATACTAGCGTTCGCATTGGGCCGATGGACGTTGTTTGCGAGTATTGTAGCGCATTGAAGTTTTCCGGGGAAACGCCAGGATTGTGCTGCTTTAGTGGGAAAGTAAAATTGCCATTATTGACTCCACCAACAGGGCCATTGCATTCATTGCTTCGTGGCGAAACAACTGAATCACGACATTTTCAAGCACACTCAAAAATACAATTTTGTTTCCAAATGACATCATTTGGGGGAAAAACTAGGATTTAATCAGACATTCAAGGTATTTATTCATTTATTTTTGTACATACAATACAGTAAAAAAATAACTTACTATAATTATTCCTATGAATTATGAATGATTATTCTAAAAAATTTATTAAAAATGCTTATTCTCGGGACACGATGGGATTAAATAAATTCAGAAATCTAAACACAATTGAATTTTTCGGAACTGATGAATGTGAAATTATAAATGCAATCGAAGAACTCAAAAGTTATAAAGCTCCTAGTATAGACGACATAAGATCTGAGATACTTAAAGAAATATCTTATAGTATAGTAAAGCCGATAGTTCATCTGATAAATAATAGCATGATGACTGGTATATTCCCTGATGCACTTAAAATCGCACTACTAATACCTGTATATAAAAATGCAAACAAAAATCGGATAAAAAATTATCGTCCTATTTCTCTGGTATCATCTTTAGCTTTTTGTTTTGCAAAAAACTTTTTGAAAAAAACGTATATGTAACTTTATAAAAAAACATACTTGTTAGCAAATAAGCAGTTTGGTTTCAGGGCTGCTGTGTCAACTCAGGATGCGGTTGCTGAGCTTATTGCATTAATAACAGAAGCAATATACAAAAACATTCCATTGATTTGTATCTTCATTGACCTGGCCAAAGCGTTAGACGCCGTGAATAATCAGGAATTGTTAAAACTTTTGAAGCGCTAGAATGGAGAGGACCATTCTACAATCTTAGGAAGACTTACATCAAAGGAAGACGTCAATTTTCCAAAATTGGGAATGTTAAAAGTAATGAAGTGCCGGTCCTATATGGAGTACCAAAGGGAACAGTCTTGGGTCCTGTTTTTATTCTTGTTGTATGGGAATGAGCTATTTTCTCTGAATATAAGCGGACAAATAATAGGATATGCGAATGATACTGCAGTGTTGCTCACGCAAGAAACTAGGAAGAATATAAAAGTGGAATTTATTGAATTAGTAAAATGTTTTGCTTCAAGAAAACTAACTTTGAATGCTGAAAAAACGAAATATATGGCATTTACTCGTTATAGTAAACAATTGTTCAAAATCTGAGAATGTTCTTACCCCAAGTTCAAAATGCTAAGAAAAGTTTGTGACGAGAATAATTTTATGATAGTGTATTGTGGTCTTGTTGAGCCTCATCAAATGTATGGGGTGCTGGTACGGGGTTCTCTAGCCAAATATTGCTATCAGAAAATTGATGTGATACAAAAATGGATACTCAAAATCATAGAAAACAAGAGTCATATCTACCCATCAAACGAATTATTATTATTACCCATCAACTACATGCACGAACACTGCTGGTTAGGTTTCACATCTCACCATAAGAGTGTACCCCATCCGCCACAGATACTAGAAAGGTACAAGCAAAAATATGTTGCCTGTACCAAGAGTGAAAAGGACCATTGGACTTAGATCTTTCCCTTACCTTGGACTTTTGCTATTCAATGAATTACCAGACAATATCAGGGAAGGTTCTACAGAAGCAATTTCATTTGAATTGTATTAATAATATAATTTATCTACGATTAGTATTGAGCAGTTACTTTCTTTCTTTTTAGTAATTAATATCCTTTATGGATTAATTAGAACCGCTACCACTTATTGAATTTTGTTATTTTTCTTTAGTTTTTATTATTTTGTTTTTCAAGTTTATATAATGATTTAGAAAAGTTTATATATTTTAAGTTACTCACGTACAAGTTTTAAACTTCAGTGAGATTATTAGTTTATTTGAGATTATTTATTGTAAAAATTAATGTAATCCATATATAGTGTGGCAAATAAACATTATTATTATTATTATATTAATATTATTCTAAAAAGGGATTATAAATCAGTGCCTATACATATTCCTATTATGTATGCTAATTCTAAAATTTATAAAAGGTAAAATTTGTAATTTGTAAAATTTATAATCAGTAATAGAGAGTTTGCTTTTGATTTTGTAGATACAAGGACAGATTCATCATCGATTTGGATCATTACAACCTCTCGAAGATGCACAGCATACATTTTTACAAATATACTTCATGGGCAACATGGTGGAACAACTTGATCGAAGTTAGACCTAAACCATTCCCGCTGTTAAATCTCTGATAGTTTGGAAACCCCCACCTCTATTCTAGGTGGTCCGAACCGGTTTGCAAAATATTTATAGGTTGTCTTTGTAATATGTATTCATTCTTGATAATGCTGTAAAAGGCGAAACTAGTCGAATAAAGAATTGTTCAGTCAGTGATTTTTAGACAAGTTTTTATTATTACCTCTCATTTAATTATGAACTATCACAGAGTAGATTCATCGTCCATTGAATTTATTAATAATGCTAGTCAAGCAGTTTTGGTGAATCTTTACTATAGATTACATATGAAACAAAGAACAGCCGCGCAAAATATTTGGTTCAACAAACAGTGTTTAAAAATGAGTTTAGTGCCTAATTATGTGAAAGTGAAATTCAACATCAATAACACCTTAACAGAAAAACTGAAGAAGATGGTACAAAAACAGTGGATAAGAGAAGAAATCATTTCCTTACATAAAAAACGTCATATCTGCAGGTCTTACCTAAAACTTGTGCACACTAACCTTTTTCATTATCTTCATGCCATTGAGTTCGATATTCTGGATGACACCGTGAGGGAAAAGGTGAGTAAAATTATACACATTAAATGTCAAACTCAACAAAAGAAAATAAGTGTATTGTTAGAGAAACAACATAAACCAACCACTTCACAGGTGACACCACCAATTTACGATTTTTATCCAAGGTTTAAGAATTTTTCGAATACCAGTTTTGATACGGAAGAAAATGAGATTTTGAATAAAGGTCCGAAATATTCACCCGACTTCATGAAAAACAAGAAAAAGAAATATTGGGAGTACACTTAGAAGTTGCAATTCAACAAAATTTAAAAACAATTAATCAACCTAACACTAGTAAACATATTCTTGCACATACTATTAAAAATTCATCGTCGGGAGAGAAGAAAATGGGTGAATATAATATTATAAAAAACATAAGAGAGAAAGTCAAAAACAACAATCTAATACTCACCAAGGCCGATAAAGGAAACACTTTAGTTTGTTTAAAGAAAGAAGAGTATGTCGAAAAAATGGAAGACGTCTTATCCAAATTAGATATTTCCGTCTTACAGAAAGATCCCACGGGTTCATTTTTGACTGAAATTAAAACTAAAGTACAACAGGCGTCAGAATTGTTGGATACTATTTATCTTAAAAATAAAGTTATCCCAATGAGTTCAGAACCTCCTGAATTATTCGGGCTGGTTAAAGTACACAAAGACGATCTACCCGTTAGACCAGTTGCTTCTTTTTCAAAAGCACCTTCGTGTAAACTTTCAAAATTTCTCAACACAGCCTTCAAAGAACATACTCATTTCTCTCCTAAATATAGTGTGAAAAATTCAATAGACCTTATTCAAAAATTGAATAAAATTGACTTTGATAGAAACTTCAAATTAGTATCCTTCGACGTATCCAACATGTTTCCTAACATCCCTACGGAAGAATGTATACCCCTAATTGAAAACATCTTGGAAAAAAGAAAAACACTTCCTACGATAAAAGCAGACTTCTCAACATTATTTAAGGTTGCCTTGGGACAGAATTATTTCAGATTCCAAAACAAAATATATTTACAGAATTCAGGTCTACCTATGGGTTCTCCCCTAAGCCCGTTATTAGCGGACATATTCATGGACAACATGGAAACCACAATTTTAGAATCGGAGATGTCAAAAAAACATATAATTTTTTGGTACCGCTATGTGGATGACATCTTAGTTGGGTTTAGTGGAACAGACCGACATATCAGTTCGTACCTGACATATCTAAATTCATTACATGAGAAGATCAAATTCACGGTGGAGAAGGAACAGAACAATTCGTTGAATTTTCTTGACCTTACAATTTCCAAACAGCAAGATAAATTTTCGTACAAAATATTCAGGAAACCTACCTTCTCTGACGCCATCATAAATTTCAATTCATTCAGTCCAATAAGTCACCGAATGGCAGCTCTCAATTCAATGATCCATAGGGCTTTTTCGATTCCTTTATCTAAACAAGACCTCAGGGAAGAACTTAATGTGATTCGTACGACAGGTAGGAACAATCAGTTCCCACTGAAAATAATCGATACACTAATTATAAAGAAAGAGAAACGCTTCATCAATAGACTTTTATATAGGCCGCACTACATCAATAGTAATAATGACAGAAATGAATTAAGATATGTGAGCATCCCTTATACACACGTTCCCTCTTCAAAAATCATTAAGTTCTTCAAAAATAATAATTTAAATATAGCATTTTCAAGTCACAGTAGATTGGATAGAATGATCTTTAATAACAAATTGTCCAAATCCGAGCCAATGAAGAAGTCTGGAATTTATAGGTTAGACTGTGAAGAATGTAAGTCGTCATATATTGGCCAGACCGGAAGATGTTTTGAAACTAGGCTAAAAGAACACGTAAAAAACGGACAATCTGCTTTTCGGGAACATCTAGAGTCGACAGGACATAAGATCTCAAGTTGTTTCAAACCTAAGATACTTCATTACTGTGAAAAAGGAATTAAAATGAACTACCTGGAAGCCATGGAAATAAATAAACTTCAAAAATCCGATAAGTACGATCTTCTTAATGATCAGTTAGACCTAAACCATTCCCCGCTGTTAAATCTCTGATAGTTTGGAAACCCCCACCTCTATTCTAGGAGGTCCGAACCGGTTTGCAAAATATTTATAGGTTGTCTTTGTAATATGTATTCATTCTTGATAATGCTGTAAAAGGCGAAACTAGTCGAATAAAGAATTGTTCAGTCAGTGATTTTTAGACAAGTTTATTATTACCTCTCATTTAATTATGAACTATCACAGAGTAGATTCATCGTCCATTGAATTTATTATACTATGTAGTGAAAGAGCTTTAGAGAAACCTTGAATAATATTACTTTGTACAATAGTTAGACCAGCAAAATTTTAGATTTAGAATTGTTCCACCTTTTTGCAGAATGTCAAGTAAAAGTTGAGCAACATCTTCCTGTGCTGTGGCTAGAGATTATCACATAAACTATGAGGAACAGTGTTTGAAAGTTCAATTGTTTGATACTCCTCTGACTATAATGATCAAACTTTAAGGGATATAGTTTAATGTAGGATCAACTTAAATGCCCAAATCAAGAGGAGGAAGCTGAAGAATAAATTATAAATTGTTAGGAGGAATGTTGAGTAGACTTTTTAACTTGCCCAGCGGAAAATTTTAACATGTTAAAAATTTCTTTTTAAGTTGTAAAGGTAATGTTACATCTGTCTGTTACGAACTAGTTTCTGAATTACTGAAAAATCAAAAGGAATGTGTAGCTGAATAACTTCCAGATATATATCTGGAAAAACTGTTACTTCTAACACTCACTGGCATTCCGATGACTAGTCCTGCAATGACACAACATATCCAATTGAAAATCAGCATAAACAAATAATCCGCTGGTCTTCCTGTGAAGTGATCTGGAAAAATAAACTTTCTAAAAATATCAATATAAAAATTGTCAACTTTTTCTCACCTTCCTCTAATCTTTTAGAATAATTATATAAAAAGTATAAATTAATAAGGAAGTGAAAGCCTGTTTGTGGGCTCAATGGATAGAAGAGTAATGCACTTAATGGCCTCCAAATTTGAAATTTCTTGAATAAAGGTTCATACAAAAGAATTAACGAATAAGGACTAATTATTCCAAATCTTCCGATAAGTGTTAAAGCTATAGTTGAACCAAACCAATACCTAGTAAAAACAGGTATTGTTTTGAACCAATCCCCGATGTCTGACATCTTCAGATTTTGATTGAATTTATATACACAATAAAATACTATTCAAAAAGTAACCTTTGTCATTACTACAACAAAATAGAAATAAGACACATGTAACGCAAGGTTTGTTAAAATTTTCACAATTTTGGCAATTTGTTATTTCTACTCGTCATTGCTTTAGCTAATCAAACATAATAACGAAATTCATTTCCACAGAGATAAATAAATTTCACGTCAAACATACGTGTCCTAAGTTTTTTGCCCGATTCAGTGATCAAAGTGGTAGATAAATTTATTTCAGTTATTTCGAACTACAAAACATACCGTGAGTCTGGTGAGACAACAGTTTCCGTTTTCCGAAGAATGAAAATCTAATGAATAAATGACTAATTAATATTCCAAGGGCATCATGACCCCCACAAAATATTCTGTATTTTGTGCCAAGCATTTTCCAAAGGGTGCACTTATTAGAGACTCTCTCTATCGTTTGGCAGATACGCAGCCTAACTCTACTTACTACTCTACTCTACTACTACCACAGAACATACCAATAATTCAATAAGATATTCGAAAAAATGGAACACAGCATGTTCAGAATATTTTTATTGTCTTCATCACATAAACATCAACAACAAAAATATTTAAGGAGATTTAAACTATTTTAAGAGTGTCATCCAATGACACTCTTAAAATAGTGACATTACACAAAATTGCTTTCTGGTGTATATTATACAAAAAGTCACGTTCAAGAGGAATACCTTTAATAATTTTTTCAAATATGGAACACATGTGAAATAAGACATTTTTAATTAAATCTGTAGGCATATTCAGTCCTCCGTGTTGCAAATAATTAAAATAAAATAAAATCATAGCTTCCAAAAATTCTGTTTGGAGGAAAGTTTTGATTTCGAAAGAATGTGTTATTGTTAGTTAAATTTGTGAATAGCGATCTGTTTATTCGATGGTTATCGGTAATAAATAGGTTAGAAAATATACTTATTACTATAAATAAACTCACCTATCCCAAGCTTGAAACTTACTGAATCATCTACGAAATACCTATCCTCTACATTATATTTCACAAATTATTTGTAAGTAATCCGTACTCAAAACATAACAGAAATTCCATTCGATTAAATCGGTACACACAAAACACTTCGTTTTTATAATTTGATGTTATGTTATCCACAAACTATCAACACTAGCACGTAAATAACACTATAGAAAATTGATGAATAGAGTATTAGAACTGAAATCGTAAAATATTCAAGTTCAAACTACGAAAGTCTTGAACAACACAAAATTGATTTCGTTTCACTGAAATTTGTAAACAAACTAAACACTTCGTTTTTTAGTGCTTGATGTTGAGATTTCAACAAATTATTAACATCAACACTTGTAATACACTGTACACTATTGACAAATATAGAAGTTATACCGAAAGCTCAAATTATTTAACTTCAAACTGCGAAAGTTTTGGGAAGCGTCCTGTTTGCTTTTGTATACCACTACAAGAAATGGCGGGAATATTAGGTAATCTTATGACATATGTCAGATATTCATTTCATGGCCTGTAGTAAAGGTGGTCGTGGATGTGGAGTACGGAGTACACAGAACATACGCCAAATTAGGTATTTTATTCAATTCGATTAGGCTCGTCTACTTAATAATATATCGATATTTATATTTGACGTAAAATATCTGATTCCAGGATCGATGCTTATCGACATATCGCTAGAAATCATCGATATTTTGTATTAACGAATACTTTTCACAAAAGTTTAAAATATGCCTTTTTTCCGGTGAAACGCGCAAAATTCGTTTTCCTCAATTTTTATGTGTGAATGTAGAATCAGAAACCAGAGTAACATAGCTGAACTAGTAGATTTTCTATGAGTGTTACTTAGACTTATGTTAGTGACCAACTCTTTACGGATCCGTGCATCCTCATAACATCAGAATTCTCCTTTCGGGAGAAAAATTCGGTCAATCAGTGAGTCACCCGTGGTTATCGAATTTTGTAGTAAGTAGGATACTGATGAGATAACTGAGTGCTGAGTTATACCTACATTTTCAAAGGAAATAGAAACAACAAATTAATATGAATATTTTATTACATATCTACCACAAAACTTCAAAAAAAAGTACATATTTAGTACTAGCCTCAACCTAGGCACTTGAAAAAACTTAGTTTTACTTTAACTGTTTAATTAAGACCAACGCTCTTTGGACAAACTTTACAAAAATTAAACTTCACCTAATATTCTACCCTTCATTCTATTTCTATGTTAATTAACTCTTTAAGCGTCCTTTGAAAATAGTAGTTCGGATGAAACAGAAAGAAGTTCCGACAACAGTTGAATATTTGAAGGAAATTTTATTAAGCTTAGGAAATTGAAATTTTAGATCTTACCAAATCTGTAAAGGATTCTCATTGAGCATTCCTACTATTGGACTACGCAAGTAGATTGATAATTCATTAGAAATAGCATAATCTGATTGTGATGATTTCCTACTCTTGTTTACTAGTTTATGATGATTATCCCATAAGGAAAAGATCTTTTCTTGTTTTTTAGATTGATCAGAATCTGATTCGGACATTTCAATATTTTGTAGAGTATTTTTCATTGTCTTTAATTTTTGCGACTACTGGGGAGCAAGCAAGTGCGTCTCTGAAGTGAATTTTTTTATACCTAGAATCCAGTGCAGTTGCTATGGCGAGTGGAGTTACTCTCTCGATAGCGCCCATTCTTTTTTCAATTTCATTAAGCACAAACGATTTCAATCAATTGACAAGCCAGTCTTTTAATTGAAGAGATTGGATTTTCAAAACTAAGCAATGAACTAACGGAATCTCCTTGAGGCTTGTGCAGTACCTGTCTCCAGAATCTTCTTTATTAGCAGCTTCGAGCGGTCTTAAGACTTATAACTCCAAAGAAAGAACTGAGAGTTATGAAGCATTGCGCATAGGTAGCGCTGTTTTATGGCGAAATATTATATTATTGATTACAATACGCAACTCTAAAAATCTCTCAATC
Organism: Henosepilachna vigintioctopunctata; assembly: GCA_030704895.1. Lineage (NCBI taxonomy): Eukaryota > Metazoa > Arthropoda > Insecta > Coleoptera > Coccinellidae > Henosepilachna > Henosepilachna vigintioctopunctata. Next base: position 640,089 of record JARQZJ010000133.1, read on the forward strand.
ATATAGTAGGTGCTGTTCCATCTTGTTGAAACTTCTTGAATTAACTTCTTTCTTTGGATTTTCTTAATTCATTGCTTGGTGTATTTCTCTGCTCGGACCATGTTATAATGGTCTTGACCTTAGTTATTAGATTTAAAAACACGGTATGTGTTTTTTGCCAAATTCCAGGTCGACCTCCTTGATCACAGATGCTGCGATTACAGCCTCACTACAGCCGAAACTTTATCAACGTCAATGCCCCATTCAGAACAAGAATTCAGAAGCATCTCAGCAAATTATCCGAAGTGTTGCGGTTAAATGACTGATATACTCCCAGAGTAATGAAAAAAATTCGGTATATATACCAAAGTGACCGGTAATTCCACCTTTTAGTTTATTTTTAAACACAGCTGATAATGCATCATATTTGTCATCAACCCAGAGTGTCAATATTGTCTTACTTGGAAGCTTGTGATGTGGTGCAGTTACTTTCATAAGAGAACAAGGTCCGTCATTTCCTACGATCGTGAAAGGTTGATTATCTTTGAAAATCATGTAGATGGGACCATTATTGACTTTCAAGTTTTATTGCCACTTTCCGAATAAGCAGATGTATTTTTGAAGTTTTCATGAACCGACTTTTGATGTTTCAATGGTACAGGATTATATCTTTTGACGCGGCTGTACTTATTAATGGCAGTGGTTCAGGGATGGGAACAGGAAATTCAGAGTCTGATCATTTGTTTTAGTATTGTTTCACTGTGGATATTTTGTTAGTTGACATTGCTAAATACTTGCGAATCTTCTTTTTTCATATCTAAAAAGGTAGCCTTATGGATATTTTTTACGTTGCTAAACAGGTTTGATGTATTTCCACAAGATTTAATATTTTTTAGCAAATTTTGCATTTTACAAGATTCTCATTTTCCCCAATTTACGTAAAAATTTTCCATTCATGACTTTTCTTTAAAGGCGTCATCTTGTAATTAACTGAAAAAAACAACAAATCAATTATTGTTTATTTTTTCTATAATTTTATTTTGTATTTCTGTACTGTCACATCAGTATCGAGTTAATTTGTTTACAAGTTTAAAAATTTAAATGAAACATACACTAAAGAAATGATTTGATGCATTCAAAACAATAAAAAACGAAAGATATTTATTATTATTATGAAATGCATTATAATATAGGTAGAATATCATAATGTTATATTTTAAATATAAAACACCGTCATGTAAAATTCCGATATTGGATCCTCGTGGAGAATATTAGTACTGATAAATCGGGTTTTTTGGTCGTTAAACATAATATCTTATACTTTTATGAAATTTTGAGTGCGCGTGTGAGTGCATATCCCCTGGAGCTTCAAATTAAGCCTCCACTTATCTCCTGAAGCTACAAGTTAAGGTTCCATCAAATCCCGAATGGCTATCTAAAAACTGTATTTCATCATTTACATTCAATCTGAATAACTGGTAACTGGAAATAGTAGTTCTGATCAAGCAAAAAGAAATCAGGTTCTTGAACTCTGGTTATTTTTTTCCTCTATGACAAATTTTTTTTCAATTAATTGTCCTTTACCATTCATGAGCTTTGATCAAATTCAATAGTTCTAATTTGTTATCTTGAATCGAAAAGATTCTCAATAGAAATTTTGATCAAAATTATCTAGTTTCACTGTCTATATTGCACATAAATCAGGTGAATTTATATACGTCTCCCCAATTTTAGAGCTAGTCGGTGATATCACCAACATTTCACAGGGGAGTACATTATAAACTCTTTGGATGTAAAGGGTAATTTTGGCTAAAAACCGTGTATTGCAAATGATTCACAACCTCAAGCCGATTCTTGTAAATCTCTACAAAAATGTACACGTATTCTGTTTCTTGTAGTTATATATTAAATAAAACGAATCAAAATTGGTTAAACACTTTCTCAATACATGATTATGACACCAGAAATGAGGGACTTTCATGATTATATTATATGATTATATTATAATAAAATTTTGAAACAGCTATGACTGTTTATTGCATTAAAATAAAATTCCGAAAAATCCAGGAATGTTGTGGTGAAAGTCCAAATGTTGAAAAAACTTGAAGAAATGTTTTGATATTAGCAGTAAAATCGTTATCAGTGGGTGAGTGAATAACATTTGTCCTTATTAAAGTTATTACACTTTTAATTTCCCCCTGAAATGAGAGAGAGAGAAAGAGAGCGTGAGATGAAATGAACGGAACATTCTAGAACCGTCTTTTCGACCGTCCCCAATTAGATATGATAAAGACAAGAATGTAACTTGCGCACGAGTGTGCAAGCACCTTCATCTGAAGATGAAGATGAAGATGAAGATGAAGATGAAGATGAAGATGAAGATGAAGATGAAGATGAAGATGAAGATGAAGATGAAGATGAAGATGAAGATGAAGATGAAGATGAAGATGAAGATGAAGATGAAGATGAAGATGAAGATGAAGATGAAGATGAAGATGAAGATGAAGATGAAGATGAAGATGAAGATGAAGATGAAGATGAAGATGAAGATGAAGATGAAGATGAAGATGAAGATGATGAAGATGAAGATGAAGATGAAGATGAAGATGAAGGTGAAGATGTTGCATGAGAACGAGTGTGAGCGAGAGAGTGAATCGGAATGTGGATCTCCTAATGAACGCTTTCATGCTGAAAGGAACGGTTCCTTCAATGATGCTAAAGCTAAAATGTACCTTAGGTATATGGACGTAAGGCTTATATTCTAAATTCTCAAAAGAAAAACAGTTCTGTCGGAACGAAAGATATAACGTTGCAAGGAACCGATAATGCTGAAAATGTATCTCTATATATATATATATATATATATATATATATATATATATATATATATTTATATATTTTCAGTGTTTACTTGGGATTGCAGTCTAGGACAGGGAAATCAGTTACCTCTTTAGTATTTTCCAAGCTTTCGAAAATGTTTATTTTCTTCTTCAGGGCTAAAATAGTACAAAAATTAAGTTTATATAGCAAGGCACTATAAAAAGTTTTTTCTTACAATTACTGTGAAGTTAGTCCGAAAGTACATTAGTTTTTTGAATTTTGAAAATAAGTACAAGTGTTCCCAAATGCATTGGGTTGGAATGTTACTGCATTCTACGTGCTAGGTAGTAGAAGGAAGCGACGACAATGACTGTATTTCTCAATTTCGCTTTTCAAGTGGAGTGTTCCCAGATGTTTTAAGGGCGTTTCTTAAAATGCATAACGTTGGCCGAAGCTTTATGACTAACGAAAAGAGAATGAATTTGTTTTATGTATTTAGAATGGATTTTTCAGTGAATAGGATATCCGAATATGAGCCATTAATCAGAAGAACCTATGAGATTTATATATATATATATATATATTGCTTAAATTATCTGTATCAGAATTTTTGTTTATACAATTTCCTGTCTTTTTGATATGAACCATTTCTAGGAAAAGGCGTTTGTTGTAATTATTTGCGTGATCTAAAATTTTTGTGCCATTGTAATTCATATTATGACCAGTGGATTGTACGTGTTGGGTTAATGCAGAGGAATTCGTCTTGTTGGCATTTCGGCAATCACTTTTATGAGAAATGATCCTTGAATGAAGATTTTGGGATGTTTGACCTATATATACAGAATCGCAATTTTGACAAGGAATTTTGTAGACGACATTTGATTTGAATTTCAATTCTATCGGATGCTTGGAAAATACTAAAGAGGTAACTGATTTTCCTGTCCTACACTGCAATCCCAATTAAACACTGAAAATACATATCTACAGTCGTTAAACATTCAACTATATATATATATATATATATATATATATATATATATATATATATATATATATATATATATATATATATATATATATATATCTAACGTATATAGAAATATGAAAATATGGCTCATCGTTCATACTTTCCGAAAAAATAACCCTGTTTTCAGCGAGAAACGTAAACTAATTGTGTTTATCTAAAATTACAGAATTATTCCGTAAGCATCTGAAGAAGTCGTTTGTAACGACGAAACGCGTCACTCTATGTAGTCAATAAAGTGTAAATCATAAGTTCAAGTCCTTGAATTTAAGTTTTCCTATATTCGAGTGAATAACAATGTTATGACACTATAATACAGTGCTCTGACAAATTAATTTGTTAAATACTGTACAGTATATGAAATCAAAAAACCAAAAATTCAAAATAACCGTTTTTCGGAACAGTTAATTTCATTCGAAGTATTTTTGAGACTTTCGTTTCTCAAAAAATCCGTTGCAAGAATAGGAGAAAATCATTATATATTGTGCTATCTAACCTAAACCATAGAACAAAGTACAAGCTAACCAACCTATGGTTTAAGATACAAAATTGGTATTCCAACATTTTTTCAATCTCCAGGTTCGTACACCTTGAACTTGGCTACGCGGTTCTGAAGAGAGTCAACAAGCTCGAAACAAGTGTCTACCGCTGCTTCCAGTTGCGACTGGACGCAGGAAAATAAGTCCAGGACAGGAAAATAAGTTATCTCTTTAGTATTTTCCAAGCTTTCGAAAATGTTTATTTTCTTCTTCAAGGCTAAAATAGTTTATATAACAAGGCACTATTGAAAATTTTTTTTCACAATTACTGTGGAGTTAGTCCGAAAGTACATTTGTTTCTTGAATTTTGAAAATAAGTAGTAGCAATTCCAAATGCGTTTGGTTCGAATATTATTGCATTATACGTGTTAACTAGTTGAAGCCAGCAACGACATTACCTGTATTTTTCAATTCTACTTTTCAAGTGGATCTGATTCCAGATGTTTCCAGGGACGCCTTGGAAAAAAAAATTCAATAGTGCCTTGTTATATAAACTGTTAATGTTGTAATATTGTTTTATTTTAGCCCTGAAGAAAAAAATAAACATTTTCGAAAGCTTGGAAAATACTAAAGAGGTAACTTATTCTCCCGTCCTGGACTGCAATCCCAATTAAACACTGAAAATACATATCTGCAGTCGTGAAACATTCAACTATATATATATATATATATATATATATATATATATATATATATATATATATATATATATGTATAAGAGGCCTAGCAGTGGAGACTTCCTTTACAGGTGTGTTCTTTTATTGTTGATTCCATCTCCAGGTTCGTACACCTTGAACTTGGCTACGCCGTTCTGAGGAGAGCCAAGTTCAAGGTTTCGAGCAATAAGCTCGAAACAAGTGTCAAGGGCTGCTTCCAATTGAGTTGCGGGCTATACCAAGATTTACATTTTTGTCGTTTGTACTTTTCACCGCAAGAAAATTTTTCATTCAATATATATATATATATATATATATATATATATATATATATATATATATATATATATATATATATATATATATATATATATATATATATATATATATATATATATATATATATATATATATATATATATATATATATATATATGTGTACAAGTGATAGTTCGAGGACAGTATACGATGTACCGTACATGATGTACTGTCCTCAAACTAGCACTTCGAAGAATTAATTGTGTTAAACCATAGATTTGAGGAAAAAAATTATGTGGATTCAATAATAACGAAAATTCCAATTAAGTTGATTTCAAAATGAATTCAACAAGATTTCAAAGTGAACAATTGAATTATCCATTCATCTATATAAAGACAATTCGATAATTTGTTCCTTTTATCAATATATGATATTTTCAATACATGCAATAGGTATATAATATTTAATATGTCTCTATGTATACAATATTGATCACATATCGATTTTAACGATAATTTTACTGGTGGCTAGTAGTATTTATTATAATCTAAATGGATGAAGTGTGAATTATTATGAATCTTATATAATGGTATTGCGTTTTCGAAGCCATACCATTATATCAGATAACATTCTTCAGCCCCATTTTACACCAATATTTTAAAATAAAATACTTCTGAGTTTTGATTAGTGAGAATATAGGTTATCAGTTCTGAAGTAGTGAATTGAACCAAAAAAGTTTTACCGCATTAAAAGTAGTTCGGATATACTGAAATTGCCGAATTAAAAGTAGTTCAGATAAGTTGAAATGAACTAAAATTAGTTAGTGCAAGTAATGGATCAAATGCATTGAAATTAGTCCAACACCCATAAGATGTTTCAAATATAATAAAGTAGATCAAATATACAAATGTACTGAAAGTAGTTCCACTACACTGAAAGTAGTTCAAATACACTGAAAGAATTTAAAATATACCTCAAATAAATAATTCGAACTTGCTACAAGCAGTCGAATGCACCAAAATGCCTACCAATAGTCCAAATGTACCAATGTAATTTCAATGCAATACGAGTAGCTCAGATAATCTAAAACGAGTACAAATGCACCATCGTGATGTCACAAATTTCCTATTATAAGACTCAACACTCTTCGAAATGTCATTATAATCCTTCGTTGTCGTATTAGTGCTTTGATAATATTTTGGAATGTATTTCACTCCACTTGAGTGATATCAAGTGTGGTATTTGATAAAATGTCAAATTCATAATTTATTTTCAATCTAAAATCTTAGAAAATATATCCATAAGTCATTTGTAGGTATTTGAAATTAGTGATGTGCGTACCGGTGAGTATTAGGTCACTGGTATACCGACGACGGCGACTTATAAGTCACCAGTAATTTTAGCAGTGACCTAGGTCGAAGTTCAGATCGATAGTTTCCGATCGATATACCCAAGTGATCACCGGTATATCGGCGACCGGCGAGTCAACGTTCATTTTAGCGGCGACTTAAGTCGCCGTTTAGAGCGCTTCGTTTTGGTTTCACTCTAACAACTGCTATCTAACCATTTATAAATATTGCCACGTCACTATGACGGGGTACAATCATCATCCCAAGTATTCCGATTATGGAGAGTTATAGCCAGGGAGCTGGTGGCAATTTGGGTATATGATTTGATCGTCGTTAATACCAAAAATCAATACATTCTGCACCTATGTTTACTAGAAAAAAATTAACTATTTTTTATTATATAACGATAGATTTCCCGAAATTGTAAAAGTCAATTGTAAGTCAAAAATTATATTATCGTTTCTGCCATCATTAATATCCATTGAATATATTTCATAAATAGTATAATCAAAGCTGGTAGAAGTCAGGATAGTGAGACTTTTTATGAAAAAAAAATAAATTGTAAAAAGAAATTATTAGTACTTTTTCAGACCATTGCCTCTTCAAAAGTGATTTTTAAATTTCAAAGAATATTTGTAAATATGAGGAAAAGGTATCAGACATCTACAATACTAATTTTAGAATTTAGAAACAACGGAATTAAAACGCGCTAGGTTGTTTGAAGTGTCGTAACGTGTTTTGCAGCATCTATATTTGAGGCTACCAAAAGCGGATTCAAACAAATAGTTGCATTTTTTGATTTTTCACATCATTTGAATCTTGATAACTGTATCTACCATCTGCACAGATCGAGAGATAGAAGCTGTATTTTCTTTCTAATTTTTTACATTTGCCATTTATTCATTTAAAGGCAAATTGGAAGAACGACAAGCCCACAATTAAGATATTATGAGTCGAGAGACACAAAGATTATAAAACACACATAAATCTACTATTCGAATGAGTGATTTCAAACTGAAAACAAAAATTGAATTGAGATCATTGAAAATGATTGATATTCATATCAAATTACCTATTCCACCAACGGTATCAACTAACAAACCAAATGTAAATCAAGAATAAACAGGGACCAAAGTCACCGGTAGGCAAAAGTTAAGTCACCGGAAGATACCTAACTACTTGAAATAATAGCTCATGTTTACTAGTGTATGATATTTGACAAATTTGAGGAAAACGAACTCAACAAGTTTACCTAAATAAGACCGATATGAAATATGCGTTTTACTAAACTTCTATATTATTTATTGTCTGTTCAATAATAATAGATATTAACTCATTGTGTGAATCTATACCAATACATATACACACACAATAATTCACCATTATATAATAAAGTCAATATGATGCTCTAATTATGTTGAATAAGCAGAATATATTTTTTTTAAAAAAAGGCTTGAATTAACAACAACAGCAGATATAAACCAAAAGTTCATATCTTATTCGCTGTCAGTCGTATTTTCTGTTGAATGAATGAATGAAAACGTTTTATTGAGTTCTTTGTTTACATTACAATTCATTGTTATTTTCCAAATAAAATTTTCTGTTGTACTAGTTCATCCAGGCCCTCAATTCACGAGTACCGCCATTGAAATGTTTTTCTTAGTACTGTAGATTTCAGACTTCAGAAAAATATTATCTTGAAAATCGGTTTTGCTCATGAATGAAAATCAGGAATCAGTTACATACCAAGCTGTTCACACAGTATTTATTTTTTATGAACCCCGTGTTATGAATGTATTATGTGATGACTCATCAAAACTGTCGGTGTTTTTTTATTTTGACGCGACAATCGGCGCGGCGCCTGAGAATATCTAGTCTAAGTTTATTTATATTCATATTCTAACATATTCCATGTTTTGAATGACTTATAATATGGATTAATAATTATAATTATTGAAGATTTAATTTTTTCTTTTCATGAAAATGGATATAATTTATTTGGAGTATATATAATTGAATGTAAACTATAGATGACCTAATTTATTTGATTAATTTGATGGATAAATTTGATTCACATATATTCGATATATTTGATTGTTATGTATTCGATTATGATCGTTGAATGAATATGAATCTCAAGCATGACCGGAATTTTTTTTAATCTTTGTTTTCTGTTTATTCTTTGGGATGTCCATATACAAGAAATCTAGGATATTAAAATATGGATTATGGAATGCAACCTCAAAACTACATTCTGAAATTATCAGATTCAGAAGTATGATGAATTCCAACTCAGGATGATTGTTTTTCCTTCGCTAAACTGGCAAAATATTTCAATGGCTCCTACTTTTCTGGATGAGAACTAAAAATTTTTTTAGTTCTCTGTTTTTCTTGTTACTGTTAATTTTGAGGATGTCATCATGTCATGCAATAGCCATTGTTCAAGTTTTTAACTTTATAACTTTCATATCATTTGTAGTGATTGAAGCAATCTAACAACCACACTGTTTAATCACCACTGCCGTGCACAGGCACTGCCAGGAAAATTCTCAGATTTTATATGAGTCGATTTGTACTAATTCATTACCTATAGGAATATGTGAAAAATGAATAAACGAAATTTCGTATATGAAAAGATTCGTATACGAAATAATATGAATATACGAAATTCATAATATAAGCATATTATACGAAGGCACTGATTAATATATTAATAAGTACCTTCTATTAATATTATAATAACTAATAATTATTAATAACAATAAATATAAATTATATAAACACATTGAATATGAAATTGAAGACTTCACACATTCACTAGATAGATTAATAAATAATAATACAGTTGATTGAATATTCGCTGATCTATTGTATATTGAATAAAAACAATTAGCTTGGTTTCGCAAAATTTTTAATAAATACTTTACTCTTGTTTCGGGGTGTTACCGCATTTTGAAAAGTTGAACTCTGTTTAAAAAAAGTTAAACTCTGAGTTTAAAATTTTTTAAAATGGGGTAACACTCCGAAACAATTGTCAAGTAATTATTGAAAATTTTGTGGAACCCAGTCAAGTGTTTGTATTTAATACTAGCATCTCATTTATTAACGTAATGAAACGAATACAACTATTATAGTATATGACTATTAATAATACTATTATAGTCATATAAAAGGTGGCAGTAACAAGTCTTTGTTTTATATATTGAGATATAATTCGAAGGAAAAAGAGTATCGGTCTCACTCTGTCACGAAAGTCAGTGATGAGTCATCACTCCACCTTCATCTCCAGTCCTAACAGCCGTTCATCAACGATGCCAAGCGGCTTCATTAGTAAATACATATTGTTTACAACGCTCTATGTAAGAGCTTCGTCAAGTCGCATTAAAAGTTTTTTCAATGATTTCAAGTTTTATATTGATGAATATCATATTTCAGTACTCATTATTCTATTCAGGACTAAGACAAATCGAAAAACACAATAATTATAAAAACTGTTCCAGCCATTCTTGAGTTACAAAAAATATAACGTGTAACTTACACAACCGCAAAATTGCAAGTTGTGTGGATATGTATTTTTTGTTGCCAAATTTTCGTTGGAAAACAAAAAAATGTTTAGGGGTAAAGTACTCCTTATCAATTAGGTGCATGAAAAATCAATAACAACCGATAGTCACATCTACCGAGTATACATATAAAATTTTATCAAAATCGGTTAAGCCGTTCCAAGGGAGTATGGCAACTAACACTAACAACTGAAACTGTATAGGGAGTGAGAGAAAGTTCATTGCGTGAAATAGATGATCCGGGAATGACAGGAGCACTGCGTCTGCGGCATAGCTCGATTTCATTATGTTGTGCTCGCTGTTGTTGTGTTTGATTTACAGATAACAATGATCTGATAGATAGTTAACAACTGTAGTTAATCTACCAATTGTAATTATAAATGCAGGGAATTAATATGTAAATTGGTGTTTTCATTTAATTCCGAGTATTTTTATATGCATTCACCTTTTAAACCTTCTCTGAACTTTCACAAATAATTGAAGACCAAAGCTAGCTAAATCGGTCCAAACGTTCTCGAGTTTTAGAGAGACTAACGAACAGCAATTAATTTTTAAAATATAGATACTAAATAAAGCATTTATAGTTATATTATATAGCAATTTTAATTATAGAGCAATCAGTTATGCTCAATTCAAATTACGAGTTCTTAGGACTAGAAAATTGATACTGTAGGTTTAAAATTGTTGAACCTGAAATCTGAAATTTGGTTACCTTTCGAAGTTATTCCAAAAATGCATCGGAAAAATAAAATTCATCCATTTTTCATTAACTATTTAGATAATCACAAAATTGAAAACTACAGATCATTGATTGAAGAAAATTATCAATGCTTTCAATAATTCTCTTTCCTTTATTGGTAATATTCAATTGTTTTTGCAGGTGTTCAATGAAATCATTTTTCAATAAAATGAATGAGAATTAGTTTTCTGGCTATATCCCGAAGTAAGGAAGTTCAATTAAATTGGGTTTGATTGGTATTTTTCCGTTCATACTAATGATGTATAATAATATGAATAATGTAGCGCAATAATAACAAGAAAAATGAAAATGTGGCGCGTTGATATAGAAATAACAGTCATAGCTGTCTATTTGTCTTTCACGATGTTATTTTATCTTGGGAAAATGATTACTAATACAAGGTACTTAACGATTCAAAATTGAAATACGATCTTCGAATACAATTTCAGTAGTTTATGTTTCTCATCAGTCTCTCCATTCAAAGTTCCCACAGAAAGCTGAAATATTGAAAACCAAACGGATCAAATTTCTCGAAGTAAAATCATTCTACCTATAGATAATAATGATAAAAATATCTGCGATTGATATTTTTTATGATATAACCAGGCGTTCTGAGAACCCCGCTTTTGAGCGAATTGAAATGCGAAAAATAACAAATATTGTTAAAGAAACTCAAATCATAAGTTAGTAAATATTCAATTGATATTTGTTCCTCAATGTTTACGGAATTGAAATCGTTATGACGAATTTTTTTTGAAAAAATTTTTAGCCTGTGAAAATAATTCTGTGATACTTTTAGGACATTGAATTGCGTCCATTTCACGGGACAGATATAAACAAAAAATGTTATTCATAATATATAAGTACATCGAAAAAATAACTAGGTATAAGTATCCAAAAATATATCTTAATAAGTATATTGTAAGACTTGACAATGGTCTTTGGAAATACCTCCACAGATTTTGAGCTCTAATAAAAACCATGTTCCTGAATTCACATCCATAAAAATACATTGGTACCTATCTATAACAATGCTTCTCCGTCTAAATCATCCCGCCAGTTTTTTTGTATGCCGCGCAAGTACAAAGTGTATGTGCCGCCTGGGCGGTGTTTCTCATAATCATAAATCCGTTATATTCTTCCCTCCAAAGTTATCAAAACATATCAATCAAATTGGCTCACGCGTGTCAGTTTACATGTTGTTTCAAACAGAATGTATGTATGAAAACATAGGAATACCTACTCAATAGAAATAAGAAGAGCAAAAGTAAAATGAATGAAAATAATTTCAATAAAACGAATGATGATGAATGAAGCGGCCATAAAATGCTAGGAAATTTAGAGTCATTTTTGGAATAGTTACAATGGAAATATGAAATCTAACAACTTACTTACTGAAGGTATATAAAATAATATTGGATATTGTATTGAAAATCAGAAAAAATCATCTCAAAGAAATGAAAATTCCTATATATTATGTGAAATGGGCAATTATGTACTTCATTGGGTGATGCATGATTCGAAATCGTTATTAATGTTATAATCAACTTAATTCAAATTCGTTTGAAGATGAAATATTAGTTTCAGTCGATTCTTTTCTTTATGTATGCTAATTTTGTCGTAAAAAATAATTGAATGAGAAGAAATACGACAATTTAACGTTTATTATGAAGATGAAAGAGAAAACGAAAATCACTTCATTTCATATACCTACTACGTATATAATATACTATACACATGTAAAATTGCGCGGGAAAAAGTGTTTTTCGGTATGTCTGGCCAAAGCAACCGGTAAATCAGTTTGTCGTGAGATATATATGCTTCTCATACTATCAAGAATCCATTTGCACTGCCACACAGAACTGCCATTTCGTTTTTGAATACTTACAATAACATATTTCAACATATCAAAACGGTAGCTTTCCTAAAATATGTCTTTTTTCCACCAGAGTGTCACAGCTGTTATACCTACGCAGTACCGAACCTACCGCGACTTCGCTAAACTAAGTCCAATTTCATGTATGGTAGGTACAACTGTCTCACTGAAATAATTTTGGGCTTTCCTAAAATATGTGTCGTCAGATGTTTACTGGCTCTTAGACCAGTCTAAAAGCCAGTGAATATCTGAAGTCACATATTTTAGGAAAGCCTACAATTTTGTCAACGAGACAGTTGTACCATACATGAAATGGAACTTACTTTAGCGAAGTCGCGGTAGGTTCGGTACTGCGCAGGTATAACAGGTGTGACACTTTGGTGCAAAAAAGACATATTTTAGGAAAGCTGCCGATTTGATAGGTTGAAATATATTATTATATGTACTCTAAAAAGAAGTTGGAAAAAAAATTTTTTTTTGACATATTTTAGGAATCTTGAAATTTTTATACGTTATTCTGGATAGTATCGGAGACATTTATTTCTCATGGCAGACCGATCTGCCGGTTGCTGTAACCCGGAAGAACGAAAAACACTTTTTACCGCGCAAATATACCTGTGTGTAGTATATACGTAGTATATAAGTAATGAAGGGATTTTTATTTTCTCTATCTTCTTCCTAATATATTACTGTCGTATTCTTTCTGTTTCAACTTTTTTTGACGGCAAAATTAACATACATTAAGAATCAAACCAACATGAAAACAATGTTTCACATTTTTAAACGAATTTGAATTCAGTTGATTCTATAATAATATTATTAACATGTATTCATTAACATTCATTCAAGTCATCATTCAATAAAGTTAATAATTTTTCATTTTACATAGCTCATATGAATTTCTATTTCGTTGAGATAATTTTGCCAGATTTTTAATCGAAAAACACTTTTTCCCGCTTAAATATACCTTCGTGTATCAGTATATACGTAGTATACAGAATGAAAGGATTTGCATTTTCTCTTTCTTCTTCGTGATATACTGTCGTATTCTTCACCTTGAAATTTTTTTGACGGCAGAATTGACATAAATTAAGAAAAAAAACAACCTGTAAATAATGTTCATTTTCAAACGAATATTAATTCAGTTTAATTTGATAATTATTAAAGATTAGATTCATGCTCTCACTCGATAAAGTACATTATTTCCCATAACATATGAATTTTTATTTATTTGAGATAAATTTTTCTAGATTTTCAACCAAAAAACACTTTTTCTCGAGCGAATATACTTACCTGTTTCTGTATACGTCGTATACCGAACAGAGATATTTTAGTTTTCTCTTTGTTTTTCATAATATGCTATGAGTCTTTCGCTTAAAATTTTTTTTGAGCCGCCTAGATAATACATTTTATATTAATATATTTACTCAATACATTTGACAAGTGAACTCTTGCACGGCGTCAAACAAACCTGGTAACAGTTCCTCGTTTAAACTTGAAATCTTCACCTAGTCTTGCAAATGTTTTTTGGGAGTCGACGCTTTTTTTCAATAAGCTTAAACGTCTTTTCTTTCCTTAGCTGAAAAAGGCAGAATGAAGTCTGAGACAGTCAATGCCTGAAACACACTTTTAAGCTGCTGGCTAATATTTTACCCAGTTCATAATAGATTTTGGTAATTTCAATTTATGATTGTCGATTGCGGTAACCATCCAAATATGGGATGAAGCATTTTTCAAGTTTGACATATCAGCAATCATAATTATTAATATGTCGTTGTCACTGGCTCTGATAACAATATTATACCGGTCAACAAAGATACATGTATTGATGGAAAAATTAATTAGCAATTCAATGAAATTAACACTAGTATTTTCCTCTTCTGCTTTTCACTACACTTGAAACTAGCAAACGCAAGCGGGCATCTTACTTGGGAACATAGCACGTGAAATGAAAGAAGAAAATTCAACTGAACGAATGATGAGGAATGAAAATTTCATAAAATGATGAGACGTTCAGAATTGTTCCCGGATTAGTTGCAATGGAAATATAAATCTAAAAACCCACTTACTAAAGGTATATAAAATAATATTGAATATTCTATTGAAAAACAGAAAAAAATCATCTCAAAAAAATGCAAAGTCATATAAATTATGTGAAATGAACTACTATGTCCTTTATTGAGGGATGACACGAATCAACATGAATAAATTGAATTAAAATTCGTTTGAAGATGAAACATTAGTTTTAAGTAAATTTTCCTCTTTATGTGTCAATTTTGCCGTCAGAACGAATTGAAAGAGAAAGAATATTCAGTATATAATGAAGAAGAAAGAAAAAACGAAAATCTCTTCAACCCATAGATATACTACGTATATACTACTACACGCAGTTGTATTTGCAGGAAAAAAACTGTTTTTCGGTTGAAAATCTAGAAAAAATTATAACAAAGACATAACACTCTTATAGGTTATGTGAAATGAGAATATTATGTAGTTTATTGAGTGATGACATGAACAGTAAGATAAAACATTATTTTCAGGTTTGTTTATTCTTTTTGCCAACAAAAATATTTGAAAGAGCAGGAATACGACAGTAATATATTAGGAAGAATAAAGAGAAAACGTTTCCTTTATTCCGTACACTGCGTATATACATACT
The DNA here is from genome assembly GCA_030704895.1 of Henosepilachna vigintioctopunctata. Lineage (NCBI taxonomy): Eukaryota > Metazoa > Arthropoda > Insecta > Coleoptera > Coccinellidae > Henosepilachna > Henosepilachna vigintioctopunctata. The sequence goes on from JARQZJ010000133.1 coordinate 655,552, forward strand.
ACACACAGGTATATATGCGCGTGAAAAAGTGTTTTCAGTGTGCCAGGTCAAAGCAACCGGCAGATTGGTCTGCCAGCAAAGATATATGTTTCTGATACTATCAAGAATAACATATAGAAATTTCAAGTTTCCTAAAATAGGTATGTTAAAAAAAAATTTTCTCCCAATTTTCGAATGACTTGCCACATGGAAATAACCGCGGAAATGATATGCCACTTAATTTTTGAATAGGTATAATAATATATTTCAACATATCAAATCGACAGCTTTTCTAAGAAATGTCTTCTTTCCACCAAATTATCACACCTGTAATACCTGCGCAGTACCGAACTTACCGTGCCGTCGCTAAACTAAGTCCCATTTCGTGTACAATAGGTACAACTGTCTCACTGACACAATTTTAGGCTTTGACGAGAATTTGAACGAGTGAATAACGCTCGGTAGTTCCCCAACTCGGTTCCAAGCGAGTACATAAGCGTATCCATTATTTGTGGGAATCCCCGAAAATGCTCCTACTTTTCAAACATAAACAATAGGTGGATTGCCATATGTGTAAATGAGTAATTAACAACTACTGACCTAATCACCGTCTAAACCCTACATGTCATGAAAATGAGCAAAAAAAAACTCCCGCTGACCCTTGTGCTAACATAATATGCGAACGGTCCCAAAAAAGGTACAATTTGCTTCAGTTTCAATAATTGACAGCGAGAAGCAATTATCCAGAATAAAATATGTTACATGAAAAAAAAGACCAAAATTTTAAGTCGAAAACAAGAAATTTTGAAAATATTATAACGCTTTTCCCATGAAAATATTATCTTATAAATATCAGTTACACTAACATCGATCGTCGGAATATATTCAGTGTCCCCAAACAGTCTCAGTCGTGTCCCCAAACTCACTGTCCTCAAATTAACACTTGCCGGAACACTTGACTTTGGGGACTGTCCTCAAAGTCACGAAATGTCCCCAAACAAGCAGTTGAGAGAACAAAATGTCCTCAAACTATCACTTGCTGATATATATATATATATATATATATATATATATATATATATATATATATATATATATATATATATATATATATATATATATATATATATAAATGTATATATATATATATATATATATATATATATATATATATATATATATTCTATATATCCATTCTATAATCGAAATGGAAATCACATTTGTGATTTACATTTCGATTTTAGAATGAAACCTTGTGAAACCTCTGAAACCTTGTGAAACATGACCAAATCATAACTTGATAAAATACAAGTGACTTTAATTTTCACAATCATTTTGTGGACATGTTTCTTCAATACTGAAGATCTGACATATCGAAAAATGTCAAAAAAGTAATTATCAGATATAAATATTATAGGTAGGTAATTTGTTTTCATTTTTTCAATAATGTTAGTTAATAGAAACAATAATCGAGTATTTGTCTCATCAGTATTAATATCCTAAGTACTAATCCAAGATCAATTGTGAAATGGTGATCAATTCAGTAATTCCACTCATTTTGAAAATTGTGGTAAGAATCCACTTTAATCTGGAATTAGATAATTTTGCCTTTTGTTAACGATGTTTTGCTATATGTATAATTTGATAAAATCTAAATTACCCATAAATTTATGTCGCTAAAAAAAAATTATGGAAAACAAACTCTCAAGCTGATAACATATTACTGTATTATTGATTATTTGTATATTTCGTTATACATTCAGTGGTACCTCAGAAGTCAGTCGGAAAAAGACTAGAGAAAAAATGAACCTATTCAAACTTAAAATTTTCTTGTGGGCCTATATTGGTGTGGGTGAGTTAATGCAGAATAATATATATTACAGAAACTTATTCCTGCTAACCAACCATGTGCGGACATGTAGAAATGTATTATTTTGTTATAATGAAAATCCAGAATCAAAGTTATTTCTAATCGATGCGATATTAGATGTTATTTGATTCTGAATTTTCACTATAATGAAATAATTCATTTCTATATATATATATATATATATATATATATATATATATATATATATATATATATATATATATATATTTATAAAAGAAAAGTTATCGGGAAAGGGGTCTGGTACCAAGAGTTTGTATCCGCGAGAATGTGATACATCTCCAAGAATAACTGACATCTATAATTTAATTCACTTTCCAAGATTTTCACATTACACCATTCAAAAATATGCCAAGTCTCTACACAATGCTTGGTTGCTGCGTATGATAACTTCTTTATACGCATATCACTTCGATGTTGAGTTATTCGGTTCTTTAACCACTGCTTAATCTGGCCAATGTATACCCCTGAGCAATCCGTTCAAGGTATTTTGTACACAACACTGCTGTTGAGATGAATTGGTGTTTCATCTTTTATTCGGGAGAACAAATCAACAATCTTCAAAGGGTAGTACTTAGCCAATTTTATATTGCTGTATCTACTGAAATTGGAAACGACTGAGTTTGTTAGTCCATGTATATATGGAATTTTTTTTGATTAAATTCAACAGTATTATCTTCAGTGGGACCATCATAAAATCGTGAGTTATAAATAAGCTTTTGAAGAATATGTCCTGGGTATCCGTTGTTACGAAAAATAAGAAACAATTTTCTCAGACTCCCTCGATGAAATCTCTCATCACAAATCCTCAAAACCCTATTCTTCATCGCCACAACCATGTTGAACTTTTGGCTAGTAGGGTGGTTGGAATGAAAATTCAGAAATCTACCGGAAGATGTTGGTTTCTGATACCAATCTAAAGTAATTATGTTATTATCGGATCTTATTACCAACGTATCAAGAAAGGGTACGCCTATTATTCTCCACTTCGACCGTGAAACGCAAACTGTTATTGAATGAGTTAAATGTTTCCAATACGGTGGCAACCTGCGATTCAGGCACGGCACAAATCAAATCGTCTACATATTTGTAAATAAATGGCAGCTGGAAAGGCAGAAGAGGAATGACGTTATCCAATAGATAATCCATTACAATCATTTGGACTCAAAGGAGATCCCATTGGAGTTCCAAAAATCTGTTTATGAAATTTGTGTTGAACAAAGTAAGTGTTGTCAAAAATGAATTGGATCAACCTCAAAAAATTGGGCTTAGATATCGATGTATATTTTTCAACAGATGGCCAGTTTATTTAATTTTCATTTGTAGATCTCTTGAAAAAGTCCACAAAAAACGGACGAAATATCGAGAAATAACGACTAAGGATCTAACTCTTGGTACCTGACCCCTTTCCCGATAACTTTTCTTTTATAAATTCAACTCAAGAGTCGATAAATTTTCACTTCATATATATATATATATATATATATATATATATATATATATATATATATATATATAGTTGAAAACAAGGTTTGTCAGGCTGAAAATGAAGTTAGGAGTTTACGGTATTTACCTGAGATTTACGTTGTTTGTTTATTTGTAACAGCCGTTTACATATGTAAACGGCTGTTACAAATAAACAAACAACGTAAATCTCAGGTAAATACCGTAAACTCCTAACTATATATATATATATATATATTTTTTTTTTGAGAATTTTTGTCTGCAAAAAGCTGTACAGCTGTAAACATCACAAACGCTGTAAAAATGGAAGAACTTTCTTCTTTGCGAGAAATTGTAGCTTTGTTTGAATTTGAAAATGAATAATTTTCACGAAATGAGAGAAATTTTTGAAGAATATATATATATATATATATATATATATATATATATATATATATATATATATATATATATATATATATAAATGAAAAAATTTACGGTATTTATCTGCAATTTATGTTGTTTGATTTTGTGACAGCCGTTTACATATGTTTCAAGCTAATTGGCTGTCATCAGAAAGGCGTAGTTCAAGTTATTAGATATTCAAACTTGGATGTTGATTAAAAAAACGCAGAACAAAACAAAACACAAAATTCTACGTGAGAAATCGACATCTTTGTGGTTTAAATTCAGCATCTTTGATTGGAGTTCTAATCGATTCTGTTTTGAAGACTGGATCAATGTCTACCTGTGATACGATACTTATTTATATCTTCTAGAAATTTTGTACCGACAATAAGATAAATTTAAAAGGTTTGTACAGGAATGAAAATAGAAATGAAGGAATTTAAGGTATTTACCTGCAATTTATGTTGTTTGTTTTTGTGACAGCCGTTTACATATGTTTCAAGCTAATTGGCTATCATCAGAACGGCGAAGTTCAAGTTTAGATTTTCAAACTTGAATGTTGATTAAAAAAACACAGAACAAGACAAAACTCAAAATTTCACGTGAGGAATCGACATCTTTGTGGTTTAAATTGAGTATCTTTGATTAGAGTTCTATTCAACTCTGTTTTGAAGACTGGATCAAAACAGAGTCGAATAGAACTGCAATCATTAGATAGAACACAAAATCAGATTCATATGTGATTTCATACAAAATCTGCATAAATTTCATTATGTCTTACCATGAGTTTTTCCAAATTTTTTTCAAAGAGAAGAAGAAAAATTACTTCTAGAAGATTTCTGAGCTAGATACCTACCTACAATACCTACAATAACAATATACTTGTTTTTATAACAATATGACTTTTTTCAAAGTTACTGGCGTTCCTTCATCAATTTTAAATCTATTCAATACACTCATGAAAATATTTAATATTCGGAATCAATTGATAGTTGTATGAAATTTGTCAATCTCTTCATTTTCCATATTTATATTGGTTCACTGAGTGTTGAGCGACATTTTCTCTTTTTATTTAATACAAATTTATTATATATAATAATACATATACATTAATAGAAAAGACGTGAAAATGCGGATTGCTTAGAGGAGCGTCGGAATATTCGATTCATACAGAGAATTTGCGCATTTGTGTGATACGAAGATCAAAAGTTATCTTGATAATGGTTTTTTACTACAAGTGCCACTCAAATTACATATTTTAATTCATAGATCTTGCGATCAATGAGAATTATTGAAATGAGAGGTAATAATAAATACTTGTCTAAAAATCATTGACTGAACAATCCTTTATTCGACTAGTTTCGCCTTTTACGGCATTATCAAGAATGCATTATCATTTCTGATAATTCTTGCAAGTGATCTTCGTGAAAAATCATCACTGCAACATCGTGAATCAAAATCATTTCTTGCAGAAGTTAATGCACAATATGACGATCTACTGTTACTTAACAATGTGAGATGGTTAGTAAAGGCTGCGTATTAGAAAGCTTCTTCAGCCTTTTAGAGCACTTGAAGACACATATTTCCAATAGTGATCAGACTAGGCGTTGAAGCAAACGCCTAGTTAAGTTTTCTAAACGAAAAAGAAAATGTAGCTGTCATTGCTTTTTTGGCAGATATTTTTGAACATATCAATGACCTGAACTTAAACTTGAAGGCAAGACAAGCTTATATGGAAGTCAGAAGTGAGAAGTTTTCGCGGAATCTAGATCTCTTTATAAATGATCTTCGTTATGAATGTTTACACTTCCCCAATTATAATTCCCCAAATAAAATAATCAGTAGTGACAATGAGATTGACGTCGGCAAATACAAGATGTTTATTTCACATCTCTAATCGGAATTTCAAACAAAGTTCGCCGATTTTAAGAAAATTGAAAATATTGCAGAAATTCTCAGCAGATCGAAATGATCGATTAGGCATAGAAAACACAGTTTTAAAACACAAACATACGGAAGTTTCCAGTGAAGAGTTCTGGATAAAATTTGTGTGTGGTAATAAATATCCAGAACTACAGAAATTAGCTTTGAAACTTCTTACTTTGTTTGGGTCAACATATATATGCGAAGCAGCATTTTCGAAGATAACTTCGTTAAAAATAAATTTCGATCTCGACTTACTGAAGAACATCTCCAAGATTTAATGCCAATAGCTTGCACAAATTTCACTCCAAACTTCAAACAGATAATCAGCAACAAAAAATGTCACCTTTCTCATTGTTATGTAAATAAATTCCTTTGTAATTTCCGTAATTACCTTTGTTTAATAAATATTTTATTATTCCTATGCTTATGCTAACATTAGTTTTCGTAACTTTTCTTGTAGTATATTCTGTTTTAATTGATTCATGAGCGCCGGTAATAATTTAAGAAATGAGAAATTAAACTTAGGAATTATGGCAGGGTGTAATGAAAAATATGCAGAGAAAAGATACCCCACCCCCTATAGTACTTACGTAGCACTTGAACAGCTTTCATGCGCTAGCAGAACCTCTTGTTCATTATTATTATTATTTATTATCATTGTTCTAAGAACGGAGGTCAGGGAACTATATATACGATAGATCTCTGACGGCCCAAGATTACGGTGAGAATCGAACTCATCAGCACCAGTAAGTGGAAAGCGTTATACGGTCACTATACCGGAGCCTTTGAGCCACTGAACCTGATAGAGTTGAATTTCAGTCGAAAAGCATTTCAGAACATTTAGTGATATTGATATCAATGATTCAGATCCATTCAAATTCTTGATGTCATTCGTAACTCATAATGATTATCATAATGAGAGGTAATATGAAATGGGTAGATACTTGTCTAAAAATCACTGACTGAACAATTCTTTATTCGACTAGTTTCGCCTTCTACGGCATTATCAAGAATCAAGAATTCTTGATAATGCTGTAAAAAGGCGAAACTAGTCGCGTAATGAAATGTTCATTCATACCTACATATTACCTCTAATTTAAATATGAACTATCACAGAGTTGATTCATCGTCCATTGAATTTTATGATAATAATAAATAGAAATTGATAAAATTAATGTTGACAAAAATTTTAAAATAGATGTGGTAGTTTCAGGTTATGCATTGCATAATACGAGTGGCAATACTGACTGTCTGATAAGGGAATTTGGGAAAGATAAAATCGTGTGTGTTTGCAACGCTGAACACTGTGACAATTTAATTCCCGATATTACGCAAGGAAAAATTAACGTATTCACATCTACGAAAAAAGGAGCCAGATATTCCAAATCGATCTATGACTTGGAGGATTCAGCAACAGCAGAGAAACTTATTGTAATCGACAGAACCAAGACGTATCAAAGAATTATTGGTTGGGGAGGAGCTTTCACTGATTCTACGGGGATTAATGTTAACTCACTCCCTCCTAAAGTTGGAGAAGAACTTATGAGGTATTTTTTTTAAATATCGGGATAATTTGATTTGAATCTTAAAATTTCTTTCGCATGCATTAATTATAATAGTTTCGATGTTTAACCTTGTATGGAAAGTATTTTATTCAATGCATCAAACCAGTGTACGTGTTCTCCAATGGAATAGAATTAGATTTAAAAAATATATCGATTATTTGAATCGCGATTTTCCGAAATTCGGGTCATCTGAAATATCAATAGACAAAAATTTCGATCCACCGAAAAATATATGCTTTATAGAAACGCGTCTGTATGTCCCAGGCAAAAAGCCTGAGATCTTGGAGAAAGTGTTACCTTACCGCACTAGTATTTCTGAAGTGACAGTTCAAAAATAGGTGTTTCTGCAAGGATAAACTTTTTGACAAGCATCAGAGTTTGTCTTCCTCAGAATAAGCTTTGGAGCTTGTCTTCTCGCGCACAAGCTCTGAAACTGAGTTGATAGTTTTGATGATTGATAGGGAGATGTTCACCAATTTCTTTCATACTCATTAATGCTTCTTTCATACTCATAATATTTCTTTCATATCTACTCATAACTCAAAAATAACGATTTTTGATTTGTGTCACAAAAAGAGAGGTAGTGCTAAACGAGTGCAGTTGAAAATCACCTCAGTTTTGAGATGATATTGTGAAAAATAGGCTATATTCTATGTATTTCATATTTTATATATCACTCAACTATCTTTTATGAATTAACATTCAATGCACGTATGTATTTTTATGTACATGTTCTTTTTTTGATAAATACAGAAATTCTAGTGGAATATTTCATAAATTTCTTTTAGTCGATCTAATTATATACTTATAATATATATAATAAATGAAATATAATATATGAATTCTGTACTGTTATTGAAATTGAAAATCGACTATCAGATATTACATCTGTCCACATTATTTTGGATAATCGAGATTCCACTGTAAAAGAAATTGTATTAATACACGTTATATATTATTCTTCAAAATCAATGTGAATAACTTATAAATATTTTTATTTGGTTGCTTGCTCATTATCAGAAAAACATTTTTCGAATGCTTTTATATATACAAGAGCGATTGCTCCGAATTCGAAGAGCGAATGAACTCAAAATTATAATTTCTTGTTTTTGCTTCTGCTTTTGCTTTTTGAATTTCATCTCCTCGGAATGCCTCTTAACTGGTTCACCTGTCCTTTTTATTCTAGGTTGCTGCGATTTTTTGTTGAAATTTAACATGTGCGAATTTATTGCTTCACTCGGTGCTATCTTCAAGATTTTCTATACTGATCTTGTATATCACTTCGGACCTCTTTGTGTCATAATGTGTCGCATTTCTCGTCATTTTCTAATTTCACTCAATGTATTTTTTTTGATGAAGTTCATTCATAATTTTCCGTTTTAGTGCTTATAGTTCTTTCATTTTTGAATTACTGTCAATCCCTACTGTTTCGACAGCGTAGATTGATTCTAGAAGAATCGTTGTGTTATAATGCTTCAATTTCATGACTGAAAGCACTTCTTTTTATTGTCCTCCCATGTTAGGTTGTAGGTCCTTTGGAGCTTGATAATTTTTTGTTCGATAGCTATGCAGTTTAATCCTGGGAGTTGTATAATTTCTCCAACGTATTTAAAATGGCTGACTTGTACAATTTTACTATGTCTTGTGATTAAAGGAGATTTCTTCTTCGGCTGTCTTTCCATAAACAGGGTATTCATAAGATATTTGTAATCTGGTATTATGCGCAATTTCATACAGTTTTTCCACAGCGTCTTAATTTCTGTTGTTTATTATCAATAATAGCAACATCGTCTGCGAAAGCGAGACACTCGGTATTCATCTGTTACTCCTTTTTGAGCAAAGTTTTTTTTTTTGCGTTTTATATGGAGTATCCTTTGTTAATCTTTTTTTCTGAAACGATGTTGAAAAGGATTGGTGAAAGTACGCCCCTGCAACTTTCTGTTTTTGATTTCAATGGAATCTTTACCTTGAATTTCACTTTAGTGGTATTACCTGTAGATGTTTGTTTCATAATTTCTCCGGTCTTGCTATCGATTACAAATACTATTTTGGAATTTTTTCCTTTCATGATTTTGAAAAGGATGTCGAAGAATAAAACCACTATATTTGTACATTTCCTCATTTGCAATATCATCTTTAAAGTCCAGATCTGTTCAGCATCTGAGCAACCTTTTCTGAATCCGGCCTGTTATTCACCAATCATTAGATTCGCTACCAGGTTTAGGAGTACATTGGAAAGGATATTGCAAGCAACAGGAAGAACAGAAATTCTACTGTAATTGTTAATATTCACCTTGTAATGTTTGGGTGCAAAAGGTGTATTAGCGCGCATTTACAATCATATGGTGTATGTAAACCTGAAATAATACAACTGCCAATCGAGAGAAACATACCAAACAATATAGAAAATACGCTGGAAAGGTGTAAGCCTCAAGTGATAATCAAATAGACCACGATCAATACGTTTGAAATTCCTCAAGGTTATAGTCTCTGGAATTCCTTTAACACCATCCTCTCCACATATACTTCAAGATACTGCAAAATGATCAAATTTATTTACATCATCACTGATGTCGAAAACTTCTACTGAGCTGGATACCAAACCATCAGATAACAACACAACATCTAGCAACGATGCGCGTGTCTCCGTGACTCTAGTTGGCTCACCAATAACCTGCCTGAGACCCAATGACTCAACAATGTTGCCAAAATTAACCTGCCAACTGCCATCCGTATCCAGCATATCCACATTTAGATCACCAACGCATACAACCCCATCACAGTCTCAGACACTACCCTAACGACGTCCTGAAAACTCTCAATAAACTCTAAAAAATTTCCACGAGGTTCTCTGTATAAAACTCCAATTGCTACCTTTTGCTTTTTCAATACTAATTCAATCCACACTTGTTCCATAGAGGATCAAATATTATCAAAATTCATGAACGTTTGGAATTTTTAGGTCCTATTTTGCGGAAGATGGATCGAGGTACAATCTTGGTCGAGTTCCTATGGGTGGTACGGATTTCTCAACACATAGTTATAGTTACGATGATGGAGATGTCGATGAAGATCTCAGAAATTTTGCTCTGGCACCTGAAGATTTCCAGTACAAAGTGAGTCAAGATATCACTTTAATTCGAGGTTCAATAGAAAATATAGTTTTACCATTGATATTCTCTCAATTAATATAAATAATTATGAACATATATATATATATATATATATATATATATATATATATATATATATATATATATATATATATAAAAGATGTTCTGTTAGGATGTTGAAACTTTGTTATCCATATATAGTCCCTCATATTACTCATATTTTTAATTCTTGTTTCGAGCAGAATGTCTTCCCCAATTCTTGAAAGCACGCGATCATTCTTCCTTTGGCAAAATCTCCTAATGCTGAAACTCTGAACGACTTACGTCCTGTCAGTATATTACCGGCATTGTCAAACATTTTGGAAAAAGTCTTAATTACTCAAATTTATGACTAAGTACTCACCAATAAAATTATCAGGGTTTAGAAAGGGATGTAGTACAACTTCTGCCCTTGTAAATATCGTCGATCACATCATAAGATTTCTGGATCAAGGACTTGCACTTGCTCTGATCTTATTGAACTTTTCTAAGGCTTTTGATTCAATTGATCACTGTTTGTTGTGTGCAAAGCTGCTTTATTCTGGTTTTGATATTAACTTGGTGAATTTTTTTCAATCCTACCTTTATGGTCGAAGTTCGAGTTTATGTATCAAGTTGATGGATCCTTTTCAGAGACGTTACCTGTACCATCTGGGGTCCCGCAGGGGTCGATATTGGGACCAATTCTGTATCTTATATATACAGCTGAGCTTTTCAGTGGAGTAAACCATGTTCAATGTCTTGCGTTTGCTGATGATTGCGAATTATATTTTCCTTTCCATTCGACAGTAGTTGAAGAGGTTTCAGTTCATATAAATGAAAAACTAAGTAATATTTCCTTTTTAAATGAAGAGGACAATCTAAAGTTGAATCCTTCTAAATGCAATCTACTAGTATTCAGTTCGGATATAAAAAGATCGATGGTGAATGAACATATTTCAATTAAAATTGATGATGTGGGACTAACTCCAAAGAGTACAGCTAAAAATCTTGGAATTATTATGGATAGTAAATTGCGCTTTCATGATCATTTGCTACTTATAGTAAAAACATGCTATATGGCTCTTAAGGCGTTGTATAGGAATGTAAGTATCCTAAATTTCATAAGTAAAAAACTCGTAGAAATTATGGTTTTGCCAATATTGCATTATGGTTTGATTCTTATCTATCCTGTTTGAATCAATGCTCCAAGAATAGAATTTAACGCATTCGAAATTCATGTTGTAGGTTTGTTTTCAGAATACATAAATACGAAAGAGTATCAGCTAGTGTGGTTTAAAATTGACCAACTATTCCGCTTTCATTTGAGTTCATTCGTACATCGCATGCCATTATCCGGAACGACCATTTACCTCCATCGTAGACTAAATTTTATACGACATGCACATTGGGTTAATATTAGACATGTAATACCCTTCATTTCCCTCGATATTTTCAAAAGATCTTTCACATATAATGCGACCTCCATTTAAAATACATTAGATAGTGACATAAAAAATCTTTCGCAGTCTGGATTCAGAAAAAAGATGAAATACCAGCTCTTATCTGACAGTAAAACTGGATGAATACATTTAACAGACTTCATTTAACACACTTTGCAACTCTTTTTTGTTTTGTTTTTTTTTTCTCATTTTTTCATTATATAATTTGACATTGTTGTAATATTCATTCTGTTGAATTATTTTTAAATAATGATTACTTTATATTTTATTTTATTTTCTATATTATATTATTACTGTTATTTTTATTATGATTATTATTTTTTTTGTACAATAATAATATCTACAAGTACGACAATATAGCACGAGAACTTCTTCTTGTAGTGAATTGTGAATCTCTGATTATTAAAAATTAATTATTGATTAATTATTGAAAATTTCTTTTTACCTCCGTATCGCCTCTAAAATTTCGAAATTCTTGAAAAAACTGACTTCTTTGTTCAAATCTATATTTAGTGGAAATTACGGAAAAATGGATGTGAAATAATACACAAAGCAATAATCAGACAAGTAAGTATGTAATAAATGCAAAAAGAAGTAAATGTAACATATAAAAGAAATGCTAGGAACACCTTTTAATTTGGTTTAAAATGACATTTTGTATCAAATTTTGGCATTTGGTCTCTTGACTCTAATTTTGCCTTCATGGCACCTAGTGGCGATTTTTTCGTACACTGAGACATAGCAGCTTCTGTTGTGATCTCCACGGCTCGCTCTACAGGCTGGGTATGGCACGGAAGACGCAAAAATGATTGCTGGCCCTCGCCACCAGACTGAACAATACAGGAAATTTCTTCTGTCGGCAAGTTTTTAAAAATTGGAGGTTCAGTTATCTCGTTTTGCCAATTTATCATCTCGATATAATTCGATGCATCAAAATTAATTTTTGGTACAGCAAAAAGCCTTGGAGCTTGTACCGCATTACTACGAGCCTTCAAAATACGCCTTGAATAAATGGCGGGAACCATCTTTACAAGAAGGTTTACTCTTAATTGCGAACCAGGAAGGCGCATATACTTTAACAATAAATGTAGTTAAAGTAACCAAGGCAGATGTTGGGTTTTCGGTGACGACGTAAAGGCGCAAAAGTCTATTTGCACGCGTAAGCCAGCGCACATGAGACAATTTTCCTGGAGACTTGTGTCCTAAATCGTCAGAAAAAGTGCCTGTAATAATTGCTGAAACAATTCTATGCAAGTACTTTTGGTCTGTACTTTCTAATGCTTTGCCTAACGGACCATTGTAAGACTTGGGTCCTGCAGTTGAACCATCAAGATGAAAAAATAAATGACGTAAAGGTAACTCATTCATGTGCAGTAAACAAATTATCCACTGAAGTGGTTTATTAAGCTGTTTTTCGAGCAGCCGTATAATGCCCCCACACTTTCCAGTGTTTACATTAGTACCGTCACAACCAATTTCCATAAGACCGTCATGAGAAATATTTAGCTGTTTTAAAAATGCTGTGATAGAAAATACTATTCCTTTTGCTGAACCAATGTGAGGTACTACGTAACCTAAGTAGGTAGATCCTGGCTCCTCAACAAGCGAAATATGTTCCTCAATAATTACTTTTCTGTAATTTCGGTTCGCTTTCTTAATAATTTTTAAAGTTTTATTCTTTCTGCCATCAAAATATAACGCAGAAATATCACTGAGGTTTACCTGTTTCTGTAACTCCTGTCTAGTCTTGTTTCTTTCTCTTCGTAGCTTACTTCTATCTATAACTTCAGAACCAATATCATGTAACACTGATGACACAATCGCAGCTGCAGCCCTGTCAGACACTCCGTATCTATCACAGGTTTTCGATACCGTAGGAAAGTCAATGGACGACACTTTTTTCTTTTTCTTTAGAGGAAAAACGGATTCAAATTCAGTTGAAATCTTTGCATTTACAAGCTGATATATCAAAAAGTAACTTTTTATTTTTCATAAAATTTTCTAAAGTTTGCTGGGAATTTTTTTTCATCGACTTAAGAAGATTTTTCCGCTTCTCGTGGTAAGTTTTTGTATAATTCTGTTACAAGTCACTGTTGGTAAAGATGCCGCTTGCCATATGCTCTCGATTTCAGGCACAATTTTATCGGAAATTTCTGAAAATTTGGGCACCTGTTTGCTCGTCTTCATGCTTTGCCTCTTCCATTCGTATGTAGATGTTTCATAACATCTTCGTAGGTAGGTAGGTAGAACATTTTTCACAACATTCACCGAATAGTGGGCATTTAGAAGCACTACGAGTTTTTTCCATATTTAACAAAAACAATGTTTTAGGTCATGTTTTAATTGCGCGCGAGCGACAGTTCACCTCGAAAGACAATAGTGCACTGCCCCGCGCGGTTCACGCGCGAATTGTCCGGTTTGCACCCCCCCGCACTTCTTGTTCGTACTTACAGTACCTGCTTTTTATTTTTTATTGTTAAAATACAGTAGATTTCCAATTAATTAATATAGTAATACAGAAAGAAAGATCAAGATGTTATAGAAAAAATAAATCACTAACTCCTGCATAAATTCTGAATTTAGTAAAACTTCAATAACCTTTCGGAGGTAGTTATATTCATTTTTATCAAATAATATTTTACAGGTATATGTTTGAGCTTAAAAGGCGATAACTTTTCACTCTTAGAAGTTGGAAATGCGAAAAAAAATTTTTCGCTCCACCCTAATATATATATATATATATATATATATATATATATATATATATATATATATATATATATATCTATCGATATCTATCATCGTTTATAGATTCAACTTGTTTCTCGAAAATGCCGAAAATTTCAGAAGTTCTTTCAGAAATTTGAACTGTATGAATAACTTATTTTCTAAATCATATTACAAGGCTTATGAATGAGAAAATTACGTTTTCGAATCAGACAGTCTGCATACTCCAGCACTTATGAAACAATAATTCACTCGAACTTTTGCTTGACTCATCAGCGAAGTGCATTTTGAGTTTTTCAACGTAGACTTCTAAATGAACACACTGAAAGAGTATAATTCGGATGACAGACCCGGTGGTAAAATTGTTCATTGTTTATTTGTGAGTAAAGCTCCTCAATTTGTGGCTTTCCGCCAGTTTTCGAGCATATGTGCAATGAAATAATTATGATAAGAGGGATTCGTGATTCTGTTTTGTACAACCCAAGAACAATGAAAAGGCAGTGAGCAATTTGCCTTGGGACAAAATTCATGAAGAAAATAAACTCTTGGTGTCTTTTGCGCACGATTGGCACAACCCCATAGACAGTAGTCAATTTGAAAAGAAAATGCAGAGTTTTTTTGCAACAAATAGAGATAGGGAATTTGAGTAATAGTTATTTTGCCTAAAATGAAGAAAAAGTCCTAAACAAGTGAGTAAACTTAGAAAAATGAAAGATCTTAAAAATTGTAAGTCAGACACTACACCAACTCTTTATCTATTAAGTTCGGGAATGAGACTTTCCATTCGAAACTATCTTATGTGGTTTACATTTTCCATAGTTGTAATGAAACAATCAAATGAAAATTCTTTCTAAAGACAAGTAACGATTTGCAGTTTCCACATGGACTCTATGTATAGGGAAATTTGATTTTTGTTTCGCCATGGAGGTTTGTTTACCACTTCACAGAATCTTAAAGCATGAAGGGTTTATTGCAGTAAACATTATAAAATCACATAAAGGTATGATTACTATAGCTTCATAAGACAGCTGCCGTTGGCAGTGCACGTCGTTCAAGCTTGTTGAGCGCCATCTCTTAATCATAATAACTTCAACTTTGCTACATTGAGATGCTTTGCAAGGAATTTAGATAGTGCACTTCATTTATAGATAGTACATATTGGTTTGAAAGTTCCGATGGGAACCATGAAGCACAAAACACATTGTGGCCTATAAAAATAACTTTTTTGATTTCATTTTTAAATATACGTGTATATATGTATATTATGAAAGTGAATATTCCATTACAGATTCCATTAATCAAGCGTGCCCTGAAGTTATCTAAAGGAAAAATGAAATTTTTCACTGCTGCCTGGACTGTCCCTAAATGGATGAAAAATAACGTCGGAGGGTATCTGAAAAAAGAATATTATCAAACCTGGGTGAACTATTTTCTCAAATTTCTAAGAGCATACAAGCAGGAGGGAATAGATTTTTGGGGATTATCGACCGGAAATGAACCATCTTTGGCTCTGGTTTCATTCAAGAAAATCAACACTCTTGCTTGGAATTCCGAATTAGCAGTGGGTATCGAATCAAATTAAATTTTTAAAATTATTTATTCCCACTCATTCAGTACATTTATGGAGCTTTTTAATTTTTACAAAACTTACCATGTGTATGTAATATCAAAATGAGTCACATGCTTTGAGATTCTTAACACAATTATGGTGTATATATTACTTGCATTTCCTAAAATTAGATCTTTCATTTGAAACTAAACTTTTCGAATCTGAAAGACTGAACCAAATTTCGCAGTTCGTATTAGATATTGAATAATGATATATCTTCTTGATGTTCGAAAATATTTAATTTGTGGTATGATGAATAAATTGATGAATTAAATGAGATAAAAAATATGAAAGGAAGGAGCCTGGCAAAATTTTATATGAAGGGACAGTCATGCAAATTTTGCGTTAACATTTATTTCGGATAATATGTATTAAAACCAAACAGAATGAGATTGATTCACTTGTTACGTGAAATTGTTGTCGTAAGAGACTCAAAAATGTTCACCCTAAAAATGAAACTGAAACAAACAATTCAAGTTTTTTTTTAAACGGACTCAAAGAATCATTAACTTACATTTAGATAATTGATGAGGCCGATACTTGGAGAAAATTAATATCCATAACACAACAATATTTAAAATTTTCTCATAATTTAATATAAAATACGCATGACGACGTTTCGAGGCTGGATTAATACTGAGGTATTAATCCAGCATTTGATAAAGAAGTAGTACTTCGAAACGTCGTCATGCGTATTTTAAATTAAATTTTGAGAAAATTTTGAAAAGACTTACATATAGATTATTTGAAAAATGATATAGTGGCATATATGGGAATACTGTTCTTGAAACTATATAATTAGCCTTATGTAGTTCGTAGCAGTTACTCATATTTTGCGATTGAATAACACTTAATCGAAAAAAGTAGTTTTTAGAATTAGACTACATCTCAAAATCAGCCAGTGTTGTGTAACAGAAAAATACTTCACGTGATTTGTGAACATTACTGTACAATCGAAAATTTTTAATTTCATTGTTTTCGCAGAGCCTTTGGATCAGAGAAAACTTGGGACCAACAATAAGAAATTCGGAGTTTGCTGATTTGAAACTTCTAGCAATAGATGATCAAAGACTTTTTTTCCCAGGTTACGCATCAAAGGTATGGAACATTTTTTTCACTGATATTGTTTTAAAGTTGAAATAACATATAGGCTGAAAGTAAAAATGTTAGAAAAGAATGTTCGGGAATGAGTAAAGGCGTAAATGAAGATTACCTATTTAAGAAAAGTCAGAGTAGGTGTATATAGCTAACTTAACTTATATATATATATATATATATATATATATATATATATATATATATATATATATATATATATATATATATATATATATATATATATATAATGAAATTGAAGATCATCGGCATATCCCGCAGATTGGTAGCAGCCGTTGACACGTGTTTCGAGCATATTGGCTCTCCTCAGAACGGCGTAGCCAAGTTCTGGTGTAGGAACCTGGAGGTGAAAAAACACAAGAAAAAAACTAAGAAAAACAACCTCTGAAGGAAGTCGCATTTTAGGAAACGCATTTGTTCTCTCAGGATTGGGAAATTTGGAAACTGCTTTGCCCGTGAGGTGACTATTTATCCTTCAAGGATGCTCTAAGCGGAGACGTTGAAAAATATTCAAATTTATATTTTTTTATATAATTTTTAACGTCTCGGCTTAGAAGGATATATAGTCCTTGAAGGATAAATAGTCACCTCACGGGCAAAGCAGTTTCCAAATTTCCAGGATCTCTACTACCAGAAATCAACCAGAGAATAAAACTAGCGTGGAGTGCATAAAAAAGAAATTCAATCATATTCAAATCCAGGATGCAATTATACCACAAGAATAAAAGATTTGATCAATGCGTACTACCAGTGATGACATACGGTTGTGAAACCTGGACACTCAAGACCGAAATCACAAGAATGCCCCAGGAGGCGCAAAGATCAATGGAACGCAATATGCTAGTTATAACAAGAAGAGACCGGAAAAAAGTAGAATGGATTCGACACAAGACCCAGGTAACAGACTTTATCCACAGAATCAAATCACTCGAATGGCAGTAGGTGAGACACTTGGCGAGACGAACCTACCACAGATGGACCACCATAATAACAACATGGTACCCAAGAGACATGAAGAGACCCAGAAGAAGACCGAATCTGAGATGGGACCATGACATAAAGAAATTAGCAAGCACAACATGCACCCGATTAACCAACGCAGACATCAATGGGTCCAACTACCAAGACAATATGTTAATAGGTGAAAGGGAGGCCACACCATGCAAAATTGGTAGGATATGGCTGCAAATGAAGATGATTATATACATATATATCATCATCATCATCAAACTCGGTCCGTCCACTGCAGAACGAAGGCCTCCCCCTGTCTTTGCCGAAATTCCCTATCGGCAGTCTCTCCCTTCCAGACAACAGCCAATCCACAAGTTCCTTATCACATCGATCGTGAGGGCGCTTTCTTGGTCTTACCCTGTCTCTGGACTCCCAATCACCAACCACAGCTGACCAACGCTCATCTCTTGTTCGGGCTAGATAGCCTGCCCATTTCCACTTTGACCTTTTTACACGCTCTACGAAATCCTTCACCTTTGCTTGACCTCTCATCCAGCTGCAGCGAATTCTTTTTCGTATCGTTAGGCCCATCATGTATTTTTCTATACTCCGCTGGGTTGTTGGAAGCTTCTGGATATATATATATATATATATATATATATATATATATATATATATATATATATATATATATATATATATATATATATATATATATATATATATATATATATAAGTGTGAAGGTTTCTTGGGAATGAGCACAGTTTAAAATTGATGGAATAATTGTTTATTCTAAATATGTTTTGGCTCTAGAATTTTTTCAAGAATATTACAGGTTCATGTTAGTTGGAAATTGACTTCAATTTCACAAATCTTCCGTAAAACAGTTTTACGCACAAACAGTTTCAACCACATGTGGTTAATCACCCAATATTCACCTCCAAAATTTAATATTCCAGCTATGTGTTATATTCATAACTTAAGTCGATTCAATTTTGAATGTATCCTAAATTAATTCTTATGTTCTATTTTTTGGGGGTTAATATAGTGACCAAAGAAGTGACATTTGCGATGAGATACCAACTCTTCATTCTCACTTTCAGTATTATCAAAACTAATTAGGTACATGTTTTTACAGGTGATGGAAAACATTTCAACAAGAAATTATATTGATGGCTTTGCTGTTCATTGGTATCAAAATTTCTTAATCGGGCCAAAAGTTCTTACTGAAACTCATGACAAATTCCCTGATAAATTCATTTTATCTACAGAAGCTAGTGCTGGTAAGTTCAGGTTTGAATGCCTCTAATTGTGTACATTTATAAAAATTGAAAAAAGAAACTTACGGTATAGTCCTGCAATTTTTTTGTTTTTTTTGTAACAGGCGTTGACATATGTTTCGAGCTATTGGCTCTCTTCAGAACGGCTCAGTTCAAATTTCAGATGTTCGAACTTGGAAGTTAATTGAAATACACAATTCCACGTAAAGAATCGACCTCTTTGTGGCTTGAAATGAATGTCTCTGTTGGGTTCTGGAGATTGAATCAATTATCCGCCAATGGGGCGATAATTATACGATCCGAAAGTTTTGGACTGAAAATTTGAATAATTCAAAAAGGTTTATACAGGAACATTTATATAAATAGAAAAAGTTCGATTCTTTACGTTGAATTTTGTGTTTTAATTAACTTCCAAGTTCGTTCTGAGCTTCCAAACTGCGCCGTTCTGAAGAGAGCCAATAGCTCGAAACATTTGTCAACGGCTGTTACAAAACATTGCAAGTCTATAACGTTTCTTTTTTCTTTTTATATATATATATATATATATATATATATATATATATATATATATATATATATATATATATATCTTTTATTCTAATCTATTTTGATACAGTTCGATGAACCCGCAGTAACCTTTAACATTAAAAATTCTGATTATGAAGCGTTATGAATCGAGAGGCACAGGCGAAAACCATTATAAACACATGAGTGTACTAGTCGGATAAGTCATTTCAAACTGAAAAAGAAAACTTAATTGACATTTTTAACAATAATTCAGTTTCATATCAAAATACCTATACATAGATCGTATCAAATAACAAAAATAAAAATAAACCACCAAATATCGCAATCGATTGAAGAGCATCTTGGTGATTCCGTCAGTATCGGCGATTTTTTAAACAGCGACTGAAGTTACCGGTAAGCGAAAGTTAAATCTCAGGTAGTTAGCCGCGGCGATAACCATAAGTAGGTAAAATGATCATTGGGAGCTAGTTAAATGTCGCATGTATAAAATATCGCCCATCACACTAATAGATAAATTATCGCTTATTCATATGAATACCTTTCTGATTCATTTTGTTTTGTTGAACATACATTTTTTGACGATGGTGAATTATACCGACTGATGACCGTCTTACAAATATTGAGTTAATTAATGAATAGTTAGGTACTCAGTATTTTTGGCACGATATCAAAAGTGTTTCGTATATCGACTCAAGAATGAATCTAATATTACCTACTGATCTTTTCTAGGATATTTGCCGTTGACTAAGCATGTGGATATAGGAGCCTGGGATCGAGGAGAGTCCTACGTAAAAGACATCATCAACGTAAGTTCAACAGCATTCAGAATTCATTGACAACTCATACATTACTAGTTATAGATGTTGAATTCTTTCAGGATTTGAATAATTGGGTTACTGGTTGGGTGGATTGGAATTTGGCATTAAACTTAGAAGGTGGTCCAACTTACGTCAAAAATTTTGTTGATTCCCCTATCTTAGTAAACGCAGAAGCTGAAGAATTTTACAAACAGCCAATGTATTACGCTATTGGCCACTTTTCGAAATTTCTTCCAGAACATTCTGTCAGAATAGATGTTTCGTCAAGTATAGAAAACGTACAAGTGGTTGGTTTCGTTACGCCTGGCGATTCAAACAATAATCATACAGTGTTGGTAATAATGAATAAGTGAGTAAATCATAAATATCACACTAAGTAGTTAGGAACACAACCTACTTTTACTTACTAGCCATGAACTTACGCTAATTTTTGAGGACCGATTCATTTTATAATTACCCTGTCAGATCATTTTTCAGTCTAAGGAAGCGTTATATAGAAATTGGTTCCAACGAAAGTTGTAAATATAGGTATTATACTCTATAGAAATTATTTATGCACTTTTTTCTGAGGAGAATCATGTCTGAGTTTCAGAAATTCAAAGTTTTTTTCATAGACAGCTTTCCACGTCGCTTGTGAGGTAGTATACTTGACGCGTTTTTTTACGTGGTTTCCCCATTTTAACCTATTTTACGATCTATTTAATATATCTTTATAATTTATCTATAATAATATATCTATCATATTCAATGAAAATTAAAATGCTAATAACAAATTTATTTGTCAAATTGTATAAATACAATTACGATTTTTTAATAAAGTAAGTAAAGTTAGGCTGAGGTAGGTAAATTTTTACTGAACTGAATCAATTAAAATGGAGATATTTCAATTTTATTATTTCAGTGTACCCTGATTATTGCCAACTTGTTCTTAATGTTTGCACATAAATTGTATCTTGTTCTCAGTTGTATAATATGCTCACTAGTGAGCTTCTCAGCGAGTTTCTTCATTCGTTCTTGTTTCTTTAAGCAGCGACGCTTTTTTGGTTTTACTCTGACTATTGATGAGCTTATGGGTAGTTTTCAGGTCACTGGTATATCGAGTTTTCAGGTCACCCCTATATCGTTTATAATTTCATTGTTTCTTTAAGCAGCGACGCTTTTTTGGTTTTACTCTGACTATTGATGAGCTTATGGGTAGTTTTCAGGTCACTGGTATATCGAGTTTTCAGGTCACCCCTATATCGTTTATAAGTGAAGTTTGATTTAGCAGCGACTTGTGTCGCTGTTTTGATTTCACTCTGACAACTACTAACCTAACAATTTATAAATTTTCACTCATCGCGACAAAGTAGGCCACCTTTAATACAGGTCATGAAATGAATATCTGTCGTATGTCAGAGGTTTGGCTAACAATCTCGCCATTAGTTGAGCTGGTATTCTGATGCAATTAGGACGCTTCCCAAAACTTTCGCAGTTTGAAGTTGAATAATTTGAGCTTTTGGTATAAATTCTATATTTTTCAATTGTGCACAGTGTAATACAAGTGTTGATGTTGATAATTTGTTGAAATCGCAACATCAAACACTAAAAAACAAAGTGTTTAGTTTGTTTACAAATTTCAGTGAAACGAAATCAATTTTGTGTTGTTTAAGACTTTCGTAGCTTCAAGTTGAATATTTCACGATTTCAGTTCTAATCCTCTATTCGTCAATTTTCTATAGTGTTATTTAGGTGCTAGTGTTGATAGTTTGTGGATAACATAACATCAAATTATAAAAACGAAGTGTTTGATGTGTACCGATTTAATAGAATCGGTAGTGTTTTGAGTACGGATCATCTACAAATAATTTTTTTGTGAAATATAGTGTAGTGGATAGGTATTCCATAAATGATTCAGTAATTTTCAAGCTTGAAATAGGTGAGTTTCTAATAAGTATATTTTCTTAAAATGACGAAAACTTGTTGCATTCCTGGTTGTAAATCAAACACGAGTTTACTGTTATTTTATCTACGAATTATTTGAGAGAATGTGAAATAAATGAATCAGCTCAAATATATATATATATATATATATATATATATATATATATATATATATATATATATCCGGTTATGCCTCACACAAAATATCCAAAAAAGTACGATGTAACATCTGCATCTCGCTTGTTACTGAAAGTATAGGAAATTCGACTGATAATGAATATTTTAATTATTTGCAACGGGGAGGATTGAATATACCTACAGATTTAGTTTAAAATGTCTTATTTCACATATGTGCCATATTTGAAAAAATTGTTGAAGACATTTCTCTCGAACAGGCCTTTTTGAATAATATACACCAGAAAGCAATTTTGTGTAATCTCACTATTTTAAGCGTGTCATTGGATGAGTCCTTGAAAGATTTTTATTGTTGCTGTTTATGTGGCGAAGACAATATAAATATGCTGAACATGCTGTGTTCCATTTTTTCGAATATCTTATTGAATGACTATACAAAAAAAAATGATCAAGCTGGACACGAGAAAACTGAATCAAAAAATAAACGAAGAAAGCTCAATACTTTCATATAGTAGTTTGTTGGTTGCGCTCTTCAGAAATATAATATTCATTTATACTTAGGTAAATAATTTAATTTGAGTAATTCCTACAGCGTTCTTTTCAAGTTTCCTATTTTTTCAAATAATTCAATAAATTTGGTTAGGCAACTTTTCATGTAAATAAATCCCACTGACTAATAGAAGTATTTTTTACGCAGTGGGGCTTTATCGAAAACATCGTTGTTTTCTTGCAATAATAAATGTTTTACATTTTTCTGTTACATAAATAAGTGCCCACAATACCCAATAAAATATTCTATATGTTATAAATACTATTAATATTTCTTGTTTGTTCGCAAAATACAAAAAGAGTTGAAATAAAGCTTGAAAGCTTGGGAACATCCGTCTAGGATAGTATACCTCTAAACACAATTTGGCAACACCGAGGGACTACGCTCTTCATGGCCTCTGTTAAAGGTGGCCGTAGTAGTACCTTCCTCCGATTATGAATAGCAATCAAGACCTAAATCTACGGTCCGCTGGTTACGTACGCTTGAAGGTTTAATTATTCATTGAAAAACTGCAGTATTCAATCAATGCAGTCTTGGTTTAAAAACCGAAAATTTTTGTTGCGTTTGTTTCAAAACTAGAATAAGTTTCACAGATGCTGAATGTTCATCATTATTGCCATTTGCATAATTATTCAAATACTTATGCAAATAATTATAATGTCGACGGTATAACAATATCGCTGATCACTAGATCCAACCAGTTTTCGAAGCTGTAGTGCCTCTTTACCCGTTTCTTCGTCTTTTGGCGACATTGCTGTTGTCTTCATTCCTCTTGCTCCTAGTATCTTCCTGATACTTTTTCGTATCAAATGTGAAACGGGTTTTCATTGCCCAAGAAACGAGAAATTTTTAGAAATAATTGGAAACAATTTTTCAAAGAAAGTAGTTGCTTTGCGGAATATTAGATCACCAGTAGCACCCACCGGTGACAATTAAGTCTGATAACACTCATCATTATTGCTTTGCCAGACTAATCTTCTTTGAAGGAATGGTTACTGAATTATACGTATGCAGTGTAAAAGTATTTTCTTATGGCTTTGAACTTAGCAAATATAAAAATAATATTTAACTAATCAACTATTGAATCCTAGCTGTAATGATAAAATTCATCAAATCACCCCACACTGGGTTTTTTTTGTAAATTCACGAATTATATAATATCATCAACTCAAGTATATTTTATCAATTGTAATATTTATGTTTTTTTCAGAAACGACTATTCTACTGCACTAAGCGTTAAGGATGGGACGGATTTTATCAATTTTAATGTGGAAGCTAGGTCGTTTACTACAGTTGTTTACTGAATTACTTCCATTCAAATATAAAATTATACATACTTTTACATGTTATATCAAATATATATACATCACAATAAAATCTACCAATGAAAATAAAAACAAACGTGGTCACATCATTAGTATCAGACACATCAATTCAACAAAAGAACAAAAGAGAAAGAGATGATGAACACTAGACAAATAATAAAGGTCAAAAACAGGTCCGCAACTTCATGGTAACAACTAAATGGGCAAATTGAACGAATTAAAATATAAAGAATTCGTAATTGAAGATATAAGTAAGGAAGTACTAGTTTTTTTAATCACTACTCCTACAAATTAACGCCGGTTCCGAACGGCGAAGATCCAAGGAATGATTTTTCTAGTTTTTTTTGGGAGAAGTCATTGTTATGGGGAATATATATATATATATA
The DNA here is from genome assembly GCA_030704895.1 of Henosepilachna vigintioctopunctata. Classification (NCBI taxonomy): domain Eukaryota; kingdom Metazoa; phylum Arthropoda; class Insecta; order Coleoptera; family Coccinellidae; genus Henosepilachna; species Henosepilachna vigintioctopunctata. The sequence continues at coordinate 680,704 of JARQZJ010000133.1, forward strand.
TATATATATATATATATATATATATATATATATATATATATATATATATATATATATATATTCAATGGACGATGAATCTACTCTGTGATAGTTCATATTTAAATGAGAGGTAATAATAAAAACTTGTCTAAAAATCACTGACTGAACAATTATTTATTCGACTAGTTTCGCCTTTTACATCATTATCAAGAATGAATTACAATTGAATATTACAAAGACAACCTATAAATATTTTGCAGATCTGTTCGGGCCACAGAATACACCCTAAATTCTGTCACAGAGGTGGGCGTTTCCAAATTATCAGAGATTTAACAGCGGGGAGTGGTTTAGGTCTAACTGGTCATTGATCAAAATCCGATAAATACAATCTTCTCAATGCTGAAACTCGGTTTTCAGCGCAATTTCATGTAGTCTTGCTACGGCGATAATGGCTTCAGTTTGAAGTTTTATGTCCGTGATTATAGCAATATCGTCTGCAAAGGCTAGACACTTAACATTAATTTAATTTTCTTCTTTGATATCCACTTGTATGACTTTCACGTGAAGTTCCCATTCACTAATGATCTTTTCTAAAACAATGTTGAAAAGGATTGGTGAAAGTCCGTCCCACTGCCGCACACCGGTTTCGATTTCAAAGAGATCTGATACCTAGCCATTGAATTTTACTTTGAAAGTTGTACCTTTATGTATTTCTTCTATTTTTTTCTATAATTTATTTTGTTCTATAATTTTTCGTGTCTTTCGATCCATCCCAAATTCTTTCATGATTTCAAAAAGGGTTTCGCGGTCTACCGAATCATTTGCTTTCTTGAAGTCAATATAATCACCGTATTTCTACATTTTCTCATCTTTACTCGTAATAAAGTTCTTTACTCGTTTAAAGCCCAGATCTGTTCAGCACATGATCGGTCTTTTCCGAATCTAGCCTGGTATTCCCCAATTTGTGGATCAGCTTGCTGTTCTCTCTCTCTCTCTCTCTCTATATATATATATATATATATATATATATATATATATATATATATCTATATATATATATATATATATATCTATATATATATATATATATATATATATATATATATATATATATATATATACAACAAAGAAAAATCGAACGAAAATAATTACATTCACCTACCATTTATTCCAAGACTAAGTAGAGACATTGCAAAAACATTGAAACCTTATAATTCAATAATGGCTAACACTGCACAAAATCAAGTCAAACAAATATATATCAAGTTTGAAAGTGAAACAATTACTCAGAGAAAAACTCATACCGTTTATAATATACCTTGCAATAATTACAGTAAATGCTATATAGGTCAAATATCGCAAAATCATTAAGAACGAATTAGAGCACACAAATATGCAAAAACCCAAATCACAGCCCTACATAAACATAAAATAACTGAAAAACACGATTTTGATTACAACAACACAAAGATTTTATCATCTGAGAAAGACAAAGAATGTAGAAAAATTTCAGAAATGTCACACATTCGTGAAAATTTGGAAAACACAGTAAATGGAAGAACAGATATAAAACATCGCAATTCTATTCACAACGATTTGATAAAGCTTACAATTATTCATAGAAAGAATACACAGCAACCACCAAACATCATATCTAAAAATCAACTCATTCTTTCCTGATCTACCATCAATTTCACACACATAAACCATTGAAAATAATGCAATATACATATTCTGGATAAGTATGTGAAACTCAGTTATGTGAAATTATATGTATATTATATAATTATATACTTATATGTATGTTATTATGTTATATGTTATTATGTTATATACTTATATGTATGTATGTAATTATATTTATATAAATGTAATAGGCGAAGGAGAGTAAAACTTCCGAAACGAATGCTAAGCCAGAAATTATTAATCTGAAGTAAAGAAGCAAAAGCGTCAAATTGATTCTTTTCAAAAAAATTTGTTTTGATATTTATTGTAATTCATAACATTGAATTATTCATTAGTGTTGACAAAGTTGTGATAAACAACGAAACGTCAACCAAGTAATGACTTTAGCAATAGTCTGTTATTGCTAAAAATAATTTTGCACAACTCTGAAACCTTGTTAAACAGGACCAATCTTAACTAAATGAAATACTTTGAGAAAATAAGTGACTTAAATATTTTACAATCATTTTGTGGACATGGTACCGAAGATTGGATACTTCGGAGATGTCAAAAAAGTAACTACAATATATAAATGCTATAATTCGTTTTTTTTTTCAATAGCGTGAGAGAATGGTAAAATAATCGAGTATTTGCCTCATGAGTATCAACATACTGACTACTAATTCAAGTTCTCTAGAAAAGATAAATCGTGGACAGGTGATCGATTTAGTAATTCCACTCATTTTGATAAGTGGTGAGAATCTACTTTAATCTGGAATTCGATCATTTTACCTTTTTTAACGATGTGTTGCTATATGTATAATTTGATGAAATCTAAATCGCTCATAAATTTATGTCGCTAGAAAAAACTATGGCACACAAATTCCTAAACTGATAACATATTAGTGTATTGTTGATTATTTGTAGTATATATATATATATATATATATATATATATATATATATATATATATATATATATATATATATATATATATATATATACTATAACTTTCTTTCGATAATTTTTCAGCAAACTATTCAAAAGAACATCACAGCAGAGCTGGCTATGTGAAATATGAACCCTTCTACCTTTAGATGAAACCTTTACCCTTCTAGGAGCGAATATTAGAGAATATTGATATCGATGCCTACATTTATTCGAAGCGTAAGGCAGTTACCTACTATTTCGTACTACAAAGTACTCATCAGTTACGCTACTTCCAACAAATGAAAGGCAACGACTTCAATCCTCACATAACATCCTATTGATTTCAATAATAACTTTATTTAGCTATAAGCTATTGATAACAAACAAGGTTATTACATCCACTCAATACTCAATCTCAATCGAAACATTTCGTAAAAATATATGTTACTAACAATCTTTTAAATTTTTATAATCATCACAATATTTCAAATTTTTTGGCAAGTCATTGTATAGACGGAGCCCTCTGTTGAATGTGGATTTGTTCATAAATGTAGAATTGAATTTCTCAACACGAAAATCATTTCGACGTCTCGTATCGTAATCGTGTATCTCATTTACGAATTGTATATTCTCAGTCAAGTAATCAGGCAACATATTATTTCCCAATTTATAAATTAAATCCAGAGTTCAGAATGCAATTCTCTGATGGACACTCATTTATCTTAACACCTTTAGCATTTGGTTTACATAAGTTCTTTTCTTACATTTCAAAACTACTCTCCTACCTCTATTCTGAATTTTTTGTAACTTTTCAATATGACCTTTTTGTAAGTTAACAGGATCGAAGAACAATATTCAACATGAGGAAACCAACGATTTCAACAACAATAATACTGTATTCATCAATCCTAAATCTTTTTCTAGCAATAAAATTTTCCTTTTTGGACATTTTGCTAGCTATGTTATTTACATGACTGTGAAATCTTAAATTTTCATCTATTATCACACGCAGATACTTAATTTCACCAACTCGTTCGATGTTCTGACATTCTATTTTTACAAATAACCCATTTAAATTGTGATTAGACAACTTAATCCTACTACCTATTAACATAAATTTCGATTTTTTAATATTAACTATGAGATTATTATCACACAACCAAAAGAAAAGTCCATCCAAATCCTCATTGATTAATTTAAACATACGATCTACATTATTTCGAGAAATAAAAATCATTGTATCATCAGCAATTAACGATATTTCACAATTCGACACAAATTCAAAAACATCATTTACAAACAACAAAAACAGCAATGGCCCCAACACCGCGCCTGTGGAACTCCCTGATCATTTATTTTGTTTGCTCGAGGATAAGACATTTCCAAATTTTATTTCTTGATATCTACCGTTTAAATACGATTCAAACCATCTAAGTACATTTCCCGTAAGTCCCATCTTTTCTAGTTTTTTTTAATAATAATTTTCTATCAACAGTTTCAAATGCCCTTTGAAAGTCAAGAAATACCACCAAAATCATTTTACCTTTGTCAATATCCTTCATCCACTTATCACAATTATTTAAAATGGAATTTTCACAGGAGTGGGACTCACGAAACCCCGATTGTCCACTATTCAGAATGTTATGTTTACACACAATTTCGACAACTGTTTTTTTACTGAGATTTCAAGAACTTTTTCAAAAAGAGGTAAAATATTTATACCACGGAACTCCTCGCACAAAATCGTACCATCAACTTTTTAGATTGGTACCACTGTAGCTATCTTCCATTTTTTGAGGGAACCCCCCGTACTTTAACGAAGTGTTCACCAGATCCAGAAGTATTTCCCACCACTCGAAAGACATCCTTCACAACCGCAGTATTAACACCATCATCCTGACCGCAGGTACTCTTCAAGGAAGCAACAATCTGCTTCATATCCTTTATGTCAAGTGTATCAAATTTTGAAAATTCTTCATAAATTTCAATGTTGTCTAGATATCGTTCATAAGTATAGTACTTCCTTATTGTCTTGGTTATATCAATAATGCTTCTCACGAAGTAACACTTGAATTCCTCAGCAATTTCTGATCCATTTACCAGGATGCTGTTTAGAAACTCAATTCTATCCACAATAGCCCCATCTTTGCCTGGTAATAGGCTCTTAAGTTTCCTCCAAATATCATGTCCTGAGGCTTGTCGAACAAACCCTATCAAAGTACCCCTCTGAGCATCCCTTATTTTATAAGTAATACTATTTCCCATCTTTTTATAATCCTCCCATAATCGATCAGATCTCATCAAAACAGCTCTCTCATACAAAATATCTCTTTCCCTCATATTTTGCAAGATTTCTTCATTGATCCATTTAGATAAATTATTTCTGTATTTGATATCTACTTTAGGGCAAATTTTATCAACTAAAGATTTTATTGGCACAATAAATTCAGAAAGCAAAACATTGACATCCGTACTTGTATTTTCCCATTCCATCTGTATCAAACGATCCTGTAATAGGCTCGCATTATATCTCTTGTAAGAACGTAATGTACGAAATTTCTCACTTAGTTCCCCAAGAAGACCCAACTCGATTGAAAGTATGGAATGATCAGATATCCTGGGAGTAAGAAGACCAGAGTGTCGAAGATGCTTCCTATTCGTGACGATATAATCGATTATAGTTGAGCTTTCCTTAGTTATTCTTGTGAAATCAGTTACTATTTGATTTAATCCGACTTGATGAATTATGTTTTTACATTTGTTAGTATAAAATGAATCTTTATTCCAATCCAAGTTGAAATCTCCGGTGCATAAAATCGTACCATTGAATTCTCTCATTTCATCGAGTAACTCCTCAAAATCATGAAAAAAATTTCCTCCTGAACATCTGGAGGATGGTATATAGTAGAAATCAGATACTTTTGTTCATCAAACTTCAACTCAATTATTATTACTCGTAAATTGCCAACTTTGCATTCGTTATATCTTACTTCGTGTATGTCTGACTTTTACAAACATCAAAACACCACCGTTACGTCTATTGTCAGATGTACAATGTATTGTCTTATATCCACTTAATTTTAATTCATTTATGGTTATATCTTCCGTTACATGTGTTTCTGATAAACAAAGAACAATGGGACTGAACTCTGAAATAAGTAATTCTAAGTTGTATTTATTGTTCAGGACACCCTGGTAGTTGACACATAAAACCCTATGAGTCAGTAGTTACCATTCTTTACCTGAATACAATTTTTTATTAATACTTTCAATAATCCTCTTGTAGCACGGACAGTTTGGATCCGACACTTGATGGTCTATGTCGAGGTTTATCTTGAATTTTTCAACTTTTCTGGTGCAGTTTATACATCTATAATAATCAGTATTGCACTCTTTAGTATCATGTCCTCCAGCGCACTTGAAGCAAGTTCTATCATTTCTACAGTCTCTTGCAAAGTGGTTGTAGCCAGCATATTTATAACATCTTACTTTATTGTAATAATCTGTCACAAAGCATTTTCACCATCCTTTATTCAATTTTTCTTTCGATTTTATAATATCATATAGGGAACCATCAATTTCAAGAACAATATGACGAAATTCTTTTTTAACTTATTTTCGTATTTATGTATGACTTTAATTTTTTCTGTTACATTTCATGAAAAGTCTTCAGATTGTTTTGTTCAATTATGTAGCTTAGGATGTCATTATCATTTTTTTCCATATATTTTCTCTCGACTCCTCTCATGGATAATTTGGGATTCTTCATGGTTGGTTGTACTATATGATATTTATTGCCAAATTCCTGATTTATCTTCGCAGATATTGCATCTTTCGTTTTGTTTCCATCACAACTAATCATGACTCCCCCTTCTTTAATGTTTTTCATTTCGGATACAGCCAACTTCAGCTCTCATGGATAAATCTTTTCCGTCAACTCCGATCTTGTAACATCAGACTTCTGTTCTTTTACGGGTTTTATGAGTTGAACATCTGTGTAGCTCTTCCTTTGTTGTTTTGCCGGAGCCACACCTGTGGATTTCAAATTTTCCTTGATAAAGTTCATACATCTATCATTTGTTGCTTTTTGTTCCTCCATCTTTACCAAACAAGTATGCAGCATCTTCTTGAGTTTACTTATATTTGGTAACTTACTGCATGTATCATAATGGTATTGAGTATTTTCGTTTTCCGAAATGAGTTTCAGATCCTCATCTTTGATATTTACGCATTGCCATGAAATTTATTTTCACATTCTGCACACACCAACTTCTTCACATTCCTTTTATCTCATATTTACATTTGCAACACTTATATGTTGATATTGTCTCAGTTTCAAATCAGCAACCTTCCAGCGAAACGTGTATGAGCACCCTAAGGTCGCACATGTAAACAACGATAATGTTATCTTCGAACGCACCTGTGGCTTATAGGAAATGTCACAAATGGAGAATACTCGAATATAACACAATCGAAAATAATTAATTATACACCTGAAATGAAAAATGTATCCTCGCACAAAAGAAAAACTGAAACCCAGATTCACTTTGATACCAAAATCATATTACTTTTCAAAGTAATATGATTTTGTAATAATCAAAGTTTTAACTTTCTTTCGATAATTTTTTGACCAATTATTCAAAAGAACATTAATCTATGCATTATATATACATACGACTTACTGTAGAGTACTGTTTCTGAATACATATATATATATATATATATATATATATATATATATATATATATATATATATATATATATATATATATATATATATATATATGAATACACACACACACACAAATATATATATATATATATATATATATATATATTATATATTTAATATTATATAAATATATATATATATATATATATATATATATATATATATATATATATATATATATATATATATATATATATATATATATATATATATATATATATATATATATATATATATTTATAGTTATGTTTATGGCACTGAATGGAATATTTAAGAAAATAAACACTAGAACATTCATTTGAAAATTCAGATTAACCAAGAGAACCCAATAGTAGAGCTAGATATGTGAACGTGTACGATATGATGTCTCCTTTATCCTTCAAGGGATAAATGTTAGAGAAATATGAAATCGATGCCACACCTGATGGAAGTGCGAGACATATATGTTTCGTTTTGCAAAGAACTCGTCAGTCGCACCACGTCCATCGAAGTGAGGCAACGATTTCAACCTCCAAGCATTTTCTTGTGACTCCAAGTCTTATCTTCTATACCCGACTTTTTCAATATTTCTCTAACACATATCCCTTGAATATATAATCACATATCTAGCTCTACTATAACATTCTCTTGGCTAATCTGAATGATTCAAATGAATGCTCTAGTGTTTATTTTCCTAAATATTTCATTCAGTGCCATAAGCACAAAAAAATTTCATTTCCTTAAAAATATCGCCGAATAGGCCCCTTAAATACGGGAATAAATGCTAGCGTACTACTAACGCAACCTATTGACATTTGAAAACATTGTATGATGATATTTGTCAAATGAACATTGCAATTTGGTAGATACCTAAGGTATCTACCAAATTGCAATGAAATCCAGACCCACCAAGAAATTGGTGGGTCTGGATGTGAAATTACAGACACACCAAGCATCGAAATTTCACATATAAGATATATGAAATTTCGATGCTTGGTGTGTCTGTAATCTGAGAGAGATGTTTTCTATTGATTTCTATAGATGGAATTGTAGACTATTCATTACTCTACGATCTTCCGCTTGAAGTCACAAGGAGATGCTTGGAGGTTGAAATCGTTGCCTCACTTCGATGGACGTGGTGCGACTGACGAGTTCCTTACAGAACGAAACAGCTGTCTCGCACTTTTATCAAGTGTGGCACCGTTTCAATATTTCTCAAATATTTATCCCTTGAAGGATAATGGAGGCACAAGGTCGTACTCATTCATTTTCTATATTTTGTCTTATTATCCTGAATGTCAGTTCTGAAATAGGCTGAATCATGGCCACCTTGCAGAAGTTATATGTAGATATATACTGTAGAGAAGTTTCTTTTATTCTATTATACAGTTCAAGTGTATAAAAACGATGACAGGATTAGCTATGCTCACTTGAGATGTCCAATGACAACACTTTTTTTCTCTTAAATATAACTAACATTAATATATCTAACGTGTTTTCTTTCGAAAGCCATACTTCTGTATAAAATGTAAGTATCCCGTGATCAGACTCTATTGAATGACGTAATTTCATTAAAATACGTGTATTTAACGCACTACTTTCCATAAATTGAACAACTTTATGGTCTTTTACACAGTATATTTAAGGCGATGCGCACGCAAGTGGAATTATAGTAGATCGTCCGCGAATATACAAATCAATGGCGGACCACTTTTCGATTTTTCCCATCAATGGTGGTTCGCGGACCACTAGTTGAGAACTACTTCATACTATCCGGAATCAAACATTCCCACAGAAGTGAGCTGTTACTTCTGTGACATACGCAGGGATACCAACTTGGGGGTTTTCCCCCTAAACTTAGGGGGACAAAATGTTTGATGGGGTTTTTTTGGGGGCTTAAAATTTTCAGGGGTAATCTTAGGGGCATTTTTAAAGTATTCCAAAATATTTCATATCATAATTTAAATAACTAAAATTAATTTTGATTTCTATCTTGAATAAAAAAATCCATTTCACGATGACAATATTCAATACTATTCCTTAATGTAGGTTGGTTAATGAAAAATTTAATTTTTGTGTGAAATAATATCCTATAAACCATTCCTAATATTCTCATTCTCAAGAATTAAATGAAAAATTTAATGATAATAAAATAATATTTTAATAATATTAAATAATAATATATATTTAATAATATTTTAATTTCAATAATAAAAAACACTTAATGAAAAATGAAACCTTAATATATATATATATATATTTTTTTCGAATTTTAATTTTAAAAACAATTCTAGGGAATTTTAGGGGCTTTTCAACTTGATTACGGGGGGAAAAGATTCCACGAGTTGGTAACCCTGGACATACGTTCACGAGTTCATACTCTCACTCTCATTGATCTTGTCACGAGAAGGCCATAAATTAGGCCGTGAACTAAACTCTCTCAATGCTCGAGAGAGTTTAGTTCACGAAGTTATATTCTCCTCATTCGGACCTGGTTGCGTTTGAAGTGAAAACTACTTTCTGCTTGCTGAAGTGTGTAAAATTCTCTTGATCGGTTACCGTCACGTCAGGTTCAACGCAGAAGCAAACATTAATCTGTTTATGAGATTTAAAGTCTGTGGTGCGACTGACGAGTTCCTTGCAGAACGAAACATATATGTCTCGCACTTCCATCAGGTGTAGCATCGATTTCAATATTTCTCTAACATTCATCCCTTGAAGGATAATTGAGACACACATCGTACACGTTCACATATCTCTACTATTGCATTCTCTTGGTTAATCTGAATTTTTCAAATGAGTGTTCTAGTGTTCATTTTCTTATATAAGTTGTGACAAATGATGCGACAAAATATTACGCGAAGAGTCAATTCAAATAGACGCTAAAGGTACAGCTATAAAATATTTTGACTTATATCCAGCAAATATCTCATATGATGAACGATGAGATGTATGGGACAATTACTTGCTACGAAATTAGGAACATGATGCCGTTCAACTATAGAACGGACATGTTAATCACCTTCAATGCATCAAACGTGTTAATATAGGAATTTTTTGATATTTTGACTAATTTAAAATAACAGGAAGTATTGCAGTCCCTTCGTAAGTAAGTTTCTGGCTCCACAGAGGATAAATATTAAAAACAAGACAGTGTAGCACAAATACTAGAAAATGTCTTTCCGAATTTTTAGAAAATATTCAGAGAAAAATAACTGGGCGTACAAAGTTCACCGAGTCAGCTATATATATATATATATATATATATATATATATATATATATATATATATATATATATATATATATATATATATATATATATATATATATATATATATATATATATATATATATATATATATATATATATATATATTATACTACTCCTACTATTATACTACTATGATAGTGTATGATTGCTTTAAGTGTTTAACCTTGTGGTGATCACGATATTACCATGAACAGGTGTGGAGATTTTGTTCAGATTGATTATTTTGATGGATTATAATTAATCAGCTTAACTTACATCTGATATAACGTTTCTCAATCAACTGTTTTTTAATTCTTTTTTAAAAATTAAAATAAAGCTAATTTTTTTTATAAACTAGAACAACTCAAATATATGGTTGAAAATTTATCTATTGCCTTCGAAATTGATAACTTTTCGAATACGATCAATACGACTCACTGGTTTCATTATAGTGGATTGTGGAGCCACATTTTACAGAGAATCACCAGTGTTATGCTTATCTTTCAATGTCATTCTATCGTTGCCTTCAACAGCAATATAACCTTGAGGTTCAAATGATTTTGCCTGGCTTTTGTTATATTCATTCATTATTTCATTCACAGATTTTCATTTCACCACAGCAAAGGAATGATGTCTTGCAATTCTGAGCATCCTTTCACTAGTACCTCCTTCTAGCCGGATATTAGACGCCAGTATGAATCTTCTAGTTACTCTTGCAAGCACTGACGCAAAGGTCTTGAAATTTGGATTGGACATGTTGATGTTTTGATGTTTCAAAGATTCGTAAACTGCCCATTGAAGTTTCTGAAACACATGTTTATAAAAATAACCGATTCTTTTCCTCTTTATTTTTTAAGTATAATAAAAGTCTTTTTTTTTCTCCGCTTTCAAAATGAGTGTTTACTTGAAAACATATTTGCTTCACATTTGTGCATATGTAAAACCAACAATACTGCACTTAATTAAACTAATTTTAATTGTTATTATATAATTATAATATAATTATTAGATCTTATAACATTATCAAAATATTACTTGTTATTTAGATTAAATGTCAAATATCAAATTTGTCTGCAATGTGTGAGAATGGTCCCATGCCTAACCGCTTCAGATCACGCCCAGCCGGGTAAAAAGATAGCTAGTTTCTAGATTCACGAATCATTCTTTTCAGAAGATACAATGATGAAATTGATGAAACCATGAGGAAAACATGAGATCTTGAATGGTTCACAGCACTGAATATTTAATCTGCTTTAACTTCGATAAGGGTTAAAGATTGGTATAATACAGTTTCCAGTGGCCAGCCTATGTTGGCCACTGGCGATGGAAATGTTTACCTTTTGGCCTTGAAACATCTTTTTGTCTATATCTCGAAGAATTCTGTCCAATATTATTTGGAAATACAGTCTGAATGATACTTGTATAATGTATACTGACGATATATTGATTTTTTCCAAAAGATTTGAAGAACAAATTGAACAGTTATAAAAATTATTGGAAGCAGTTTTATAAAAAGGCTTCAGTTTACAGTTTTCTAAAATTGGTTTAAAGTGTCATTTTGCTCAGAATTCAGTCAAATATCTTGGACATATCATAAAAATGAATACCATTCGTCAAATACATGATAACTAACAAGCAATAACAGACTTTTTGATTCCAAAAACAGAAAAGAATATTAGATAATTTGTAGGAACAATAAACTTTCATCATAAAAATTATATCTAATCAATAATGTAAAATTCTTGAACCATTTCACAATTTGTTAAGGAAGAATGTAGAAATTCAGTGGACTAATTTTTGTGAGAAATAATTCAACGTAATATAGAATTATTGGGCTACTTCTCCTATCTCAGCAATTTTGGATCCAAATTCGCCTATTATCATTTGAATGTTTAAACTTAGATTGCTTGGAAATTAGAGGAGCTATTTTGCATTGGCAATGGGTGCGCAATATATTGTTATTTGTGATCATAATCCACTAGAAAATTCAAATATTAAATGAAGAACTGATGATGAGTTGAGAAATTTAGTTTTCTATGTATCTCAGTGAAACTTTGAAACCAGAAATAATCCTGGTAATGAAGATCCAGATTCTTTATCCCACAATCCGGGCTCGAAACATTTAGAAAATAGGGACGTTTGTCTCCAAGTTGTGAACTCGAAGAAATAATGAATGTTCATAAGAACTTGAAGAAAACAATCAAAAAAGGAGACATACGAGTATTTTTCAAGAATGAATAATCATTTCTGAGGATTGTGTAAAAGAACCTATAAAGGAAGTAGGTAGGTACATTAAAATATGGACACTTTGGTTCGAAAAATTTGAGCTTATCATCACCTTAGATCATTTTACTATTCTCCAAAAATGGATATATCAATATAAGAAATCTGTGATTGATATATCCATTATAAAAGAAAGGATACTAATGATAAAAAGCTTTGGATAATGATAATATATCTTCCTCAACCAGTACCACTTACAAAACCTTTTGAAATTGTTTCCTGATAAATTATTGATGATGGGAGCATCATTTGAAAGAGCATATTTTTCTATACACAGCACATCAAAATCATGTGACATAAGCAAATTTTCGAGAAAATTAATAATTTTTTTTAAGGTTATCTATTTCACTCAGTTAATTGAACAAACTAATTGATTCAAACGGAAGTCTTTCCTGTGTCTGGCAGGGTACAAGGCGGTCAATAAATTCTCGTTGAACCTTAGTGGCAGTTTGTTGAGTAATATTGTTACATTCATTTGTAATTCTAGTTTTCTCGATATTATCTGATTCACTTTTGAAATAGATACCCATAGAAATAAATCTAATGCTGTAAGGTCCGGAAGTCTTGGTGAAGATTAAAAAGAACCACTTCTACGTACCCAGTGACGACCCACCTGTTGGCAAAGACTTAATCAAGAAACCTTTCAACAGCAGCTGCGTAATGCGGCAGTGCACGATTCTTCTGATACTATAAGTTTTTGTTTGGTATAGCAGGGTTATCTGCGTTAGGGAATAATATTACCAGACTGGATATAAGCTAATCCTATAGGAATTGAAGGTACCCTGTACCATTTAAGGTTTCTTCGGAAGAGTAGTGTTTAATCATTCTTTTTAGTACAATCGCCACTCAAACATTTATTTTTTGAGAATCCGGTGTGTGATATTCTCTCATCCATTTTAGATACTCCTTAGCCTACTAACTGCTATTCATTGTGCCTGTTAGTGCAAAGGAGTTAGAGAAAGAAATATTTTTTACTAGCAAAGGGTCAGCATTAATGTTTGACAGAAGTGCTTCCGTCGGTCTGGATCGTCCTCGGAAAGTTTTTGGGTTAGTCATCTCATAAGGACTTTAGCCACTTTTGCGATTTCAAAATTTCATGTGCAGTTGTAACTGGGTCATCTCGATTTTGGCTAATGTTGCTTAGGATGTTGTGTACATTTCTTCCATTATTAATGAAACATTCAATTTGACATTCTCATTGCTTTTGAAATACTCAGGTTTAGGAAGATCATCAAAACTACCAGTGTTTTTTAAACTTTCTCTCAACTTTGCTCACTGCTGGTTAAGTTATCAGTTATATATATATAATATATACATGTATAGGGCTATATATTCAATGATAGAAATGGAAATCTTTCACAACTCTGAAACCTTGTGAAACATGACCAAATCATAACTTTATAAAATACGAGTAAAAGACACTTCAATATTTTACAACCATTTTGTGGACGTATTTCAATACTGAAGACGTGATGTTTCGCAAACACGTCAAAAGAAGAAATTACCAGATATAAATAATATAATTTGTTACTATTTTTGATAGCGTGAGTGAGAATGGAAAAAATAATCGAGTATTTGACCCATGAGCATCAACATCCTGATCACTAATCCAAGTTCTCTAGGAAAGATTAATTGTGAAAAGGTGATCAATTCAGTAATTCCACTCATTTTGAAATATTTAGTAAGAATCTACTTTAATCCGGAATTCGTTCATTTTACCTTTTGTGAACGATGTTTTGCTATTGGTATGTATAATTTGATAAAATCTAAATCACTCATAAATTTATGTCGTTAGAAAAAACTACTTCAAATCCCAAACTGATAACATATTACTGTATTATTGATTATTCCTACATTTTGTTATACATTCAGTTCTACCTGAAAAGTCAGTCGGAAAAGACTATTTGAAAAAATGAACTTTTTCAAACTTCAAATTTTCTTCTGGGCCTTTATTGCTGTAGGTGAGTAATCGACAATAATATATATATATATATATATATATATATATATATATATATATATATATATATATATATATATATATATATATATATATATATATAGTTAATTAGGTAATTTCTCGACCGTACGATATTTATATTGAATTTAGGTAACGGGAATAATCGGTCTGGTGAAGTGTTTAAAAAGTCATTTGATGATAAAAATCAAAATGTTTTTTTTTTGTAAAAAGATAATGAAGTTGCACAGGGTTGAAGAAGGTCGCAAGACCTTATAACTTCCCAATTTGTATTAGCAATGTTGAAAATGAAATGTAATTAATCAAAGCACTTAATAAACGTATTTCGTTGTTGTTGTTGTTCCGTCGAAGAACTTAGAATTGTATATCAGCCTTCTGAGAATATGTTTAGGGTACCCACTATTGTGAAATATTTCAATTAATTTATCCAAATTTTGTTTTGAAAATAATTTGTGGAAAATGTGTTATTCTGTTTTTCAGGTTGATCATATTATTATATCTTTGATTTATCGGATGTTAAGTTAATAAATATTCCAGAAGCCGCATTCTTCTGATACCAGTCCAATATCACCACATTTTGGTCAGTTTTATAAGTTTAGTGTCTAAAAATGGAACGCTATGATCTTTTTCCACTTCAGCCGTAAACTGAAGTCTGGCATCGAATAAATTGAAACCGTCTAATGTAACTTGAACACTATCCAAAGGAACTGCGCAGATTATGTCGTCAGCAAAGTTGAATATAAATGGAAATTTGAATGGCAGAGTAGGAATCATTATATTTGAGAGATGGTCTAATACAATCTGTGCCATTATGGGGCTTATGGGAAGCCCATCGGCGTACCAAATATCTTCTTATAAAATATTTCATTGAAAGTGAAATATGTGTTTTGAAACATAAATTTTACTAGTTCCAGAAATTCATAAAAGCTGAATGTTTGTGGCAAATGTTTCGTTCGTGGAGAAGAATATATTTCAGGTTTTTTTTAACTGCTTAACCAAATTGCTATGATAAATCTGAAACCAAATTTTCAAATATTTCATATTTCCTGACCTATAGGTCTTTGGATACGCCCTATTCTACTTCTTCAACAGTTCTAAGTTTTTTTGCCTTTTGTAATTTTTGTAACCTTTTTTTATAATTTGATAATTCATTGTTCAGGCTATTCATTGTTTTTATACATTCCTCTGGGGTATTTTATATTCATCATCTGAATATATGGCATTTTCATTTTCATTTTAACGTAACTAATTTTAATTAGTTACGTTTTGAAGAGCAAGTCGTTACCTACGCTCTCTTGATTTGTCTTGATTTTTTAATTTTCCAATTTATACTTTCCTGAATTATTTTCTTCCTCTGTCCCCGTTATCCACGCTTTCTATCTAATCTTTCTTCTCTTAACTATTTCAGTGGTTCCATAATATATAACACCTTCAGACAATTAAACAATAAAAATAGGAACTGGGAACATACTTGTATTTTTTTTCAGTTTAAGATTTAATATTTGACATAACACAATTCAGTTATTGAAAAAAGATGTAGCTATAAGTTAGCTCTAACCGAATGAATTTGCAAGAGTCTGATGACTGATTTTTCTTGGGCTAGGATTTTCCTTCGGGGGAGCATTCTTGCCAGGGGAAATACGTTAAGGAAAGACATTTTCAATACAGATTAGAATCTTCACTTTTCAGATCTTATATTTATATATATATATATATATATATATATATATATATATATATATATATATATATATATATATATATATATATATATATATATATATATATATATATATATATATATATATATATATATATATATATATATAAATATTTGTAATGTAATGTGTTTTCTGTATCGATTCATGAGCATCGGTTATAATTATATAAATGAGAAATTAGGCTCAGGAATCATGGCGGGATGTCATGAAAAATATAATAAATATTGAAAATAACGAATATTAAAAATTTATTTATTATGTTCATACTTTTTCATAATATTTCATCATAATTGTTTAAAGTTCCGGTTTGAATGAGCTTGATATACTTTCAACTTCATATCAATTTTGGGGAGAGGTTTATTAGAAAAACGATACTAATAATTGAGCTCATTCAAATTCACCTGTTTTACTCTATATATAATCATTTATTATCATTGTTCTAAGTGCGGGGCTAAGAGACCTATACCAACTCCGATTTGACCTATAGTTCAACGCTGATTACTAACGGCCCAATATTACGATGGGAATCGAACTCATCAGCACTAGTATGTCTAAAGCGTTATACGGTCACTAAACTACTGGTCCACTAAGCATCCGAATATCGATTTGATATGATTATAGTTCAGTCAAAAAAATTCAGATCATTCAGTGATATTGATATCAATAATTCAGTCCCATTAAAATTCTTGATTAATAATAAATAATAATTATGAATAAAAATTTATAAAAATGTTGCACAAATTTGAGAGCAGATGTAATAGTTTCAGGTTATGCATTGAATATTACGAAGCGCAATACTGGCTGTTTGATGAGGGAATTTGGGAAAGATAAAATCGTGTGTGTTTGCAACGCTGAACACTGCGACAGTTTAATTCCCGATATTACGCGAGGAAAAATTAACGTATTTACATCCACAATAAAAGGAGCCAGATATTCCAAATCGATCCATGAATTGGAGAAGTCAGCAACAGCAGGCAAACTTATTGTAATCGATCGAACCAAGACGTATCAGAGCATTATTGGTTGGGGAGGAGCTTTCACTGACTCTACGGGGATAAATGTTAACTCACTGCCACACAAAGTTGGAGAAAAACTTATGAGGTATTTTTTTAAAAAATGCTATGCTTCAAATATATCGGAATAATTTCATTTGAACCTTGAATTTTTTTTCTCATGTAACAATTATAATGATTTTGTGAACGTGGTAAGGAATCTATTCATGAATTAATGTATGAATGAACGGAAATCTGGTGTATCTGAAATAACCTATCAATAGACAAAAATTTCGATTTACCGAAAATAATATGCTTCTTAGACACACGTCTGCATGTCCCAGGCAAAAAGCCTGAAAAATGTCACATTTAGAAGAACTAGAGACCTTGGAGGAATCTTTAACTTATCGCACAAGTATTTCTAAAGTGACATAACTCAAAAATAGGTGTGTTTGCAAGAGGGAATTTCTGGACAAGCTTCAGAGCTTGTCCTCTGGCGATGAAACTCTGAAGCTGAGTTGATAGTTTCGATGATTGATAGCGAGATGTTCAACA
This sequence comes from Henosepilachna vigintioctopunctata, assembly GCA_030704895.1. NCBI lineage: Eukaryota > Metazoa > Arthropoda > Insecta > Coleoptera > Coccinellidae > Henosepilachna > Henosepilachna vigintioctopunctata. The sequence continues at coordinate 698,772 of JARQZJ010000133.1, forward strand.
ATTTCTTTTATACTCATAACTCAAAAATATCGATTTTTGCGTTGTGTCACTTCAGAACTACTAGTGCGTTGTGTAGAAGTAGATGATGTTTTTTTTTATCAAACGTTGGGAAGATATTACGGCCAAAAACAGAAGTTAGTGGTGTGCAGTTGAAAATCACCTTATTTTTGAATTATAATGTTAAAAATAGGTTATATTATACGTATTTCATATTTGAAGTATCATTCAACATATTTTTAATGAATACATACATTGTATCTATGTACTTTCTTTGTATGTATGTATTTTTTGTATGTGTATGTTCTTTTTCAATAAACACAGAAATTATAGTGAAATAGTTTTTAGTCGATTTTATTATATACCCATAATTGGAAATATAATATATGCATTCTATACTGCTATTCTACAAGAAAATTATACGAAAATCGAATACTCAAAATTACTTCAGTCCACATTATATTGAATAATCGAGATTCCACTCTACAGGAAATGGTATTAATACTAGTTATATAAGCAAACATTTTTCAAAATCAATGAGAATAACTTATGAATGTTTTTATTCGGTTGGTTGCTAATTATCTGAAAAATATTTTTGAATGGTTTCAGGTATACAAAAGCGATAATTCCCCATTTGATCCCCAGCAATTGAGCTTGAAATCACAATTTTATGTTTTTGCTTCAGAATGCCCCTTCTCTCGCTTATCATCTCGCTTATTCATCAACATGTGCGAATGTATTGCTACACTCGGTCCGATCTTCAAGATTTTCTATATTAATCTTGTATATCCCTACCAACCTCTTTGAGCCATAATATGCCGCATTAACTCTTTGTTTCGTCTTGTAAATAAGTGCATACAATTCCTCGCCACAATTCTTGATTTCACTCGCTCTGCTATTTTTTTTCCATAAAATTCATTATGAGGTCTTTTCATTAAAATGCCATTTCTGTTGGAAGTTCCATAATTCTTTCCGTTCTTGTTTTGCTAGTTCTTTCATTTTCAAATAACCGTCAATCCTGATTTTTTTCAAAGGTCCCTTTTTTGAGCAAAATGTGTATTAGCGCGAATTTTTAATTATATGGCGTCTGCAAATATAAAATATAGATCTGCCATCTAGAGGAAAATAGCAAACAACATTAAGACAATCAATTTTTGTTGAACATTATTCAATAGTAGGTATAAAATTCAATTGCGGCATTCTTATGCCTTGATCACACCTAACGAGTACAGTGGCGAGACAGTGCTCTCGGTCGAGCAGAGTGGCGAGAGAGTCACTAGAATCCCAATCTGTTTACTAGACCGAGTACCCACCTCCACGCTTCAAACCTAAACTTCTTCTGCCTTGATCACACCTAACGAGCATAGTGGCGAGACAGTGCTCTCGGCCGAGCAAAGTGGCGAGAGAGTCACTAGAATCCCAATCTGTTTACTAGGCCAAGTACCCACCTCCACGCTTCAAACCTAAACTTCTTCTGCCTTGATCACACCTAACGAGCATAGTGGCGAGACAGTGCTCTCGGCCGAGCAAAGTGGCGAGAGAGTCACTAGAATCCCAATCTGTTTACTAGGCCAAGTACCCACCTCCACGCTTCAAACCTAAACTTCTTCTGCCTTGATCACACCTAACGAGCACAGTGGCGAGACAGTGCTCCCATCCGAGCAGAGTGTCGGGAGAGTCACTAGAATCCCAATCTGTTTACTGGGCCGAGTACCGACCTCTAAGCCTCAAACGTAAACTTTTTCTGTTTTGATCACAACTAACGAGCACAGTGGCGAGACAGTGCTCTCGGCCGTGCAAAGTGGCGAGAGAGTCAATAGAATCCCAATCTGTTTACTAGGCCGAGTACCCACCTCCACGCTTCAAACCTAAACTTATTTTGCCTTGAGCACACCTAACGAGCACAGTGGCGAGACAGTGCTCACGGCCGAGCAGAGTGGCGAGAGAGTCACTAGAATCCCAATCTGTTTACTAGACCGAGTACCCACCTCCACGCTTCGAACCTAAACTTCTTCTGTCTTGATCATACCTAACGAGCACAGTGGCGAGACAGTGATCTCGGCCGAGCAGAGTGGCGAGAGAGTCACTAGAATCCCAATCTGTTTACTGGGCCGAGTACCGACCTCTAAGCCTCAAACGTAAACTTTTTCTGTTTTGATCACAACTAACGAGCACAGTGGCGAGACAGTGCTCTCGGCCGTGCAAAGTGGCGAGAGAGTCAATAGAATCCCAATCTGTTTACTAGGCCGAGTACCCACCTCCACGCTTCAAACCTAAACTTATTTTGCCTTGAGCACACCTAACGAGCACAGTGGCGAGACAGTGCTCACGGCCGAGCAGAGTGGCGAGAGAGTCACTAGAATCCCAATCTGTTTACTAGACCGAGTACCCACCTCCACGCTTCGAACCTAAACTTCTTCTGTCTTGATCATACCTAACGAGCACAGTGGCGAGACAGTGATCTCGGCCGAGCAGAGTGGCGAGAGAGTCACTAGAATCCCAATCTGTTTACTGGGCCGAGTACCGACCTCTAAGCCTCAAACGTAAACTTTTTCTGTTTTGATCACAACTAACGAGCACAGTGGCGAGACAGTGCTCTCGGCCGTGCAAAGTGGCGAGAGAGTCAATAGAATCCCAATCTGTTTACTAGGCCGAGTACCCACCTCCACGCTTCAAACCTAAACTTATTTTGCCTTGAGCACACCTAACGAGCACAGTGGCGAGACAGTGCTCACGGCCGAGCAGAGTGGCGAGAGAGTCACTAGAATCCCAATCTGTTTACTAGACCGAGTACCCACCTCCACGCTTCGAACCTAAACTTCTTCTGTCTTGATCATACCTAACGAGCACAGTGGCGAGACAGTGATCTCGGCCGAGCAGAGTGGCGAGAGAGTCACTAGAATCCCAATCTGTTTACTGGGCCGAGTACCGACCTCTAAGCCTCAAACGTAAACTTTTTCTGTTTTGATCACAACTAACGAGCACAGTGGCGAGACAGTGCTCTCGGCCGTGCAAAGTGGCGAGAGAGTCAATAGAATCCCAATCTGTTTACTAGGCCGAGTACCCACCTCCACGCTTCAAACCTAAACTTATTTTGCCTTGAGCACACCTAACGAGCACAGTGGCGAGACAGTGCTCACGGCCGAGCAGAGTGGCGAGAGAGTCACTAGAATCCCAATCTGTTTACTAGACCGAGTACCCACCTCCACGCTTCGAACCTAAACTTCTTCTGTCTTGATCATACCTAACGAGCACAGTGGCGAGACAGTGCTCTCGGCCGAGCAGAGTGGCGAGAGAGTCACTAGAATCCCAATCTGTTTACTAGACCGAGTACCCACCCCCACGCTTCAAACCTAAAATTCTTCTGCCTTGATCATACCTAACGAGCACAGTGGCGAGACAGTGCTCTCGGCCGAGCAGAGTGGCGAGAGAGTCACTAGAAGCCCAATCTGTTTACTAGACCGAGTACCCACCCCCACGCTTCAAACCTAAAATTCTTCTGCCTTGATCACACCTAACGAGCACAGTGGTGAGACAGTGCTCTCAGCCGAGCAGAGTGGCGAGAGAGTCACTAGAATCCCAATCTGTTTACTAGACCGAGTACCCACCTCCACGCTTCAAACCTAAACTTCTTCTGCCTTGATCACACCTAACGAGCACAGTGGCGAGACAGTGCTCTCGGCCAAGCAGAGTGGAGAGAGAGTCACTAGAATTCCAATCTGTTTACTGGACGGAGTACCCACCTCCACGCTTCAAACCTAAACTTCTTCTGCCTTGAACACATCTAACGAGCACAGTGGCGAGACAGTGCTCTCGGCCGAGCAGAGTGGCGAGAGAGTCATTAGAAATCCAATCCAATGTTTACTAGGCCGAGTACCCACCTCCACGCTTCAAACTTAAACTTCTTCTGCCTTACTAGGCTGAGTACCCACTTCTACGCTTCAAACTTAAACTTCTTCTGCCTTGATCACACCTATCGAGTACAGCGGCGAGACGGTGCTCTCGGCCGAGCAGAGTGGCGAGAGAGTCACTAGAATCCCAATCTGTTTACTAGACCGAGTACCCACCCCCACGCTTCAAACCTAAAATTCTTCTGCCTTGATCATACCTAACGAGCACAGTGGCGAGACAGTGCTCTCGGCCGAGCAGAGTGGCGAGAGAGTCACTAGAATCCCAATCTGTTTACTAGACCGAGTACCCACCCCCACGCTTCAAACCTAAAATTCTTCTGCCTTGATCATACCTAACGAGCACAGTGGCGAGACAGTGCTCTCGGCCGAGCAGAGTGGCGAGAGAGTCACTAGAATCCCAATCTGTTTACTAGACCGAGTACCCACCCCCACGCTTCAAACCTAAACTTCTTCTGCCTTGATCATACCTAACGAGCACAGTGGTGAGACAGTGCTCTCAGCCGAGCAGAGTGGCGAGAGAGTCACTAGAATCCCAATCTGTTTACTAGACCGAGTACCCACCTCCACGCTTCGAACCTAAACTTCTTCTGCCTTGATCATACCTAACGAGCACAGTGGCGAGACAGTGCTCTCGGCCGAGCAGAGTGGCGAGAGAGTCACTAGAATCCCAATCTGTTTACTAGACCGAGTACCCACCCCCACGCTTCAAACCTAAAATTCTTCTGCCTTGATCATACCTAACGAGCACAGTGGCGAGACAGTGCTCTCGGCCGAGCAGAGTGGCGAGAGAGTCACTAGAATCCCAATCTGTTTACTAGACCGAGTACCCACCCCCACGCTTCAAACCTAAAATTCTTCTGCCTTGATCATACCTAACGAGCACAGTGGCGAGACAGTGCTCTCGGCCGAGCAGAGTGGCGAGAGAGTCACTAGAATCCCAATCTGTTTACTAGACCGAGTACCCACCCCCACGCTTCAAACCTAAAATTCTTCTGCCTTGATCACACCTAACGAGCACAGTGGTGAGACAGTGCTCTCAGCCGAGCAGAGTGGCGAGAGAGTCACTAGAATCCCAATCTGTTTACTAGACCGAGTACCCACCTCCACGCTTCGAACCTAAACTTCTTCTGTCTTGATCATACCTAACGAGCACAGTGGCGAGACAGTGCTCTCGGCCGAGCAGAGTGGCGAGAGAGTCACTAGAATCCCAATCTGTTTACTAGACCGAGTACCCACCTCCACGCTTCGAACCTAAACTTCTTCTGTCTTGATCATACCTAACGAGCACAGTGGCGAGACAGTGCTCTCGGCCGAGCAGAGTGGCGAGAGAGTCACTAGAATCCCAATCTGTTTACTAGACCGAGTACCCACCCCCACGCTTCAAACCTAAAATTCTTCTGCCTTGATCATACCTAACGAGCACAGTGGCGAGACAGTGCTCTCGGCCGAGCAGAGTGGCGAGAGAGTCACTAGAATCCCAATCTGTTTACTAGACCGAGTACCCACCCCCACGCTTCAAACCTAAAATTCTTCTGCCTTGATCACACCTAACGAGCACAGTGGTGAGACAGTGCTCTCAGCCGAGCAGAGTGGCGAGAGAGTCAATAGAATCCCAATCTGTTTACTAGACCGAGTACCCACCTCCACGCTTCGAACCTAAACTTCTTCTGCCTTGAGCACACCTAACGAGCACAGTGGCGAGACAGTGCTCTTAGCCGAGCAGAGTGGCGAGAGAGTCACTAGAATCCCAATCTGTTTACTAGACCGAGTACCCACCTCCACGCTTCGAACCTAAACTTCTTCTGCCTTGAGCACACCTAACGAGCACAGTGGCGAGACAGTGCTCACGGCCGAGCAGAGTGGCGAGAGAGTCACTAGAATCCCAATCTGTTTACTAGACCGAGTACCCACCTCCACGCTTCGAACCTAAACTTCTTCTGTCTTGATCATACCTAACGAGCACAGTGGCGAGACAGTGCTCTCGGCCGAGCAGAGTGGCGAGAGAGTCACTAGAATCCCAATCTGTTTACTAGACCGAGTACCCACCCCACGCTTCAAACCTAAAATTCTTCTGCCTTGATCATACCTAACGAGCACAGTGGCGAGACAGTGCTCTCGGCCGAGCAGAGTGGCGAGAGAGTCACTAGAATCCCAATCTGTTTACTAGACCGAGTACCCACCCCCACGCTTCAAACCTAAAATTCTTCTGCCTTGATCACACCTAACGAGCACAGTGGTGAGACAGTGCTCTCAGCCGAGCAGAGTGGCGAGAGAGTCACTAGAATCCCAATCTGTTTACTAGACCGAGTACCCACCTCCACGCTTCAAACCTAAACTTCTTCTGCCTTGATCACACCTAACGAGCACAGTGGCGAGACAGTGCTCTCGGCCAAGCAGAGTGGAGAGAGAGTCACTAGAATTCCAATCTGTTTACTGGACGGAGTACCCACCTCCACGCTTCAAACCTAAACTTCTTCTGCCTTGAACACATCTAACGAGCACAGTGGCGAGACAGTGCTCTCGGCCGAGCAGAGTGGCGAGAGAGTCATTAGAAATCCAATCCAATGTTTACTAGGCCGAGTACCCACCTCCACGCTTCAAACTTAAACTTCTTCTGCCTTACTAGGCTGAGTACCCACTTCTACGCTTCAAACTTAAACTTCTTCTGCCTTGATCACACCTATCGAGTACAGCGGCGAGACGGTGCTCTCGGCCGAGCAGAGTGGCGAGAGAGTCACTAGAATCCCAATCTGTTTACTAGACCGAGTACCCACCTCCACGCTTCAAACCTAAACTTCTTCTGCCTTGATCACACTTAACGAGCACAGTGGCGAGACAGTGCTCACGGCCGAGCAGAGTGGCGAGAGAGTCACTAGAATCCCAATCTGTTTACTAGACCGAGTACCCACCCCCACGCTTCAAACCTAAACTTCTTCTGCCTTGATCACACTTAACGAGCACAGTGGCGAGACAGTGCTCACGGCCGAGCAGAGTGGCGAGAGAGTCACTAGAATCCCAATCTGTTTACTAGACCGAGTACCCACCCCCACGCTTCAAACCTAAACTTCTTCTGCCTTGATCACACTTAACGAGCACAGTGGCGAGACAGTGATCTCGGCCGAGCAGAGTGGCGAGAGAGTCACTAGAATCCCAATCTGTTTACTAGGCCGAGTACCCACCTCCACGCTTCAAACTTAAACTTCTTCTGCCTTACTAGGCTGAGTACCCACTTCTACGCTTCAAACTTAAACTTCTTCTGCCTTGATCACACCTATCGAGTACAGCGGCGAGACGGTGCTCTCGGCCGAGCAGAGTGGCGAGAGAGTCACTAGAATCCCAATCTGTTTACTAGACCGAGTACCCACCCCCACGCTTCAAACCTAAAATTCTTCTGCCTTGATCATACCTAACGAGCACAGTGGCGAGACAGTGCTCTCGGCCGAGCAGAGTGGCGAGAGAGTCACTAGAATCCCAATCTGTTTACTAGACCGAGTACCCACCCCCACGCTTCAAACCTAAACTTCTTCTGCCTTGATCACACCTAACGAGCACAGTGGCGAGACAGTGATCTCGGCCGAGCAGAGTGGCGAGAGAGTCACTAGAATCCCAATCTGTTTACTAGACCGAGTACCCACCCCACGCTTCAAACCTAAACTTCTTCTGCCTTGATCACACCTAACGAGCACAGTGGCGAGACAGTGCTCTCGGCCGAGCAGAGTGGCGAGAGAGTCACTAGAATCCCAATCTGTTTACTAGACCGAGTACCCACCCCCACGCTTCAAACCTAAACTTCTTCTGCCTTGATCACACCTAACGAGCACAGTGGTGAGACAGTGCTCTCGGCCGAGCAGAGTGGCGAGAGAGCCACTAGAATCCCAATCTGTTTACTAGACCGAGTACCCACCCCCACGCTTCAAACCTAAACTTCTTCTGCCTTGATCACACTTAACGAGCACAGTGGCGAGACAGTGATCTCGGCCGAGCAGAGTGGCGAGAGAGCCACTAGAATCCCAATCTGTTTACTAGACCGAGTACCCACCCCCACGCTTCAAACCTAAACTTCTTCTGCCTTGATCACACTTAACGAGCACAGTGGCGAGACAGTGATCTCGGCCGAGCAGAGTGGCGAGAGAGTCACTAGAATCCCAATCTGTTTACTAGACCGAGTACCCACCCCACGCTTCAAACCTAAACTTCTTCTGCCTTGATCACACCTAACGAGCACAGTGGCGAGACAGTGCTCTCGGCCGAGCAGAGTGGCGAGAGAGTCACTAGAATCCCAATCTGTTTACTAGACCGAGTACCCACCCCACGCTTCAAACCTAAACTTCTTCTGCCTTGATCACACCTAACGAGCACAGTGGCGAGACAGTGCTCTCGGCCGAGCAGAGTGGCGAGAGAGTCACTAGAATCCCAATCTGTTTACTAGACCGAGTACCCACCCCCACGCTTCAAACCTAAACTTCTTCTGCCTTGATCACACCTAACGAGCACAGTGGCGAGACAGTGATCTCGGCCGAGCAGAGTGGCGAGAGAGTCACTAGAATCCCAATCTGTTTACTAGACCGAGTACCCACCCCACGCTTCAAACCTAAACTTCTTCTGCCTTGATCACACCTAACGAGCACAGTGGCGAGACAGTGCTCTCGGCCGAGCAGAGTGGCGAGAGAGTCACTAGAATCCCAATCTGTTTACTAGACCGAGTACCCACCCCCACGCTTCAAACCTAAACTTCTTCTGCCTTGATCACACCTAACGAGCACAGTGGCGAGACAGTGATCTCGGCCGAGCAGAGTGGCGAGAGAGTCACTAGAATCCCAATCTGTTTACTAGACCGAGTACCCACCCCCACGCTTCAAACCTAAACTTCTTCTGCCTTGATCACACCTAACGAGCACAGTGGCGAGACAGTGCTCTCGGCCGAGCAGAGTGGCGAGAGAGCCACTAGAATCCCAATCTGTTTACTAGACCGAGTACCCACCCCCACGCTTCAAACCTAAACTTCTTCTGCCTTGATCACACTTAACGAGCACAGTGGCGAGACAGTGATCTCGGCCGAGCAGAGTGGCGAGAGAGTCACTAGAATCCCAATCTGTTTACTAGACCGAGTACCCACCCCACGCTTCAAACCTAAACTTCTTCTGCCTTGATCACACCTAACGAGCACAGTGGCGAGACAGTGCTCTCGGCCGAGCAGAGTGGCGAGAGAGTCACTAGAATCCCAATCTGTTTACTAGACCGAGTACCCACCCCACGCTTCAAACCTAAACTTCTTCTGCCTTGATCACACCTAACGAGCACAGTGGTGAGACAGTGCTCTCGGCCGAGCAGAGTGGCGAGAGAGCCACTAGAATCCCAATCTGTTTACTAGACCGAGTACCCACCCCCACGCTTCAAACCTAAACTTCTTCTGCCTTGATCACACTTAACGAGCACAGTGGCGAGACAGTGATCTCGGCCGAGCAGAGTGGCGAGAGAGTCACTAGAATCCCAATCTGTTTACTAGACCGAGTACCCACCTCCACGCTTCGAACCTAAACTTCTTCTGTCTTGATCATACCTAACGAGCACAGTGGCGAGACAGTGCTCTCGGCCGAGCAGAGTGGCGAGAGAGTCACTAGAATCCCAATCTGTTTACTAGACCGAGTACCCACCCCCACGCTTCAAACCTAAACTTCTTCTGCCTTGATCACACCTAACGAGCACAGTGGTGAGACAGTGCTCTCGGCCGAGCAGAGTGGCGAGAGAGCCACTAGAATCCCAATCTGTTTACTAGACCGAGTACCCACCCCCACGCTTCAAACCTAAACTTCTTCTGCCTTGATCACACCTAACGAGCACAGTGGTGAGACAGTGCTCTCGGCCGAGCAGAGTGGCGAGAGAGCCACTAGAATCCCAATCTGTTTACTAGACCGAGTACCCACCCCCACGCTTCAAACCTAAACTTCTTCTGCCTTGATCACACCTAACGAGCACAGTGGCGAGACAGTGATCTCGGCCGAGCAGAGTGGCGAGAGAGCCACTAGAATCCCAATCTGTTTACTAGACCGAGTACCCACCCCACGCTTCAAACCTAAACTTCTTCTGCCTTGATCACACTTAACGAGCACAGTGGCGAGACAGTGATCTCGGCCGAGCAGAGTGGCGAGAGAGTCACTAGAATCCCAATCTGTTTACTAGACCGAGTACCCACCCCCACGCTTCAAACCTAAACTTCTTCTGCCTTGATCACACCTAACGAGCACAGTGGCGAGACAGTGCTCTCGGCCGAGCAGAGTGGCGAGAGAGTCACTAGAATCCCAATCTGTTTACTAGACCGAGTACCCACCCCACGCTTCAAACCTAAACTTCTTCTGCCTTGATCACACCTAACGAGCACAGTGGCGAGACAGTGCTCTCGGCCGAGCAGAGTGGCGAGAGAGTCACTAGAATCCCAATCTGTTTACTAGACCGAGTACCCACCCCACGCTTCAAACCTAAACTTCTTCTGCCTTGATCACACCTAACGAGCACAGTGGCGAGACAGTGATCTCGGCCGAGCAGAGTGGCGAGAGAGTCACTAGAATCCCAATCTGTTTACTAGACCGAGTACCCACCCCACGCTTCAAACCTAAACTTCTTCTGCCTTGATCACACCTAACGAGCACAGTGGCGAGACAGTGCTCTCGGCCGAGCAGAGTGGCGAGAGAGTCACTAGAATCCCAATCTGTTTACTAGACCGAGTACCCACCCCACGCTTCAAACCTAAACTTCTTCTGCCTTGATCACACCTAACGAGCACAGTGGCGAGACAGTGATCTCGGCCGAGCAGAGTGGCGAGAGAGTCACTAGAATCCCAATCTGTTTACTAGACCGAGTACCCACCCCCACGCTTCAAACCTAAACTTCTTCTGCCTTGATCACACCTAACGAGCACAGTGGCGAGACAGTGCTCTCGGCCGAGCAGAGTGGCGAGAGAGCCACTAGAATCCCAATCTGTTTACTAGACCGAGTACCCACCCCACGCTTCAAACCTAAACTTCTTCTGCCTTGATCACACTTAACGAGCACAGTGGCGAGACAGTGATCTCGGCCGAGCAGAGTGGCGAGAGAGTCACTAGAATCCCAATCTGTTTACTAGACCGAGTACCCACCCCCACGCTTCAAACCTAAACTTCTTCTGCCTTGATCACACCTAACGAGCACAGTGGCGAGACAGTGCTCTCGGCCGAGCAGAGTGGCGAGAGAGTCACTAGAATCCCAATCTGTTTACTAGACCGAGTACCCACCCCACGCTTCAAACCTAAACTTCTTCTGCCTTGATCACACCTAACGAGCACAGTGGTGAGACAGTGCTCTCGGCCGAGCAGAGTGGCGAGAGAGCCACTAGAATCCCAATCTGTTTACTAGACCGAGTACCCACCCCACGCTTCAAACCTAAACTTCTTCTGCCTTGATCACACTTAACGAGCACAGTGGCGAGACAGTGATCTCGGCCGAGCAGAGTGGCGAGAGAGCCACTAGAATCCCAATCTGTTTACTAGACCGAGTACCCACCCCCACGCTTCAAACCTAAACTTCTTCTGCCTTGATCACACTTAACGAGCACAGTGGCGAGACAGTGATCTCGGCCGAGCAGAGTGGCGAGAGAGTCACTAGAATCCCAATCTGTTTACTAGACCGAGTACCCACCCCCACGCTTCAAACCTAAACTTCTTCTGCCTTGATCACACCTAACGAGCACAGTGGCGAGACAGTGATCTCGGCCGAGCAGAGTGGCGAGAGAGTCACTAGAATCCCAATCTGTTTACTAGACCGAGTACCCACCCCCACGCTTCAAACCTAAACTTCTTCTGCCTTGATCACACCTAACGAGCACAGTGGCGAGACAGTGCTCTCGGCCGAGCAGAGTGGCGAGAGAGTCACTAGAATCCCAATCTGTTTACTAGACCGAGTACCCACCCCCACGCTTCAAACCTAAACTTCTTCTGCCTTGATCACACTTAACGAGCACAGTGGCGAGACAGTGATCTCGGCCGAGCAGAGTGGCGAGAGAGTCACTAGAATCCCAATCTGTTTACTAGACCGAGTACCCACCCCCACGCTTCAAACCTAAACTTCTTCTGCTTTGATCACACCTAACGAGCACAGTGGCGAGACAGTGCTCTCGGCCGAGCAGAGTGGCGAGAGAGTCACTAGAATCCCAATCTGTTTACTAGACCGAGTACCCACCCCCACGCTTCAAACCTAAACTTCTTCTGCCTTGATCACACTTAACGAGCACAGTGGCGAGACAGTGATCTCGGCCGAGCAGAGTGGCGAGAGAGTCACTAGAATCCCAATCTGTTTACTAGACCGAGTACCCACCCCCACGCTTCAAACCTAAACTTCTTCTGCTTTGATCACACCTAACGAGCACAGTGGCGAGACAGTGCTCTCGGCCGAGCAGAGTGGCGAGAGAGTCACTAGAATCCCAATCTGTTTACTAGACCGAGTACCCACCCCCACGCTTCAAACCTAAACTTCTTCTGCCTTGATCACACCTAACGAGCACAGTGGTGAGACAGTGCTCTCGGCCGAGCAGAGTGGCGAGAGAGCCACTAGAATCCCAATCTGTTTACTAGACCGAGTACCCACCCCCACGCTTCAAACCTAAACTTCTTCTGCCTTGATCACACTTAACGAGCACAGTGGCGAGACAGTGATCTCGGCCGAGCAGAGTGGCGAGAGAGCCACTAGAATCCCAATCTGTTTACTAGACCGAGTACCCACCCCCACGCTTCAAACCTAAACTTCTTCTGCCTTGATCACACTTAACGAGCACAGTGGCGAGACAGTGATCTCGGCCGAGCAGAGTGGCGAGAGAGCCACTAGAATCCCAATCTGTTTACTAGACCGAGTACCCACCCCCACGCTTCAAACCTAAACTTCTTCTGCCTTGATCACACTTAACGAGCACAGTGGCGAGACAGTGCTCACGGCCGAGCAGAGTGGCGAGAGAGTCACTAGAATCCCAATCTGTTTACTAGACCGAGTACCCACCCCCACGCTTCAAACCTAAACTTCTTCTGCCTTGATCACACTTAACGAGCACAGTGGCGAGACAGTGCTCACGGCCGAGCAGAGTGGCGAGAGAGTCACTAGAATCCCAATCTGTTTACTAGACCGAGTACCCACCTCCACGCTTCAAACCTAAACTTCTTCTGCCTTGATCACACTTAACGAGCACAGTGGCGAGACAGTGCTCACGGCCGAGCAGAGTGGCGAGAGAGTCACTAGAATCCCAATCTGTTTACTAGACCGAGTACCCACCTCCACGCTTCAAACCTAAACTTCTTCTGCCTTGATCACACTTAACGAGCACAGTGGCGAGACAGTGCTCACGGCCGAGCAGAGTGGCGAGAGAGCCACTAGAATCCCAATCTGTTTACTAGACCGAGTACCCACCCCCACGCTTCAAACCTAAATTTCTTCTGCCTTGATCACACCTAACGAGCACAGTGGTGAGACAGTGCTCTCGGCCGAGCAGAGTGGCGAGAGAGCCACTAGAATCCCAATCTGTTTACTAGACCGAGTACCCACCCCCACGCTTCAAACCTAAACTTCTTCTGCCTTGATCATACCTAACGAGCACAGTGGCGAGACAGTGATCTCGGCCGAGCAGAGTGGCGAGAGAGCCACTAGAATCCCAATCTGTTTACTAGACCGAGTACCCACCCCCACGCTTCAAACCTAAACTTCTTCTGCCTTGATCACACCTAACGAGCACAGTGGTGAGACAGTGCTCTCGGCCGAGCAGAGTGGCGAGAGAGCCACTAGAATCCCAATCTGTTTACTAGACCGAGTACCCACCCCCACGCTTCAAACCTAAACTTCTTCTGCCTTGATCATACCTAACGAGCACAGTGGCGAGACAGTGATCTCGGCCGAGCAGAGTGGCGAGAGAGCCACTAGAATCCCAATCTGTTTACTAGACCGAGTACCCACCCCCACGCTTCAAACCTAAACTTCTTCTGCCTTGATCACACCTAACGAGCACAGTGGTGAGACAGTGCTCTCGGCCGAGCAGAGTGGCGAGAGAGCCACTAGAATCGCAATCTGTTTACTAGACCGAGTACCCACCCCACGCTTCAAACCTAAACTTCTTCTGCCTTGATCATACCTAACGAGCACAGTGGCGAGACAGTGATCTCGGCCGAGCAGAGTGGCGAGAGAGCCACTAGAATCCCAATCTGTTTACTAGACCGAGTACCCACCCCCACGCTTCAAACCTAAACTTCTTCTGCCTTGATCACACCTAACGAGCACAGTGGCGAGACAGTGCTCTCGGCCGAGCAGAGTGGCGAGAGAGTCACTAGAATCCCAATCTGTTTACTAGACCGAGTACCCACCCCACGCTTCAAACCTAAACTTCTTCTGCCTTGATCACACCTAACGAGCACAGTGGCGAGACAGTGATCTCGGCCGAGCAGAGTGGCGAGAGAGTCACTAGAATCCCAATCTGTTTACTAGACCGAGTACCCACCCCCACGCTTCAAACCTAAACTTCTTCTGCCTTGATCACACCTAACGAGCACAGTGGCGAGACAGTGCTCTCGGCCGAGCAGAGTGGCGAGAGAGCCACTAGAATCCCAATCTGTTTACTAGACCGAGTACCCACCCCACGCTTCAAACCTAAACTTCTTCTGCCTTGATCACACTTAACGAGCACAGTGGCGAGACAGTGATCTCGGCCGAGCAGAGTGGCGAGAGAGTCACTAGAATCCCAATCTGTTTACTAGACCGAGTACCCACCCCCACGCTTCAAACCTAAACTTCTTCTGCCTTGATCACACCTAACGAGCACAGTGGCGAGACAGTGCTCTCGGCCGAGCAGAGTGGCGAGAGAGTCACTAGAATCCCAATCTGTTTACTAGACCGAGTACCCACCCCCACGCTTCAAACCTAAACTTCTTCTGCCTTGATCACACCTAACGAGCACAGTGGTGAGACAGTGCTCTCGGCCGAGCAGAGTGGCGAGAGAGCCACTAGAATCCCAATCTGTTTACTAGACCGAGTACCCACCCCCACGCTTCAAACCTAAACTTCTTCTGCCTTGATCACACTTAACGAGCACAGTGGCGAGACAGTGATCTCGGCCGAGCAGAGTGGCGAGAGAGCCACTAGAATCCCAATCTGTTTACTAGACCGAGTACCCACCCCCACGCTTCAAACCTAAACTTCTTCTGCCTTGATCACACTTAACGAGCACAGTGGCGAGACAGTGATCTCGGCCGAGCAGAGTGGCGAGAGAGTCACTAGAATCCCAATCTGTTTACTAGACCGAGTACCCACCCCACGCTTCAAACCTAAACTTCTTCTGCCTTGATCACACCTAACGAGCACAGTGGCGAGACAGTGATCTCGGCCGAGCAGAGTGGCGAGAGAGTCACTAGAATCCCAATCTGTTTACTAGACCGAGTACCCACCCCCACGCTTCAAACCTAAACTTCTTCTGCCTTGATCACACCTAACGAGCACAGTGGCGAGACAGTGCTCTCGGCCGAGCAGAGTGGCGAGAGAGTCACTAGAATCCCAATCTGTTTACTAGACCGAGTACCCACCCCCACGCTTCAAACCTAAACTTCTTCTGCCTTGATCACACTTAACGAGCACAGTGGCGAGACAGTGATCTCGGCCGAGCAGAGTGGCGAGAGAGTCACTAGAATCCCAATCTGTTTACTAGACCGAGTACCCACCCCACGCTTCAAACCTAAACTTCTTCTGCCTTGATCACACTTAACGAGCACAGTGGCGAGACAGTGATCTCGGCCGAGCAGAGTGGCGAGAGAGTCACTAGAATCCCAATCTGTTTACTAGACCGAGTACCCACCCCCACGCTTCAAACCTAAACTTCTTCTGCTTTGATCACACCTAACGAGCACAGTGGCGAGACAGTGATCTCGGCCGAGCAGAGTGGCGAGAGAGCCACTAGAATCCCAATCTGTTTACTAGACCGAGTACCCACCCCCACGCTTCAAACCTAAACTTCTTCTGCCTTGATCACACTTAACGAGCACAGTGGCGAGACAGTGCTCACGGCCGAGCAGAGTGGCGAGAGAGTCACTAGAATCCCAATCTGTTTACTAGACCGAGTACCCACCCCCACGCTTCAAACCTAAACTTCTTCTGCCTTGATCACACTTAACGAGCACAGTGGCGAGACAGTGATCTCGGCCGAGCAGAGTGGCGAGAGAGCCACTAGAATCCCAATCTGTTTACTAGACCGAGTACCCACCCCCACGCTTCAAACCTAAACTTCTTCTGCCTTGATCACACTTAACGAGCACAGTGGCGAGACAGTGCTCACGGCCGAGCAGAGTGGCGAGAGAGTCACTAGAATCCCAATCTGTTTACTAGACCGAGTACCCACCCCACGCTTCAAACCTAAACTTCTTCTGCCTTGATCACACTTAACGAGCACAGTGGCGAGACAGTGATCTCGGCCGAGCAGAGTGGCGAGAGAGCCACTAGAATCCCAATCTGTTTACTAGACCGAGTACCCACCCCACGCTTCAAACCTAAACTTCTTCTGCCTTGATCACACTTAACGAGCACAGTGGCGAGACAGTGATCTCGGCCGAGCAGAGTGGCGAGAGAGCCACTAGAATCCCAATCTGTTTACTAGACCGAGTACCCACCCCCACGCTTCAAACCTAAACTTCTTCTGCCTTGATCACACTTAACGAGCACAGTGGCGAGACAGTGCTCACGGCCGAGCAGAGTGGCGAGAGAGTCACTAGAATCCCAATCTGTTTACTAGACCGAGTACCCACCCCCACGCGCTTCAAACCTAAACTTCTTCTGCCTTGATCACACTTAACGAGCACAGTGGCGAGACAGTGATCTCGGCCGAGCAGAGTGGCGAGAGAGCCACTAGAATCCCAATCTGTTTACTAGACCGAGTACCCACCCCCACGCTTCAAACCTAAACTTCTTCTGCCTTGATCACACTTAACGAGCACAGTGGCGAGACAGTGCTCACGGCCGAGCAGAGTGGCGAGAGAGTCACTAGAATCCCAATCTGTTTACTAGACCGAGTACCCACCCCACGCTTCAAACCTAAACTTCTTCTGCCTTGATCACACTTAACGAGCACAGTGGCGAGACAGTGCTCACGGCCGAGCAGAGTGGCGAGAGAGTCACTAGAATCCCAATCTGTTTACTAGACCGAGTACCCACCTCCACGCTTCAAACCTAAACTTCTTCTGCCTTGATCACACTTAACGAGCACAGTGGCGAGACAGTGCTCACGGCCGAGCAGAGTGGCGAGAGAGTCACTAGAATCCCAATCTGTTTACTAGACCGAGTACCCACCTCCACGCTTCAAACCTAAACTTCTTCTGCCTTGATCACACTTAACGAGCACAGTGGCGAGACAGTGCTCACGGCCGAGCAGAGTGGCGAGAGAGCCACTAGAATCCCAATCTGTTTACTAGACCGAGTACCCACCCCCACGCTTCAAACCTAAATTTCTTCTGCCTTGATCACACTTAACGAGCACAGTGGCGAGACAGTGCTCACGGCCGAGCAGAGTGGCGAGAGAGCCACTAGAATCCCAATCTGTTTACTAGACCGAGTACCCACCTCCACGCTTCAAACCTAAACTTCTTCTGCCTTGATCACACTTAACGAGCACAGTGGTGAGACAGTGCTCTCGGCCGAGCAGAGTGGCGAGAGAGCCACTAGAATCCCAATCTGTTTACTAGACCGAGTACCCACCCCCACGCTTCAAACCTAAACTTCTTCTGCCTTGATCATACCTAACGAGCACAGTGGCGAGACAGTGATCTCGGCCGAGCAGAGTGGCGAGAGAGCCACTAGAATCCCAATCTGTTTACTAGACCGAGTACCCACCCCACGCTTCAAACCTAAACTTCTTCTGCCTTGATCACACCTAACGAGCACAGTGGTGAGACAGTGCTCTCGGCCGAGCAGAGTGGCGAGAGAGCCACTAGAATCCCAATCTGTTTACTAGACCGAGTACCCACCCCCACGCTTCAAACCTAAACTTCTTCTGCCTTGATCATACCTAACGAGCACAGTGGCGAGACAGTGATCTCGGCCGAGCAGAGTGGCGAGAGAGCCACTAGAATCCCAATCTGTTTACTAGACCGAGTACCCACCCCCACGCTTCAAACCTAAACTTCTTCTGCCTTGATCACACCTAACGAGCACAGTGGTGAGACAGTGCTCTCGGCCGAGCAGAGTGGCGAGAGAGCCACTAGAATCGCAATCTGTTTACTAGACCGAGTACCCACCCCCACGCTTCAAACCTAAACTTCTTCTGCCTTGATCATACCTAACGAGCACAGTGGCGAGACAGTGATCTCGGCCGAGCAGAGTGGCGAGAGAGCCACTAGAATCCCAATCTGTTTACTAGACCGAGTACCCACCCCCACGCTTCAAACCTAAACTTCTTCTGCCTTGATCACACCTAACGAGCACAGTGGTGAGACAGTGCTCTCGGCCGAGCAGAGTGGTGAGAGAGTCACTAGAATCCCAATCTGTTTACTAGGCCGAGTACCCAACTCCACGCTTCATACCTTATCTTCTTCTGCCTTGATCCACCTAACGAGCACAGTGGCGAGACAGTGTTCTCGGTCGTGCAGAATGGCGAGAGAGCCAATAAAATCTCAATCTGTTCACTTGACCGAGTACCAAATTATAATTATTACATAATGATAATGATTACATAGAAAACGTAATCATTAATCCAAATTATATCATCAATTTGAATTGCAGTGAAGAAAGATTACGTCCAATATAATAAAAATTCATGAACGTTGGAATTTCTAGGTCCTATTTTGCGGAAGATGGATCAAGGTACAATCTTGGTCGAGTTCCTATGGGTGGTACGGATTTTTCAACACATAGTTATAGCTACGATGATGGAGATGCCGATAAAGATCTTAGAAATTTTGCTCTGGCACCTGAAGATTTTAAGTACAAAGTGAGTGAAGATATCTTTAATAATATAATCTTATATAATAATATTTAAATAATATAACCTTCATATATTATTATTATTACGACTGTTTCCCATAAGGAGAGTGACTGAACTTGAATTAGCTATTATTAGGATTTTTGCTTCATCTTTTTTGCCTCCCAGAAACGCTTCATCCTCTCTGAATGCTCTTTCTTCCGTTCATCTGTCCATTTTACTCCAGTTTGACGATTTGACTTTTGCTCAAACTTCACATGTCGATTTTAGAGCAACATTCAGTGCGATCTTCGAGATTTTTTATATTGATCTGTTGTAGATCCTTTTGAACCTCTTTTAGCTACTCTGTTCCGCATTTACTATTCATAATTATATCGAGTAGTTTCTTCGGTATTCTGGACTGTTTCATGCTGTAGACATGTGCATAGAACTTCGCTAGTCGTTTTCTGATTTCTTCCGTTATCGTATTTGTCAGTTCACTCTGAGGTCTTTTCATCCAAATGCCGTTTCTATTGATTGGCCCGTAAATCTTTCTGAGAATTTTTCGTTCTTGTTTTTCTATTTCTCTAATTCTTGAATGGCCGCCAATAGCCATTGTTTCAGCTACGTAGATTGCTTCTGGAAGAATCGTTGTGTTATAATACCACAATTTGGCGCCTCTCGAAATGCTCTTTGTGTTATAGTGAACCCATGTTAGTATATAGGCCCTTTGGAGCTTGGTAATTCTCTGCTCATTAGCGATTCGGTTTACCCTGAGATATTTAAATTGGCCGACTTGCAGAATTTCACCATGTTTTGTGATAAGAGAGGATTTATTTTTTTATTTTCTTTCCATGTATTTGGTTTTATCTTAAGAAATTTGTAACCCGGTTTTCTGCGCAATTTCATGTAGTTTTCTACGGCGAGAATGGCTTCAGTTCTGTTGTCTGTGATGATAGCAATATCGTCTGCAAAGGCCCCCCTGCCGCATACCGGTTTTGATTTCGAAGGGATCTGATACTTTGAACTGATAAATTTTACCTTGGAAGTTGTACCTGTAAGTGTCTGTTCTATAATTTTTCGGGTCTTCCGATCGATTCCAAATTCTTTCATGATTTCAAAAAGGGTTTCGCGGTCTACCGAATCATATGCTTTCGTGAAGTCAATGAATGTGATCACTGTGTTTCTACATTTCCTCTAATAGAATAATATACTAAAGAACTTTGAAAATAAGAGGTATTCTATGATGTATTTTTCGATCTGAGTAAGGCATTCGATACTGCCAACATTGCCATTCTTTTGAGTAAGCTTGAATGCTTGGGAATCCGGGGCGTACCACTGAGGTGGATCAAATCGTATCTAACGGGCAGGTCACATATTTTACAAATCAGGAAAGACGGCGTAAGGTATTATTCTGATGGAGCATGTGTTAAGTCTGGCGTACCTCAAGGCAGTACATTGGGACCCATTTTATTTATATTAATGCTAAATGACTTAGTTGAATAATTGTCAGATTATAGAGACGTCACCTTGTATGTAGATGACAGATCTATTCTCGTGTCAGCTGAAGACGTGGTACCTTAGCGATTCGCTCTAAAGATTGTCTGTCCAGAATGAGAATGTATTGCTCTATGAATGGTCTTGTTCTTCATGAAGATAAGACGGGGCTATTAATGTTTACACCCAATGGAGTGTTATCACTGGAGAGTCCACTTGTGACAGCGGTGGGTCGTAACAGCCTAAGGATATCTCGAACATTTAAATTTCAGGACGCTCATCTGGATTGGAAGGAACATTTATCCAGATTGTGTAAAAAAACTGGCACAAAGCTTTGCAGTTTATCAGCTAAGAAACTGTTGTGACATGTATATTATCAAGATGTATCATCACAGCAAAATAAATTTCACAATAAACTACGGAATTCTGAGTTGGGGTGGTAGCACAGTCTCCAGATAACAGAGTATTATCGAGAATACTTTAGGAACAACTTCCTAACGGTGCCCTCCCTTTTCATGCTGAACTGTGCTACTCATGTAAAAAATTCACCTTAAGTGATAACATGCACTAATGTTGGTTCATATGTTATGAGAGCAGCTTCTTCTAATCTTGTTCGCACACCTTTCACCCGATTGCCCCACATGCAAAGAAGCAATACTATTATGGGCATCAGAGTCTACAACCATCTGCCACATAATATCAGAGAGGTAGTAAGTATGTGGAGATATAAGAATGTGCTGCGTACATTTTTCTTGTGACGGGCATTCTACTCTACAAGTGAATATTTATCTAGTCGCACTTGACTGTCATGGGTTCTTTTTGAATATTATTGTATTTAAATGTTTTGTGTTGATGTTTTGTTCTCATTTCAAGTATTTTTGACAATTCCAATACAATGTATTATAGTCAATGGAAATATATCATATTATTATTATTATTATTTCTTGGTCCTACAAATTGGTTCAAACTTTACAATGGGAACCATCAAGCACAGTATACATTGTGGCCTATAATTTTAACTTTTCCATTTCATATTTTATAATTTTTCAGTTGTATATGTATATAAATATACATGTATGTGTGTGAATGATGACAGTGAATATTTTATTACAGATTCCATTAATTAAGCGTGCGCTGAATTTATCAAAAGGAAAAACAAAATTTCTCACTGCTGCCTGGACTATCCCTAAATGGATGAAAAAAATCGAGGGAGGGTATCTGAAAGATGAATATTACCAGACCTGGGTGAATTATTTTCTCAAATTTCTAAGAGCATACAAGCAGAAGGGAATAGATTTTTGGGGATTATCGACCGGAAATGAACCATCTCTGGCTGTCTTTTCATTCAAGAAAATCAACACTGTCACTTGGAATTCCGAATTAGCAGTGAGTATCAAATTAAATTAAATTTTAATAAATGCCAACTTTCACTAATTTAGTATACTTATGAGGCTCCCTAATTTGTACAAAACATGCTTTTGTATGACATACTTTGAGATTCTTAACTCACTTATGGTGTAAATAATACTTGCTACTAAAGAATTAGATTTTTTATGAACTTATTATCGTATTATCAGGATAAATCTATAATAATTACAAGACTTCTCGGAACTGAAAATTAAACCAAACTTCTCAGTAAGTATTAGATATTGAATTATGATATATCCTCTTAATGTTCGAAAATATTTGATTTATAGTATGATGAATGAATTGATGAATTGAATGAGATAAAAAAATACGAAAGGAAGAGGCCTGGCAAAACTTTATAGTACAGGTATAGTGTATATCAAACAGAATAAGATCGATTATGGTTATGTAGAATTGTTTTCGTGAGAGACACAAAAACGTTCATCGTAAAAATGTAATAGAAATAAAGAATTCAAGTTTTTATATGCGGTCTCAAAGATTCATGGACCTACATAGAGATTATTTGATAAAATAAAATGGCGTCATATGTGAGAATAGTATTCTTGAAACTATATACAGTATAATCTCACTAATCCGGCACTTCGATAGATCGGCACGTCCAATAATCCGGCACCCTTTAGGAGGAAATTATGACTGATGAAAAATTGTATGTGAAGCAGTACAAGAAGAAAGCTCTGTAGAAATATTGGAGCCACCAACTACTACAACTGCTGTAAGAGTTAAACCAGATGATGCATTGATTTGTTTCAATACCCGCATAACATGGGCAGAAGAAAACGGCATATCTGCCAAAGATATTATAAAATTCTTCGCAACATGCGAGAAAAGGTTTTTAAGCAAGGACTACAAGTTGCACAAAAGCAGACCTCAATTAAGGATTATTTCAAATCTAGTTAATTACATATGTACTTACAAGTTAATTTAAAACATTACATACATTTATTCTCTCTATGAAATGCTTTATTTTATTTATTACCTATGACTTTTGCTGTACAACCCAGTAATCCGAACATTCCAATAATCCGGATCCCTCCGGTTTTCAATAGTGCCGGATTAGTGAGATTACACTGTAATGATACTCATATTTGCGATTGAATAACATTCAATCGAAAGAAGTAGTTATAATATGTTTTACTACATCTCAAAATTAGCCAGTGTTGAGTACCAGAAAATACTTCACGTAATTTATGAAAATTCCTATACAATCGAAAATTTTTAATTTCATTGTTTTCGCAGAGCCTTTGGATCAGGGAAAACTTAGGACCAACAATTAGAAATTCGGAGTTTTCTGATTTGAAACTTCTAGCAATAGATGATCAAAGGCTTTATTTCCCAGGTTACGCATCAAAGGTAGGGAAAAATTTTTTCACTGATATTGTTTTAAAGTTGAAATAACTTACAGACTGAAAGTAGGAATGTTCGTATTTCGTATTTCGTTTCGTAGTTCGTATTAGTGTTTTCAATGTGAACAGCTTCATTTTTGTTGACGATTCGTTGTATATCACAACTTTAATATATAACGTATTCCCCTGTAAATTGTTGGTTATCTGGCTAAATTCACCTGATTTATGTTCTTTATAGACAGTGAAACTAGATCATTATATTTAAGATTTCTATTCAAAATCATTTGATTCAAGATTACAAGCAAATTTAGATGGAAGATCTCTCTCAGCTTGAATTAGGTTGTTCTCTGCTTGTTCAGAACGCCTATTTTCACTTTCCACGTGAACGATGGAATCCAATTGTTAGGGAGCAACTCGAAATTTGGTGGAACTTCAACTGTTAACTCCAGGATATATTTCAACGCCAGGGGATATTTCCAACTCCAAGGTATATAGCGAAGCCTCAAATTGAAACTCTGTTTCAAGTACATGGCGTATGGTGAATTTGAAACTCCAGGGGATATATGCTTATAAGCGCACTCAAAATTTATAAAGATACAAGATATATTTAACAACCAAAACACCTAACTTGAAGTGATGAACTAATGAATACTCCACAATTTCATCTATAGGAATCAGTAGAAAACACCTTTCAGATTATGCGACTGACGAGTTCTTTGCAGAACGAAACATATATGTCTCGCACTTCCATCAGGTGTGGCATCGATTTCAATATTTCTCTACAATGTGATGTCACATTGTACACGTTCATATAACTAGCTCTACTATAACATTATCTTGGTTAATTTAAATTTTTCAAATAAATGTTCTAGTGTTCATTTTATTGAATATTTCATTCAGTGCCATAACCACAAAAATGTCATTTATATATATATATATATATATATATATATATATATATATATATATATATATATATATATATATATATATATATATATATATATATTCGAAAGAGGAAGAATAGAAAAATTTCCCAGAGCTCAAATCAATCACAAAGAAAAGAATGTGGTTAATCATACCATATTCTCCTCCCAATATTAATATTCTTGTTATGTGTTATATTCATAACTTAATCCGATTTAATTTTGAATGAACTTTCAATTTACTTTTAAGATCCTACTTTATTTTTGGGGGTTTGTATCGTTGACAAAGGAATGACCATTTGCGATGAAATACCAACTTTTCAATCTCTCTTCAGTATTATCAAAACTAATTAGGTACATGTTTTTACAGGTGATGGAAAATATTTCAACAAGAAATTTTATTGATGGCTTCGCAGTTCATTGGTATGAAAATTTCTTAATCGGGCCAAAAGTTCTTTCTGAAACTCATGACAGATTCCCTGATAAATTCATTTTATCCACAGAAGCTAGTACTGGTAAGTTGAAGTCTGAATGCCTCTAATTGTGTATACGAGTGAACGTCTCTAAGTAAATGAAAGTGAATCAAAAGTAAATACTGAATTATATCCGTGTCCGCAAATTATCCGTTTCATTGAATATATATATATATATATATATATATATATATATATATATATATATATATATATATATATATATATATATATATGCAAAAGTTGTTGGTAAGAGTAATTTATATATCAACTGGGATATTTATATATGGAAAATATATATATATATATATATATATATATATATATATATAGATTCTTTGAAACAAAGTCTGGGCGCTTGGTATCCTCGCAAGTTTTCTCTGAAAGTTTTGTAAAAATCTCTGGTATTATTAATGTTGAAATCCTTCTGTATTTCGTGACACCTATTATTATTATATCACCGTTTTCTCTTCTAATTACTTCGGAGGCCTGTTTTTGAGTTATAAGGAAGTTCTTCCAGTTTTCCTCATTTTTATGGCCGTTAAATTTTTTCCATGCAGTTATTCTCTTGTCGACTGCTTGGTCTCAAATTACGTTCCACCAGCGGTGTTTCCTGGTGCGAGGAGGTTGCCCTAGTGTAATGGCTTTCTGAATATTCTTTGTAAGAATTTCCCATTGCGTCGATTCTTCCTGATTGATTTGTGCAATAATTCTTTCCTTGTGAAGTTTCAGATATTTGGGATCCGACCTAACTTTTTTGGATATAAATTTTTTATTTCTATTGGGTTGAAATTTTGTTTTTATTTGGAGGAGATAGTGATCCGAATCAAAGTTTTGACATTTAAAATTTATTTTACGTTGTTCTTGGAAATTGCGACATGATCAATTTGATATTCACCCAGCTTGAGACAGGGCGATCTCCAAGTAGTTAGCTTATGTGCAGGTTTTTGAAATTGAGTACTCATGATTTCAACAAATAGAGATAGGGAATTCGTTAAAATGGTTATATTTCGTAATGTTGTGTCGAAAATGAAGAAACATTTACATACAAGTGAGTATGAAAACTTCGAAAAATAATGATTTTGTGATAAGAGAGGATTCATTTTTTGGTTTTCTTTCCATGTATTTGGTTTCATCATAAGAAATTTGTAACCCTGGTTTTCTGCGCAATTTCATGTACTTTTTCTACGGAGAGAATGGCTTCAGTTCTGTTGTTTGTGATGATAGAGGTACAGACATTGAACATTTATTCAATTTTCTTTTTTGATACCAACTTATGTGCCACCCTCATGAAGTTCCCATTCCCTAATGATCCTTTCTAAAACAATATTGAAAAGGATTGGCAAAAATCGGTCCCGCACACCGGTTTTTATTTCAAAGAAATCTGATACATCGCCCATGAATTTTACTTTAGAAGTTGTACCTGTAAGTGTTTGTTTTATAGTTTTTAGGTTCTTTCGATCGATCCCAAATTCTTTCCTGATTTTAAAATGGGTTACGCGGTCTACCGAATCATATGCATCTCCTTGAAGTCAATGAATGTGATTACTGTAGTTCCACATTTCCTGATTTGTAATATCATCTCTTTAAAGTCCAGATCTGTTCAGCACATGATCGACCTTTTCAGAATCCAGCTTGGTATTCCCCAATTAGTGGATTCGCTTGGAGTTCTACTCTGTTTAGGAGTGCTTTAGAAAGTATTCTGTAAGCAACCGGGAGTAAGGAAATTCCCCTATAATTATTGATATCCATCTTGTCCCCCTTTTTGCGCAATGGATGTATCAGTGCGCATTTCCAATCCTCGATATCTGTTTCGTCCTCCAGATTTCTGATATGAAATGAAGTTTTTGCGTCGAAATAGGATCATTCAGTTTCCAGAGTACCGCAATAATCCCATTTTCTCCTGCTCTTTGTTGTTTTTGATATATATTTATATATATATATATATATATATATATATATATATATATATATATATATATATATATATGTGTGTGTGTGTGTGTGTGTGTGTGTATATACGCGTTGCGTTTAGAGGTACGTATTGCGGTAGAGATTCAATTGCAGATTATATTCCCTTATTGAATAGGAGATGAAAAACAGAGATATACTACCTTTGGATGAGTTCAATCTCCACTAAATAATTACTAGACATTCTTCTCCAACTTGTGAATAGCTCTCAACTAATTGCAATATTCTGAATGCTGAATATTATATTCACACCATGAGATTGAATTCTCGCTTAACTCCTGGTGAAACATAATTAAATATCAAATTAAATTAAAGTCTTGGCTTAATGTTGAGCTCATTTTCAAGACAGAAAAGTCTTGAAAATCAGCTCACGCTCGAAACATGTTGAGGAATTCATATTGTTAAATTTAATTTAATTCAATATGTACATCCGTTGAAAAATCGTCAAGGCGGCATTTTCCTGGAAGAGCTGCTGATTTTTATGAAATGATTGATAATTAACAATCATTTATGAAATAGTTTTTGATTCATTAAATATATCATTTATGAATCAGTGATGGCTCACCGGTGAGTTTTATGTAACAGGTATACCGATGACTGGGTATTACACAAGTAAGTCACCGGTTGTTTCAGCCATACTTAGACCTCCATTCAGATAGATATGTTCTGATCGATGCCTCATTCTGATAGGATCTGAAATTCTGATATCACGATGCTGACGTGATATTTTAATCATCGGATACTGATGACAAGTGAGTCAATGTTTGTTTCAGCGGCCATTTGGATCGAAATTTAGATCGCTGTTTTCGGTTTCACTTTAACACCTTTTTACCTAACCATTTATAACAGTTACCACAGTTCGATGAACCCGTAGTAACCTTATATTGATAATTCTGATTATCAAGCGTTATGAGTCGAGAACCACAGACGAAGATCATAAAAAACACATGAGTGTACTAGGCGGATGAGTCATTTCAAACTGAAAAAGAAAATTGAATTGAAATTTT
Organism: Henosepilachna vigintioctopunctata; assembly: GCA_030704895.1. Classification (NCBI taxonomy): domain Eukaryota; kingdom Metazoa; phylum Arthropoda; class Insecta; order Coleoptera; family Coccinellidae; genus Henosepilachna; species Henosepilachna vigintioctopunctata. The sequence continues at coordinate 726,266 of JARQZJ010000133.1, forward strand.
TTAAAATAATTGATATTCATATCAAAATCAAAATGCCTACCCATCAAACCGTAGAAGTTTCTACCCCACACGGAGTAGCTTCCAGTGAGACAAATTTCAAAGAGCTTGCAGATGTCGGTCGGAAAGATCTTAGTTACCAGGTCCAGACCAGGGAATCCATTGAAATCCGAAAGCATACCAACAATTTCAATAGAAAGGAGGAGACCCTCAGTCTCAATCCAACCTGTAATCATATCATGAGGCATACATGAGTGATAACATTGGATATCAAGGAGCCAACCGGAGCATAACGAGCCCCCCTCCCCACTTCAACCGAAGCGGAACAAACCACGCCCCCTATGCCGCGATATAAATACAACCTGCGTACTTTCAGAATCAGAAATGGAACGACCTCTGAAGGAGCTCACCACTCGTGCTAGCGAAACGTTAGGAAGAAATTCCAACCGACGACGGCCCTTAGTCCCGAACCAGGACAACACTAGATCAACGACTGGCCGCGAAAGCCACAACCAATTTGTCAACAAATAAATTATCACTTATTCATACAAATACTTTTCTGATTCGTTTCATTTCTTTTGAAATGTTTGTTTTGTTAATTGCACAACGCAATAGAGGATGGTAAATTATATCGACTGAGGCCCATCTCACAATTATTGAGTTCAATTAGTAAATAGCTACCCAGTATTTTTGGCAGGATACCAAAAGTCTTTCGTATAGCCACTAAAGAATGAATCTAATAGTACTGATCTTTTCTAGGATATATGCCGTTCTTTAAACATGTGGATATAGGAGCCTGGGGTCGAGGAGAGTCCTACGTAAAAGACATTATCGACGTAAGTTCAACAGCATTCGCAATTCACTGACAACTCATAAATTACTAGTCATAATTGTTGAATTCTTTCAGAATTTGAATAATTGGGTTACTGGTTGGGTGGATTGGAATTTGGCATTAAACTTAGAAGGTGGCCCAACTTACATCAAAAATTTTGTTGATTCCCCTATCTTAGTAAACGCAGAAGCCGGAGAATTTTACAAACAGCCCATGTATTATGCTATAGGCCACTTTTCGAAATTTGTTCCTGAAAACTCTGTCAGAATAGATGTTTCGTCAAATATAAGAAACGTACAAGTGGTTGGTTTCATTACGCCTGGCGATTCAAAGTATAATCACACAGTGTTGGTGATATTGAACAAGTAAGTAAATCAAAAATATTAAACTAAGTAGGTAGATGAGTTTCATTGGACTGAATCGAACGAAATACAGATTTTCATTTAAATATTTCAGTGTGGCCTGATTTATTGAAGTCTTTTTCAAGTTTTTCAGACGCCGGTTTATCGTTGGCGGCGGTTTATAAATCAAAGTTTGTTTTAGCAGCGACTTGTGTCGCTGATTTAGTTTCACTACGACAACTACTAACCTAATCATCTATAAATTTTCACACTGCGCGGCGTCGTACGAGTAGTACTAAGTTTATTTTCCAATTATGAATAGTAATCGAGAGACACAGATGAAGATCATAACGCTAACAAAGACTTAAATCTACGGCCACGGCCCAAGTTGAGGGATTATTTGTTTATTAGAAAACGGCAGTAAAGTCGAAAATTTTAGTTGTGTTGGTTTCGAAACTACAATAATTTTCACAGATAATCAATAATTATTTATTTTAAGATAATCATTATCAAAGATAGTAATTGCTTGACGGAAAATTATGTCTCTGGTAGCACCAATATTTAACTAATCAACTTTTGAATCCAAATTGTTTAATGATAAGATTCATCAAATAATCCCACACGGCGGTTTTTTCGTTGAATAATAACAAATTATATATCGTCAACTCAAGTGTCTTTTATTAATTGTAAGATCTATGTTTTTTCAGAAACTACCAATCTACTGCAGTTAGTTTCAAAGATGGGACGAGTTTTATCAATCTTAATGTAGAAGCTAAGTCGTTTACTACAGTTGTTTACTGAATTACTTCCATTCAAATATAAAATTATACATACTTTTACATGTTATATTAAATATTTCATATATTTAATCATAATTAATAATTCATCATAATGAAACCTACCAATAAAAATAAAAACAAACGTGGAAATTTAAGCAATGTGAAATATAATATACTATCCATTTTATTACACTTACACATCATATTACAAAAATATTACTCATGAAACTATTATTGCACCGGTAAGTATAGTTTCTTATTTAATGTTCAGGCTCTAGGACTCTATGCGCACAAAAACTAAGTTGTTTTATGAAAAAACGACATCGCAATGTATATTTTCAATTGCAGAATGTAATACAATAGTTAATAATATAATAATAGTTATGTAATGATATAAATAATGTTGAAATTTCTGAAATATTGGAGTGTATATTTCAAATATGTAATAAAAATTTTCGCGTGTATAACTTCTTTCGATAATTTTTGGCAAATTATTGAAAAGATCATTATAGCAGAGCTGACTATGTGAAAGATGAAGAATACGATATCCCCATTGAAATGTTAGAGAATATTGGATTCTCCATTATCTTTCTAGGGATAAACGTTAAAGAATCTTGAAATCGATGCCAACATTTATTGAAAGCGTGAAACACTGTTTTGTACTACAAGGAACTCATCAGTCATATATAATTTGTCAAAAATTATCGAAAGAAGTTATAGTGTACTTTGATAGCTAATATCTACAAGTGCGACAATATAGCACGACCACTACAGAATTCTTTTTCTTGTAGTGAATTTCTGATATATATATATATATATATATATATATATATATATATATATATATATATATATATATATATATATATATATATATATATATATATGAAACTCTCAGGGAGCTGTCTACACAAATATTGTCAACGAGAACGAACTATCACTTTCGAGAGTGAAAATTGGGCGCGCTTCGAAAAAATCATCGATCTTGTTGAATGATAATAGGATACAATTGTTTCATCATTATTATGAATCATCAGTCCGTATTTAATCAATCATTCAAGAATCGAGGACTTTCAAAACGCCAACAGGTCCTATATCCAAATGAGAGGAAAACAACACTTTGTGAAAATTCACGAATTCACGTAAGCTCCCTCTATCGAAGAAAATACGTATAAACTCTCCCTAGCGTTCTAGATTCCTACTCATGACATCATTAGTTTTATATATATATATATATATATATATATATATATATATATATATATATATATATATATATATATATATATATATATATATATATATATATAGGTGAGAGGCGTACAGAATGACATAGGCGGGTAAAATGGCATATCTACTTTACTCCGGAACCATAGACATACAGACATACTAGTTGTCACAATGGCCTCTAAAGGACCGTTCAGTAACAAGTCACGACCTGTGGCGGCGCCAATCCCGTCCGATGGGCCGTGTGATGCGGACAGGTGTTTGTTTAATTTTTGCAGTCACGAGTTTTACTCAAACGCATTTTGTTTCTCGTTAATAGTAAGTATTTTTTAAGTTAAGTTGTTTGTATCTGGCGTTAATTTGTTGTAATTTTACTGAATAACTTCGAAAATATTTTGAAATCACAAAATTCTACTTCCATTTTCAGTTACTGTTTTCCAATGTTTAAGGTTTAAAATTTAAAGTTTTAAATGGCATACACCTTGTTCGGGTAAAATAGCGTACTATGTCATTTGACCCACCTTCTTTTCTTTTTGCATCATGCCTCGCAACTATTCTA